>CM060351.1:193540103-194788733 GCA_030545235.1 Helianthus tuberosus | reverse complement strand
GTTAGTTTTTAATGTATTTAAGTGAAAGAAAGAATAACTTATAAAGAAATTTTTAGTATGTATTTTTCCGCTGCGAATCTTAGACTAAAACGGATTAGGGTCTTACATTTATTTAATTGGCATTTAATTAAATAAACAACTAAATACTAATCATTATTTCACAAATAATTAATTAGTAAACGTCTAAACCACATTACCATTGCAACGTCTAAACCACATTACCATTGCAACACGCATATGTGTGAACAATAATACTTATCTCATGAATATTATTCTTGGTTCGTTATCCAAAGTGTAACTCTCTGGATCACACCTCGTTAGTAACGTTCAGATAATTGTGAGTCGGACGTCTCATATTCAACAATCTCCCACTCAGACGAGTTATTGATTAACTGACTTAACGTAGACAATGGTGGATGCCTATCTGCATCTCACTGTCCCTAACTAGATAGGTATGACAAATAATATTCGTTAAGTGGTTCCTTGTGTTCCAGTAACTCTTTACTTAAGCAAGTACTAAGGCCATGGAAACCTTATATGGTATCCCTTACATCTAGAACATTCGTTAAACATAAGACATGCATGAGCATTCATTCTCATAAGTTGTTTAACTATTCTTGTTCTCGTTCTCTAATTTGAAGTGGTCTAACAAACCACTCTTAGTTTGAGCGTGACTACGCAATTACACTAGTTCCCATCAATGAGGGCGCCAGAATGTTCAACTCCCTTTTGCAAGGGAGAACAAAATCCCTTTGGCAACATACAAATCCCACTTAACTTCATATTTTTGCCCAATCAAACACCCTTATTAGTGCCTTGCACAGGAGCAACCTTAGATAAGATCCAAGAACAACCTTTGACTAAAGTTAGTTCTCATATGTTCCTCGGGTTTAAGGATAAAGGGATCATTACCAGTTTTACTTTCAAAAGAATTTATGACTATGATCCACAAATATCGTTTTCAAGTGAGTTACGTATGATACCATTGGTTTTACATGTAAAAAACTCATAAAAATCATTTTTACATAATTTTTTCGGAGCTTTTACAACATGTAGAAGCCGTTCAAATAAAAAATAATATTTTTTTGTAGAAAAAAATATTTTTTCAATTGTTTTTAAACTTTATTTTTATATAAAAAAAACTCCATAAAAGATTTTATGAAAAATTAATATTTTATATATGTATTATGTATAAAGGTTTATCTACTTGGCTGCTACTTATATATTCTCTCTCACTTTGAATGGGCCATGTAATAATGGGCTTATGAAATTAAACGAAGACCAAGTGAAAAAAGTTTGAATACCAACCCACAAACAAAGCCCATCACGGGGTACAGAGTACAGACCGTAGAAAGAACAAGAAAAAAAAGTAAAATAAATTGCCAAAATCGTCTCTAAGGTTTCAATATGTTTGTCATTTTAATTTTAAATAATTTTTTTGTACCATAGAGTCATTCACTTTTGGGATTTTTTTGTCATTTTAATCCAAATGCTTGATAGAAAAAATAAAGCAAATTAGACGTTTGGATGAAAATGACAAAAAAACTCAAACGTAAAGGACTATATGGTACAAAAAATTTGTTTTGGATGAAAACGGAAAACATGCCCAAACCTTAAGGACGATTTTGCCAATTTACTCAAAACAGGTATATCATCAATTTATCATTCGATTGGATTTGGACGATGTGTAATCAGATACGTGAAAACTAAACTGAAAACGACATGTTCGAAAAATATTATTCGGTTAAATGTGATTTATTTAACAACCGTGGCATACCATATAATAAAAATCACTAGCAAAATGTCACACTAAGTTACGATGAAATAACAATCGTATAATAAAAATCACCAGCAAGACGCTAGCAATTTCAAACTAAGTTAAGATGAAAATTTGAAAAACAACAAACAACACCAATCTATCCGAAACATATTACAAACAATTTCCCTGTGAAATATATTCAAATCTTGCATTTAAATATGGAAGGATGAGAAATTGTTTTATTCTCGTTACACTATTCCCACTATTATATACACAACCCTATTTTCATAATGTATAGCTTTAAGCTTGTCTAAAATCTCATTATCAACATGTTCCAAAAATCGTCAACATAATCATAATCCATTATATTAAGATAGATCACAAAGAAGATAGTTTAAATACGTGGATACCCCTAACCAAAAAATATAATACTTGATTTTAGTAAAATTCAATTTTTTATAAGCTTAAACATTTTACAACCTAAAAACTTGTAGAATAATTAAGCCCGAATGATAAAATAGGCCAAAATTAACTCAAACAAAACCCAAAATATAATTGTTAAACAGTGGCGGACCCAGGATTTTTTTCCTGGGGGTGTGGAAAATTTTTAAAGATTTTAGACCCCTAGCTATATAAAAAAAAATCGGTTCATAGCAGGTCGGATCGGGTCGGGTCATGTAAAACAAGTAAAAACAAACAAACAAACAAAGTTTCATAGCGGGTCGAATCAGATCGGGTCGGATCCATTTCAATTCTCAAACAATCAAACCCTAGTTCCTAACTTCCTATCACGTTAACAAACAAAAAAAATATCAAAGTTCAAACCATCCATACTTTTATGTCTCTTAATCATTCAATAAAAGAACAAAAAAAAACTTATCTATAACATACCTTGGTCTTTAATTAGAATAATCCGGCGCAAAAAAAAAAGTGGTTCAACCCCTTTCCTCTTGAGAAATCGCGGCATAACTTCCCTACTCATTGTTCATTCCTAATCCTATCACATACAAAATAAACAAGGATCTTCAAGTGTTCAACCATAGCCCATGTTCCTTAATTTTCAATTTAAAATTTTGAATTTCAAGCCCTAGTAATTATTATTTGCCAACCAACAATCATATAATCAACAAACATGTTTGCCAACCAAAATTTTGAATTTCAAACCCTAGTAATTATTACAAGCCCTAGTAAAATACATGTACATGTCAGGGGCGGCCTGAATTAACCAGTTTGCGGCCGAAATTTTGCAGTCGCCGGTCGGAATTATGCTGTCGCTAGGCACTAAAGTGAGGCAAAGGGAGGGCAGCGATTTGGGTTTTTTTATTATGTGGACTGGTTTGTTTAACAAAACTAGTAGTTGGGTTGGGCTTGAATGGGTATTAAGTTATTGGGCTTGATGGATTGAATTTAAGTTTTGTTAAAGGGGTTAGTAGGCTAACTTGTTTACATAATTTGATCGTGTTTCAATCCGTGTTCACAATGTTTTTACATAAATTCCTAACATTTTTTTCTAAGGGGTGCGAACGAAAATTTCCAAGAGGTGCGGTCGGAATTTTTCAAGGGGTGCGGTCTGGATTTTTCACGAAAAATACCACTAATTTTTTTTTCAAGGGGTGCGGCCGCCCACCCACTCCATAACTTGGGCCCGCCCCTGTTGTTAAAGTTAGCCCAAAACCCAAAACAATAAAAAAAATTGGGATACCTCTAAATTAATGGGCTAGCTCCACGTAAAGATGGGCATAGTAACTGGTTCTAAACCCGACCCGGTAGACCTGACCTGGAACCGGTTCCAGTTCCTGTCGCCTTATTGAAGAACCGGTTCCGGATTAAAGAAAACTCGTAGATTCTTACCCGGTTCCACTTTTTATAAAAAAAAATTGTTAAGTATCCGGTTCCTACCCGGAACCGGTTCCTCCATAACCAATTGAGACTCGATGCATTAAATTCTAGACGATGTTACGGTGGAATCGATTGCTAGCCGTTTCAACCAATCTTTTCATACAACACAAAGTTTTTATTAAAACCGGTTACATTACATAAAATCCAACATTACATAAAACACTAAACATTCGAAGAACCGGTTTCGGATGCTTCACCGGCTTCATTTTTCTTCACCTTTTTAACCGGACAATGACGACCGGTGTGTTTTTTTAGCGTCGAGTTAGCCGTAGCCTTCATGAACTTGCCGCAAGCTTTGCACCGTGCCATCTCATGGCTATCGCTCATTAAGCACAAATCAAAGTGCTTCCAAACTTGGGGGGTTTATTTTGGTTTCCAAAACCATGACTAATTCATCGTTGCACGCCATAACGAGCTTTGACGATATAGATTAGAAGGTGTAACTTGAAACCGATTATGTATTTTTTTAGTAGGAGTAAGTTATGTTTGAAGGTGATATGTATATATATATACTTGAAACCGATTTAAATGGCCATAAATCGATTTCTAACGGAATTATAGCCATTGGAATCGATTCCAACAGGTGTTGCAGCTTTTTCTGTAAGTTACCCGAAGGAACCGGTTCCTCCGAGGATTTTGAAACAGTTCGAGTTGATTTTGAAAATTAAGAGTTCTAATTAGTAGAAAATATTAATTATACTCTTCATATATGATTACACAAACTCTTTCTAAACCTTGTTCTTCATCTCATCTTTATTTTGAGATTTAAGTGAAAATGATGCTAAGTTGGAAACCTATAAGTTTTAAGAAGAGTAAACTACAGTTTGAGTCCATGTGGTAAGGGTTGGGTAACACATTGAGTCCATATTTCTAAAAAATGAAAGGTTGAGTCCCCAGCTTTTCCAAAATCCATCAACCCACCCCCTGTCTTTGACGTCGTTACAATATCCTGTTAACCCACTAACGGAATAAACAGTATGAGGGGGGCAAAATGGTCTTTTCACCAATAACAAAACTTTGTGTCCCTTGGGTTTCATTTTCTCTATATTATGAGTCCCCTACCAGCACCTTCAAGATTAGCATAACCAACAATAAAAACACAGTTAATCCAATTGACATTATATTGATCATCAAAATGGTTTATTAATCCTCACATGATACCTATGCAACTATATTCAAGAAAAGTCTAATAGTCTCTTAATAACAACTAATACTATATCAAAGCGTAAGTGCAAATTCCTAATTCTATTGGTTCTGTCCAGCAATAACATCAAGTAGCACCATTGTCACGGCTCCGGACTCGTTTTTACCCGTTTCACAAGCCGCGGGACAGAAACCCGTGGTATTGTTTATTTTGGAAGCGGAAAGTTTAACATGATCTTTTAAAACTGAAAATGCCCAATTATTTTATTTCACATTTTGGGACAAACCCCATAATTTACATTAAGGGAAATTTCACTGGGAAATTCCAGTTTTACAAAAACATGTTTATTTATTTTATTTACTGAGCCACATTCTTCAAGCTGGTGTGCTACGCGACACCTTTCCTGATTCACAGGAAATCACCTGAAACATGTTTAAAAAGATTTTATCAGCGGGGAAATACTGGCGAGTCACTCAAGTTTATAAAACGGCCCAGGTGTTATAGATTACAGCATAAGAGCTATTACAATGGCCACTATTGTAACAACCCACACGTTCGTGCGTTGTTACTACACGTTATACTCGTTACGCCTAGCACCAGAGATTCGGATCATAATGTATCTATATCGCAGTATTTCCGCATAATTTCGCATACTTTATCGCTATCACATCACATTGTACTTGCTGACAACCACGAAGATGTCGAGTGAGGACCAATTATACCCTCATTGATAGCCGTGATGTGTCGCAATGCAACTCAATACTCAAAAAACGCACTCGCAGGCACGCGTAACTCGATTATCGCAAGATTTGGAATACGGATATGTATATACGACCCAATGTGACTAATTATAATAAATATATGAAAATGTGGATGAAAATATGTACCCAAACTATCGCAACGCTTAACGATCAAAACGAAACGCCAAAACCCAACTCGCCGGTGGCACTGGATCGAATGACAATTTGATCGGATTGCCATCCGATCGGACTGTCGTCCGATCCGATGCACTGCACCACCTTCTCTCCCCTCTTGCCTATAAATACCCCCACTCTCACACCATTTGCCCTGATGTGGAGCTCTCACTCGACCAGCACGCTTTGGGGCTATTTCCTCTCGATTTCCCGCGATTATTGTAAGTTTTCAACCTAAATCTTGTACTTCTATGACCTACGCACACTTCTTCATCTCTTTCACCTTTGAATCTTAACTTTTAACCGTGAAATCAGTGAATTTGAGGTGTTCTAGGATGATGTCATCATGGAGTTCTTATGAACTTCAAGCTTTGGCCTCATTCCACCAAGAGCAACTCAGATCTCAGGGATTTCCACAAGATCAAACAATGTTTTCGCATAGATCTACACCTATTCATGGTTAAAAGTATTGAAAGATGGTTTTCCAACGTTCTTTCAACTCTTTTACACCAAATACACTCAAAACCGATGGAATCGGAACTTGTACCGACCTTCAACTCATTCTTAGTGTCGTGTTGGTTCAAGATCTGGTCTCTAACAAAGAGACGACCGATTTCGGGTTAACCAAGAACGACCGTCACGAACCAGTAAACCGGTCAGATTTGGGTGATTCATGTCCTATCGGGTCCCTTGGTTCGAGGTGGGGCTTCTGTTGTTTAGCACGTCACAACACCGTCTCGATCAAAACCGCCAAAAACCTTCAAAATAATCAAGTGCCAAGGACGACTAGATCGTTTGGACGGATTGCCGTCCGATCGAACAGTCATCCGAACGGACAGGACAGTCATCCGATCGGACTGCCATCCGATCTGATTGCACCTTGGGTCCCACACTTGACTTTGATTTCAACAATTTGGAGTTTGAACATTGAACGGACTGCTGTCCGATCGGATTGTCACCAGATCGAACTACCACCCGACCATGTGTTGTTTAGACTTGAATACTTAAACAATTTTTAACGTATTCAATACAAACGGATTGCCACCCGATCGGACTACACTCCGAACGAGTGACAAACTGCTGTGAACTTGTTCTCACTAAAGTGTCCACCAATCGGGTTATCGCCCGATCGAAGAGTCGTTCGATCGACCGACCTGAAAGGTAGAGATACTTCTCTGTTTTCAAAATGCTACAACAAAAACTTCAGAAGGCAACCATCATACACAAACACATCCTTCCCAAAGGAGGAAACAATCCACTCAAAAGGTCACCCGACCGGCTGACCGTCCGAGCGTATTGTCACCCGATCGACCGGCCACCCTATCGGATTACCGTCTGATCGGAGTACCGCTTGCACCGTTCTGCACACCATTCAACGCTTACGCTATCAATCTGTAATCAGGCTATTCTCAGACGCGCTCCCTTCAATCCAACCAAGTTGTGTTGCTTACCGAACACCGACTGTGAGTATACTCGAACCCTTTTTATCGCATTTTTGGGTGTAACATACGTTCTTAACAAATCAAACTTATGAAATGAACTATTCAATCAAACTGTTTATCACTTGCGAATAACTGTTATGCATATTTATACGTGATGCTAGTTACATATGTGTTAGGGCTTATACTCGCAAGGTCCCGCCTTAACTAGTATAGTACTATAGCACCCGACGGGGTCTAGTTAGGATGAATAGCAATCGCAATCGCAGCTCGAGTGACTTAGCTGGTAGTATCTATCTTTTTGCATGTATGTTGAGGTATCCCGTTTATGTATTTGGTAATTCGTAACACTTTTAACTATTTTACGCTACTCTATCAAAACTTGTATACTCGCCAATACTTTTGTATTGACGTTGTTTTAACGTATGTTGCAGGATTGGTCGCAGTCTACATCAAATCAAGCTAGGAAGTCTAGAAACTCACCTAAAATATATGTTGTCGGATTTGTATTGTTCGAGAGGACAAGAAAAAAATCTATGATACCTTATGTGATTGTATGGTTTATTAGTATGGGATAATGAACGCATTAAATACTGCCGCAATATAGTTGTTATGGATTCTCTTGAGCAATCTGATTCGCCTAGTGCCGCGCCCCGATGATTCCGCCATCGATTGGGGTGTGACAGATTGGTATCAGAGCCATAACTATAGGGAATTAGGCAAGACTCGATCTAGTCCGGGTCATTGTCTTAGAAACGACCTAGTCTATAGTCTAGGTACCAACAGGCCGACTCGTACGAACCCAGTAGGATTTGTACGGGCCTACTTGATACTCTCATTCGAATTTGCTAAAAACTACAACTTTGTGTGAACACCGCGTACTACAGCTTCACACGAAGAAGCCTTTCCTAAGGCTGAAATACTACTTAGCCATTCCTAAGGGTGACACAATGCACACGTTTTCGAAAATACTCGCATAACGAAACCGAGTGATCCAGTCGAGACCAGGTGTGAAAACCAAGAACTCTCGATGAGATCGCTCACTCAGTGCATTTTTCTAGCACGAGAACCTTTCTTCGAGCCTGGAGTGACATCCACATCTCGACGAAAGTCTCCATTTCGAAATCTACTGGAACTCACGAATTTATTCGAAGAGCATAACCACAATTAGGAACGAAGTTGTTAAGTCAGGGGTGAAACCCGTATCTTAATAAACCGTTCCACTCTCTAAAATGGTTTTCGAAAAGCTCTCATCAAGGACTCGACAATAACGATGACTCGAGCCACGCGATGACTAGGAGGACGAATGCCATGAGCTGCATCCCAGTGGAAGCATAAGTCTTCTAGGTCAACGCGCGTGCACGAACTTGTTGGGTATAGTTGGGTTACCTTGGGTAGTCGACGCCTAAACACCTGAGGCACTCCGATTATTTTACTAAGCCCACGACTCGTCGGTTTTATGCTTTAATGAACTTAATTACGCTTTATATGTTTATTATACGCCTTATCGATTTCTCGATTTATCAATTTTCGTTCCTTGTTTTACAAAATGCACAACACGCACAGCCATCGCAATCTAAAACGAAAACCAAATGTTCGCAACGAAACTAACGCTTAACTTCTCGCTCTCTCGCCTCAACGCGCCCTAGCGTACGCTATATCGATCTGCATGTGTATACATACAAACTACACCTATATATATATATATATACAAAAACAAACAAACCAGTCATTGTGTGAGAATTTAGGGATTTCGTGTCTCCTATGTGGCTCCTATGTGAATACGCATTACTAATATATTAATCGCATCAAGTTTTGAACACGCTCAATCGTATCGCAAAACTCAAAAATCATTATGATCGAATCTCACTCCAAATCTCTCTCTCTGTCTAGATGCCTTCCAACGACTTTACCTCGAGACAAACAGCTAGGAGAAGAGCCAAACGAAGCGCCGAGAAGAGGATTGCCTCGCTTGTGGCCAAGGAAGTGGCCAAAGTCATTCCTCAGATTGTCGCTCAAGTGCACTTTCTCAGTAACTCTCGAACCTCGGAAGACTCTAAGACAGAAGCGCCGCAATCTGATTTCCTCTACAAACACTTCAAAGCCTGTGACCCGATGGAGTTCACGAGTGAAGGAGGTGTGTCCCAACTACTCCAGTGGTTCGATTCTATTGAAGTCACCCTTCGTCAGAGTGGGTGTTCCGATAGTTTCCGTACTACTTGCGCAACCGGAGTACTTCAATCGCGAGCACTCGACTGGTGGACCGCCGAACGCAACAAATGTGGGATCTCCGCGGCTTACGCTCTCTCTTGGGATGAGCTGAAAGAGCTCATGAAGAAAGAGTACTGCCCTCCCCACGAAGTCCAGAAGCTAGAAGACGAATTTTGGAAAATCAAGCAAGTCGAAGGTGACAATGCTGGCTACAACGCAAGGTTCAAACAGCTTACCATAATCAGCCCAAGTCAAGTCAACACTTCGGAAAAAACCATAACGAAGTACATTCGCGGATTGCCTGAATGTGTGGGCAATTTCGTCAAAGCTGCAAGACCTGCTACTATCGAAGAAACCTACCGCTTGACCGCAGAGATCAACGACAAACGAGTCTTACACGGATTCTTCTCCAAGAATCCTGTCAAACAAACTCATCAAGCCATCATCGTTGATTCCTCTGGCGAATCTACCGACGATTCTTCTAACGAATCCTACGAAGATATCTCCAGCGAATCCTCAGATGAATCCTCTGACGACACTGCATCATCTCAGGAAGCCCGGCCCAGCCGCAAACGAAAGACCATGAGCCCAGACTCTTCAACAACTGCACTATCGCAACCAGAGCCTCTCCAAGCAGTTCCTGTTCACTTAAAGCACGCCTACAACGGGGCTCATCCACTTTGCCTCACGTGTACGTACCATCACCCGCCAGAAGCAAATTGTCGCTATTGCACAAATTGTAACTGGTATGGTCATCTTGCGCAGCACTGTCGCACAGGACCGAAGCCTTGAGGAATTTCATCAGCAACCGCAGTCTCCGTAGAAGTCCTCTACAGCGGCGTTATTTTGTTTCTAATGTTGCTGTAATGATACGACTTATCGCCGTTAATCTCTTTTATGTGTGGATTTTATTTCTCTCTCGCATTCTCTCGCACTCGTGCACAATCTATATGCTAGCACTATGTACTATATAATGCATTTTACCCCTACTATGCATTCTTGAGATAAGGTACGATAAACGTGCAAGAATCAGATTAATCACGGGTGCACACGGGATTATTTTGGTTAGTGCACAGAGATCGTAGTGAGTTTCAATGATGCCTCAACGTTCAGGGCATGGTTAAGCGTGGTGGATACGCCGCTGGTACTTTCTATATATAAGCGTCTTGACCATGTCTGACAAAGTGTGACATCTATTCACGGAACGAAGGCGTATGGTTGAAACATGACGGTGTTTCGCCATGCTAACCGAAGTTTTGTAAAGAAAGTGCCATATGGAGTTAGAACGTAGACCTATTATACTATTGTGGTTATTTTCGATACACTATACTACATCGCAAGGCGTAACAATCACAACTCAAAGCGTGTAATCGCTAGACTTTTCGTAAGTCAACACGCTCGCAATCGCATTATCGCTAGAATCTATCTCGCAAATCGCAATCGTTTATTATGTGACTCGAGCTATCGCTTATTGTGTATTCGCAATCTCAAAAGTTTATTATATGGATCGCTATCGCTTATGGTGTTTTCGCTTAATCGCATATTTTGTATGTATCGCTCGATCCCTTACTGCTTACTGTGTATCGCTTGCTGCGAATTGCGTATCGTGGATCGCTTAACGAGTATCTCATATCACTAGTCGCTTTTCGCTTTGGCGCTCCTCGCACCTATCTCATCGCTTCGATACTCTTATCGCTTATCGCTATTTGTGTTACCTGTGTATTCGGCGTTATGTTAGCACTCATGACCTTGCCTCACGGGACGAAACTAATAGGGCTAAGGCATGGTGGTGTTTTAGCCGTATCAGCAAACTTTCGTGGAAAAAGGCCATGTGGGCTAATGTTAGTGAAAAATTGCGTAGTTGTTAAATCTAATAGAATCGCGTGTCTCCATCACTTGCAACGCATCGACTGTCGCCTATCACTCGACGGTTGTCGCTGTCGCTTGTCGCTATCGCTCATCGCTTTTCGCTTATTGCCACCGTCTTTGCTTACTGTGCTTGGTGTTTGGTGTTGTGTTATCGAATTTTCGCATACACCTATCGCTTATCGCACTCGCTCGTGCCACTAACCTGAGTTCGAAAACGACTTCATCACTCAGTTCACCTTTCAAGACTTGATCCAACCCTTTCTCGTTTGGACCGAGTCATTGCAAATCTGTCGGTACTATGTCGACACGTATGACACTGCCTCACGAGACGGAAGCCATATGGTTAAAGCATGGTGGATACGCCGCTGGTACTTCCTATATATAAGTGTTTTAACCATATTGTCGAACTTTCGTGGAAAAGTGCCATGCGGGGCCGACCTTAAATTTAAATCTTTTTTTGGTATTATTAAAAGGCTTTGGCTACCCAAATTTTTTTAAACTGATCTTTTCTTACAAAATTTTTTCTAAAATTTGATCAAAACCTTGGAATAAAACGAGATTATCTTGTAACGTGGGTGTGACGATCGACTCAAGTTACTGCCGCGTGACGAGAAAATTTCACAAAACGAGTTTTAATAATTTTAAAATCTTTTAGAAACCTAACCAAAACCCTTCTCATAGCGCTGGTGTGGACATCAAAACAGTTAACGCCGAAACGTGAGAAGATTTTCATAAACAAATTTTTCCTAATTAATCGATTTTTCAAAAATTTAAAACGCTTTGGGATCGCATTCTTGTGTGTTTCATCACCTCGATTGTATGAATCGCATTTCTCGTCGCTCTCGCTTGGTCTTCGCAATGCCCTCGCACGTATAGACTCAACCGATCGCTCGCTATATTGTCGCTTTATCGCTTACTCGCTCGCATCAACTCTCGCGACCCTTCTTGTTGATTAATTTCGGGATGAAATTTCCTAAAGCAGGGGAGACTGTAACAACCCGCACGTTCCTGGGTTGTTACTACTCGTTATACTCATTACGCCTAGCACCAGAGATTCGGATCATAATGTATCTATATCGCATGTATCGCTATATCGCAGTATTTCCGCATAATTCCGCATACTTTATCGCTATCACATCACATTGTACTTACTGACAACCACGAAGATGTCGAGTGAGGACCAATTCTACCCTCCTTGATAGCCGTGATGTGTCGCAATGCAACTCAATACTCAAAAACGCACTCGCAGGCACGCGTAACTCGATTATCGCAAGATTTGGAATACAGATATGTATATACGACCCAATGTGACTAATTATAATAAATATATGAAAATGTGGATGAAAATATGTACCCAAACTATCGCAACGCTTAACGATCAAAACAAAACGTCAAAACCCAACTCGCCGGTGGCACTGGATCGAATGACACTTCGATCGGATTGCCATTCGATCGGACGACTGTCGTCCGATCGGACTGTCATCCGATCCACTGCACTGCACCACCTACTCTCCCCTCTTGCCTATAAATACCCCCACTCTCACACCATTTGCCTTGATGTGGAGCTCTCACTCGACCAGCACGCTTTGCGGCTATTTCCTCTCGATTTCCCGCGATTATTGTAAGTTTTCAACCTAAATCTTGTACTTCTATGACCTACGCACACTTCTTCATCTCTTTCACCTTTGAATCTTAACTTTTAACCGTGAAATCAGTGAATTTGGGGTGTTTTAGGATGATGTCATCATGGAGTTCTTATGAACTTCAAGCTTTGGCCTCATTCCACCAAGAGCAACTCAGATCTGAGGGATTTCCACAAGATCAAACAATGTTTTCGCATAGATCTACACCTATTCATGGTTAAAAGGATTGAAAGATGGTTTTCCAACTTTCTTTCAACTCTTTTACACTCAATGCACTCAAAACCGATGGAATCGGAGCTTGTACCAACCTTCTACTCATTCTTAGTGTCGTGTTGGTTCAAGATCTGGTCTCTAACAAAGAGACGACCGATTTCAGGTTAACCAAGAACGACCGTCACGAACAAGTAAACCGGTCAGATTTGGGTGATTCCTGTCTGATCGGGTCCCTTGGTTCGAGGTGGGGCTTCTGTTGTTTAGCACGTCACAACATCGTCTCGATCAAAATCGGCAAAAACCTTCAAAATAATCAAGTGCCAAGGACGACTAGATCGTTTGGACGGATTGCCGTCTGATCGGACAGTCATCCGAACGGACAGGACAGTCATCCGAACGGACAGGACAGTCATCCGATCGGACTGCCATCCGATCGGATTGCACCTTGGGTCCCACACTTGACTTTGATTTCAACAATTTGGAGTTTGAACATTGAACGGACTACTGTCCGATCGGATTGTCACTCGATCGAACTACCACCCGACCATGTGGTGTTTAGACTTGAATACTTAAACAATTTTCAACGTATTCAATAGAAACAGATTGTCACCCGATCGGACTACACTCCGAACGTGTGACAAACTACTGTGAACTTGTTCTCACTAAAGTGTCCACCAATCGGGTTATCGCCCGATCGAAGAGCCGTTCGATCGACCGACCTAAAAGGTAGAAATACTTCTCTGTTTTCAAAATGCTACAACGAAAACTTCAGAAGGCAACCATCATACACAAACACATCCTTCCCAAAGGAGGAAACAATCCACTCGAAAGGCCACCCGACCGGCTGACTGTCCGAGCGGATTGTCACCCGATCGACCGGCCACCCGATCGGATTACCGTCCGATCGGAGTACCGCTTGCACCATTCAACGCTTACACTATCAATCTGTAATCAGGCTATTCTCAGATGCTCTCCCTTCAATCCAACCAAGTTGTGTTGCTTGCCGAACACCGACTGTGAGTATGCTCGAACCCTTTTATCGCATTTTTTGGTGTAACATACGTTCCTAACAAATCAAACGAACTATTCAATCAAACCATTTTATCACTTGCGAATAACTGTTATGCATATTTATACGTGATGCTAGTTACATATGTGTTCGGACTTATACTCGCAAGGTCCCGCCTTAACTAGTATAGTACTATAGCACCCGACGGGGTCTAGTTAGGATGAAAAGCAATCGCAATAGCAGCTCGAGTGACTTCGCTGGTAGTATTTGTCTTTTTGCATGTATGTTGAGGTATCCCGTTTATGTATTTGGTAATTCGCAGCACTTTTAACTATTTTACGCTACTCTATCAAAACTTGTATACTCGCCAATACTTTTGTATTGACGTTGTTTTAACGTATGTTGCAGGATTAGTCGCAGTCTACATCAAATAAAGCTAGGAAGTCTAGAAACTCACCTAAAATCTATGTTGTCGGATTTGTATTATTCGATAGGACAAGAAAAAAATATGTGATACCTTATGTGATTGTATGGTTTATTAGTATGGGATAATGAACGCATTAAATACTGTCACAATATAGTTGTTATGGATTCTCTTGAGCAATCTGATTCGCCTAGTGCCGCGCCCCGATGATTCCGCCAAATTTAAACTTTTTGTTTACCTCTATGTCTTGAAGAGGTACTAGCAGGGACTCGTCAGATAAACATTTCTTGAGATTAGATACATGAAACACATCATGTACCCCAACTAGCTCTTCTGGTAGTTGTAAGCGATAGGCAACTAGTCCTATTCGCTGGATTACTGGGAATGGTCCTATGTACCTTGGACTTAGCTTTCCTTTCTTACCGAACTGAACTACTCCTTTCCAAGGAGAAACTTTTAAAAGTACCTTATCTCTGATTTGGAATTCTAACGGCTTGCGTCGATTATCTGCATAACTCTTTTTGGCGACCTCGAGCCGTTTTCAGTCTTTCCTTGATTTGAGTTATCTTGTCGGTGGTTTCTTGTACAATTTCGGGACCTGATAATTGATTTTCTCCTATTTCTGCCCAGCAAACGGGAGTTCTACACTTTCATCCATACAGTGCTTCGAATGGGGCAACTTCAATGCTTGCATGATAACTATTGTTATAGGAGAATTCAATTAAGGGTAGGTGGTTCTCCCAATTTCCACCAAAATCTATTACACATGCCCTGAGCATGTCTTCCAGGGTTTGGATAATCCTTTCACTTTGTCCGTCTGTTTGGAGATGGTATGCAGTACTTAAATTCAATCGTGTCCCCATTGCTTCTTGAAAACTTGTCCAAAATTGTGAAGTGAAACGACTATCTCTATTGGATACAATGGAGAGTGGAACTCCATGTAAGGATACTACCTCATCTACGTATAACTTTGCTAATCTTTCCATGCTAAAGGTTTCTTTCATGGGTAAGAAATGAGCTGATTTGGTTAATCGATCCACAATTACCCAAATCGCGTCGTTACCTTTCCTGGTTTTGGGCAACTTAGTAACAAAGTCCATTGTTATTAGTTCCCATTTCCATACAGGCATTTCTAACTGTTGGAGTAACCCTGAAGGTTTCTGGTGTTCTGTCTTAACTTGTGAACAAGTTAGACACTTAGATACATATCTAGCTATGTCCTTTTTCATTCCTATCCACCAGAAATTATTTCTTAAATCTTGATACATCTTATTATTACCAGGATGCATGGTATATCTAGATTTATGGGCTTCCTCTAAAATCTTATCTCTTAAATTTCCTTGCTTAGGTACCCAAATCCTTTTCTTGTGGAATCTCCAAATTTCATCAGTTCCTGGCTCTAATTCCTTTATCCTTCCTTTCATTCCTTCAGCATCATCCTTGATTGCTATTTCTTGAACATTCTTCAATTGTTCCATTAAATCTATTTGAAGATTTAATCTAAGAGCACGAATTCGTCTTGGTTTTTCATGATACTTACGACTTAAGGCATCTGCAACTATGTTTGCTTTTCCTTCGTGATATTGAATATCACAGTCGTAATCACTTAAGATTTCCATCCATCTTCGTTGTCTCATGTTTAATTCTTTTTGCCCAAATATATATCTTAAACTCTTATGATCTGTATAAACTGTAAACTTACTTCCATACAGATAGTGTCTCCAAATCTTAAGGGCAAAAATTATTGCTCCTAATTCTAAGTCGTGAGTCGTATAATTCTCCTCGTGCTTTTTCAATTGTCTTGAAGCATACGTAATTACCTTCTTGCATTGCATCAACACACATCCTAACCCTAGCTTAGAAGCGTCACAGTAAACTTCAAAATCTTCTGTTCCTTCTGGTAAGGCTAGAATTGGGGCGTTTGTTAATCTTTGCTTTAAAATCTTAAAAGTCTCTTCTTGGCTAGATCCCCATTCAAACTTAACTGTTTTACAGGTTAGCTTAGTTAATGGCACTGCTATCTTAGAGAAATCCTTAATGAAGGGCCTATAGTGCCCAACTAATCCTAGAAAACTTCTAACTTCCGTAGCTGATTGCGGGACTTTCCAGTTTGTGATCGCTTCTATTTTGGAGGGATCTACATGAATACCTTCGTGATTCACCATATGTCCTAAAAATTGCACCTCTTGCAGCCAAAATTCACACTTCGAGAATTTGGCGTAAAGCTTTTCTTTTCTTAACAAAGTTAAGAGTGCTCGTAGATGCTCACAATGCTCATCCTGACTTTTAGAATAAATAAGTATATCGTCGATAAAGACAATTACAAAATTTATCCAAATACGGTTTACAGATCCTATTCATCATATCCATAAATGCTGCAGGAGCATTTGTCAATCCAAATGGCATGACTGTAAACTCGTAGTGACCATACCTAGTTATGAAAGCAGTTTTAGGTATGTCTTCTTCTTGTACCTTCAACTGATGGTATCATGAGCGCAAGTCTATCTTGGAAAAATATCTAGCTCCCTGAAGTTGATCAAAAAGATCGTCAATCCTAGGTAATGGGTATCGATTCTTAATTGTAACCTTATTTAATTCCCTATAATCGATACACATTCGCATCGACCCATCCTTCTTTTTCACAAACAACACTGGTGCTCCCCAATGGGATGAACTAGGTTGTATAAATCCTTTGTTGAGCAATTCATCTAACTGCTTTTTCAGTTCTAACATTTCGGTGGGTGCTAGTCGATAAGGTGTCTTGGCTATTGGTGTTGTTCCAGGAATTAGATGAATTCTAAATTCTACTTCCCTATCTGGTGGTAATTGATGACTATCGTAAGGGTCATGCAAAAACCTAATTAAACTAAGTAGATAGCGTAAGTAGGGTATCGTATCCACGGGGAATATGTGGTTAATGTTTAACTAGAGAATTATTATATATTAAAGAAAAGCAACTCCCACCCAGAATCCCGATTGCAAGTTTAACACAAATACCCGTTTACAGATTCATAACACCACATAGACATGGCCTCGGAATTAATGAATTTGATTAATTATTAGGGATAGTTTTTAAGATTCACCATACAACCTAATAATCCATTTATTTATATCAACTAACCACCAATTTACCAACCCGCTAACGATGCAAGTATATCGCCAATACGCTTGATAAACGACAAATAATTCAAATATAAAAAACGTTTACCAAGAATTCAACACAAGTGGTCAAGCTTTACCAGTTAAAAAGAATCCGTGAACAAAGTTTAATGAAAAACAAAGTAATCGTTCATCCGGGCAGAAGCCGCAAGCAAAAAGATAAAGGTAACGCCTCCAAGTTTCAGATTCTAGGTTCACACCAAACTCAATTTAATCATTAATTGGACACCACATAGACATGGTGCTGAAAAGTCGGTTAATTTAAATGGTAATAAAAAACAGGTCTTTGTCATCAGATCTTTTACAATTCAATTACCCTATTTACTAATGTGAGTCAACCTACTCTATGTCACCCAACAAGCTATAAGGTTTTGTTATCAACCGAGCAAGTTGTAAAGCAAGAACTCAAAACACATGCAAATAGTTTAAATAAACCAACACATCAAATTGTTCATACGACGTTGTCAATGTCAAAAACAAATCCAAATATGAATAAACTAAGAAAAATATTAAACCCTACGAACCATACGTTTGAAGAAAGATACCTAGATGCTCATCCCTTGAACCGTGTACAGCCGCCTTCGGGCGGCTGCCCTTCTCCGTGCGTCTCCTGCCTTGCGATCTCCCCCCTCAAAACTGCCGTCGTGCGTCCCTTTTTATTCTCTCATAAAACATCACCGACTTCCTTTTATGGGCCTCCTTTTAGTTCCTTTCAACTTCACTTGTGGGCCATTGGCTGCAACTTAGTGGTCTGCCAAGTTTCTTGGTTCTATATCTTAAGAAAAACCCATCATAATTTCCCACTAAATTAATTCAACCTTTAATTTTCAGCCCATATCACCATAACTAACATATAAGCCCATTGCGATATGATTTGTCATAAATTAATTTATGACAATTAAACTCTTTTTGTAGCATTCTTCGATGATTGCCTGCAACAATTTAAAGCAATTAAATTCATGTGACAATTCTTACTCAAAGAGATTAAACATAATTAATTGTAATTGTGATCAATGTATTTTCTTTTTCCCTTTTTATTTTGTAATGCCATGATCATTATTTTATCTCATATTTAGGTTAATAAAATCGTTTTAGCTCGTTTCCATTTTAACCCGCATGTTAATAAAACCACATCAAATAATCATATTTTGAACTCTAATGTCGGTGCATTTTATTCCAATAAATATAGAATATAGTGTACCTAAAATGCACTGATCAGTAATCCTGGTAGCTCTTCTGGGAATACATCCGGGTATTCTGATACTACAGGAATTCCTTTAAGTTCCTTACTTTTAGTGTTAATGATTACCGAAATCATATACACTATTCCTTGCTTTCTTTTATAACTAGAAACTTTCATTACTGATATGAACTTCATGGGTTTACGTGGCTTATTTCCTGTAATCACAATTATTTCTCCTGCGGGTGTATGAATTTCTATGGAATTCTTATCACAGAGGATTCGAGCATGGTTGGCTACTAACCAATCCATTCCTAATACGACATCGAATCCAGCTAAATTCATAGGTAGCAGGTTTGCAGAGAATTTATGACCTGAAAGTTCTATTTTTCCTTCTCGTAGAACCTTATCTATGTTAACAGAATTACCGTCTGCCGTTTCTACCATATAAATCTGCCTAGGTGTGGTTAAGGGTAGCTTAAGAGCTTGGCAAAATGAAGTATTTATAAAACTTTGGTTTGCACCAGAGTCAAATAATACTTTTGCATAGACGTCGTGAACTAGGAACGTACCAGCTATTACGTCGGGAATCAGTTCGGCTTCCTGCGTGGCCAGTTGGAAGGCTCTTGCGTTCTTCTTATTCGTTCCTTCAGCCGGTTTGGTCTTGTTGTCAGCTGGTTTGACCAGCTTAGGGCAGTCTGGTCTGAAATGTCCAGCTTCTATACAGTTGAAACAAATAGTTGATTTCTTTCTCCTGCATTCTTCTTCTTGGTGCCCCGGAATTTTGCAGAAATTACAGTACCCCTTACATTTTCCAAAGTGCTTTCTTTTACAAGTACTGCAAAATGGAGCAATGGAGGATTGCCCAGTTCCTCTTTTCTTGAAGTTGCTACTAGTATTACCCCCACGAAATCCTTGGGTAATTTTCTGAGCCAACTCCTTCTTCTTGGTTTCTTCTCGCGTACGTACCAGTCCGTCGGTCAAGGTGTTGGCTAATTCCACCGCATCATCAATTGTGCGCGGTCTTGCAGCTTTGACGATATCACGAATCTCGCTAATTAAACCCCAAATATAGCGAGAAATAAGTACCGGTTCTGGCGAATCCAGAGTTGGTACAATCCTAGCATACTCGAAGAATTTCGAAGTATACCCTCGACAATCCACATCCACCATTCGATGGCTCAGGAACTTATTTGCCATTTGTTCCATTTCATACTCGGGACAAAATTTTCTTTCCACCAATCGCTTAAATTCTTCCCAACTCATGGCATAAGCCATGTCACTTCCCTTGGCTTACAATACCGTATTCCACCATTCTAATGTCTCTTCCTTGAAAAGGTGAGAAGCATACATGACCTTATCTTCCTCGGCGCATTTACTTATTTTAATTACTGCCCTTCTCTTCCAACCAACGCAGTGCAGCAGTCGCCCCTTCATTACCTGCAAATTCAACGGGTTTACAGGCAAGAAATTCCTTATAAGTGCAACCAGGTGTTGCAACTTTCATTTTCTTAAGTATTGGGGCTTGAATCACGTTGTTGTCATTATTGCCGTCTTCGTTAACACTGTTGCTGAAATTATCGTCGCGCGTGCATTTACTATGGTTGGCTTGCGATGGTTCCACAGGGCTTTTAACAGCAGCGACGATTGCCGGGATAGCATTGGCTATTCCTTGGGCAACGATGTTTTCTATATCTTACCTATTAAGAAAGTGATCCTCATTGTTTTATTCAGATTGATTAACTTCATTGACTGGTTGGTTTTCCGCGTTTTCCATCTGAATAATTAACAATTTATTACCACAAAATAGATAACAACCAAGCATAATAAAGCAATCACACATAATTATGTCAACACGTATAGCCAAAATTGTCGACTTTGCGACTTTCATATTTTATATATATTGGTATGCATCGATACACCCCGGATATTTTACAAAAGTTTTATTTTAAGTTATTTTACATGATTATATTTTTATTATTTAGTATTATTATTTTATTATTATTATACAGCACACAACCACAGTTAGCTGGATTTTCAGAAACGACGTTCCCTCTCGTCGTATTTCCAGGAGATCTGTTCTCCCACTTCTCGGATTCGATTCCCTGCATCCACCAGTTCTTCGCCATAGTGACGAAGTTCAGCTAAGTTTTCTGTGCACATCGGTGGGTTTGGTGCAGGTTCAGGGTCAAACTGGGGAAAATAGACGTTGGGGTTATTCATGAAATTCTGAAATTGCCAGTCGTTTGTCCACCACTCTTCCAGCTGGCCTATAACAGGTTGGGGGTTGACAATAGGATCTGAGATAGCAGGTTCCAAATTAACTGGAAGTTGGGATTCAGCGGGGTAATTGAAGAGGTTTTCATCGGTAGGTCCGATGAGGTCAAAATTTGCTAGTTTGCGGTCAAGTTCCTCCCATGGTGGCATTTCCTGGGCTTGTCCAGAACCTTCCCCGATTTCCTTTCCTTTTCCTTTATCCTTAGGATCCTCAGTCTTTTTAACCTTCTGTGCAGCTGGTTTCTTCCTACGCCCATGTTTCCAGTCCAATATTCTCCTCCTCTTTTTCGGCTTTGGTTTCTCCTGCGGCTGGGCCTGGAATACTATTGGCTCTTCAGTATCAGCCTAGTAGCCAGTTAAGGTCCCGATGGTATCCATATCGGTGCTATGGATAGTAAAGTTTCGGAGTGCCTCCGACAGTTCATTCATGCTGTTAGCACACATGAAGAAACACACACAATTCTAAGTTAAAATTTTATTTATCAACTTAAATTCACAGAATCACAAAAATGGCAATCTGAAAAATTAAGTATTTCTAAATACTTAATTGGCTTAAATCAGTGGCTCTGATACCACATTTTTCTGTCACGGCCCCCGACTCGGTTTTACCCGTTTCAGGAGCCGCGGGACGAAAACCAGTGGTATTGTTTATTTTGGCAGCGGAAAGTTTAACAGGATCTTTTAAAACTGAAAATGTCCAATTATTTTATTTCACATTTTGGGTCAAACCCCATAATTTACATTAAGGGAAATTTCACTGGGAAATTCCTGTTTTACAAAAACATGTTTATTTATTTTATTTACTGAGCCACATTCTTCAAGCTGGTGTGCTACCCGACACCTTTCCTGATTCACAGTAAATCACCTTAAACATGTTTAAAAAGATTTTATCAGCGGGGAAATACTGGCGAATCACTCAAGTTTATAAAACGACCCAAGTGTTATAGATTACAGCATAAGAGCTATTACAATGGCCACTATCTTATAATTATCTGGCCCCGTGTCACACCCTGGTGACGATGGTCATACCACCATTGGGTCCTTTTTACCCAATAGTGATGATTATCACTGTTAAAAGTAAGAAACAAAAGTAATGTGCATAATACCTGATCTGTGCAAAATGCAACATATAAATTACATCAATTGTGGCATAAAACTAACCCTTTCTTAGTACTAATGTTGGAAAAAGTGTGCTTTTGTCTTCCTTTTGTATTTTCAGGATTAAATGAGCTCAAATGAACAAAAGAAGCAAAAATACATCAAAATCTAACATAAATACAAGAAAAAGAACAAGACGTGACATGCCTGACCCCACGACAGCATCTTCCCAAGCAAAACAAGATAACAGAAGACTGAACACGCCCCTTGCTCAGCCAGCACGGGGGCGTGCCCAAGTGTCAGCAGAAAAGACAAAGTGGTAGAAGCTTCTATTGCCCACCATGGGGCCGTGCTCAGCGGACACGGGGCTGTGGTCAACTATAAGATTCGCACAATCCAGGCAAATCTTCATAGTACAAAGATTCTTCTGCACACGGGGTCGTGCTCAGCGGACACGGGGGCGTGGTCAACTAATAAGACAAAGCTGCATTAAATGAAGAAATAGAAGGATGTGGACACGGGGCCATGCCCACTGGACACGGGGCCGTGCCCGAGCTTCTGTTCAGCCTATAAATAGGAGTGCTTGGCTCAAGCTCAAACCATCCCTTGGCAGACGACCTCTCTCACACTTCACCCACCACCCACCACCACCATAACACCATCATCCACCACCATCATCCATTGTCCATCATAGAGTGTGTGAGTCGTCTCGGGATCCAAGATTAATCGTAAGAGTTCTTGACAATCAAGGCCATGTTTGCCTAAGTCTCTTACATCACTTGGTGAAGACAAGTGTCTAGTGTAATACTTTTTATTTTCTAATCTTTTCGCACTTTTTACTTGGTTTTGTATTAATGACTTTAATAACTAGTTTCTTATGTTGAAGGTGATTCTTCCTTATCGTTTGTCCGTGGTGTCTTGGGATTATTTTATTGTCTATATAAAATAAAAGATTTTCACCATTCATATCTCCACGGTCTATATGGAGGTATGTTGGCTACCTGGTCGGGGGTTAAGGGAACGGTTTGGTAAGAGTCTTGCCATTGTTCAGCGTTTAGAGGTCCTGCAATGGACCTGGGTCAAATTTAGTAGGACCTCCTTCAATACTTAACGGTGTTGGATGGCGGGGGTCCAAACTCTTTGATCCCCTCATAAGTTAACTACTATTAATACTATAACCCGGCTATTTAGGACTGTATCCCTGCTGACTCAGACTACTTAGTCGAGGGTAACGTCACCTCCAAAAGAGGGGCCTACCATAATTTGCATTAATAACTTAATTAATTATCTTTCAATAATCCGACCCTTTAGGATTGTATCCTTGCTGACTCAAACTACTGGGTTGAGGGTAACGTCACCTTCAAAAGAGGGGCCTACTACAATAACTAAGATAATCTCTTAAATAAGTGCAAAAGCGCGGAAATAATCAAAGGTTACACTATACACGAGTCGGAACCAAGTGATTCATCTTGTCTATCTGTTTTTCTTTTATTTTTATTTTCAGCATTTTAGTTAGTTTTTATTTTTCTTAGCTTAAAACATTTTTTTCTAAACTTTTTGATTTGATTAGACGTTGAGGAGAAACCGGTACTAAAAGCTCTTGTGTCCTTGGACGACCTCGGTATCTTACCAACACTATACTACGCTCACGATGGGTGCACTTGCCCATATGTGTGTCTAGTGTTAGTAAATATCGTGTTTTATAAATTTAAAACTTGACTAAAAAAGTGTTAAAGGGGCTTAAAATATACACCTAATATATATAACACTTGACACCCATCAAGTTTTTGGCGCCGTTGCCGGGGACACAAGGATTTTAAGAAAGTTAGGAATCAACGGCCTAATCGTTTTTTTTTATTTTTCATTTTTTTTAGGATTTTTTCTTAGTTTTTTCTGTTTCTGCAGAGCTCAGCACGGGCCGTGCCTGGTCGGACACGGGCCGTGCCCAGCACTATCACTGGCAGTTTTTATTTTCCGAGTTACAGATGGCTGAGCACGGGACCGTGTCCAACTCCCAGTAACAGGGATCCGGAGAACAATTACTGTAAACTTGACCATGGGCCGTGTTCGCTGAGCACGGGGCCGTGGTGAACCTTCTGACCAACATTCTTTTCTGTTTTTATCGCAGGACTTGGAACCTTGGCGCCACATTTGAACTTCCTATGTAGTGCATGAGCTCCTGTTCTAGTAGAGACATAAAAGAACCTCTAGAAGAACCCGAACGCTTTCTCAGAAAAAGACTCAAAGCTAAAAATCAAGAGAAAGTTTCGGGGGACCCACTTCCAATGGCAGACCAACGTACCCTCATGGATTACCTACGGCCCACCGTAGGTAATCTCGGCGCCGCTATCAATGCACCGAATGTCGAAGCCAATAACTTCGAACTTCGGCCGCATTTGATACAAATGCTTCAAAACTCCGCAACCTTCCATGGGCTTGCGGACGAGGATCCCCATCTACATATTACTAATTTCTTAGAAATATGCGATACCTTTCGGATCAATGGAGCATCAAATGACGCCATCCGCCTTCGAATGTTTCCATTTTCACTAAAAGACCGAGCTAAGGCTTGGCTTAACACCCTCCCAGTTGGCTCGGTAAACACCTGGGATGAACTAGCCCAAAAGTTTCTATATAAGTATTTCCCTCCTGCTAAAACGGCTAAATTAATGACTGAAATTAATACATATTCACAAGAGGATGGGGAATCCTTATATGAAACTTGGGAAAGGTTCAAGGAGCTACTAAGAAAGTGTCCCCATCACGGTCTTGCGGTATGGCAACAAGTATCCACTTTCTACAATGGGTTGTTGCCACACACAAGACAAACACTTGATTCTAGCTCCGGGGGACTTTTAGGTAATCGTCACCCAAATGAAATATATAATCGAATTGAGGAAATTGCTCAAACCAATTTTCAATGGCACACTCCCCGAGGTAATAAATCTATTGCCCTGGGCGCCCATAAGGTTGATGAAAGCATTTCTTTACAAGCCCAAATCGAGGCCCTCTCTTCGAAAATCAAAAAGCTAGAAATGACAAAAACGGCCTCGGTTATGGCTTGTGAAGGGTGTGGTGGGCCACATGAAAATTGGAGTTGTATGAAAGAATTAGATGAACAAACAGAAACGGTAAACTACATTGATAATAGACCTAGGCCGTCGGGTCCACCAACGGGTACCTACAACCAAGGATGGCGTAACCACCCTAATCTTAGTTGGAGAGATCCCGGCAATAGTAGTAACCAACAAAACCAACGAACTAACTTTCAACAACCACAAAATTTCTCTCAACAACAAGGTGGAAGAGAAAGGCTTGAAGATACTGTATCTCGCCTCATCTCCGACACCGAAAAGAAAAACTTGGATCGATTTCAACAATTGGAATCGAATTTTAGAAATCAACAAGCTAGCATTCAAAACATTAAAAAACAATTAAACCAAATAGCTCAAAATTTCTCCGAGAGACCACAAGGCGCGTTACCTAGCAATACCGAAACCAACCCGGAAGCACAAGTACATCTCATCACATTGAGAAATCGAACCGTGGGTCCCGAGGAGGCTCCATCACCGCCAGATGAAAGAAGCCAGTCTAGCCAAAGCACGACTCCACCCGCATCAGAAAAGGCTTCTTTACCAAATCAAGAGCCAACCAAGACTCTTTCAATTCCATACCCCGGTAGGTTAAATCGTCAAAAGACCGATGAGCAATTCGCAAAGTTCGAAAATTTATTAAAACAATTGCATGTTAATATTCCTTTTATTGAGGTCCTAACCCAAATGCCTAAATATGCAAAATTCATGAGGGATTTCCTCACTCACAAAAGGAAAATTGAATCATTGCAATTAGTTAACTTAGGCGAAGAATGCTCCGCCCTAGTACTCAACAAACTCCCACAAAAGAAAATTGATCCCGGAAGTTTCACGATTCCTTGCTCGATGGGGGATCCCCCGTTCGTAATGCATTAGCCGATCTTGGGGCTAGCATTAACTTCATGCCCGCATCAATGTTCAAACGACTCGGCTTAGGAACAACAAGCCCTACAAAGATGAGCATACAACTCGCCGACAGATCCGTCAAATTTCCACAAGGTGTCACTGAAAACCTATTGGTCAAAGTTGACAACTTCGTTTTCCCAACCGACTTTGTCATCCTAGACATGGAAGAAGACACCGATGTCCCTCTCATCCTCGGGAGGCCATTTCTAGCCACCGCCCAAGCAGTGGTGGATATGAATGACGGAACGTTAACATTGAAGTTTGGGGACAAGGAAGTGAAGTTTGAATGTGGAAAAAGAGTAGAGGACGAAGACCCGGTCAACTATATGAAGGTCATAGACTCAAGCTTGGATGACGCTCTCCGACGGTGTAACATGGGATGCAATACATCCCACTTGGGTAACATATGACCAGGCTTTGGGTCTAGCCAAGGACCCTTATAAACGTGGCGCACCACGGAGGCATTCCGCGGAACTATCCTTAGTTTAGTTTAGATTAATTTTCATGTTTTCTAGTTAGTTTTAATTTTCAGGAATAAAACACACTTGAGATGACAAAGGATACAAGGGAAACTTGAACCAGCACCCCATGCAGGAAAATAGGACCATCCGACAAAATTCTTCGTTTACAGTAAGTTCGGCACGGGCCGTGTCCGCCCAACACGGCCCCGTGCTGCACAGTCTGCAGAAAAAGACCCAGTTCAGGTAACTGGACACGGGCCGTGTTCACTCAACACGCCCCCGTGTCCAGGATTCTGTTTCTCTTGATTCAATTTTGTTACTGGCACTTGAACACGGGGCCGTGCCCGGACAGCATGGGGCCGTGTTCAGCGCACAGTAACACAAAATTTTTGCTTTTTACACATTCAATCAACCTAAAAACTTATTTTTGGGACACATTGAGGACAATGTATAATTTAAGTGGGGGGGGGGGGATGCTAAAACCTTGAATCTTGCAAGTCCTAAATACAAGCCTTACACAAAACTCTATTGGAACCGCTAATCACCCCAAATTTTTTTCAAAAATTTTCTTTTTTTTTACTTGTCTAGGTTTAACTCGGGAATTTCAAGTTCCAAAAAGGTTATATTTTTACGAATTTACAACCGATAGCGTCGTGATAAAAAAAACCAACATAAGAAAATTATGAAAAGGCATGACAAGCTTAGTTAAAATTTAATTATATATACTTGATCACATAAAAACTCATTCCCACAAAAGTGAGTTTTGAGCCTTTATTGAGCATACAATTACATATCTTTAAACTAAATGCTCATTTTTCGTTTCTTGTGTGAATAGCCGTTTGGTTCTTACGACTCTAGAACTTGCCATGACGATACATTCCCGGTCCTTACCAACTTAAACCCGAGTAAGTAAATGATGGAGGCATTAGGACTAACCCTTTTTATTTCTACACCATTATTTTTCTTTTTTTTACCACCTACCCAAAAATCCCCCTAGTTAGCCCATTTGAGCCTAAACCTTTTCATTTCATAACCCAAACCAAACACCCTTTTACCCACCAAAACCTTTTTCATTTTTAACCCTTTGTTTTAGTAACAAGTTCGGTTTTTCGTATGACTTTTTACAAAAAAAAAAAAAAAAAAAAAAAATATGTGTGTTGATGATGAAGCAAAAGAAAATAAACAAACAAGTTCATCAAATATAACTTTGTTTGAATAATAGCTTCATCAAAATAAAAGTTACAAAAAATAAAAAGTCTTACGAAAACCGACACTTATTACGTTTTTCGCCCTTTTTTCTACTAACCACTAACCCAACCACCTACCTTTAACTCAAGCCTAACCCTTCACCCACAAAGCCCTCTTGATATTTACAAAGGTATATAAGTTAAAAAGGAGGAGGATTGATTGCTTGGCAAGCCTATGGTAGGAATAAGTTCCATGCCGCTCTCGAGTGATCCACAAAAATACATTTTCGGCCGAGTGTTGAGTGATCCCCTTGAGGTATGTGAACTTGTATATAAATAAAATTTTACAAAGGCATGTTATGCCCTAATAAGTAATTTATCTTATGAAAAGTTTCAAATAAATCATGACGAATAGGATTGTAAATAAATAAAAATAAAACTAAATAAAGAATATTGGACATCCCGACACTCTATGACAAGCCCAAAAACCTTCTTCTCTACTCATTCCATTTGGGAGTGTAATAGCCACTTATTAAAGAGTTTTGCTTGAGGACAAACAAAGATTCAAGTGTGGGGGTATTTGAATTGTGCAAAATGCAACATATAAATTACATCAATTGTGGCATAAAACTAACCCTTTTTTAGTACTAATGTTGGAAAAAGTGTGCTTTTGTCTTCCTTTTGTATTTTCAGGATTAAATGAGCTTAAATTAACAAAAGAAGCAAAAAGACATCAAAATCTAACATAAATACAAGAAAAGGAACAAGACGTGACATGCCCGACCCCACGACAGCATCTTCCCAAGCAAAACAAGATAACAGAAGACTGAACACGCCCCGTGCTCAGCCAGCACGGGGGCGTGCCCAAGTGTCAGCAGAAAAGACAAAGTGGTAGAAGCTTCTATTGCCCACCGCGGGGCCGTGCTCAGCGGACACGGGGCCGTGGTCAACTATAAGATTCGCACAATCCAGACAAATCTTCATAGTACAAAGATTCTTTTGCACACGGGGTCGTACTCAGCGGACACGGGGGCGTGGTCAACTAATAAGACAAAGCTGCATTAAATGAAGAAATAGAAGGATGTGGACACGGGGCCGTGCCCACTGGACACGGGGCCGTTCCCGAGCTTCTGTTCAGCCTATAAATAGGAGTGCTTGGCTCAAGCTCAAACCATCCCTTGGCACACCACCTCTCTCACACTTCACCCACCACCCACCACCACCATAACACCATCATCCACCACCATCATCCATTGTCCATCATAGAGTGTGTGAGTCGTCTCGGGATCCAAGATTGATCGTAAGAGTTCTTGACAATCAAGGCCATGTTTGCCTAAGTCTCTTACATCACTTGGTGAAGACAAGTGTCTAGTGTAATACTTTTTATTTCTAATCTTTTCGCACTTTTTACTTGGTTTTGTATTAATGACTTTAATAACTAGTTTCTTATGTTGAAGGTGATTCTTCCTTATCGTTTGTCCGTGGTGTCTTGGCATTATTTTACTGTCTATATAAAATAAAAGATTTTCACCATTCATATCTCCACGGTCTATATGGAGGTATGTTGGCTACCTGGTCGGGGGTTAAGGGAACAGTTTGGTAAGAGTCTTGCCATTGTTCAGCGTTTAGAGGTCCTGCAATGGACCTGGGTCAAATTTAGTAGGACCTCCTTCAATACTTAACGGTATTGGATGGCGGGGGTCCAAACTCTTTGATCCCCTCATAAGTTAACTACTATTAATACTATAACCCGGCTATTTAGGACTGTATCCCTGCTGACTCAGACTACTTATTCGAGGGTAACGTCACCTCCAAAAGAGGGGCCTACCATAATTTGCATTAATAACTTAATTAATTATCTTTCAATAATCCGACCCTTTAGGATTGTATCCTTGCTGACTCAAACTACTGGGTTGAGGGTAACGTCACCTTCAAAAGAGGGGCCTACTACAATAACTAAGATAATCTCTTAAATAAGTGCAAAAGTGCGGAAATAATCAAGGTTACACTATACACGAGTCGGAACCAAGTGATTCATCTTGTCTATCTGTTTTTCTTTTATTTTTATTTTCAGCATTTTAGTTAGTTTTTATTTTTCTTAGCTTAAAACATTTTTTTCTAAACTTTTTGATTTGATTAGACGTTGAGGAGAAACCGGTACTAAAAGCTCTTGTGTCCTTGGACGACCTCGGTATCTTACCAACACTATACTACGCTCACGATGGGTGCACTTGCCCATATGTGTGTCTAGTGTTAGTAAATATTGTGTTTTATAAATTTAAAACTTGACTAAAAAAGTGTTAAAGGGGCTTAAAATATACACCTAATATATATAACACTTGACACCCATCAATACCCCACTTGCCAGTAAATTTAAGATAACCAAGACTTAATCCCTGTAACATATAACTGGAAAACATTTAGGTATTTGTAAAATACTTTTGACAAAAGAGAATGACTCACATTGCAAGTTTAATTGGATAGAACCTTGCCTACTGATTTAGTCTCGTAACCTAGGTAAATAACAATGCACACGAAACTAGGTCAGTAACTTAATACAACATTTACGATAAGCTCACGAAATCAAAACCCTCATGACGAATGACAAAGTATAGCCCGACTTCGGGCAGCACTTAAACATCCATCGGATCGGTTTCAATCAATCGGACATTGTATGGTAGCAGTGATCGAGTTATTACCCTGTTGTCGCAGCAGAGATTCATGCTTGTGTGTGTTTTTGAACGAAACAGCGAATATCTCAACGTACGAAATGAATTTTTACGTCGAAACACAACAGTCATGCAAGTGCCAAACTCTTGAGCTTTATACTGAATTTTGGCCCCCCTCGCGTGGCGCGCCAGACCCACCTGGTCCTGGCGCGACGGCTACCCTTTTAGGATAGGGTAGCCTCGTGTCCAACATAGCCCAGGTGAGTCAACAGCAAACGAAATTCGTGTTTTACATACGGTTTTAAGGATAATTATCAATTAGGGGATACCCCCCTTGAGTTTTAGGGGGGCCTGATCCTAGTTTCGATTGTTCTGAAAAATTATGAGTCATGCCATACTACTTGGGGGTCTCAATTAGGGTTCCTAATGGACCTTATTAAGATAAGAAATAGTAACTTTGGCAAAAGTCATTACAACCATGTTTCCAGAACATCCCATGATTTAACAATGAGCCAATCCATAAACAAATTTAAAAACTTAATCAATTCAAATCCTAACCTAACACAAATCTACAAATCCATATTGTAACGCTTCACATTTCTCTACTTTTCTTATTTAGAAAGTTGTATTCACATTTCTATTTTTAGAAACTCGTATCTGTATCATATTCGTATTTCCTTTCCAATTTTGTAATCCGAGACTTTGATCATAATGGAAATTCATTTTTATACTCATACATGTTATACTTGTGTTATACGCAAGCAATTATCGAATACACATTTTCGTGCAAACCGAGGCTTTATTACACACTTGAATTATCAACCATACGTGTAGTCGTGTACGATACTTATCACATGTTTACAAACATATTCTACTGGAAAACGAGCCAAAATACAATAAAACGACATAAAATAACTTAATTACAAAGTACAATGTGCAATATTGAACAAAAAACAAAGTTTGGAAAAAACATTGCTCGTCGCGCCACACGACGGGGAAGAATAGTTGGTTGTGTGGTGCGACCAATATCAATCCACATCATGATGTTTTGCCAACCGGGTTTCAAGCTTTTCCACCTCCATTCCTCTCCAATCACCTTTTGACATCTTTAAAACACTAACCCTAATTTTCCCCTATAAAACCAAGCCTCCTCCATTACATTTTCACTTTACACAACTTCAAATTACTCTCAAACACTCCAAAATCATAAAGAAATTTTCAAGTTTGGGCAGAAAGTTTCAAGTGTTAAAGTGAGATTTCAACTTTACACAACTCCAATTACTCTCGAACTCTTGACCTAAGGTATGGGAGAACTAGCCTTCATTGCCTTTATCCACCAAATGTAACACTGGTGAGGATTGAACTTGGGTCTCCAAGAAGAACCCAAGTCTTTCCAACCACTAGACCACAAGTGATGGATATGTATTTTATTAGTTTACACTAAAAAGTAATTACAAGGCATAGATATTTATTGAAAGAATGACATGGTATTCAATAAAGATGACTTAATCTACATGACAAAATCAAATCTTCAAACTTTTGTTTTATGTAGTATTAGGCTACACGGTATGGGGTCGTCCCCCTCCGTCCCGGTCCGTCGCCGGAGCCAACACCATGCCGCCCCCTGCGTCCTGAGCTCCGTCCCCGTCTTCAACGTCCATTCTTCGACGTTCAGGACGATCCTCCAGGTGGCCCCCCGGTCCGTCGCCGGAGCCAACACCATGCCGCCCACCCCCGTCGAGCTCCGTCCTCCATCTTCATCCCGTCACCATACCGTGTAGCCTTAAGGGAATAAAAGTTACCAATCAAAGGTAGATGGGGAAAGAGAGTGAACGTGAAAGAAAGGTAGATGTGTAATAAGTATGCAAATATAATGATGACACTTTAGATCCATATATTCTTAGACTTCAAGATGAAGTACCACTCATAAGTCTTAACCTTCTAAAGTATTTTCCGTTTTAAGGTAGATATTTATAATATATTTATACTTTATTAACGTAGAATGGATATTTCATTCATGCTCTACGGCTGGTTAGAATTGTAGATAAACATAAGCAAATGGCGAACATGAAGATTAAAAACACATCGCGACAGTATATCTGAAAGTCATAGAAAAGTTATGTCGCTATATACGAAAGCCAAATTATTTAAATAAAATTACATCAAAACCAGGGGTGGACCTAGTGTAGTCCGAGGCGTAGCCCGGGCTACGGCTCAACTTTTATCCGGTAGTGTAATTTTTTTTTTTCGATTTTTATACTAAGGACACCCCTCAACAACAACTAGGACACCCCTAAAAAAAATTTTACAAACTGAAATTAAGCCCAAAAAATACTGATTATATTGGCCCAAATAACCATGGAAGGAAAACAAAGAAAAAGATGAAGTTGGTAAAGTTTCTTTGTTAGCGTTAAAGTGAAATAAAAAAAAGTTGCAGGTTTTGATACAAGGAAGAAAGGTTTCTTGAGGAGTAAATCTTGGGAAGATAAGTCTCAAAGTCAAAAGTTAATTTAATTTACCTTTCAATTCCAAAAAAAATATATTTTAATTATTTTTTTAAAAGAAACAATTTAATATAACCTGTTAGGTGGGGTGGGGATGGACTATTAAGGGATTTGTGTTGTGTATAAATATTGAGAAGCAATTTCATTATATTAAACAAGTAGTATGCCTTGTAGCGAAATTCGGTTTACAATCTTCTTGCTCCAACGCACAGTCTTCATTTTTTGCGTAATCGATCGGCCCCTTACGTAAAAATTAAAAATAAATCTAGCCCGGTCTAAAACCTAAAAACTTATTGTCAATATTGATTCATAAAACATAGCTCAAATGTGAAATGCTCAATATGGATTCATTAACCTAAATACTAATAACATTAAAACAACTAGTTTATAAAATTTAATTCTTTAAGGCCTAAGTGTCTTTTTTTTTTGCTCGACCAGGGCACTTGATTTTCAAGATTGACCGTGCCCCGTAATATAGGTAAAAAAAATATCTCCATTCTATAAATTATATAAGCACACGGTAAAAAAAATTGGGATACCCCTGAATATTTCTTCTGGTTCCGCCACTGATCAAAACGTATATAAAGATAAACATGACGGCTGCATGTTACAGCAAGTTGTTTTGAATATAGATAAAAAAACACGCCGCAATGGTGTATTTAGAGATGAGCGTCGTGCGGTTTAAAAAACCGAACAGTTTAAAGAAACATTTAAAACAACTGCTCCGTTTAAAAGCAACATTATGAAAATTCACGTCGAAACGTCGATAAAAATAACTCGCGTGGAGCGTTGATATAAAAACGAACCCTGAAAAAATCACGAAACAAGAAATTTATTAAAACTTGAAATGATAAATTTATTAAAGTATGGGAGTTATAGCATAAATCGGTTAAATTTAAAGGAAAAAAATCAACCAAATAAACTCAATGAGGTATAAAAAGTTTAGACTAAAATGTGGGGGTTGGGGGAATAAATTTATTAATCTTGAGGATCTGTATAAAGCATGTATTAAAAATTAGGGGTTGTAATAAAAAAAATTTTTACACTTAAAACTTATATATATATATATATTCGACAAAATGCACTTTACATCAATATTGCAGGTAAGCGAGCAACAAGCTGCGCCGCTACCCTTTTCTGGATAGCAAACCCTAGCCTATTAAAAACAAACCCCTACCCCTGTTAATGAGAAAATAAAAACAAAAAAAACAGAAACCTAAAAGAAAGAAAAGAAAAAAAAAACCCTACTAGAGCTAAAGGAACGTGAGTTATTATATTAATACATATTTTATTTTTAACTAATTGATTAAAAAGGAATGATTCATATGTTAGATAGCAGGGGAATTGGTATATAATAATCTCACCTAGAGGTCATTGACTTTTGCCAGTCTCATCTTTAAATATTCTCCCACCAGTCTCACGTTTCACCTATTTTTCCTATACCGGTCCTCCATTAAAAAACTTAACGGAGTTATGTTTTTTTTTTCCAAATTACAAACAGTTTTTTTTACGATTTTTTATCAGAACGACGATACGAGTCCATTGATATAAAACTTACCTCAAAATATAAACTTATCAGGCCACAATACAAACATGAGAGTAAATGATGTACCTTTGATATTAGTTGATGCCATAGGCTAAACAATATCATTGCATTTAATTTTATTGCATGTGATGTGTTGCAAAACTGAAGTAACAATAATCAATTTTGTAGCATACTTTGCCCTTGCAAAAAAAAAAAAAAAAAAAAATAAATAAATAAAAGAAAAAAAGAAAAAACTATGATTGTGATCTTTTCATGATTTTGGGTGAATATATTCAATTTTGGAAAGATGGATAACAAGCTGGGGTATAAAAAATAATTACTCAACCATATAAAAATACTTGATTAATCATAATTTATCTTATAATTTCTTTGTATTCTTTTTTTTTTTTTTTAAATTTGTAATACTTACTTTGAAAGCACATCAAAATTATAAAAGAGCCAGGCTTCATCAAGTTGAATTATACTGAGTTTAACTCCGAAGACAAAACGAGCTCTAAACATATAAGAGTCTTGAGTTCATAAAATTAAGACCTAGATTATCTAGAAGTTTTATGCAACACTAAAACACAATCAAGTCATCACATTCCCTAGAATCACAAGTTAAAAGGTTCAATCTAACTTGCACATATACATTATAACCATCATCAACGGAATCAGGGCTCTATTTGAATTAGAGGTCTAAAGGAGTTGAGCCGTTGGTAAGCTACTAAATATTGCTAAAAGCTTGAACTAATTTGACCTTAAACAAGCTTGATCTCAAGCCGCATACCCAAAGTTAATTCAGCTCGTGAGTCTAAACATGCTTGTTGTTTATATAAACTAGAATTACGACCCGCCGCAATGCGGCGGGTATTCTTTAGTTATATCTAAGTCGATTTAGGACGCACACATTATGTTGAAACTGTCAAACAGGAAAAAAACAGACGATGTAAAAACGTTCACCCACACACGCACGTTGCATCGTGTTAACTCGCAATATTTAGAACGAAACGTAAAAACGTTAAACCAAAGACGCACGTTGCGATGCGTTAAGTCACAAAATTTAGAACGAAGGATAAAACGAAAAATTTGCGGATAATGAAAACTATAAAGGAACAAAGTTGAAAGTAAAAAAAAGTTGTGATGATAAATTGCAAAAGATAAAAAGTTTTGTGTTAAAAGTAAAAAAACAAATAGTTTTGTTTTAAAAGTAATTTATGAAATACTTTTTGTGAAAAGTAAAAAAAAATCAATTTTTTTTTTGAAAAACCCCCAAAGCCAAGCTTACAACAACCGTATGCATAACCATTTTTTATTTGAAAAACCCTCCAAAGCTAAGATTACAACACATAAGGAAAAAAAATCAATGTGGTTAAATATTAAAAGATGAAAACTTTTGAGTTAGAAATGAAAAATCAAATTAATCAAATGGGTTAAATTTTGTATAAGATGGAAACTTTTGAATTAGAAGTGAAAAATCAAATTAATCAAAGGGGTTAAATTACCAAAGATTAAAACTTTAAACTTAAATTGTCAAAGATTAAAACTTTAGGGTTAAAAAGGAAACAAAGATTAAAACTTTAAACTTAAATTGTCAAGGATTTAAACTTTAGGGTTAAAAACGAAAATTCCTTTTTTTTGAAAAACTCCCAAAGCTAAATGTACAACAACCTTAAGCACAATTAAGTTGCTTATTTATATGTTAACTAGGAATTAGTACCCGCCGCAATGCGGCGGGGTTCTTACATGCGAGCATCCGTCCTTGTCTTCTTCTCCAACGCAGAGCCGGACGCAGGAGGCTCTACTCCGTCTCGCTCTCTCACCTCTCTGGTTAAACTCTAGATTGTTTAACCATTCAAGCATTCAAGAGTGAAGAGTGGAGACATGTAGGAAGCAGAGGGTTTTTTTTTTTTTTTTTAAAACACCCCAAGCCCATAGTATAACCCATTGAAGCCCAAAGTGGCTAAGAATTTAATATGTTGTAATTCATCAACTTAAATTATTATATATAGAATCTAAGATGATAATATAAAGAAATGAGGAATATACTCCACCAATAGGCAATGATTCCCTCCACCCGAAACACTACCCACCCGAAATAATTTTTGCCAAACACCCCTCCACCCACCCGAAACACTACCCACCCGGTGGAGAAGGAGGAGGAAGCAGTGGCAGTGCAAGGACACGCTGTCCCTGGTTCAGGTCCAAACCAATGTTTTCATGACCGGACCGGATAGTGAACCGGTCGGTTTACCGGTTCACTGGTCGAACCGGTTGGATCGGTCGGACCGGATTCAAGAATCGGATGATATCATAAATAATTTAATCTTCAAAAAATATAGAAAATATACCAAAATTGTTTCTCAAACATTAAACATAAATAGACAACATCATATATAAAAGCCAATACAAAAATTAAAATCGTATTATTAATTGAATACATATGTGTATATACTGTACGTGATAATAATTGTTAATTACTTTGGGGTTGTTTTATATAAGGTTATAAAAATAAAAATAAAAATACAAATCTAATGTTTTAAATAAACTAAAAAGAATAAAAAAGGAAGTGAAAAGCCATATGGGGAACCGAAGACAGCTGTTTTATGGGAATTGGGAAAACAAATTTATTAACTTTCTTAAATTTTGAAGGCTACAAGCACACAGAGAGACGAAGGCAATCAGAGAAAGCACCACCCATCCCTCACCAGCTGTCGTCTTATGTTCAACCGTTGCATGCCTCCATCGATCTCATTTTCTCTCTCGTTTGCCTCCCTATTTTCCTACCTGTGTTATCTCTCTACCCCTCTCTACTCGAAAACCACTTGTTTTGCTCCTATTGAAGGCAGTTTGTCGTTTATTGAAGACTTATATAGAATTTCTGATCATTTTTTACTTCCAAACCGCCATCGCCGGAGTGAAAGAACTGCCGGAGTGCTCACCAACGTGTTCTGTCGCTCCTTATTTTTGCTGTGCAAATCTAGGGCTCATATTTGTATTGTCTGTCAAAGCACCAGCGGTGGTTTTTTGTGGGTATTGTCGGATATCCCCGTTAACCGGCCGACCACCATGGAGAAGCCACAACCGGCGACCAATTGAGAGATCGGGACTCTAGAACTCGCCGTCGTCATCACAGACTCTGGTTCAGTCGGCGGCGGTTGGTGAAGTCGGAACAACAGTTCCCGCTTCCTCGACGGCGCCGGTTCCTCCATCACAGTCGCTCAGTTCTCTCTACCACTCTACTTTGTCTCTCTTACTCCTCTCTCTATCTCCCTGCTGTGTGTTGATGTGGAGGCAACAACTATGAAGACAAGTGATTTCTGGTCTAGAGTTAAAGCAGATAAAATGTTAGGAAAAGGGAAAAGGGTAAAAGGGGATGTGTTGGCTAACAGACAAAAGAGGCGAAGATGGAGAGTTTTTTTTTTTGAAAAACTCCCCAAGCACCATGTACAACAACTATATGCATAAAGAAGTTGCTTCTTTATATATGTTTAAATAATATTATTATTTACATAACATAATTGAAACTAAATTAAATTTTAATTAGCGATATACTATAGTTTGGTGGATGGAATATTCTTGGATAGTAGTTATTTTGGATAGAAGTTTGGCCAGATTATGGCCTAACTTAACTGAAAGTCAAATTAAGCATCCAACTTTGACTCTGATTAATCAGTCAGTTTAAGACCGGTGGCTTATGACAATATATGATAAATGTATACGTTAATATTAATTATTTATTTATTAACTGAGATTACTTGAAAACAATAACTTGATATTTTGTTTTTGTCTTTTTGTTACAATTGAAGTATCTTTGATATTTCTATTTTAAACATCGCCATTATCACTATGTTATACTTGATAGTTCAACTAATCAACAACTTCATCATGAATTTATAAACATATTTGAGTCCTTGTAGACTTGTATGTAATTTAGTGTAAGTCATGATGCCCATGGCTTTATAGCCTAGTGGCATCTGGGTGTGGGATAAGGCTTTGAGACCAATAGGTCCTGGGTTTGATTCTCACAAGTGGGGTTTTTTCTCATATTTATTGGGTTTCCTCCTGAATTGGTGTATGTGGAGATGGATATGATCGGGTGGTTCCACTGGTGGCACGATGATACTCCAGTGGTCCGTCAGTGATCGTGATCCAAAATTTGCTGTTCAAAAAAAAAAAAAGTGTAAGTCATGATCTTTCATTAAAGGGGCGGAGCTAGTGTATTAGAAAGGGTAGTACGGGCTACCCCTTAACACCGTCTCCATACCGTTTTCGTAGTGTAAATTTAAAAAAAAAAAACGGTTTATACAACGGATGCCCCTGATCCTTCGAAAAACAATTAAGATACCCCTTAATTTTTAGGTAAATTTTCAAATTAAACTACTAAACACATTATTTAAAACATATTTAAATAAAAAAAAATATTTTTCATGGTAAATATAATGTTTTTAATCCGTCTATTCGAGATGCATATTATTTGGATATATATATATATATAGAGAGAGAGAGAGAGAGAGATATTTAGGGTAAAATGAAAACTTATACGAGTTGTGAGAATTTAGAGAACTCGGCCTTACGAAAGGTTTTTTCAATTTTTTTTTACCAAAAATCCTAAAAAAATCAACATTTCCAAAAAGAAAATAAAAAAAAAACTAGTTTTTTTTTTTTTTCATTTACGGAAGCCGTAAATGCTGTAAAAAATGATGTCATGCTTTATGTTATCAGCTTTTTACAGCTGTTGTAAGGGGTCGAGAAATACCACTTCGAAATTTTTTTATAAATTTTTTTTACAGCAGTCTTTTCTAATATTTTAATCTAGGGGTGTGAAAAAATGGGGACAAAACTCGCAAAGGAAGGTCGAGTTCTCTAAATTCTTACAACTCGGAAGGGTTTTCCCTTAATCTTGAGTTTGATGTTTGACCTTTTTTCTCTTCCTAGATTTATAAAAACATACATACATAATAAACAGGAGTTTGATGTTTGACCATTTTCCTCTTCCAAAAATGACATATAGTGTTATTAATAAGAATAATTAGTCAAAGATGATAATAAATGAAATGAGAAAATTTATCCTACATAGCTCGTAATTCATCCTACACACCTCGTAATTTATTCTACACTTTAATTTTTTTTTTTGAAAAAAAATATATATTTTTTTTAAAATAAGTTACAAATTTAATATAGTTAGCTATTAAAAAGAAAGACAACCAATTTATGATCTATCTAAGTTTACCAATATACTCTTACAGTAATATTAAATACAAAAATTGAATTAAGTAAAATAAATGATTCTTATCGGTAGAAGTTTCCTCATTTTTATTTTTACCAAAAATTTTCTTCTCATTTAAACTCACCACTAATCGTACAATAGTGTATAAATATATATAAATTGAGAACTTAAGATTAATTGTTATCAAATTAACTAATTAAAACCTTTTTATACACTTTGACATAGAAATATTGAATTACATCATTTGATTTCCTTTTGTCAAACACACGTGTGTGGTACGTAACTAAGTATGCATATTGTGTGTGTGTATTAAATAATTAGAGAGTAATGTTCACTCCACAAACAAATTACAACTCAACCATCATGTCTTGATTAATTATTAAAGTTCTTTTTGAAACTTGTAATTGCTTCCTAATTCAGTAATCACAACACTTTCTCGCTTCTATTATTTATTTTATAAATATATAGTAAATTAACTCGCGCGTTGCCACAACATTTCGAAAGAAAAACTACGTTAAAACGTAGATAAAATGAAAACGTAGATAAAAATAAGTACGAATACATATTATATTAATCACACTCATTTTCCGGAAAAAAATAAAACAAAATTTACATTTACCAACCGAAAATGTGCATAATAATAAGCATAAGAACATATTATATTTGACCAACTCATTTTTAGGGAAAATTTACGTTGAAACATAAATCAACTTAAATTTATACCCATATGTACATAGAAATAAACACGTAAAACTCTATTAGAAAGTTAATAGGTTGTAAGTATCAAGTTGAAAGTTGATGGGTAAAGATATTAAAAAATACAAAAAGAAAAAAAAGAACTCTTAAAACACTGTTCACCAAGTTTGATATTTGTATTATAGATGATAGATAATATAATAAGAGTTAATTACTATTTTCGTCCCTCTGGTTTGCCAAAAATCACTATTTCAGTCCATTAGTTTAAAAATTGCGATTTCAGTCCCTATGGTTTCACTTTCATAACCAATTCAGTCCATGTGGTTTCACTTTCATAACCATTTCAATCAGTTATTCTATTAAGTACAGGGACTGAAATGGTTACGAGGTGGACGAAATGGTTACGAAAGTGAAACCACAGGAACTGAAATCACAATTTTTAAACTAATGGACTGAAATGGTGATTTTTGACAAACAAGAGGGACGAAAACATTAATTAACTCATACAATTATATGTAAAAGGTGTGAGTTTAATGTTCGAGATGTTATAATATAATTTGGTTGTGTTTTGGATTTTAAACACTTATAACTTTTTGGTGTCCCCTTTTTTTATATTCATATAGAATCGTTACCATTCAAAAAAAATATAACTATCCGTTATTCTATGTAGAAGTAGTTGTTAATATAGGGCTAACCCACTTAAGAGAGGCACTTGTTTTTTAAATGAAAGATCTTATGTTCAAATCTAAGCAATGGGTACTAGTTTAGGATTATTAGTGTAAAAGAAATAAATTAGCCGTTCGAAAAAAATCTTGAAGTAGTTATAAAGGTACTTCTAAGTGTCAGTCAATTTGTTATCTAGAAATAGTTATCAATTGAGTAGAATTAGTCAACTTAGTTAAACAAATTATTGTATCCATGGAAAAAAAAAAACATGAATTTGAAAATGAAATACTACTCTACTAGTGACCCATTGCACATGTCAACATAAGATTTTGGTTTGGTTTTTAAAGTTTCACAAGGACTTTCATTTTCGTGTGTGTGAAGTGATAAATCAAACCATAACCTACTAGTTGATAAGGTTGTGTGTAGCGGGGTTGTTAAGCCCCATCCACATCGTTAAAACACTATACGCAAATCAAATGGCTGGCCCATGGTCACCTCCGCCATTGGCTAGGCGGGCGTGAGAAGAGAATGGGTGGGCCCATGTTTTTTCCAACCAACAACATATTTCTTTTTATTCTATTTTTAGTTAAAACTACTACACTCATGTGAAATATAGGTTTGGTTAAATGTCCTACTTAACAATAACATGACACTTTAAGTTAGTGGGTTTGGTTTAAAGCCCTATGGGCTTTATTACGTCACGTAAGCGTCACGTAGACGACACATAAACAGGGGATTTATCGTTAACTTACACGGTGTAGAATAACGACCCTTATAAAACCCCTTTTAACTATATTAAAAAAAGATAAATAAAAAAAGCTGATTGGTTGACTTTAGGTGGGGCCCCTTGATTTCATCCTCTCGCGCGCGCTAACCCTTTGGCAGAAGCCAAGGATAGCGCCCCCTTTAACGGAGGCGGAGTGGGGGTGGAGCATCAAAGGGCGCTATGAAGCTTATGTGGCGGGTGACACGAAGCCACACCCCCTGGCTTAATAGTGATGTGTAGTTAAAACCACTATACATAGTCTAATGTCATTTTTTACCCATGTGGTTGTTGTCTTGTACAACTTTGTCAAAAAACATTTTTCATACTTGTACCAAAACTTTTTCATTTTCAACTTTGTTCTTATGTAACTTTTTATCTTTTACAAATTTGTCTTTTTACGTTTCGGTCTAAATTTTACGAATTAACACCTTGCAACGAACGTGCAGTGGCGGATCTAGGATTCACGCCAAGCCGTAACGTTTTATAAATAAGCCGTAACGAAATCGAAAAAACGTCAAAATTTTCCAAAATTGACACTAATTTTTCCAAATTTTTCCGAGCCAAGCCGTAGCGGGGGTTGCCCCACTACATAAGGTACATCCGCCACTGCGAACGTGTGCGGTTAAAAGTTTTTACGTTATTTTGTTTTGCAGTTTAACGGATCTGTCGCAATGTGCGGGTCCTAATTTTTGTTTCAGTCTAATTTTTACAAGTTAACACGCTGTAATGCGCGTGCAGGGTTCAACATTTTCACGTCTAATTCTTATTCAGTTTAACGGTCCACAACACAGGTCCTAAATACTAGTTTATTAAAGAAACCAAAAATCCTAATAATTTTATTCAGTATATAGATCACAACATATCATCATCATTCTCAGTAAATCCCTCTAATAACAAAACTAATATAGGGTCTGAGAAAGGTAAAATACTAAAATATAGACAGTCTTACCGTCACCCTGTAGAAATAGAGATACTGCTTACAGTGAAACACTCGGCTCTAATAGATAACAACATATGAAGATCAATTTGTATCCACGCTATCATGATTCAAAATAGTGAAATACTTTACATCAATCGAGTATTTTTCACTTTACAAAAATGTAATAAAACCTACCAAAATACCCTTTGCCAAACAACAAGTCGTGTTCTTCCACCTTACTCCATTAGTTTTCTTTCTCTCTCTAAACCCCTTTGTTTTCTTTCTTTCTCTCTCTCTCTCTCATCAGTTTCTGAGGTTTCCCCTCCTCTGTTTTTGGGACAACTTCACACCACAAAACACAACACACAAGAATCTTCAGCTTTATCTTTATGGTATGTCGGTCAAACCCTCTTCATGTTTCAACTTTAGAGTTTATTGTTTATGTTTATGTATGTACATCAGCAGTATATGTATATATATGCATCATGCTTTTTCATGTACCCATGAAAGCAAGCTAATAACATGTGCATGTGCATGTGTTACCTTGTCTCCTTCAAGGCATTTCAATTGTTTTCCTTGATTCTTGCTATTAGTTTTATACCTTTTTTTTGAAATTTATAAAAACCCCTTTTACTTTTTTATTTGATTCCTAAAATATTTTTTGAAAAAAAGTTATTTCATGGGTACAAATTGTTACCATTTTAGTCATATGCTCTTTTGATTTTCTTGAATTTTATGGTCCTTTTATCTCTCTTTTTGGAATTTGGATAATGGATTTTCAAGATTGTTAATTGATTAATTTAATTTATAAATTAGAATTGGTTATAATATATAGTTAGGTGCTTCATGTCGTAGTTATTGTCTTATGACTAGGGGTGTTCTTCGGGTTTCAGGTTTTTCGGGTTGGGTTATTCGGGTTTTTGGTTAGGAAAAAGTGACCCGATAACCAACCCATTTAAAGGTCGGGTTGTTCGGGTATGGGTTATTCGGGTTCGGGTTGTTCGGTTTTCGGGTTTAGATGTAAAATGAAAAAAAAGAATGTTTTTTTTAGAAAAAATATCATCACATATTCAAACATCATTTAACAATATGGTATGATAATATTCAAAAGTCTCAAAACTTAATGTTTTAAATACAAAACACTCCAAATCAAATCGCATCTATAAAAAAAAGACAACTAATGTTCGGGTTTTTCTTCGGGTTTCAAGTTTCGAGTTATTCGGGTTGGGTTGTTCGGGTTTTTGGTTGGGAAAGTGACCTGATAACCGACCCATTTAAGGTTCAGGTTGGTTGGGTTTGGGTTGTTCGGGTTCGGGTTTTTCGGTTATTCTCTAATTCGGGTTCGGGTGACTTCGAATTCAGGTCGGTTTTTGGGTTCCGGATAAAAAAGAACATCCCTACTTATGACTATTAATGTTTGGTACAACCGTATAAAATACTTGTACAGTTCTATCTAGATACAATGAGAGAGAAATTAATACTGTTATGTGGTTATATAACCGTCGTATGACTTACGGTTAAAATCATAAGTATAAGTGTTTACACAGTTTTGTCCAAATTAACTTGCACCCAATTCTGTTTAGATACAATGGGAGAGAGAAAGTGTTATGAGAACGCGGTTACATCAGTTTATGTATCATAGTTAAAGCAACAAATATAATTATTCATATAGTTTTATTTTATAAGTTTATAACTTGTTTCTTATACAACACTCTTTCACAATAACTGTTTGAAAACTTTTCTAAACTAATATATTTCAAAATCATAGTAATCAAAACTTTTAAAAACACAACCAAACATCTTTTCTTTGTCCCAAAACTTTTGTCTAAGGTTCATAGGTTGTCATGTCATACCCTGATCCAACAAACTGACATGACACCCATTGTTTCACAATCATCAGTTATATAAAAGAACACAAATTTTTGTGCCTTTATGCAATTTTGGATAATGGGTTTGTGCATTTTCATGTCTTTTTATAGAAACTAACACAAAAAGATTGGCCACCATTTATAATTTTACAGATTTGTAACATTTGTTGATAACTTGATATGGAGAAGATGAAGGTTGACAGTTATTCTCCCACATGTGTTCTTGAGGATTATTTAAGGAGTTTGGAATCTGATGATACAGTTTCTTCAAAAGAAAGCACATCTGGAAGTGATCAAGATCATCAAAAGGATTCAAAACCTTCAAAATGGATGGATTTTGTTCAGTTGGTTAAAAGCAAGTCAAAGAAATGTTTGCCAACATTTCATCCTATAACTAGTGGCTTGCAGTTATCAAGGCGGTTAAGTAGCAGTTTTAGAGAACAGTTTTCCATGATCCCACCATCTCCAATGCCTGATATGAGTTATTTCAAGCCTCATTGGAAGAACTTTAGTTTTTCACAGTTGCAATCTGCCACCAATAACTTCTCAAATGGTAAGGTTCTTGGTTCATTTCAGTGTTCAAGATTTTGTATTTGCATCGCCACGATTTGTGGGGGGGGGGGGGGGGGATATTTTGTTTAGGGGTGGTGATTGTGTCTGGTTGGTGGGATGTAAATGGATTGTACTCAAGTTGTAAACGTGTTAAATGGGTTGGTGGGTTTACTAAATGGGTTAAACAGGTCGTAAACAGGTTGGCGAGTTTATGTTATCAAATATATATTTTGTATTCTAATTTTAATTTGGTTGGTAGGTTTGTTAAATGGGTTAAACGGGTCGTAAACAGATTGGCACATAATCTCATTACAATATTATTTTTCTTTAATAGGAAACATGATTGGAAAAGGAGGTTATGCTGAGGTATACAAAGGAGTTTTGAAAAATGGGCAGATTGTTGCTGTTAAACAACTTACACGAGGCCCGATCGATGAAAGAACCGCGAGCTTTCTATCCGAGCTTGGCGTTATGGCTCATATCAACCATCCAAACATAGCGAAACTAATTGGTTACGGTGTTGAAGGGGGATTACATCTTGTTCTTGAGTTATCTCCCAATGGTAGTTTAGCTTCATGGCTTCATGGTTAGTTCGGGCCAAAACACTTTAGTTTATGTTTTATACTAGGGGTGTGAATTTTTGGCACGATTGGAAAACACGACACGAACCTAACACGAAATTCACAGGTTTGGATTTAGTCTAAACAAGTTTGGGTCAGTTTCAGGTTAAACCCGTGAACCGTCGGGTTGACCCGTTTAACCCATTTATAATATATTATACTTTTCTTACAATATGCTTTATGTCATAAATTAAAGTGGGTGTGTATTTTATGCCATAATTATAACTTAAAAAGAGAAACTGATGTAAGATTTTATACTTTAAATTTAGTTGTATTATATACATTTGTTTTTTTTAGAAAATTCTAATTTAAATCTATTAATTTGCGAAAAAAAAATCAAAAATAAAAAAATCTGGGTTAAACGGGTCGTGTTCGGGTCAACCCACGAATATTTGGGTCGTGTTCGGGTTCATATGTATGACACGACTTTCAGGTTCGGGTTCGTCTAAAATATTTAGGTTTGGTTGAATCCGCGAACACGACCCGTTTAGCATGGTAATGCTGTATATCTAATGGATTATGATCGTGGGCCCGGCTTGTTACTTAATGTTGTATTGAAGTTAAAGGCTAAATGAGTGAAGAGTTAAAACTTAAGATTAAATTATACATTTTGTTTGTTACAGCATTGAAGGAGAAATTAGATTGGGGTATTAGGTATAAAGTTGCTTTAGGGACAGCTGAAGGTTTGCTTTATTTACATGATGGATGTCAAAGAAGAATTATTCATAGAGACATCAAGGCTGCAAATATATTGCTTACTAAGGATTTTGAACCTCAAGTAAGCCTTAATTTAATTTGTTGGTGTATTTGTGACTTAAAAGAAAGAATATACTTTTTTCTAGAATTAAAAATAAACGAATAAATAAACTTGTGAATTAATGAAACTGTAATAACCAGTTATTAACCGAAACCGTAACCGGTTAATAACTGATCGAGGAGTAACCGATTAGTCGTTATTTTTAACCTTAGGTTAGTAACCGGTCAGGGATTTTTTTAGAAATAACCAGTTATATTTAACCGGTTTTTAATGATGTACCAGTTAGTTAACCGGGAAAAAACCCCAAAAAAAGAAAGAAAGAAAATAACCTGTTAATTAACCGAAAATAACCCGTTATTTACCACCTAACCAATTAAAGAAATAGCCGGTTAAAGTAAAAATGAGAAAATAACGGACGGTTAGGTTAACCGAACTGGTTAGAGAAAATAACCGGTCTGTGCACCTCTACTCACTCATTTTTACAATCATAACGGAATAACTTAAAATAACAACATTTTGAGAAAAAATCATCTAAGGTCAAATTTGAGACTTAAGATGAGGGAAATTGGCTCTAGAAGTCAACATCCGGCCCGTTATCCTAAAGTTATGTCCGTTTTAAGTTGGGCCCGTGTTAACCCCACGTGTTTCCGTTCAGTTGGTTCAATTACTCGTTCGGATTTCAATTTTGGTAATTAGTTATTACAACTTGAATAGTTAGAATACAAATAGTAACATTTTTTCGTTTCAGATTTGCGATTTCGGGCTAGCGAAATGGTTACCAGAGCATTGGACTCATCATACTGTTTCAAGATTCGAAGGCACATTCGGGTCTGTATGCGTTATTACCGGCTTTATTGTTTGTCTAGCTGTATAATACTATTATATGATTATTTAACGTCGTAATATTACCGTTTTGTGTAGATATCTAGCTCCAGAGTACTTGTTGCACGGGATTGTTGACGAAAAGACTGATGTTTTCGCGTTTGGTGTACTTTTGTTGGAGCTTATTAGCGGTCGTAGAGCTCTTGATTATTCCCAGCAAAGTCTTGTTTTATGGGTATAGCTCGTTTTTTTAACCCGCATAACGGTGGCAGTATGGGCTGGTATGGTGGGTTGAATAACGGGTCAAAATATGTGATAGTTACAACTGTTCGAAACAAGTCAACTTGGGTCTACTCGAAACACTTCTTTCCAAAAACTTTTATTTGAGTAAAGTACTGGTCCTTGTGGTTTACCAAAATTTTGGATTTGGTCGCTAACTTTTCAAAAGTACGTGGATGGTCCATGTGGTTTACACTTTGTGACGGATTTAGTCCCCAACTTTGCCAAAAGTCACATGGATGATCTCTGTGGTTTGCACTTTGTAACGCATTTAATAACTAAACTAACTTGGACAAGTTGAAACCTTTAGATTTGTTGGCTAGGGACTAAATGCGTTACAAAGTGCAAACCACAGGGACCATCCGTGTACTTTTATAAAGCTAGGGACCAAATCCAAAATTTAATAAACCACAGGGACCATCCGTGTACTTTACTCCTTTTATTTTTATTTTAGACACGAGTAGTGTTTCAATATAATTACAGAATTTCAAATATTCATGTTCAACCATGTTGGCATGCTCAAGCCATTTGACCCGTTTTCTGTTTAACTAACTTTTTGACACGGTTGACTAGTTAAAGATAAACACAACCTGAATCGATCTGTTTATTAGTAAATGCGTCAAAATTGCCACCTGTTCTGGATAAGATGTATTAATTGAAAAAGAACATTTGGTTTACTTCTACAGGCGAAACCGTTGCTAAGAAAGAACAATGTTAGAGAGCTCGTTGATCCTGCGATCGTTGACAAGTGTAACACACGACAACTGCATTTAACGGTTTTGGCTGCTTCTTTATGCATACAACAATCATCCATTCGACGCCCTGATATGAACCAGGCATGTTTACATTCTTTCATATATTGATAATCTTTATGCATATATTGATTGAGCTTGCTTCCTCTAGTTCGCGATCAATGTAGAAACATGATTTCGCGCGCCCATTATTAACCATGGTTAATGATATATACAGGTTTTACAGATCCTGAAAGGTGAGTATGGTGGATGGGAATTTGCAATGCAAAATTGTAGACGTCGATCGTCGTTGAAGAAACGTTACGAAGAACTTTTTAGCATGGAAAACTACGGTATGATCGCGTCACAAAAATAAAATCATAACGGTTTATTAGGCTTCTGTTATATTAAAGTTGTAACTAGACAAGTTCCAAAGTAATGTTGGTGAAATTTTGAAGTATAAATAATTAAATATTGTATTATGTTCATGTAATCATATGTATTACTTTTACTTTAATTGTAAATATATAGGTATGTCTTTAGTTTGTTTTTGAAGGTTTGTTGTTTTAATAATGAAACACAAAGGTTGTTCTTCAAGCCAGCAACATTTCTATGATTAGAACATAACATAACATCGCATCATATAATGTAACATAACAATCTATAACGTATAATTCTTTATACTATGTAGTTGTACAACCACGGGCATGCCACAAAGGCATTGCCACTATTTCGTGCTTATAGCGTTAATTTTAGACGCAGTTGAGACACGCGATATGTCTCCTATAAACTTTACTATATGTATATGCATACTTGGGATGCTTTATACTTTACCTTTGTATCTTTATACTTTGGCTTTATCAAAACTTTACACATGTCAGGTTTGTATTTCGGGATAATATTAACTTAGTTTAGACATTTCCATGTGTTAACTTTCTTTGTATGACGTGGCACAACTAAAACCTAACCTCCAAACATCAAAAAAATGATCTTAACCATCCACAACAATGACCCACGTCACACAAAGTCGTTGTGCCAATGAGTCCTGGATCAATTGTTTGGGAGGAGGTAACTCGTATTCCTATGACCATCCAGTGTGGAGGTCATGGGTTGGAGTCCCACTTGGTGCAATTTGTTTCAGAGGGGCAGGAGTTTTACCACAGTGGGCCTTCGGGTGATGGGTTTCTCCCCTGTAATGGTGGGCGGGCCTGGTCCCAGAGGTTAAAAAAATACAAAGTCGTTCGTGACAATCGGTTCGTTTGATTTTCACTTCAATATAATTTTGTGTGTGTGCACTCTCACACTTCCAATGGACCAAACACACGAGTAAATAACTCTTGAATGGATCAATCATATCGGTTATTTCTTCCTCATGGCCAATGAAAAAAAATAAAACCCAACATCAATACAAATAGGGTGAGCATAAAACCGAATTAATTGAAACCAAAACTAAATAACCGAACCGAAGCAATAACTGATGGGCTTGCTGATTGTTGAATGGGCTGGATTAAAGATGTTGTGGGTTGCCAATAAAGGACGGGTCAAAGCTGGCTTGGACTAAATTTGTCAACACATTTAGGTTGGACTAAATAAATCAACCTCGGCTCTAAGTTCATTGTAATTTAATATTTACATGAGTGATACAACATTTCGTTCATTTCAAAGCTGGGTTGGACTAAATTTGTCCACACATTTAGGTTGGACTAAATAAATCAACCTTAGCTGTGAGTTCATTGTAATTTAAGATTTACATGAGTGATACAACATTTCTTTCATTTCAAATCTTATGTCAACACTGTTAAATATTACATAATTTACTTTGAGTAATCCGTGTAACACACAGGAACTTAAACTAACATATATACCAAACTCTCTTAATGTAATCTTATTTATAAGTTCACGGCCCACTAGATTTTTTTTAATCTTTTAGTCCAATTGAGGGTCCATTAGTATTTGTTTTATTATGTACATAGGATCCATTACCAATATGCATGTGGAATCTGTATAATTTTGCAAGTTTTATATTCATGGATTTATATATTACGAGTTTTATATACATTGGATAATTAACCGAAGCCAATTCATAACCAATGGTTAACCGAACAACGGTTAGCCAACCATCAGTTGTGATTATGGTTAATATTTTTCAATTAACCGATGGTTAACCGAACCCACAGTTAAACAAGTTAAACCGAGGGACAATGACTACTTTGATTGAGCCCAAAATCAATTTCACATGTTGATCTTGATCTAAAACATTGACATCAAAGAGTCTACAATCTCGTAAATTCTATATTGTGATTTTCTCTCTCTTTGTGAGTTGCCCCAAGGGTAAAAGAAAACATTGAAAATCTAACCTTAACCAAGGGTAAAAGAAAACATTGAAAAAATTGTAACAGTTTATACATGAGGAGGTCATTCTAAAATGTTTCAAATAGACAACAAAGTTTTTAAAAAGTTCAAAAATTAGTACTCATTTATATCTTTATCTTTATTTTATCAATGTATATTCAAAATAAAGTATTCCTTAAGGGAAAAAAAATATTTTATTTTGGAATTTGAATATAACTTAGGTTAAAGTAAATTCATATCGAAATTTAGAAATAAAAAATAAATAAATATATTTGCATCCATTCTAAATATCAAATACAACATATTCAAAATCATATTCAAAATTAAATGATAGAAAAATTACATAATAATGACAGATAAACGGGCAAAAATAACAAGAATGAGATGCTAGAATTTATTTAATACCACGTTTATGAGGAAATATCCAACTAACAATGACACTAATTTTATTGGATTCAGATACATGATTGAATGTTAATTATCACTTAACTAAGTACAATCCGGTTTTAGTAAGTCCACTCTTTCGGGAGAAATATTTCAGGTGAAGAACTTCGGTTTTGAGTGATGACGCATGTTTGGCTTGACATATCCCTGTTCTTCTTAGTTCTAATCCGATCGCATTCTAATCCCTTCACATTATTGTTATGTTCTGAAATAACCGGAAAAACATGTGATGTTAATGCTAAGTACTAGATATTATTCCAAATGGTTATAGTTAGATATGTAGGATTGAAATAGAAGGAATATTCGTACCACGTGGCTTGATTTGCAAGCCTAATTCATGTACGTTGAGGTTTAATGCTTGTACTACACGAGACGGAAGGAGAATGGGAGCAAATGCTGCAAATAACCGTCAAAGATGCTCTCAGTTTCAAACGGGCCATTAATACAATACAGGCTTGGGTTGGGGCCATTGGCGAAGTATAGAAGGGGCGGGGTGGGGCGTCCGACTCCCCGAACTTTTCGCTTATTAGTGTTATATATGTAGTTTTCGTATATAAATTTTTGGGTATATACGTTTTCGACCCCCCGGTTCTATAGAAATTTTTTGGTATATACGTTTTCGACCCCCCGGTCATTCGGGTCAAGCTTCGCCACTGGTTGGGGCGACAATGTTTTCTTAATCTATTTTTACGTCATTTAAGTAATTAATATGGATATTTAGTTGAAAAAATTAATATTATTAAGATCATAACTTAGACTTTAGATGAAAAAAACTTGTGACTTGGTTACGTAGACTTTGAGATAAAATATAAGGAATATCATCAAAATGGTTGTTTTGACATATTTTCCTTTTAAAAAAATAAGATTTTTAGTTAACAAATTGTTTCATCATATCAAACCAAAAGCTTCGATATGTCACACCTACTACGTTAGAATCTGTTGTGCCAACGTCGAAATTTGTTGTGCCAACGGAAGCTTAGTTTATTGGATTTTTTAAAAGTCAAGACTACTCTATAAAATTCTTTGGACAATACGACCCTTTTGTTAATTTTCCAAAAGAGTTAAATGTTATTTTAGTCTATGTGGTTTGGATCGTTTGCCAATGTAGTCCAAATGTTTAAAACGTTGTCATTTTAGTTCAAATTGTTTCAAACGTTGTCATTTTAGTCCACTAGGTTAACTTCATCCATTTTTTCTGTTAACTAGAAAAGCAATTCGGTCATTTTTTATGTAATTCTATTAACTAGAAGGGCAATTCGGCCATATAAAATGACCGAATTGCCCTTCTCGTTAACATAAAAAATGGATAAAGTTAATCCAGTACTAAGGGGCTGTTTGGCTGAGCTTTTCAAAACTACTTATTTGCTTATTTGCTTTTCTGAAAAGCAAATAAGTAGTTTTGAAAAGCTTTAAAATGGAGCTTTTCAAAACTACTTATTTGCTTATTTGCTTTTCAGAAAGCAAATAAGCAAATAAGTAGTTTTGAAAAGCTTAGCCAAACAAGCCCTAAAATGATAACGTTTGAAACTATTTGGACCAAAATGGTAACATTTCAAACCTTTGAACTAGACTAGCAAAATGACCCAAACCACAGGGACTAGAATGACTTTTAACTCTTTCCAAAAGTATAATTAAAATCGACTCAATTATAAGTAATGTGACTACTTGTGATATTTTTTTTTTTGAACAGCCAACAAATTCTCCAAATGAGCTACCGGTGAAATTCACCATATCGGGATACACTCGCCTCCGAACCGGGGAAAACCCTCACCTAGGGCCGAAGCCCATGAACACTTGTGATATAACGCTAAAGATACAATTGCAACAACCGGGACAAGAATTTACCTGGTTTTCTGGGGTTTTCAACATCGGTTCCCGCTGTACGAGGAAGAAATACTCCTGTACCACCAGATCTTTGGCCAGAAGCTAGAAACACAGCTTGCATACCAGGTCCACCAGCTGCCCAATTTGTAGGATATTTGGTTTTTTGATCCGGCTTTGAATAATTCTTCCAATGCTAACAACAAAAAAAAAATAATAACAATTAAGCATTTTACAGTTGAATCAAAGTTCAAAATCTTCTTGGACAAGCAATCTCATATTAATGTAAACTACCAATTCAAGTCTATGAATGTCTATTTAACTTTTTACACAATAATATGAGTGTTTACTAGGGGTGTTCTTTGGGGTTTTTTTTCTCGGGTTTTGGGTTTCTCGGGTCGGGTTGTTTGGGTTTTTTGCTAGGAAAAAGTGACTCGATTACTGAACCATTTAGAGCTCGGGTTGGTCGGGTTATTCGGGTTGGGGCTAGTTCGGGTCGGGTTGTTTGGTTTTCGCGTTTAGATGTAATATTAAAAAAATGTTTTTTTTTTTTTACAAAATATAATTTAAATTCATCATTCTACTTAAAAAAATATCATCAAAATTAAAACAATTTTTGATAATGTAATATGATAATGTTCAAATGTCCTTAAACATAATGTTTCAGATATCAAAAACTCCAAACCAAAATTCATTTACCAAAAAAAGACATTCAATGTTCAGGGTTTTTTTCAGGTTTCGGATTTCGGGTCAGGTTATTTGGGTTTTTTACTGGGAAAAAGTTACTCAATAACCGACCCATTTAAGGTTCGGGTTTGGTCAAGTTCGGGTTATTTGGGTTCGGGTTTTTCAAGTATTCTCTAATTCGGGTCGGGTTTCGAGTTTCAAATAAAAATGAACAGCCCTAACTAAGACCACCCGTACTCCAGTCATGGACGCCAACTGTTTGTGGCAAGGAATGCGGTTTGGCATGGTCAGCCAGGCTTGTTTCCCGTCCCTAAAAATGCTCACAGAGATGTGGGTCGACCTTTTTTTATTAAATATATATTTTTTGTAAAATACATATATAATTGTATGTATACATAGAGAGTACATTTAAAAAATATGATGAAAGTTAATGCCATTGGCTGAAACTTGATGCCAACTTCTATGCAGTAACTGGTCAAGAAGATTCAGAATCTTTCAAATACTATATTGAACCATAGCATATTTAGAGGGATTCAGAATCTTTCAACTTATATAGACGGAATCTTTTAATTGTAGAAAATTATTCTACAATTAATTTTTGATACCTATACCACAATTGGCTATAATGATCTCTAGATCAAGTGGTGGAGTGCTTGCATTTCTCTTGAAAGATGTAGGTTTAGTTTAGGGAAATCTAGGTTCGATCCTTAAGCCAAACGGTTTTACTAGTAATTTCACCGTCATGCCTATAGACGGATTGGTTACTGGGTTTTCCCTGGAATTGGTGGTGGAATCGAGTTCTCTCGGAGCACTCCGTTTGGTCCAGTGAGTGACCCGGGAGTGCTCGGAATTTATTCTGTAGGCCGTTAAAAAAAATTCCAGAGTTGGCTACACCGGCTAAACTTCTGAAGGGTTGGACCGATTTTTTATATATATTTTCAGATTTAACCCTATTAAGTTTTGTAATATATATTACGATACCCTCCGGTACTTACGTTCGGTACCGATTCGACATCTTATCCGGTTCTGAAAACATTTTCTAACTTTAGTTCAAAATCATTTAAAATGCATTTTTATATTCTAAAATAGAGAAAAAAAATAGGATGGAGATGTTGACTATTTTTAGAGTTGACAACATGACTCATGACTATTTGTTCTAGTGTTATATTCGATAATTTTTTCATTTAATGCAAAATAATAGAAAATTTTTCAGAATCTTTAAGATGACGCAATAGTATTCTAATTTTCTCTCTCCATGCTTTGTGTGTGTTTTAAAGATATCGTGTGAAAATAATTACCGGTGGTGACGGAAGCAAAGGAGGTTGTGCCTGTGACTTCCGGCATGATGAAGGTTGATGATGTCTCTTCTCTTTAATAATATTCCGTTCCTGTTATTTTCGAATTAGTCAGTTAATTCGAATTTCAACAGAAACGGAACCTCTACGAGTGCCAATCACTCAAATAATTCAAAATTTCATCATAAAAAACAAGCCTCTATGAGTACGAATCACTCAAATAATTCAAAATTTCATTATAAAACAAGCCTACGAATCACTCAAATAATTCAAAATTTCATCATAAACAAGCCTCTATGAGTACGAATCACTCAAATAAATCAAAATATTGTTACAAAGTGAACCTGCGAATCGCTAAAATAATTCGAATTTCATCAGAAGCAGAACGTGAATCACTCAAATAATTCAAAGTTGTCAAAAAAAAAAAATGAACCAAAATTTCATCATAAACTAAACCTCCACGAGTGCGAATCAATCAAATAATTCAATATTTCATCAAAAACCAAACCTCTAAGAGTGCAAATTTATTCAAATAATTTAAAATCTCATCAGAAACTGAACCTCTACAACTGCAGAAATGAGAAACCGAATCTCTGCAAATCGATCAAATAATTCAAAGTTTCATCAGAAAACCTAACAAAAAGCATGTTTACCGTAAAATCGTCTTCTCCAGATGCTTCCAATCCGTCATGAAGAACACTCCGCCGCTGTTAATAATCATACACAAGCACAATTTATTCACTCAATTCATACTAATACTGTAATTGTAATACACACCTAAAAAAATATGTACAACTAATGGCAAATATATGTAATACCTTTGAAAACAAACGATAATCGTCTTCTAAATAATTTGCACATGTTTCCACACCGTCGTTGAGGATGTAAGTCGGAAGCCAAGGCAATCCTTCGGTTCCTGACTCGTGAAACTCGACACTTTGATGATCGCGTTGTTGTCCGGCCATAACCGATGACATGTAGAGTGAATTTTGTGATTGAACAAGTTAGAGGGAATGTGGATTTCCAACTCTAGACCTGCAATGTAACTACTTATAGTTGCCACCCCTTATATATGAGTAGAGAGGGTTGTTTATATATATATATATATATATATATAGTGATGGACACTGTTCCTGTAGAGTTAAATGTCATTTTAGTCATGTGGTTTGGACCATTTTGTCAGTTTAGTCTAAATGTTTCATTTTTCGTCTGTGGGTCTAATAAGATTTCACTGTTGTCATTTTAGTCCACTGGGTTAACTTCATCCATTATTCATGTTAACGAGAAAGACAATTCGTCCATTTCTAGTTCATAGAATTGCCCTTCTCATTAATAGAAAAAATGGATGAAGTTAACCCAGTGGACTAAAATGGCAACGGCGAAATCTTTTTGAACCCACAGACGAAAAATAAAACGTTTAGACTAAACTGAAAAAATAGCTCAAACAACATGACTAAAATGAGATTTAACTCGGTATTTTCTCCGCAAATTGTTTGCTTTTTGTGTGTTGGTTTTGTGAATAGCGCGTGGTGTACACGTGAATTTTTTTCTTGTATATTTTTCCATATTTGCCCCTTTGTTTTTTTGTTGGTTGTCTATAAGTCTAGAGTTTTAAACTAATGGAAGTTGGTAATCAAATGGTCTCTTCACTGACTAGAAGGGTCAATGTCGACTTGACGGGTTTCAGATGCTCTTGTTGGTTAAACGGGGAATGTATTACGAGCTGATAGACTGAACATAAACGAATTGTTTGATTTTGAGCATGGTTGTAAGAATTGCTAGTCGCTGGTTGGTAGATGGAGTGAGGATAAACGATTAATCGGGATTAACTAGGGATTATTCGGACATAACCGGGATTAACTATAATTAATCAGCAATTAATCGAGATTAATCAGCCCCTAATCGGAATTTTTACAACCATGATTTTGAGTGAATCAAACAAAAAACGATGTAAAGTTGTCAATGTTTGTCTTCTAGTTTTGTTGGTAGATAAGGTTTTAAAACTAGGCAGACGGATTAAACTAGTTTTGTATTAGTTAGACAAACAAATTGATTTTCGAAATATTAACCTAGAGTGAGAAAATGATTTTTAGTGTTTTTTTTTCATGTTATCATTTTCTACATGAGTTGCACCAATTTTTATTTTATGGCGGATATTTATTATTTGTTTATGTGTGTGATGGTAAACTACTACTACTACACACATGAAGTTAACTACATCATAAATGTTATGATAAAAGAAACACAAATCATATACATTGTTTTGTAAAAGGAGCTTTAATGTTTGTTTTCAAAATTATAGTATGATTTGAAAAGAATTAAATGATTAGGAATATTGGTAACTCTAATCAATTTAGGATGTAAACTATCACAAACATGTTAATTAAGTAAAATTAAAAACTTGGCTAGATTAAAACAAGTCATATAGAGCAACATATACAATTATTTGTATTATATATTATTAATAATATACTATTTTGAATCATGCTAATCAACTAGTATCATATATACCTTTCAAAAAAAAAAAAAAACTAGTATCATATATGTTTAATATTATTCACCAAAAATGATAAGGGGTAGAATTGTAATTTAAGAAATAATGAAGTAAATGGAAAGGAGTGTGGGATATGGATAGGTTGGTTTTGGGTTGGGTGAACCTCTTCACCTTTTTTAAATAAAAATGTTAATTTCACAGTTAATTTCCTTACGTATGGTTGTTTCTATGATCCAATCCCAATTATACCCTTTCCATTATTATAGCTAACACATTAATTATGTTCCATCTGTTTTTTTTATAATTAAACTACCCTTTTAGTTGTAAAGCAAAAAGGTTTAAGTCTTTTCTATACTAATAACATTTAAAAAAATGATAAAATTTCTTAATTTGTTAAAATATTATATCTAGGGAACCAACTCATAAAGAATTATATAATTTGTTTACCATTAATTCAGAAAAAAGTAAATCATACTTGTTTGCTTAAAAAATGTACAATCTCTTTCTGTAACACTCAATAAGCGTTATGTAAGTAAACCATAGCAACCAAGTTTGTTATGATTTTTAATTAAACTAAGGTTTAAGGTATTATATACAAATAATTTTCAAAATGAATAAAAATGCTTATGTATTATAATATTATTATGCCACTAGTTTTCTTTTAAAATATCAACTTACACACTCATCTAAACTATTACCATTCAACTTCACATTCCACTACTGAACTCAAACCCTCGACTTACAAGAGAGGGACACCATTTAACACACTAAAATATCAATGAGCTAAATGCCCTTTACTTGGTGAGTGTGAATGTGTGATGTGGCCCGAAGACTATTGCATTCGGTTGATTCGTGGTTAAACATTGTGTCTCAAGTTCCTAAGAAACCTTCCAATTACTTGGATGGGGTTCAATTGAAGATTCAAAAGAAAGAGGTTCTCGAAGCTATAGTGTTTACTACTTGCTGGGCGATATGGCGTTTTAGGAATGAGACTTTGTTTCAGCCTAACAATTAAGGAAGAGTGTGGTTTTTAAAGATATTGTATTTTACTCTTTTTTAATGGGTTACTAATAGGAGGAAAAAAATATATCTTAATTGGATTGACTGGTTACAAAACTCTGATGTATTTATAATGTTTTTATCTTTGTCTATTTCTTACTAGTCGTTTAATAAAATTTCCGTCTTTTCGATAAAAAAAAACGAGCTAAATGCCCTTTGGTTATTGTACCATTAGTTAGGAAACAAATTTACAACCAACAATGTATTAATAAGATATATAATAATAACTAATGGCATAGATGTGCATAAAAACTTTTAATAATATTTGTTTGTTTATATCATAAGTACAATTCATTTTGTAATAGTTTGAGACATGTTAAAAAATGATAACCAACTTTGTTCCGATTTCTAATTTTGTCACCAAACTTTGAAAACTATTATGCAATTATACGAACTATTTAAAACATTTCATTGATTTAGGGGTAACCAACCAAGTATGTTGTAATGTTTTATAGGTAAACAAATTCAAGGAACATAATACATTATGTGTGGTACTTGATAGTTGATACATGGTTGAGATCAAATTAACAGCCTACAAGTGTTCCTTCTCCTTCACAACCACCCACAACAACACCCACCCAACAACACCTTCAAAAGGTTTGGTTTAGGAAAGTGGAGCCCACAAGATATATTTATAACATGATAGGCCTCCCATTCTCAACTTCCTATTCAAGTAACCATTACTAAATAAGTAAATATAAAGCTAACCCACCCACTTTTTAAAACTAAAATGTCATAAAAAATGTTGTTATTTTGGGCAGATAGACTCAACAATCACAAATAGAATAGTTAGATGTGGTAGTTCCTTTCATTTACTTGATTTTGAGTTGAACAAACTTATATTTTTATTTTAATGTGTGAAATAGATAAATGATAAACATTAATTAAAGAAAAATGGATCATACAAGTTGAAACTTATAGAAGTTTATGCTCACAATCTCTAAAAACAGTAATTCGTGTCAAGCCCGGTTTGGCGTTTACCCGAACATGACACGTTTAGTTTGTGTACTCAACCCTAACCAGTGCATGCTTAACCCATTCAACTCGACCACTACAAGTTAGAGAACCTTCAATGGCGAAAGATATGTTGATTATCTTGGTGAAGGTATGATCCATTTGTAATATTCAAAGGAGGAAGCGGGTGTGGGTAAAGACACCACTAACGAATCAAGGATAATCGACGACATCACTTTCACTGACGCATATTGTTGGTGGATCACTTTGGCAATTTCACTAACGAATTAGTGTTGCTAATTCACCGATGGATCTTTTACAGATGTATCACCCAAAAAACACGTTCACTAGTGTATATAACTGGCGGACTACCGTGACAATATCATTGAGGGATTAGTGACAAATAATCCACCCACGAATTTTTCATATATGGAACTTTAATCAGTGTATCAACGATAAATCTTTCACCAACAAACCATAAAGAAATTTTTTATGTTTTGTAGGTGCTCGTCTGAATTCAATCAGTAATTTCCTTTAAATCACCGCCCTATTTTAAAACTTTACTCTTTCTTTTTTGAGTCTTTGTTTTTTCCGTCAATGATCACTAATGGATATGTCCGTAGGTGACTTTTTTCGTTAGTGATAATTTGTTATCTAGCAGTGGACACGACCTATGGGGTTAACTTGTTATTCTTTATTTGATTTTTCTTTTTAAATTATTAAATGGGTTTACGAGCCGATCTGTTCATCATCAACCCCCTAAAACCTGTTTATTAACTAGAAAATCTATTTGACCCCAACTCCCCAAGTATGGATCGGATCGAAACGACCTTCTTGTTTGTATTAATTTCTAACCAAACAAAGTTGATGGCTTAATGGGCTTCTTATTTATCAAAGCAGGAAAGCTATGGGTCAACCTAAAAGGCTAAAATGACCCAACTAAAATTTGCTTTTTGCCGTCCAAAAAAAAAAATAAATAAATAAAATAAAATCTTTAGCAAGTCTCAACAAAACATATGGATTTGATGGTTGTAATAAGTTGAGACTAAGTTATTGGACTATTTATTTCTTCAAAGCAATGGGTCAGCCCGTTTATGACCCCAACTATAACTTTTATAAAAGCTTAGTTTCATAGTATAATTATCCACAACTACAAAAAGAAGTGGCGGCACCGAAAGGGGAATAGGTGTCGTCGTGTCACCCTTCATTGGGCAAAATAGGCGGCAAAGTAATAGTGTCAGGCAGCTGCCTAGCACTCCTCTATTGGCCCAACAAATTTATGATTTTATCCCCTTTTAAAATTACGATTTTGCCATCAGTTAAAATTATGTTTTTCCCCTCACTTAAAAATAATTTACGCTTATGATCCAAGCTAAATATTTCGATTTTGCCCCCGGTTAAAAATTTTGATTTTGCCCCGTTTTAATTTACAGTTTTGCCATTAGTTTTTTTTCCCTTAAAAATACGATTTTGCCAAAAGTTCAAATTTATGTTTTTACCCCCACTTAAAAATAAATTTACGTTTTTGCTCCTAGCTAAAAATTCCAATTTTGCTCTCGGTTCAAAATTACGATTTTGCCCCGTATAAATTTATAGTTTTGTCATTAGTTTTTTTTTTTTCCTCACAGTCAAGTTACGATTTTCCCCTCAACTTGCCCATCGTTTTTATTTGTTCTCCTGGTGAAATTACAATTTTGCCCCCAGTGTAAAATTGCAGTCGTGCCGGCAGCTTCCTGCCACTCCCCCATTGGTCCATTTAATTTACGATTTTATCCCCGAATTAAAATTATGATTTCGCCCTCAGTTAAAAATTACGATTTTCCCATCGTTTTAGTTTTTTTAGCAAAACTATAAAGGTTTTTTATGTTTTAATTGGTTGACTCCATTTAATTTTTTTTCCTGTCAAGGAGCTGCCTAACACTGGCTCATTAGTCCTAAAAAATTACTGTTTTTCCCTGAGCCCAAAATTACGGTCTTATCATCGTTTTTTTTCTAGCAAAATTATAGTAGTATTTTTTTAATTGGTTGAGAATTATTCGGTTATCGCCCCGCAACGCGGGCGGGGCATCTACTAGTTTTCAACATATACATTTTCACTTTGCGGGAATAGTAGTTGACAACCATTGGCTGAAATGGGCGGTCGGCCCTCTCTTATTGGACCAACCAGTTTATTATTTTATACACGTTTTAAAATTACATTCTTGCCCCGGAATAGTTTTTCCCTGCCATTGGTTCATATAGGTGGCGAGCAATACCCATTGGACCACCCAGTTTATTATCTTATACCCACTTTAAATTTACGGTTTTGCCCCCCGTTAAAAATGCCGTTTTGCCCCAACTTCAAAATACATTTACCATTTTGCCCCAAGCTAAAAAATACGCTTTCGTCCTCGGTAAAAAATTACGCTTTTACCCTCAGCCAAAATTACGTTTTCGCCGCAGTTCAAAATAAAATTTTGTTTTTCCCCTGGCTCAAAATTACATTTTTTACCAGTTTATTATTTTATGCCCACTTTAAAATTATGGTTTTGACCCCTGTTTAAAATTACGTCTTTGCCCCCCATTTCAAAATATAAATATGCTTTTGCCCCCAACTAAAATTTACGATTTTCCCCTCGGTTCAAAATTACGATATCACCCTCAATTCAAAACAACGTTTTTGCCGCCAATGCAAAATAAAAATATTGTTTTCCCTAGCTAAAAATTGCGATTTTACTAAAAAAAATATGACTTTACCCCCAGCTAAAAATCGTGTCAATGAGTTGTCTAACACTCACTCATTAGTCCTTACAAATTACTGTTTTGCCCTGAGCTCAAAATTGCGATCTTGTCATCGTTTTACTTTTTTCTTTCTAACAAAACTATAGTAGTGTTTTTTTTTATTGGTTGTGAATTATTCAGTAATCGCCCCGCAACGCATCACCTAGTTTTGTAACAATATTCAAATATTTTCTAAATAACGTATATTTATTGTCTAATGGAAATAAAACACAGAGAAGAAATTATTGGTATATTAACTCTATAACAATTTTCAACTTCGATGAACAGTATAAATATATTATTTTAAATATAGAAATTATAAATATGCTATTAATTGTCAAATTGGGGTAAAAACCAATTTATGATTTTGTCCCGCTTTGAAATAACAATTTTGCCATCGGTTTAACATTACGCTTTTTACTCCAATTCAAAATAAAATCATGCTTTTGCCCTTAGTGAAAAATTACGTTTTTGCCCTCGGTTCAAAATTACGATTTTGCCTCATTTAAATTTACATTTTTTCCATTAATTTTGTTTTCTTCCTCTCAGGTATGTTACGATTTTGCCATCAATTTAAATTTACATTTTTGTCATCGGTTTTGTTTGCTTTCTCAGTCAAATTACGATTTATAACAATTTCCAAGTTCGATGAACAGTATAAATATATTATTTTAAATATGGAAATTATAAATATGCCATTAATTGTCAAATTGGGGTAAAACCAATTTATGATTTTGTCCCGCTTTGAAATAACAATTTTGCCATCAGTTTAACATTACGTTTTTTACTCCAGTTCAAATAAAATCATGCTTTTGCCCTCAGTGAAAAAATACATTTTTGCCCTCGGTTCAAAATTACGATTTTGCCCCGTTTAAATTTACATTTTTCCATTAGTTTTGTTTTCTTCCTCTCAGGTACGTTACGATTTTGCCATCAATTTACATTTTTTTCATCGGTTTTGTTTGCTCAAATTACGATTTTGACCCGCTTTAAAATTATGATTTTGCCATCAATTTAAACGTTTTTACCCCCAGTACAAAATAAAATTATGCTTTTACCTCAAGTGAAAAATTACAATTTTGCCCTCGGTTCAAATTTACGATTTTGTCCCGGTTAAATTTACAGTTTTGCCATTAGATTTGTTTTCTTCCTCACAGGTAAATTACGATTTTGCCCTCAATATAAATTTACATTTTTTCATCGGTTTTTTTTGCTTTCCCAGTCAAATTACGATTTTGCCCCCAGTGTATAAGTACAGGCACAAGATGAGTGCATAGTGCGAGGCAACTTCCTGGAACCCCCTATTGGCCCAACAAATTTACGATTTTATCTCCGCTTTAAAATTACGATTTTGCCATCATTTCAAAATTACGTTTTTACACCCAGTTCAAAATAAAATTATGCTTTTGCTCACAACTAAAATTTACAATTTTGCTCTCGGTTCAAAATTACGATTTTGCCCCGTTTAAATTTACAATTTTGCAATTAGTTTTGTTTTTCTCCTTCCAGCCAAATTACAATTTTGCCCTCAGTTTAAATTTACATTTTTGCCATCGTGTTTCTTTGCTTTGCTGTTTCTTTTCTTTTTTTTTTTTGTCCTTTTTCCGCTTTATGTATATATTATAGTTATTATTGCGCGAAACTATTAAGAAAAACTTTCACAATCCTGTTGGTTGTATGAACATTCAACTATAGGGAGTGTCTCGGGTTCGAAGCCTTTCATGGGAAAAAAAATTTTTATTACCTGCTGCTAACTAAAAGTTTGAGTATCTATTATTCTTAATAATATTTTCCGGGTTATTTATGCCCTCTTCTTTTTTTCACTTTTACGTTGTTTTCTCTGCTTCTAAATTTGTAATTTTCATAACAAACGGGTATGGTACCGGTATTTACGGGTAAAACACCGGTATGTAACGAACTGAACGGGTGTAAACGAATCGATAACGTTCGAATTCCCCGCCGCGCAGCGCGGGGAATTTCACTAGTATGCTATTAAAACATACTTATTTCTGTTACCCATCTCGCCTAATCTATTTTTCCATCTCTAATAAATCATAAAATCAAAGATTAGATATTTAGCAACATATTTGGCTATACCCATGGTAGTTTGTGGTAACACAGCCGCCACCCCCCTAGGGTAGTTTGTCCGGGTAACCTTTGCCGCACGGTAAAAGTTTGGAAAGTGTGACTCTTGGACTTAAAGGTGGGGTTGGGTGTGTGGAGTAAAAAGGTGGGGTTCATAATTCAAGGGTATTTGTGGGTAAGCGCCGCCGGTGTTTTGTGGTTCTAGGGTACTTTGGTGTATAATTGACATGGCAGCGCGAGATTGGTCGGGGCTAGGGTAGTACCCTTGGGTGCCCCTTTCCTCTTAAGGTAGAGTCCTTGGTTATATACTACAATAAAAGCAACAAACAAATCATATTTTAGTATTAAACGTAGAAGTTGAATTGTATTAAATGTCTTTAATATCAACTTAACTTGTTTGATGATCTGTTAGTAACTATACAATTGGATTACGAAAGTGAAACCTTCGAGTGTTTCTGAAACTACTATCCATCAGCAACAACCAAGCTCCAAGCTGGTGCCGAACCAGGGGCGGACCTACTATGTAATAAGGGGTAGCCTCCGCTACCCCTTAACGCTCCGGCGGTAGTGTAAATTTTGGAAAATTTTAACTTTTTTTCGATTTCGTTACCCATTTTCTTTGAAATGCTGCCCCTATACGAACTTTTTAGATCCGCCACTGCGCCGAACGCAAGTGCCAAAATATAGTTATAAGAGTAATACGATAAAGAGAAATAACTATTCTAAATAGCAATATGATAAGAACTCTAGGATCTATAGATATCGATATCATGTATGCGTGTGTATTATATATACACACACTAGAAGGGTGTCCACGTTACGCAGCGGGAACACGAACCTTGCAAGGATGATTGGTTCGGTTCCTCAACCCGTATACTAGTAAGGGAATGCCATAGTGTGTTTGGATGCACAACATATACAAGTCTTATAAACGATCCACACACATTTATACATATATACAAGTGTTATATATAACTCATAACATTTATACGAGTCATGTATATGACCCAAACATACTTTGACATTTCCTAACTAGTATACGACTCGTATATGTGTATACGAGCCATATAAAGGGTGTCAAAATAGCTTTTTTTAGCGTACCATTAGGAACACCCTAAACTAAGATGATGATTCTGTTTGCATTCAATTTTTTACTATTTACACCAAATATAAAATTATGTAATTCTAGCTTTTGTAAACATCATGTGAACCAAGGGTTAGGATATATTAGGAAGATTATTTTGATAGGAAGGTTAGGAAACAACCATATTCATTAGATTTAAAATAGATGTTAAGATTAAATAGGTTTTTTTATAAAAAAATTCACCATAAAAACGAGCATTTTTTTATCTTTAAAACGAGTATACTATTTCTATACTTTTAATTTTTTTCGAAAACCCATATGTGTAACGCAATGGACTAAAACACATAAAATGTGTTTTTTTTTATAAAATGCAATGGACTAATAATAAAAAATGTGTTTTTTTTTTCTTACACGCAATGGACAAAAACACAAAAAATGTGTTTTTTTTTTCTAAAACGCAAGTGACTAAAAACAAAAAATTTTAAACGCAATTGACCTAAAACAAAAAAAAATGTTTTTTTTTTCTAAAACACAATAGACACACAAAAAAATGTCTTTCTAAAACGCAATAGACTAAAAACACAAAAAATGTGCGTTTTTTTTTCTTTTTAAAATTCAATGGACTAAAAACAAAAAAAATGTGTTTTTTTTTCTCTAAAATGTAATTGACTAAAAATACAAAAAATGTGTTTTTCTAAAACGGAATAGACTGAAAATTGTGTTTTTTTTTTTCTAAAAATAAATATTTTTATCAATGTGTTATAAAACGTAATGGAATAAAAACATAGTAAAATGTGTTTTATTTTTGTGTCAATTACTCACAAGTTTTTTAAAAACTAAAAATCATGAATTTTTATTCATAAAACTAACCAAAAAACACAATTAAAAAAACAAAGACATAATAACTATGGGGAGTAGGATCAAATACAAACCAAATTTCGTATACAAACTATAAGAACCATTTAAAAAGTGTGTCATGTGACATCCAACCAATTATAGAAAAATGGTAAAATGATAATCTAAGGTAATGGTTATATTATACGTTATTACTCTTAATCCATTGATTTCATGCAAACCCTAATCCTCCAAACAATGATTCCGTGTTTAGTTGATCCTTCAGATTGTTTGAACAATGGTTTGTGATTGTGTATTGATTTTCATGTTATTAAGATGTAATCTACATGCCAAATTGTTAAACTTTTGCTAGATTCGTATGATAGATTAGGGTTTTGATCGTACTGATGTTCGTAACTGTTGTATTGAAAACTGCAACTTGGTTTTGCTAAATTTTGTGCGTTGTTTGTCCGGAATAACAGTCAGGCTTTGTGAAGTCACAAAGTCAGAGTTTACTCATGCCAGGACTTATGTGTTTATAAGGGTCAGGGTTTTTGGATGGTGAATAATCAGAGTTTATGAAACCCTCATGTTCTAGTCAGGTTTAAGTTGAAAAGGAAGTTCAGGGTTTGTTTGTTCACAAATTTATGCCCGAATTTTAGTAGAGATGAAGTCCGAGTTTATGTTTACCTTATCAGGACTTGTTGAAAGCATAAAAGTCAGGGTTAATACATGGGTAAAGCCGTAAAGGTCCGAATTTAATTGTGTTTGTACACAAGTGGTCCGAGTTTGGCTTGAGTTTATTTTGTTCCAAGTTTAGTTATATTAATCAGAGTTATATAAGATCCGTATGGTTGTTCCGAGTCTATGCGCATGAGTATTTCAGAGTTTAGCAAATGTTTAATTCATTAACAAAGGTCTGGCTCTAGTACATAACTTGGGGGCCGGGTTTGTGAGAATATTATCGAGTCCGGGTTTTGTTTGCTTGTTAATAGGTCTTCCGAGTTTAGAGGAGAGCATAGTGATCCGAGTTTGTTGAGGTGTCTTATATAATCTCTGAAACTAAAATAGTAAATCCTGAAAATATATATATATATATATATATATATATATATATACATCAAGGGGGTCCGGCTTTGTCAAAAGCCAGTACACATGTTAACTGAGTTAGTAATAAAGCATGTGAGCTGAACTCTATCTACTTTACATATGGGCCGACAAAATTAAATGAACTTATGGAGCCGTATGCATAAGATTAATTATGGGCTGCATATATGTGTAAATGATGGGTCGAATCTGGGAACAAAATTCATAGTTTGCATGGAACCATATTCTAACTTTAGAGATCTGTCCGGAACTGGGACTTTATCCCGTCTAAAAAAAACTGGGGAAGTACTTGGAGTAAAACTGTGCAGTGGATTGCTAGATCGAAGGTGGGGGACTTACCGTTGAGAAGCTTCTTTAAGGGGGTTCCCGGCAGGGGTGATACTATTTCTTTTTGGCATGATCCTTGGGCGGCCATCGAACCGTTAAAGGTTTCTGTTCCCGAGTTTGTTCCAGATTGAAGTTGATAAAAAGTGCAGGATTAGTGAGAGAGTGTCTAACGGTTCGGGCCAAGTTAGTCTCCTTTGGAAGTGGAAAAGACACCCGGCCCAAGGCTCTGAACGAGAGGAACTGCACCAGCTGAACAGTTTATTAGAATCGGTTTCGGTTACGGATAGATCGGATAGATGGACTTGGATTGGGGAAGGAGAGGAGGTTTTCAGTGTTGCTGCAGTTAAAAAAACGATTCTAAAGGGCAGGGGTTCGAATACTGGATCAAATTTCAAGTGGTGCAAATGGGTCCCTGTCAAGTGTAACGTTTTCGCTTGGCGTGCAGTCATTAACAGGATTCCGACGGTCGAAGCATTGCGGAGAAGAAACATTAATATTCAAAATTCGATATGTCTTTTCTGCAACGAAGGAGAAGATGAGGTATGTCATCTCTTTACAGGTTGCTTTACGGCCAACGTTTTATGGAATTATGTTAGTAAATGGTGTCGTGTCCCGCAAATCTTTGCTTTCTCTGTTCAAGATCTGTTGGTGTCTTACTTGACGTGTGGTCTAAAGGAGCCGGAAAATGTTATTTTTCAAGGTATTATGATCATAGCTTGTTGGAGTCTTTGGAAGGCGAGAAATGAAGCTAGGTTCAGGAACGTGCCGGTTAGAACTGAGAAGGTTATTAGTGAGGTTAAGGCGTTGGGGTTTCTTTGGGTTAAGAATAGAACGAAATTCAAGAGTATATCTTGGGATAACTGGTGTAAATTTGTAATTATGTAATTTTGTCGTCTTTTTGGTGCCCCGGTTTCTGGGTGGTTGTTCGTTAATGAAGTTTACATTTAAAAAAAAAAAAAGAGATCTGTCCAATGGAATGTGGTGCACATGGCCCGAGCATGAATATATGGCATTAACATATCTATTGGGATACATTAAATAAAGGGGGTGGACATTCAAATGTGAGTTAGATTGCAAGATGTAATAATTGTTAATTTAATTCTTGTGTGTAATATGAATGGTGGTGGGTCCGAGTTTGTATATTTTGAGTTTTGTAGTAAGGGGCCGGGTATATAAATGAATGTTCGGATGGGGCCTATTACCTCGAATTATAGAATAAGAGAAACCATTGTGAATATTATGTGTTATTATATGTTAGCTTGTATTTTGATTTCAATACACACCGGGTTGTTTGGACATTAGGGTATTGCATGACCCTACATACGTGTACTTACATTTACCATACCTTAGGTCGCGTGTAACGGACCTAACAATTAACGAACATTAGAAGTATACTATCAAACCGAGCAAACCAAGGTGAGTTCACTACTCTTTTTCACAAGCATGCGTCCCAGGGAGGGACAAACAAACTAATATTCCGGGAAGGAATACTTTTATTGGGTTTAACTTAGATATTGGATAATACACTCAACTCTATCACTTTAAGTCCCATCTTACTACCGAACTAGTTGCCGGGGAGGCAACGGGGTATTAGTTGATAGCGCTATTAGGCTTGACAACCTCACACCGTACCGGGGAGGACGGGCGTGAACTAATGACCTTAACCACATGACCAATGTTGATAGGCATTGGGGAAGGGCAAACAAACTGATGTCACTGCGGTATCGAGTTATTATCAACATGTCTTTAAACTAAAACACTTAACATGATTTTTGTTAAACAAAACTGTGAACTCGCCAGTTTTATACTGATACACCTTTTCTGCATGCTTGCAGGTCATTAGATGATTTCAGGAAACGGAGATTGCAATCGGAGGAGTTGTGGATGTCATGGGTCGTGACGTTGTTAACCTATCTAATGTTATGCAATGTTTTGTGAACAAGTTGTTTCAAAATACTTAGAACTATTTCAAATGCTTCCGCTGAACGTATTTTGTTTTAAACAGATGTTTTGAATTACACTTTTCACGTTGAATGGAATTTCGTATATATTAAATTACTGTTAGTTCAATGTGATTAGTGGCTAGATCCTGGTACGTCACACGACTCGCGGAGGATTCCGCATGTGGTGTTTTGGTGGTGTGACAGATAACCTAAATAATATCAATTATCTTGAATTCCTTATAATTAAGCTAATAAACATTTAATTCTATATTTGGATCTTCCTTTTGTTTTCAATGTGCTGATAAAGAAAAGTGCTGATATCATTTCACATATGTGCTAAAATCAATTATTTTGATTAATTTTCATGTGTTAATATAATTCAAAAGTGTTACTTTTATGTATGTATTGTTTTAGTATGTGCTAATTTAACTTTTTTTAAGTGCTATGATATGTTCTTACGGTTTGTAGGATAAATATAGTTTGTACCGGAACCAACCCCATAACTATGGACCTGCACATTATTTTTGTGTTTTTTTTAATCTAAAAAACACAATAACTAAGACTGCCGGGAGTAGGGCTTGGGTTTGGGCGTGAGAAACCCACCTAAGCCTTGCACACCATCCCCTATGGGTTTGGCTTTGGGCATTGCCCCTCTAGCGTTGGTATTGTGCCTGGCGTGGGGCGCTGACTGGTTAATTAAATGAAATTTTTAATACGGCTGGCCATGCCCAGCTAAGGCTACACGGTATGGTGATGGTCCGCCACGTAAGCGTCACGTAGGATGTCATGAGGATGGGGCAAAGAGGATTAATGTATGAAAATGGGAGGATGGACCTAAAATGTATATATATATATATATATATATATATAGGGAGGAGCTCATGCGAGAACCACCATTATTGTGAGAACCGCCATGAACCAATGTGAACACAACCTAAAATAGCTAAAAAAAACCTAAAAAAACCTAACCCCCACCCCCCCCTAAAACCTAAACCCCCCCACCCATCCCCCCCCCCCAAGCTAAATGCTAAAAACTAAAACCCCAAAAAAACCTAAAAAAACCTAACCCCCCCCCCAAAAAAAAAAAAAAAACCTAAACCCCCCTCCCCCACCCCCCAAAAACCTAAACCCCCCCCCCCCCAAAAAAAAAAAAACCCATGGGGCTTTATCAAGTCCACCTAAGCTCCACCTAGGATCCAACTCAGCTATGGAGACCCCTTTAATTTGCATGGTGTGGATGGAGCCTCATATTAAAGAATATTAAAAAAAAAGATTTCATTGGTGTAAAACAAGTGGGTCCCACCTATAGAGCCCCTTCTCATCGTTACCACCATGGAGCCCCCCTATAGCCCCCCCCCCCCCCTTAAAAAAATTAAAAAAAAAGCTTCGAAAAGTAGCGATTTTTTTATAAAAAATATTAAAAAAAAAAATTTGTGTGATTTTTAGCTATTTTTAGGCATTTTTGGTTGTGTTCACATTGGTTCTCGCAATAAGAGGTGGTTCTCGCATGATCTTCTCCCTGTATATATATATATATATATTGTATGTATAGGTGTGTGTGAGAGGGAGATGGTAGATTTTTGTCTTCTTGTGGATCATCCCAACGTCCCATACTCGACGCCAAGGACGAAGCTGGGGGGGGGCACGGTGTTTGGGTCGGTGCCGTTCCAGAACTATCCAGGGACGGTCCCCATACCCAGAAGCCTAAGCAACACCCACCACACCTTTAGCTATAGGGTGTGGTTGGAGCCCCATGGGGCTTTATCAAGTCCACCTAAGCTCCACCTAGGATCCAACTCAGCTATGGAGCCCCCTTTAATTTGCATGGTGTGGATGGAGCCTCATATTAAAGAATATTAAAAAAAAGATTTCATTGGTGCAAAACAAGTGGGTCCTACCTATAGAGCCCCTTCTCATCGTTACCACCATGGAGCCCCCCTATACCCCCCCCCCCCTTAAATCGCACAGTGTGGTCGTATAGCGCCCCGGGGTGCTATAGTTGCTGAGTTGGCGGGGGCGACGCCCCCACACCCTCCAGCCTTAGTTTTTGAGTATTAGTTTGTGGACCAACTTCGTCACTTGTCGACTCTAAGGACATACATCCCACTTTCTTTGCTGGTTAGTTTAGTGAACTTTGCAAATTCACCCACCAAACTAGGGGTGAGCATACAACCGAATTAACCGAACCGTAACCGAAATAACCGAAATAACCGAACCGAAATAACCGATAACCGAAATAACCGAAGGGTTGGTTATTTATATTTTTAATAACCGATTTTTGCGGTTCGGTTATGGTTATTCTTATTTTCATAACCGCAAATAACCGAACCGAACCGAATAAACATAGCCAAATCCGTAGCACCATAAGTATTTAAGTTTGTATTTAAATGCTTAACCATTGCCTAATCAATATGTATATTTGGTGAAGTATTTGAATGTTTTAACTTTTAACCATGACCCAACTTTGATGAAGATTGCACTACAACTTTTTATGTTTTGATTAAAAAGTGTCGAATTTAAAAACCACTTTGTGTTCGTATGTATGTTTCCACATAACACGTGACTACACGTGTTACTTTTGTTTTGGAATTAGTATGCATATGGTAGTGAAATATAATTGATTAACCGTACATTTATTGTTTGCGCCTTAATTTTGCTCGACCCACACATTTAAAGTCCAACATTAGAAACAATGAAAATAACCGACCTATAACCGAACCGTAACCGCAATAACCGATTAACCGAAACCGCATTAACCGAAACCGAACAGTTATGATTTTTTGATAACCGCAATGTGCGGTTATGGTTTCGGTTATAGGTAAAAACCGAACCGAACCGCACCATGCTCACCCTACACCAAACAATAAGCTTTCATACAAATTAGCCCCTAGCGCACGCATTCCACACTGTCTCCATCAACAACAGATTTCATTCGCTATTCGCTGTACAAACAATTACGCACATTGACGCCAATCGCCATCACACGATCAAAAACCAGATCAATTCCACAAAACTCACCACAATTCTACACAGGTAATCCATAACTAATCCTTCAGATCTCATTCAAACAACTTTTTACACGCTCAATTTCCACCTAATATATGTGAATTTTGACCTTTTGCATTTGCAGTTGCAGTTGTTGTTGTTAAATGTCCGGCGGTTCAGTAGCGGCGACACCGGTTCCAGGTCACCGGACTACCGTTCGCGTTGCGGTGGTCGGTGATCGCGGCACCGGTAAATCGAGCCTGATTGCGGCAGCAGCGTCCGAGAGTTTTCCTGATAGCGTTTCTCCGGTTCTTCCTCCGACTCGTCTTCCGGCGGATTATTATCCGGATGGCGTTCCGGTTACGATCATTGACACTGCGTCTAGGTCTGTATTGAGTTTTATTTGTTTGATTGATTGAATTATGGTGTTGTTTGTTAGTTTTTTGTTAGGATTTGTTTATTAGAGAGGATATATTAGTTAAGAGTTTATTGTTATGTTATTACATAGCTAGAAGATATTATTTGATCAGGTAAAGATATTTACATTTACATAGTATTTTATTTGTTATTGATTTGTTTGATTGGTTGAATTGTGGTGTTGCTTGTTAGTTTTACGTGATGATTTGTTTATTAGAGAGGATATATTAGTTAGAGTTTTATGTTGTTACATAGTTAGAAGATATGATTTGATTAGGTAAAGATATTACACAACCGGATGGTGTTCCGGTTATGATCATCAGTGGCGGATCCAGGATTTTTTTTCTTATGGGTTCACTTTTTTTCGATGGTCAGATTTTCACAACCAAACGTTAAGATATTCGGGTCCGGTCGGGAAAAAAGTATCATACATACGATATCATGAATCGATCATCGACACTGCATCTACGTCTAATTGAGTATTATTTGTTATTGATTTATATGATGGATTGAATTGTGGTGTTTTTTGTTAGTTTTATGTAAGAATTTATTTGTTTATTGATTTATATGATTGATTGAATTGTGGTGTTTTTTGTTAGTTTTATTATGTAAGAATTTGTTTATTAGAGATGATATATTAGTTAGAGTTTATTGTTATGCTGTTACATAGTTAGAAGATACTACAATTAGGGGTGAGATCCTGTACGCACGAAGTTAACCTACTAAACGTACAAATAACTAGAGTAATTGTTATTACTCTACAGTTTTGAACTAGAGTAATTACACTACAAAAAAATTAAGTAGAGTCATCATCATCATCATCATACTCAGTAAATCCCACCAATAGCAAAGCTAAAGTAGAGTAATAGTAAGTACTCTAGTTCAAAAACTGTGGAGTAATAATAATTCCTCTAGTGTTAGCATAATTACTCTAGTTATTGTATGCTTAGCACACTAAATCTATTTGTATTTGATCCTAGCACATTACAATATTAACCTAACTACTATATTATATCTTATATTGTTGATGTAGCTTGGAAGGTAAAGCTAAGCTAGAGGAAGAGTTGAAGCGCGCTGATGCGGTAGTGTTAACATATGCTTGTGATAAGCCTGAAACGCTCAATCGCCTTCAGACTTTCTGGATTCCTGAAATTCGCCGTTTAAAGGTTTTATATCCATTCGTTATTTACGAGACAAGACCAGTGCAAAGAAAATATGAAGAAATTAGATGTTATATGAATTTATATATTTTAAAAGGAGATACTAAGAGTTTATTAACGTTTTTTGTATATATCTACAGGTGAAGGCACCGGTGATTGTGGTTGGTTGCAAGCTCGATTTGCGTGACGAGCACTTCCCAGTGAGTCTAGAGCGGGTGATGGCTCCTATAATGCAGCAGTTTAGGGAGATTGAAACTTGTATAGAGTGTTCTGCAGCTAATCTTGTCCAGGTATGTTATTGACTTATTGTGTGTAACTTCAGTATCATTGTTGAAAAGTTAGCAATTTTGTAAAGACTTCAAGTCCAATAGTGATTCTTACTGTAAAATGATATTAGATTATTTAAGTTTAAATTTTTCTGTGTTATTGCCACCCTTTATTCAAAGTCTCAAGCATGTACTTTTACTACCTTTTACGTAAATCAATGTTATACTTCATGTTGTATTAATTAATTTTCTTTTCATGGATGTTTATTTAAGCTATAGTCTCATTTATCCCATGTCTTCTTTGGTAGGATTAAGCACACACGAACACACAACCGAAAGCAATAATAAGACACAAGATATAACATGGTTCGGTCTAACCTGACCGAAAGCAATAATAAGACACAAGTTATTAACACTTATTTTATCTTGTTATGTAGGTACCTGAGGTGTTTTACTATGCTCAAAAAGCAGTGCTTCATCCAACAGCCCCCTTGTTCGATCAAGAATCTCAAACTTTAAAACCCCGATGCATACGCGCATTAAAAAGGATATTTATTCTTTGTGACCATGATATGGACAGTGCGCTAAATGATAGGGAGTTGAATGAATTTCAGGTAATTTCTCTTCTGCTATCTTCCATAATAAGGAAGGTTCATTACTTTTGTTTATAATTTATTTTTCTCGTGACAGATTAAGTGTTTCAATGCTCCTTTACAACCTGCTGAAATAGTGGGTGTTAAGAGAGTTGTGCAAGAGAGGGTTCCTGAAGGGGTCAACGATCTTGGGCTTACCCTAACTGGATTCCTTTTCCTTCATGCCCTATTTATTGAAAAAGGCCGCCTCGAGACCACATGGGCTGTCTTGCGTAAATTTGGTTACAATGATGACATCGAACTCCGAAAAGAGAATCTTCCTGTTCTGTCTAAAAAGGCTCCCGACCAGGTCATGATCTATTTTACTCTAAGCAGTTAATGCGGTAAAATATCGGATATCGGTCAAGGACCGATATATGAGATATAGGTTATCGCGGTGGGATATCGATAATTTTAATATCATGCAGAATTTATATATATATAACAATTTAACACTAACAATTCAGTACACTCTCCTACCATTAACAAACTAACCTTTTGCAACTTGCAAAACACTAACAATTGTAGCAAGTAGGAACTGATTAAGACTTAAAACATTAACAGTTAACACTAACAATTAACAATTAGACTTAAAACACCAATAGTAGCAATAAGAAGAAAGACGAATGGTAGAACGAAGAAGAAAGGTACTGATATCGGTCAGATATCGGTGATATATCGGTCAGATATCGGTGTCAGATATCGGGAAAATCGGTGATATATCAGTCAGTATCGTCGATAATATCGGTACCAATATTCTGATTGATATATGACACCGATATATTACATGGGGACCGATAACCGATATATCGGTGATATAGATATCACCGAACTAACTGCATAGATTTTACTTTAAGGAAGATTTTCAGTTATATTCAGGAAGTTGTTATCTTTTTCCTTTACTTTTGTCTCTATTTGACCTTCACATAGTTTATAGAGACTTTTGCTTAATTGATTGATAGATTGTAATGGATTAACACGCTTGTGGGAAGTTCTCTTTCTTAATGCAACTTACAAGTATTGTTTAAAAAAAACATGAACAAATCATGTTTTTGTCATAACATTATGGTCTGTAGCTACACAATTGCATACTTAGATATGAATAATTACTTGATACATAATTCTGTACATCTGTAACTTCTGTTCTTATAAGATCTAAATGAAAATCATAAGAAGCCGAAGTAAGTTTTTAAATAGTCTGGTTTAACAGTGATAATTAACTGAAATGACTTATCAAGCTGTTATGTTGATTGATTTATTTGTTTTTCTGCACACATATAATTACTATACTAAAATTTGCATGTTACTTTGAATACATGCATATTGCATGCTCGTGAGTCGTGACACAAGATGACCCGTTAAGGTTGAGCTTTCAAGAAATGTAATGCGTTGTCATTAGGTTTCTTCTCTAAGTAGTCGGTTTATTCTGATTTTACATTTCATATATAATATCCATTATTAACGATAATCTTTTAACATTTGTTTTTTTCTAGAGTGTTGAGCTGACTAGTGAAGCTGTGGACTTCCTTATAAGGATTTTCAGTTTGTTTGATTCTAACAATGTATGTATTTCTTTCACTATCTTTTATATAAACATACAAATGTCTTCAATTATGATTGTTCGTGCCATTGTAGTAAACTACCAACTTTTAGCATTTGAAGTTATTTTTCTCTTTATTATTCGCCTCTATACTAAAACTTTTTAACTGATATGCATGCACATATCTCATATGTAAATGTATACTCCTACCAGGATGGAGCTCTACAAGATTCTGAGCTTGATGAGCTGTTTTCGACTGCACCAGAAAGGTCAGTAATCAGTATGTTTTTCAACCTAAAATTTGTATTATTTTATCCTTCGTGGTCTGTTACATATCGTACTTTTTTGTTTACCTTTAGCAGTTCCTGTTTTAGCGTTCAATTTAAGTATCTTCGTATTACTACTTTGGTTAGGACACACCCGATTGACGAATTTGTGGTCAACATTTCTTTTGATGTAACATGTAGCAACTTCTGATGAATTACGTTTTCTTCTCAGTCCTTGGGATGAAGCTCCTTACAAGAATAGTGTGGAGAGAACCGAATTTGGGGATTTAAGACTTTCTGGTTTTCTCGCTCAGGTACGTGTGATTATCAATCTTTATTCACATCACAAAAAGGGATGCGGTACTTGAATACTTGATTGGTTTCTACCAAGTATTTATATTTAATATATTTGTTGATTCCCTAAATATATAATTATACTGGCTTTCCGGTGTTGTATTATTTAAAATCTCTGTAATTCCCTAAGCTTATTCTCAGGGTTACTGACATCAAATTCATGTTTGCAGTGGGACCTAATGACATTACTCGACCCCTTAAAAAGTTTAGCCTATCTGATATACCTGGGATATACTAATGATCCTGCAACAGCACTCCGTGTTACTAGGAAAAGAACCTTAGATGCTAAAAAACAGCAATCAGACAGACACGTTTTCCAATGCTATGTGTTTGGGCCCAAAAATGCGGGCAAGTCTTCCCTATTAAGTTCATTTGTTGGAAGGTGATTTTTTAAAGCTTCTGCCATTTAAAAGTTTGTTAATTGTTATAAATTAAGTTTGTTATCTCCACAAACTTCTTGAGTTTTTTTTTGTGCTGTTGTACCTTTTAAAACATGTTTTACTTGCAGGCCTTTTCAAAACACACACGGTTTAACTGGCAATCAATCTTATACGGTCAATGCTGTTGATCAGCTTCGGGTGAGTTTTTATCGTTACATTGTGATTTTCGAATCGTACATGACAATTGTGTCTTAACAAGTTCCGTTTTTTGCTCATCCAAAGCTGCAACCGCACTTGCTTTTATTAGTTTTTAGAGGTGGAAGGGTATTAGGGTAATTTTTTGTATAAGCTGGAACAATCAGGTCTAGCCAAAACACGTTTTGTAAGTTTTAGATCTTTAATCCATATTGAGCTGCTCAAATACGATTACAATCTTTTATTCTAATATTTTGTTTTCTTATACAAAATGATTTAGGATGCTTTATGCATTAAAAATATACTTTGGGTTACTGTTGACCCATTTACCTTAGCCAACATAGCGAAATTGTGGAATCTATAGGCTTTTTAGTAACTCCTATGCAAAGTGATAATAGGACATTTTGGTTATAAGATATTCTAGGATTTATTGTAAATATCTTTATTATTTTATCATACTAGGACTTATAGTTTGATTAGGTTTTCCTTGTATCCTTATTCTACTCTAAATCACTTTTAATTATTCTATATGGCATCAAATGACAAGATGAAACTATGGAAATAACTATATTGTATATTCCCTGCATCTATTTACATCATAGAAGTGATAGAACGGGGAATGCACATGTAGAAGGGGGAACCACCTATAAACTAAACCCTAGGGGTGAGCAGAAAACCGTTAACTGAACCATAGCCGAAAAATCGACATATTCATACTGATATAATTGAAGAACATGGTTAACCATGGTTCGGTTAATTCTTTTTGGAGTAAACTGCAATTTTACCCCCTGGGGTTAGGGGTCATTGGCACCCTTACCCCCCTAAGGAAATAATTGCAATTTTACCCCCATTGTTTGCTGTTATGTCGCAACATTACACCCTAAGCTCAAATTTGTTGACTGGTCTGTTGACTTGGGGGTGAAATGACTATTTTACCCTTTTATTTTACCCCCCAACGTTTGATGTTATGTCGCAAGTTTACCCCCTGGCATCAAATATGTTGGCTGATCTGTTGACTTGGGTTAAATTACTAAAAAGCCCTTTCTTATTACCCCCTATACTTTGTGTTTCGAAGCAAAATTACCCCCTGCAACTTCCAAAACCTTTCCCGCCACCATCCATATTCGATTCCACCACCCATATAAACCCCCTGGCATCAAATATGTTGACTGATTCAACTCAAATTCATTTAAAGGTTGTAACAGAATTCTTACTATGAACCAAAGCATTTGGAATGCAAAGATTGAATTCATGGTTGGAATCAAGGTTGTAACAGAATTCTTACTTCATGGTTGGAATGCAAGGTTGTAACAGAATTCAATTCAAATTCAATGCAAATTCATTTAAATATTCGATTGCAGTTTTGTGTATTTATACCCTCAAGGTCTCAACCAAGAAGAACCTTCAGCTTAAGGCCTTCTGTAATGGTTTCGTCCAGGCATTTGGAATGAATTAGAATTTTCCAAAAACCATTTGGAATGCAAAGAAACTGGAATCAAATAGCAGCAACTTAACAGTCACTTTAACTGGCATGTTACTCAAATGCATCAGAAACATTTGGAATGCAAATGCATCAGAACCTCTGCATCAGAAACTGGAATGCAAAGAAACTGGAATGAATCAGAAGCATTTACACACAGCAGCAACCAAACAGCAGCAACTTAACAGTCAATCTGTTCTGTTCTATGATCAAACATAACAGCAGCAACTTAACAGTCAACCTGTCCTATAATCAAACACACAATTCAACATAACAGCAACAACTTAACATTCAATCTGTTCTATGATCAAACACACAATTCCAGTAACCTGTAATGCAACTTAACAGCAGCAACTTAACAGACACATTAACCCACTAATCATGGATGCAAATATAACCCACATTAATAGTCAATCTTCATATACCCAAATATAACCTGTACAATCATAGATCCAAATATAACCCACATTAACAGTCAGTCTATGATCAAGCATACCAAAAGATCCTAATATATAATTAGAGTTCAACTACACTACATATTAACCCAAAAGATCCTAATATATTAGAGTTTAAGTAAACTACACAACCATTTCCTGCTACGGGGGAAACTGGAAGTGCAGGAAAGGGCGGCCCCGCATTTTCACCACCACGGAAACCACAATCGATCGGACTGAAAAACGAATCCTCATGTCCACTGCAAACACAGAAAGATGGATGTTTCAATAACCCCCTGTTTTTAACTTGTTCACAAAGATCGATGTTTATACCTGACAGCAGAGATAAAAAGGAGGATCGGTTGTTGTCGCCGGAAACCAGGTGCATGGGCGGAGGTGTGGTCGCCGGAGGTGGAGGTGGAAGGATGGGGTTCTCCGATTCACTCATGGTTAAGTGGAAGCCGGTGGTGGTGGTGGAGGTGGAAGCCGGTGGTGGATCGCCGGAGGTGGAGGTGGAAGGAGTGGAAGTGAAGAAGCTTAGGGGGTAAGACTATGATATAATGTTGAGTTAAGGGGTTATTATAATATATAAGGTACTAATTAACGTCAAATTACCTATTTACCCTTTGACCCTCCCATGCTTTTATTGACCGGTCAACAAATTTGAGCTTAGGGGGTAATGTTGCGACATAACAGCAAACAGTGGGGGGTAAAATTGCAATTATTTCCTTGGGGGGGTAAGGGTGCCAATGACCCCTAACCCCAGGGGGTAAAATTGCAGTTTACTCTTCTTTTTGTGATAACCGACTATTTCGGTTTGGTTATGGTTACATATTTTGCAAAACTGAATTAACTAAGCCGAACCAATCAGTTAACCGGACCACTATATTTAAGTAAAAACCGAACCAAACCGTCTGATTAACCGAACCAAATTGGACAACCGGACGGTATGTATTAACTGAACCGCTATACGTAAATTATTTACACTAAATAATCATACCGCTAAATTATTTAAAATGAGTTGATGTGTGCATACATATGTTTGCATGCATTTATATATAAATGATAAAAAGGGTCTTATAAAAGATTGTATATGTGATTGTTAGATCATACTAAGTTGATCAACATTGAATTGGTACCTGATTTATTTCTGTGATAGCATAAGTTTTGGAATAATTTTTGTCAGGCCCAAACCCAACCAGTAGGCCCAATCAGTGATTAACTGAACTGTATAAACCAATTCACCTGTCAATTTTGAAAAATCCCATAACCAAAAATTTCTAGCTTGTTACAAATATGATACACTCGGCTTTTTTTATACAGGGAACTAAGAAGACTCTTATATTGCATGAAATTCAAGAAGACGATGTCAAACAGTTTCTATCCAGTAAGGATTCATTGGCTGCCTGTGATGTAGCAATATTTGTTTATGATAGGTGAGCTTCATGATACATATAAACAAGAGTTGGCGCCTATTGATATACATTTGTAAAAAAAGGCTAGAAAAATATTTAAACATTAACATAATTATAGCTTAACCTTTATTAAATCTGATTTATTATACATACATTATAAATAACCTTAATGTGTATATGTGTGGGCGCTCGGGGGGCAAAAGCGAAAGTGCACTAATTTTAACGTTATTTTACTAATTTCGTGAAAATAACGTTACAAGAGGGGATGGTTAATCATGCATCATGTGGTGGCGTTGATAGCCGAAAGACAAGGGGGTACATGCACTAATCGGCATTTGTCTCAATTGCTGAGTGTTATGTGCCTTATGTCCAAGGCTTGATGCAAAACTACAATCGAGCCGGGGGTCTCATTGGAAGCAGCCTCTCTATTCCTACGGGGTAGAGGTAAGGCTGTCTACATCTCACCCTCCTCAGACCCTACCTTAGCTTTGCTATTGGTGGGATATACTGAGTATGATGATGATGATGATGATTATAAATAACCTTAGCTTTGCTATTGGTGGGATTTATCGAGTATGATGATGATGACATTATAAATAACCTTATGCAAAGCCTCTGGTTATGAATTCATCCGTAACCCAGTGCGTATATGAAGTCACAAGGATTACATATTAAATATTAGAGTACAATGCCATTTTCGTCCATGAGGTTTGGCCAGTTTTGCGACTTTCGTCCAAGGGTTTGTTTTTCTGCATCTGGATCCAAAGGGTCTGAAATCTTACCATTTTCATCCAGCTCATTAACTCCATCCATTTTCTCCGTTTAGTCAGGGGTATTTCTGTCTTTTTACCTACTTGTTTTTGTTTTTTGTTTAGTAAGGGTATTTTGAATACTTGTACATTATGCTAAATGCTTGTACATAAAGTGAAAAAGACCGAATTACTTTTTAAGTTAACAAAAAAGACGGAAATACCCCTGACTTAACAGAAAAAAATGGATAAAGTTAACGAGCCGGATGAAAATGGCAAGATTTCAAACCTCTTGGATCTAGATGCGGAAAAACAAACCTTTGGACGAAAGTCGCAAAACTGGCCAAACCTCAGGGACCAAAATGGCATTTTACTCTTTATTAAATTAAATTTTTTGTACAACATTATAAAGAAGCTTATGCAAAGCCTCTGGTTATGAACTCAGCAGTAACCCAATGCATTAATGAAGTAATATAATACATGTAGTTAAAGTGACTTCTTACTATTGTGATACAACCCAAATATACGGGTCAAATTTATAATAAATAAAAAAAGAGTAAAGCACACGAATGGTCCTTATGGTTTACCAAAATTTTGGATTTGGTCCTTAGCTTTTCAAAAGTACACGAATGGTCCCTGTGGTTTGTACTTTGTAACGCATTTAGTTCCCAGCCAACACATCTAAAGGTTTCAGCATGTTCAAGTTAGATACTAAATGCGTTTCAAAGTGCAAACGACAAAGACCATCCATGTACTTTTGGAAAAAGTTGGGGACTAAATGCGTTACAAAGTGCAAACCACATGGACCGTCCGTGTACTTTTGAAAAGACAGGGACCAAATCCAAAATTTTGGTAAATCACCGGGACCATCCGTGTACCTTACTATTTTTTATATATTATAAATTTGACCCCTTTGACATTAAACTTAACCAATTTGGCACGTTTATCACAACACCTAATTGTTCGCTTCGCATGTTACAGTTCGGATGAATATTCCTTAAAACGAGCATCGGCACTTCTTATGGATGTAGCTAGGCGAGGGGAAGATACCGGTTACGGCGTACCATGTCTCTTCATTGCGTTAAAGGACGACTTGGATTCTTACCCGATGGCAGTCAGAGATTCAGAAACAGTAATTAAAACTTTATTGTTTACATAATATATCTGATGGTTTCATAATATAAAAATTAACACTCACTTGAAGATGCCCTTTTACTCTAGATCTGTCGGGAAATGAAAATAGATGCACCCATCCGTATCAGCATAAAGAAAAGAGAGATGAACAATATCTTTTGGAGAATTGTAAATGCAGCTGAACGTTGTCATTTGAGTGTACCGGAAACCGAATATGGAAGAAACATGAAGCAGTATCGTCACCTTGTTAATCGCTCCCTCATGTTTGCTTCTGGTAAAAACTTAAAAATCGCCTAACGTTAAACACAATAGTAGACATGGCAAAATTAGGGGTGTAAATGAGCTGAGCTCGACTTGATTAACTTAACTAGAGCTCGAGCTTGGCTAGTTTATTATTAAAAAAATATATTTATGTACATATATAATTATATTGTATGTATTTATAAATTCATATTTTTATATAAATACACACATGGCAAAATTAGGGGTGTATATGAGTTGAGTCAAAGCTCGAGCTTGACTTGTTTAACTAAAGAGAGCTCGAGGATGGCTAGTTTATAATTTAGTTATTTTTATATACATATACAATTATTTTGTATAAATTAATAATCTATCTATATCTATACTATATAATAAATGAAAATCTTTAACATGTGTCACTCTCTGGTGCCTCACCCTTATTTTCTCACCTCTCTTTCCTATTAAAAAATAATGATTTCTACATTTTTTTTAATAATTTTTTTTTAATTTAAAATAAAGAAGTTAACTTTGTTCATAAAACATTTTTATAATTGAACATTTCTTTCATTATTTAACCCATGTGATATCTTTTATATAAGGAGCATTTACATATTTATGAATCATATCGTTGTTATGTTTCAACCCGTTTTATATATACACACATTAGTATTGGTAGAAGTATGAAAGTAAGCTATTTTTTGGTGCAATTATCCTTTTTTATAGTGTTAGTGTGCCAAAATGATCACACCAATAATATAATTTTCTTTGGAAGTTTTATTCTACAAAGTACACTTGGAGAGACTCAACCCACCTGATCAGTTTTTAAGCTATTTATATAATTACTTTTAACCCATTTTGACCCGTTAGAGGTAAAACGTTACTCGAATCGGCCCATTCACGAGTCAGTGGATCGAAATTTCAAATTTGCCACCTGTACTCCAATCCTTTCTTTATCATCTCTCCATCCCCGACATTTGATAAGTATTTATCTGTTAATAATATATTTTTTCTACAAATTTGCAGTCGGAGCTGCTGCAGCTGTAATTGCATTGGCAGCATACCGAGCCTATGCTTCAAGGAAGAGCCATTCTACCAGTTAGGTCAAACGCATTTGCATCTTCCCCGAGCTTGCATATTATACGATCCAAAATAAACGGTTGGTTGCTTGATGTTATTCCCACCTTTTTTAAACTACATTTGTACAAAAAGATAAAGAATATTAGTCTCTAACCTCCAAGCTATGTTAAAACAACGTTATGTTAAAATATCTCAAGCTATGCAGTTAATATCCGTGATATATCACCGATATATTGGTTATCAGTCCCCATGTAAAAAATCGGTCAGAATATCGGTACCGTTATTATCGGCAATCTTGACCGGTATATCACTGATTTTCCCGATATCAGTACCTTTCTTCTTAGTTCTACCATTCGTCTTTCTTCTTATTGCTGCTATTGGTGTTTTAAGTCTTAATTGTTAGTGTTTTAACTCTTAATCAATTCCTACTTGCTACGATTGTCAGTTTTTTGCAAGTTGCAAAAGGTTAATTTGTTAATAGGAGAGTATACTGAATTGTTACTATATATATAAATTCTGTATGATATTAAAATTACCGATTTCCCACCGCGATAACTGATATCTCAAATATCAGTTAATATCCATTTTTTACCGCATTAACTGCATAGATTTCAAGTTCTTATTTATCTTGAAAAACAACCCGTAATTATTTCTTGTTATGCTTGATCATACAATAGGTTTCTTATATTTTTACATTATACATGTTCATGAAAGTAATACTGGGCTATAACTTTAAACTAGTGATATCAGCTAACACTCTTCGTCGAGCTCGAATATAGATACAAATCATCTACAGCTTGTTACAAATATGGCAAACCCGACTGTCAGGCAATTAGGGCGAAACATCCAGGGAGTCCGCGTATACGTTATGTTTGTATATGTTATGGTTTTATATTTTGCAAGCAATTGGACAAAGGGAAAGAGGTGAAAGTGAAGATACTGATGTCCTGATTTTAAGGGGCTTTTGATCTTTGAATGATGGAGAGAAGTCAATTGGGATGTAAGTGGTGGAAGTGGGTGTGTATGTATCTATTTCTCATTGGTTGTTGACCCCAAAATGATTTCATTTTTCTCAATTATTTGTCTGCTCTTCAAAGATTTCAAAGATTCCAGTCAGTCAGTGATTAAAGGCATAGAAAGGGGTGGCTTTTGTTTTAATTTTTTATTTTTTTTTTTAATTTTTCTTGGGCTGGAATTGGATTCAACTTATGATGCTACATCTTATCCTTACCTTTTATTTCCTTTTTTTTTTCTCTTTTTCTTTATCTTTATTATTATTAGTTATTTTTATATTTATTTTTCTTATTATAAATGTTCATTTAGACAAGTAACAGAAATGTTATATATAAAAAAGTTTTTTCAGTATTTACATATTTGATATTTGAATTATGTAAATGCTAGTGATGAGATTATTGAGGATTTAAAGGTGAATCTAAGGAAAGCCTGAGGAGGATCTTGACAAAAATGGTTTGTAAGATTTTGTTTTTGTCCAAGTAATCTACTATCCTGTGCCTGTGTTATCCTCTCTGTATCTTCTTAGGTATGTGGCCCAACATTCTCTGTTTCTCTTGCCAATTGGTGTAACAAAAATACAAACATTTAAAGTAAATTAGATTTTGAAAGTTAAATATATCATTCTTGGTATTTTAAACTATGTACAACCATATAAATACATACATACATATGTAGGTTGAAACGAGAATTACATCGTCAATTATTACGAATAAAGAGTAATCGTAATCTACATCGTAGTATTTTTATAATACAGTTCTAGGGGAAAGTTCTTGTACAAATAATCTTAACATACTAAACATACAAATTGAAGGAAAACTCAAAAAGACAAGGTGGCATTTTTGTAATTATCTATAACTAGCAAAGTTATTCTACAAATATATCTAAAAAACCTAAAAAAAACCCAACCCCCTTCCCCCCCCCCAAGCTAAAATGCTAAAAACTAAACCCCCAAAAAACCTAAAAAAATCTAAAAAAAATAAAAAAAAACACACAAAATAATTTTTTTTAAATCGCTACTTTTTTTTTGTAACAAAATGTAGCGATTTTTTATAAAAAATATTAATTTTTTTTTTGTTTTTTGGTTGATTTCACATTTGTATAGTAACTTTGATAGTTGGTGGTAATTACAAAAATGACACCTTGTTTTTTTTACTTTTCCTTCAATTTGTATGTTTAGTATGTTAAGTTTATTTGTATTTGATCTTTTGCCTACAGTTCTAATAGTATATTGTATGTATTCGTAATTACATTACTTGATATAAAAATATCACGTAGTAACATTTTTGTAAATAAGAAAAACATTAACAATATAGTGTAAATGTGGAGAGTTCAAATGAGAAGAATTAAAAATTAAGAATAAAAAGAATAAAGAGTACAAAGGTAATTTGAACAAATCATTTAATGAGTCTATTATTTATTTTTGCTACTCAATTTAATGGACTCTAATCATTTAATGAGCCTATCTTATAAAATAGTTGTGCACCTTACACAATAAAAACAATCATGCACATGATCTTACATTTTCAACGTTTCCTACACCATTAAAATAATATTTTGGTGTAGGATACAGAATGTGTAGGACTCAAACACTTTTAAATAATTTTGCGACTCATAATAAAATATGTGAAGGACACAATTTTTAAATAATTTTGTCACTTCTAATAAAATTTGTGTAGGAGCCAATACTTTAATGATGGTGAAGGAGGAATTTATGGTTGCATTAATAAGACTTGAGTAACTCTTTAAAATATTTATTAATATTCTATATCAAAATGTCTATACTACCCTTAGTAATTAAAACATTAATTAAAATTGGACAAAAATAATATCTTAATTCACAACCATTGATCAAAAAAATATAGGGTCTAGATTAATTCATTTTTTTCTTCTTTTAAGAAAATTCTTCTCAAATGAACCTCCCCTAATGTAAATATAGTGTATGTGTTGGCTGATTACAATCATGTGTTGGGGATTATACATTACATGCGTTATTAATGATACTTTAGTGTATGCATTAATGATTACACTACATGTGTTACTGATTATATATTGAGGCCCCTACTATTTCCACAACCCTATATCTTATTTGCATACCCTTTTCATTCTATCTCTCTCTATATATCTATGTATGTATAGAGAGAGAGAGATAGAGGAGAGAGATGTGTAATATTAACTCTCATTCGTAATCACACTACTCTCTTACCATGTCAATAATAATGTGTTATTTCGATATTCTCTGCAGGGCCGGCTACAAGTAAGTGTAGGGTAGGCCTGTGCTCAGGGCCCAAATCAATATAGGGCCCGAAATTTTATATATATATATATATATATATAGGGGGCCGCTAGAATGAGAACCACCCCGAGTTATGAGAACCGCGAGAACCACACCGTACGAGGCGAGGTGGTCCAAATTTTTTTTTCAAAAACGTAGATGCATGTATTATAAACACATTCGTAAAAAAAAAAAAAAAATTTAAAATGCCGTGTGTGTAGTTTTTTACACCACAAGTTTGTGGTTTACGAGTTCCGTAAAGTTTGTGGTGTAAAAAACTACACACACGGCATTTTTTTAAAAATTTTTTTTTTACGAATGTGTTTATAATACATGCATCTACGTTTTTGAAAAAAAAAATTTGGTCCACCTCACCCCGGATCAAGTAGTTCTTGCGGTTCTCATAACTCGGGGTGGTTCTCATTCTAGCGGTCCCCTATATATATATATATATAGGGGAAGGATGGATAGAAAACCCACTTTTGGTTAGAAAACCCGGGAAACTCAAAGCTCCCGATGTTTTTTTTTTTTTTTAAATTTACACATGTTATATACATGTTTTTAAGGGTTTTAGGCAAAAAAAATCAAAAAAGCGCCAAGTAGATATTTAAAAAAAAAATAAACAAGTTTTGGTGTAACATATGTTACATTCATCTGACATATATGTAACATATGTTACACCAAAACTTGTTTATTTTTTTTAAATATCTACTCGGCGCTTTTTTTATTTTTTTTGCCCAAAACCCTTAAAAACATGTATATAGCATGTGTAAATTTAAAAAAAAAAAATCGGGAGGTTAGAGTTTCCCAAGGTTTCTAAATTATAAGGGTTTTCTATAGATACTTCCATTATATATATATATATATATATGATTAGGTTCAAGAGTGAACACTAGTGTAATTTGCGAACTAAGCGAACTAATTCTGGCCATACATGTGTGTAGATCAATGGCCAGGATTTGATGATGATATACACTAGTGTATTTTACGATTTGATGATGAAATCCTAGCCATCCACATGTGTAAATCAATGGCCAAGATTTGTTCACTCAGTTCGCAAATTCACTAGTGTTCACTCTAGAACCCCACCCTATATATATATATATATATATATATATATAGGTAGAGGATCCTGTACATTAATCAAAAAGTGTGAGAAGTGTATTATAACACTATATATAACACTATATAACACCATATAAACACCGTATAACACGATGTAACACCATACAACGCCATATAACACTATATAACAATATATAACACTATACATCTATCATAGACATGTCTATGATAGATGTATAGTGTCATATATTGTTATATAGTGTTATATAGTGTTATATGGTGTTGTATGGTGTTTATATGGTGTTATATAGTGTTATATATAGTGTTATAATACACTTCTTACACTTCTGAATTAATGTACACTATCCCTACCCTATATATATATATATATATATATATATATATATGTTTTTAAAAATAAGGGCTTGCTTAAAAGGCACAATGACCAATCTTAAAAAAAATTGAATGTTTTTATAAATAAAGGCCTGCGTATAAGAATTTTAAAACCCAATTAAAAGTTTTATAAATAAGGGTCTGCTTAAAAGACCTAAAGTTTTATAAACCCAATTAACAACCCCAGCTCCAAGACCCAAGCAACTAATAAACAAAAGTTTTCTCAAAAATTATAACCCAATTGTGGGAAAATAGAACGTCGACTGTCGACATTCACGTTCATCATCATCATCAGACATCAGACGGCGGAACTTGGGGGATTCATATATTTTGGTTTTTAGTATTTATATATTTGATTGATGTTGTTTCCATTATTTCGTTCACTTTTTTTTATTTCTCAATCAGTTATCATTTCAATTTGTTCTCTTTTGTCGGCTTGTTTTATTATTATTTTTCGTTTGATATGGAACCAATATTTCTAAATGATCTCCTGATTCGTAACATGGTTTGATTTTTATATGTTTTGACATTCGTCTAGTTTGTTTTCATATATTTTTGTTATCGTGTGTTTTATATGGGTCCACTTTTTCTCTTTCAATTCGCTATACATGAAAGTTGAATATAGATCTAGTAATCACTTCAAAACGTGAGGAAGAGAAGACACCGGTTGAAAGCATAGCGGTGCAAAGTGTGTCACCGAACAGGGCCCAAGACTTTTGAGGACCCATTTTTTTTCTTTTGTATATTTATATATAAAACATTTACAGTCCCAAGTAAACATTAACATTATTGTTGTTCTATTGGTTCTGCGCTTATTTATCACTACACGGGTTTTTGGTTCAAGAGATGACAACATTCTATTTTCTCCGATTTTTTTTGTTTGTTTACATTTGTTAAAACTTGGCCCTAAAGCCCAAGATGAAGAAAAAGGTTCTAAAAATGATTGATTTTATAGCTTAATACAATAATAATACATATAAATATTTATATTCATTTGTAAGTTTTGTTTTTTATTTGATTTATTTTTATTACTTCTAATTGTTTTATTTATATTAAAATGTTTATTTAAGTTAACCTTTTTTGTTTGTATTAAATTGTTAATCATTTGTTTATGTTAATTCTTTTGTTATTGAGGTTAACACATATTACTTGAAAATATAGGAGCCCATTTTTTCTATTCACACCTGGCTCCCAAAGGCAATCGAGCTCTCGGGGACGACACTGATTGAAACTTGAAAGTAGATCTTACTATAAGTATAGCAGTCGTTTCCATTAATCATTTTACCATTAAAAATCTTTACTAAAAAAATCTTTACTAAAAAAATCTTTTAAAAAAAAGTAAAACATAAAAAAAAAGGGTTTAAACCGGTCCAGCTGATACAACCACAAACCGGTCTGTTACATTTGCAGTTTCTTTTTTGAAAAAGTTGTTAAAATATTTGTACTTAAAAGTTTTCTCAAAAATCAAGGAAAACATAACAATATTAAAGTTTCCGCAAATATTGTTTGCTATACAGTTTCACCACATTATGGCAAAACCGATACAAACATTCCCGCGCAGTTCTTGCCGATATCTGTAAGTACTCGTCCAAAGCGTCGGCCACTGTCCCGTACGCCAGTTGGCGAATGGCCGCAGTACACTTTTGTAACGTGGTGAACCCTTCATAATTCCGAGCATCGGGTCGTTGCGTGAAAAACGGGTCTAGCCCCGCCAAATCATCAGCAATCCGTGTGAATAACCGGCGACTCATTCGGAACCTTCGTTTGAAAATGTCGGCGTTGTAAAGGGGTGCATCCGAAAAATAATCGTTAACCAATTTCTCATGCGCTCCTGTCGTAAAAAATATATAAATACGAGGAAATATATAAATAGATAAAATTTATTAATGACAAACCTTGGCGGTCTCTGTTAATCCGTATTCTCTGGTAATAACGTTTTCAGACGAGCCATCTTCCTCTTCCTCCTCCAAAAGAATATGCGCCGCCTTTACCACAGCGTTTGCGAAAAACATCTCCTCTTCGTCAGAAGAAGACGAGGACCACCAAGAATTAGATGCCATTGGTATAAAAATGAGAGTGTTTTTTTTTTATAAAAATGGATGAGAATGGGAGAAGAATGGGTGAAATATTGAGGTAATGGTATAAAAAATGGAAGAAGAATGAGTATATATTTAAAGTGAAAAAGGTTTTTTTTTTTTTTTTTTATAGCCGTTACAACGGCTAGATGTTTGAAAAGGGGCACGTCGACTTCGGCTGTGGGGAGCTGGTGAGGCCGGGACGGGACCAGGGGCGGTGTGGGGGACCGGCGCCGGGCCTAAGCCGGCCCCCATACCGTCCAGTCTTATGGGCATTGGGCTGTATGTATTGTTGTATGAATCTAATGAGAAGGAGACAGAAGCTGCAGGGGGTTGGATTTGCAAAATCCAAAATCTAAGGTAAAAAAAATTATTGGCCCCATTTTGATATTGTTTGGTGGGACATTAATAGTCAATTGTACCAGATCTTCCCCTTTTGGGCAAATCTTTTCCTAATAATCTTTGTCCATCACATACATGATACATACAACATACAAATATGTTTGTATATGTATTGTATGTATATGTATTACCATCCTCACAACAAAACAGATTTTATTGAGAGGAATTGGCCTGTAATAATCACAACTAGAGGTCATTGGTCATTGACAGTCTCACCTTTGAATATTCCCCCAACCAGTCTCACATTTCACCTATTTTTCCTATGCCGGTCCCCCGTTAAAAAAACACTTAACGGAGTTAAGTTTTTTTTTTCCAAATTACAAACATATTTTTTAGGGTTTTTGACCAGAACGACGATACTAGTCCGTTGATGTAAAACTTACCTCGAAATGGTGCTCCAAATGACTTGATTTTTGTTAATTGGAAATTTAAACACCCGAATTGAAGCGTCGTTTTCATCGTTTGGAGCAATATCAATGCATATTTAAAAATCTATGTTTAGTTGTATCTTTTAAAAATGTTATCAATATCAATGCATGTCAATTTAAAAAAAAAATGTTTCTGCAGTTGCCAGTTTATGTAACATTTGGATTTTGTATGTGATTGGGTTATTATGTGACTTATATATAAGTCTATAACTTAAAAGAAAACGTGTGTATTTAAACTTCTTTTAAGAGAAATATGCTCGATATGAACGCTTCCTAGGCTCGGTTTGAGGAATGCCCAGGGCGATATTATAGATCTGAAGCGGATAACAACATTTGAGACCTTATTTCATAAAAAATAAAAGGGAAAAATTGCTTCAGATTCTATGTATTAAATATATATATATATCCTGATTAATAATTCATTCAATTATACCATATATATTTTTAATAAAATAATTAAGAGTTAATTACATAGTTAGTCCCTGTGGTTTGCACAAAATAACATACTTATGTACTAATAGTTTAAAATCAACTTCTAGGGTATTAACTTTTAATTTTGTAACGTTTGGAGGTATTAACTTCTAGGGTATTAACATAGTTAGTCCCTGTGGTTTGCACAAAATAACATACTTAGGTACTAATAGAATGTGATTTTAAACCTACAAATAACGTTAATACCTCCAAACGTTACAAAATGAAAAGTTAATACCCTAGAATGTGATTTTAAACTATTAGTACCTAAGTATGTTACTTTGTGCAAACCACATAGACTAACTATGTAATTAACTCAATAATTAATTAATAATACCCAGGGCCAGTCCTAGAATTTTGGAGGCCCAAAGCGAATTAAAAATTCGAGGCCCTTTTTAATTTTTTTAGGCTCGTAATTTCGGTTTGTATCTGACATGAAATATATTAGGAAGAAACTTATAAAACACTTAACCATTATATAAACTAGATAATTTCCCTAATCAAATTATGTTAGGATCTAATACATAAATCAAATCTAAGTTGGTCAAAAAAGTTTAACCTAACAAATAACAACTTACATTATATGTGAAATGAATTAAAACATGCTACTTATTTAAGTATACTATTGTTATTAGTTAGAAACGGTTTTTTTAAATAAAATTTTACATGGACGTATCATGTTAAAAAATGTGTGGACAAAATATTTTAGTTTATTAAATTATGAGAGGTGATTAAAAACAATGCATTTATAAAAGGGTCAGTGAGGTTATTAATAATTTTGAAAATGAGTAGCTCACCCAGCCCTCCACAAAAACAAATATTGGTCTTACCACCAGACTACACTTGTATTAATGTTAACAAATATCATCGTAAATATAATATTCTTTTTTTATATATAGTTTTTTTTTTTAAATTTTGGAGGCCCTATTTTTTCGGAGGCCCTAAGCCATCGCCTAGCCCAAATACACTAATGGGCCGACCCTGATAATACCAAATAAATAAGTTGCTTATGTCTTAAAAAAATTCTAACCAAGATCTATTATTATAACTTCTTAAATTTAAATCAAGTCACCCTTCACTATATGTTGTATACTTGTATCCTGTGTGCAACTAACAAAATTATTTTTCGTGTACAATGTGTAAATTGCAAGAAAATGTCAAAATACTAAGGAAAGGGACAGGTTTGATCACACTAACGTCTTTTTCTCCCGTTTTAATTATAGTTATTTTGTCAAGTATGATTATAAAGGGTTAAAATGAGTTCTATTAATAATACTATTGTTATGAATTATTATCCATTTATGGTGTGACTATCCATTAGAATTCATCATTATTATTATGACTTTACATGTACTTAACTCCTTTCTCTTAAGCCTATAAATAAAGGCTTATATGATCCATTCTATATATCAATAAAATATTCATTCCCCAATCTCTCTTTCTTATCTCTATGTTATTAGGCTAGTTGTTCAAAACACGTTATCAGCACGAAAGTGCTCTCTTAAGATAACAAGCCGACACCTTCAACCTCTTCCTCTATGCTTTCAGATTTCGTCTTTTGAGGATGTTGGTTGCGTGGACGAGATCGACTCTCAATTCAGAACGGGAAAATCAAAACTAATCTGAGGTAAACTATCTGCTTTTATAGTCTATACTTTATTGATGCATCATAACATGAGTAGTAAGCCCATGACAACCTAAACAAAACGTCAATGTGAAACCCTATTTTGTGTTATTTTATTTCTACTTAGTGCACACAATCAAATAATACTATATTATTTATGATATACAAAACAACATAGGAATCCATGTGAATCGTTTGTGCATCCGTTGCTCTTTTTCAGTTTGAAAAAAAATTTATTTATTGTATTCTTTGTTTATCTTCATTCTGTGGAGTTAGGTAGAATCAAGCCATATTTAAATATTGAGAAACTTGAATTTGTTATTTATGTTCTTTTTGAAAAAAAAATTTATTTATTGTATTCTTTGTTTATCTTCATTCTGTGGAGTTAGGTAGAATCAAGCCATATTTAAATATTGAGAAACTTGAATTTGTTATTTATGTTCTTTCCTTCTCTTCATTCTGTCAAGTCGTAACGTATAAGCATATATAAACTTTTAATTTGGTTTTATAATTAAACTTTGAAAATTACATATATTATTATTTGGTATTCTTCTCTTCGTTGTATGAATATACATATAAAAAACAATTAACTTACTTTCTCTTTCATTGTTGAAGAACTAAAGTTGTATACTTGTTTTTATGGATTTATAATCTAAGTATTGCAACAATGTTGTTATATTATCTAGGGTAGTTATTGAGATGCTCACAATCTTTTCTATGTTAATTAAATTATTATTTTGTGAAGTATAATTAATAGTTGTGTGTTAGTCGATCAAATAAATTACCGCTTAAAATCCCGTGCTAGTTGATACAAATGATTTGGGATTTTGTATTTAAGATTTCTAAATTTTTCTTTGGCAATACGGCTTGACGGAACTTGCTTTGGGTTATAAAAAAAAATTGTTTTGTGACTTGGGTGTTCGTAAGTTCTGAACTAGTGAACCATGTCGCGTCCCGTCGGTTAGCTCTATTTATTTATACGAATGGCATGATCATCTCATAATAAAGCCATTCGGAAATATGTTATGATTGGTTTATAGAATGTTATCGATGATTTAATTTTAGTGAGTTTTTCATAATCATTTGGTTGGAATCTCTAGTTTTGTATAATTTATAGATACCTAGGTTATAAACTCTTAATTTTTAAAATACTTATAATATGATTGATAAGCTTTATGAAATGAGATTTTTGATATGTCATTGTAAGTTTTATAATTACTCTTTTTCATAAAAAGTGATATATTGATTATCACATGGAATAAAAGCGTTATAACGGCTCTAGATCTTCCCTCAATTTACCATCAAGATATCAAGGTATGTATCATTAGGAATCTCCTCTGGTTCCAACTGTGCCTTGAGCTCAATTATCCTATTTTCGTCATTTATTATTATGATATACTTGAATGTTAATTACCATACAATCTATTTATATTTGAACTTCATTAAATTATATAGATTGTATATTTAACTATATGAAACATTCATACTGCGAAGTAACTTAACATTGAGACCCTCATGATACCTATTATATTATCTATCATGAGAAAATATATTATTATGAAAATGACTTATTCACAAGTAATAAAGATTGGTATGTTTTTTTCAAAAGTCGTGGGAAACGAATACACATATTTGTTTATTTTTCAATTTAAAATGACAAATATTTGTGTATAAGATATATAATTCTGATTGGGTATATCTTGACATGTTAATACATAAATTGCATATTTCTTTGCTTGTAAGTGACGAGACATTTTATTTATACTTTGAGATGCTTTGATGTTTTTATAAATATTTATATGGATGGATAAAGAAAATAAAAGACTGAATTTGGTTGTTTTATTATCACTCTTTTGAAAGAGCATAAATATTATAAGATTTGACACACGAAGTGTCATACTCCATAAATCTCATTATCTATTCACACAAGGTCATAAGATTTTAGACCGATAAACATTGTATGAATCAGATACACAATTCTTTCTCAATTGATATCATGTAAAGAAGAAATTGTTTATGAGGAAAACTGGATAAATTCTTTTTAGTTGTCACACGTGAGATATGCTCATGAAGTAGCAATATCATAAAAAAGAGTATGAAAGGTTTGAAATTATTTTATACTCGTGTGACCGAGTAAAGAATGAAAAGCTATGAAGCTTGTTCAGATTCTACTTCATTCCTTGAATTGAAAGTGATAATATATTGTAAAGGTAGTACTCATGGACATCATTGAGAAAAATGTGATGATGAGATCAACCATTTAGAATTGCAATGATTGTCACGTTTATAATGAGATGGACCATCAAAAGTGACAAACTATGGAGTTAGTAATGAGCTATAATAATAATAATTAACATGATGGTTTGAACTCAAAGGAAGTTCATACGAGCAAGATGAGATCGACCATTCTCTTGTATCTTACGTTTTGTATTACATGCGAGAAAGCAATACATATCCGATCATAAATCAAAAGTTTATGAATCAATGATTATTTAATTAATTGGCATGACCGGTTAGACCACACCGAGTTGATGATGATGTGAAATTATTAAAGAACTATAAGATTTTTCTTGATAATTATACATTTGATGTTTGCTCTCAAAGGAAGTTATATATTTGCCAAATAAAGTAGGGTGTGTTTCCTAAATATTCTGGAAATGGTTTGAGGATATGAATATCGCAACACAATACCATTTAGTGTTTTAAATCGATGCATCGTCTAAATGGTTATCAAATCCACAACTTGAAGTTTGTGTAAGTGTGACTTAACTAATGAGATAACAAACATACCATTCCAGATTGGAATATTTATTTGGCAATAATGAATTTGATTCCCAAGTTACTAATGATCGGCGGAATAAGTGTTGAACTTCCTGTAGATTATGTTCATACACAAATTGCTTTTGTTATGACGATCATTGAACGTCTACGATTGATAGCAAAACCAATAATCATGAGAGCAATGTTTATATATGAATGCATGTAATTTTACATGCAATAACATTAATTCTCATCAAGCCAACATGTTGTAATAGTTTCTCCCCATTATAGTTGGTTTTTGGTCAGGAACCAAAGATGTCCCTTCTAAGATTTTGTTTGTGCGTTATATATTGAAACTGATCCACCACTACGCACAAAGACGGGACCTTATAATGTGTTTGGGAATATATGATAACGAATAGAGCCTTTCACGAGATATTTATTTACGGCTCAGTTAATTGATATCCATCTCAATGGATTAACATTCCCAATACTAGGGGGAGATAAAAAGCAGTTGGAAAAGAAATGAGTTGGTATGAATTATCATTGATCCTCAAAACTAAAAGTGTGAACCAGAAGTTCAAATGATAACTCAATTACAAAGATTAGCGAATCTATTACCAGACGCATTCACTGACCTTAAAAAGGTGACTATGTCACATATACCAACTGCTAATGCTCCAATTAAGATAAGTGTCCTAGAAGGACAACCACATGTTTGTAATGAGTCTATTGCACGCCTGTAGCGTGGTAGACTAGTTGATTCCAATAATAAAATTCCTCGAAAATTGGAGCATGTAATTAAGATGGTCAAGTCGAGGTTATAGTAATAAGATCTCCTGAAGAGACAGTGGACATGATGGTTCAAGAAGAACCTCAGGTACATGAAATGAAAGAGATCTCGTTAATTTATATCATGTCTAAATATATATATGGAATCAAATTGAAATCGACGTCGTTATACTTTTGTATATAAAATAGCGCTTGAAATGATAAAATGATGAGGATCAAAATTTAAGATCTGCCTATGAGAAATGATTGGCCAAAAGCGAAAAGACGTGAATAAGGCAGAGTTGAATTCTCTAATGAAATGGAAAGTTTTCGAACCAACAATCCATGTAACTGAAGCTATAAATCATGTTGGAAACAAACAGGTATTTTATGCGAATTATGAATTGAAAATCAAATCATCAAGTAATATAAGGCAAAATTGGTGGCACAAGAATTTTCGCAAAGACCTATGATTAATTATGAGAAGTATTCTCCAGTGGTGGATGCATTAACTTTCCAATATCTTATTAGTCTGGTAACATAAAGAGAGAATTGATATACGTCTTATGAAAGTTATATATCACTTGATACTAAGTCATATAAAATAAGTTCTCGAGAATATTATGATTATTATATAAATTCAGATCTGAATACATATACATGTTATATATGTTATTGAATTGAATATAATTGGAACTCTCCATGAGTATCCTAAAGCATTTGAGTGCTTAAGAGGTTAATTGAAACACTTTATGGATGTAATTATAGTGCACCAATACTCCAATAAACATACATAGAAAATGTGTACCTTGTTATTATGGCATCCAATGTACACTGTATACAAACATGGTACAATATGAATTTTGGAGATAAAAGCAAGTGTTCTTGATATTTTTGCATATGATATTTTTGCATATGATATAGATATCTATGTGTTAAAAGGGCAAGTTTATATCGCAAACCTTCTAAGAGTGAAAGCACATGCATATTTGGATAAGATGGAAAGAATTCCCTCATGGATTGATAATGCTAGAAGCATTAATGATGTCAAAACCTCAAGAACGTACTATATCAAGTTCATAGAATATGTATGGACTAAAATAGTTAGATCGAGTGTTATACAACTCGAGATATTTGCATAAAGAGGGATATAAGTTTGATTAAATTAGCCATGTTTTACCGACGTTCTACTTTTAAAAGTAGGGCTGTTCATAAAGCTCGCGACTCGTAGCTCGGCTCGTAGCTCGCTCGAAAGAAGCTCGAGAAAAACTAGCTTAAAAAACTTAATTTGAGATGACGTGAATCAAGCTGGCTCATTTTGTAACCAAGCCCAGCTCGAGCTAAGCTCGGCTCGGCCTATGGCTCGGCTCGTTGGCTCGTTCTTAGGCTCGTTTAACTCCGACGTAAAGCTCAAGCTAAGTTTAACCGCCTGAATTAATTTCAAGCTTGAGCTCGACCCCACCCTGGCTCGACTCGGCTCGACTCGTTTACAGCCCTATTTAAAAGTTCACTATAATCGCAGTTTACAGTGATGATGTCTAGGCATCATCGAGAGAAATTGTCGAGCTTTTAGGGGAGAATTTTTGAATGACCTTGGCACGGTCTAATTATTACTCGAACTGCAGTTCGCGTATATATGTAATTATATTTTACCAATCCCCCAAGTACATCTAGGAGATGATGTTTGGATATTTAGTATGGACATAGTTGAACCTTTAAAGTATGTTAAAGGTTGTTAAGTCATTTGTTATAAGAAATGCCTATTATCATCTCCTATCAAAGTAGAGATTCTCATTCTACAAGTACCATCGTTAAATGCATAAGTGCATTAATATGTTTTGCTAGCTATGTATGGTTATAATATCTTTCACTTGAGCTTATTGTCATGATATAACATTTGTCAAGCAAAGATACATTGGAATGAGTTCAAAGAGATATTTCAAGTATAAATTATATTTGATTATATTTTACTAACCCATCAAAACAAGTTTGGTTAGTCTTGTAGATGCAGGAATGTAACGAAACACAGTCATGGACATATGATAATTTTTGGAAAGAGGCACCTAAAGTCTCGTTAGAAGATTATACAACATTGCTCAACATAAAGGATTGCACATTAAGGGATCAAGCAACAAATCATTCGCTACAAAGGCTTTATTCGACTTTCAAGGAAGATGGACACACGTCACTTAAAGGATACATGTTAAAATGAGGGGGAGACTTATTCAAGTTGCACTCTTTTTCCCTTGACTAAGTTTTGTCCCATTGGGTTTTCTTAGTAAAGGTTTTTAATGAGGCAACATATCTGATCCAAAAGTATCAGGGGGAGAAAATGCGCGCTGCACTCTTTTTCCCTTAGCTGAGGTTTTGTCCCACTGGGTTTTCCTAGCAAGGTTTTTAACGATGCAGCATCACCAAGCGTATTAAAGAATAGTATATCATGTGGATAGTCAAGGGGGAGTGTTATGAATTATTATCCATTTATGGTGTGACTATCCATTAGAATTCATCATTATTATTATGACTTTACATGTACTTAACTCCTTTCTCTTAAGCCTATAAATAAAGGCTTATATGATCCATTCTATATATCAATAAAATATTCATTCCCCAATCTCTCTTTCTTATCTCTATGTTATTAGGCTAGTTGTTCAAAACAACTATAATATATTAATATTTTTTCTTTTTTTTAAAGCAAGCAAAAAAACGTCTAATAATAAGAAATAGAGTAAATTTCTGTTTTCGTCCCTGAGGTTTGTCAATTTTAACTAGTTTAGTCCAAAAATCTAGTTTATAACAAATCCAGCCCTGAAGTTTGCATTTCTTAACGCTTTTCATCCCTAAGGGTGGTTTTTCATTTAATTCTTAGGGATGAAAAACATTAAGAAATGCAAACCTTAGGGATGAAAAGCGTTAACAAATGCAAACCTTAGGGATGGTTTTGTTATAAATTAGATTTTTGGACTAAACTAGTTAAAATGGATAAACCTCAGGGGCGAAAACAGAAATTTACTCTAAGAAATATTAAAACCCTATAAAAGGTGTAATATAAATAATGGAAAGGTGTAATATATAATATGGCATCAAATTATATCAACATAAAAACAACTTAAACCACAAACAACAAAACCAACATTATCAACCACAATTCAAGATGTCGGGATCCACTTAGAATATATTTGCTAAAACACACGAGGAACATTTAAAACTATGGTGGGTTCACTCTCATCATTCTTATCCATTTTATTATGTTTCTTAGTCACCTACCCATCAAAACACTAAAAGTTTATGCTATATTAAATGACTTTGGTTCATTTATAATAAACAAATATTTAGTTTGAGAAACGATTGTGACAAGTTCATTATGTAACATTGAAGTGTTAGAACAATTGTTTACATCCTAAATGAAACGTTTTAAAATTTAAATAGCTAAAAAACTACATCGAGATAGAAGGTAAACGGACAACAAGTTACGCTGCTACCCCTTTTTAAATAGGAAAACTAAGTCTTTTAAAAACTACATTCATATATCGCGAGGTCATAACATTACTCTGCATGAGCCTTTGAACCCGACTAAGTAGGTCTACAACCTCTGGTGCAAGGAAACCAAAAGTATGATATATGTAGCAACGATTTTTACAAGTTTTTAATATCAATAATATTACATATATTTAAGTAGCATAGTATTTTCTACTTTGTGTTTTTTTTTTTCTAAAACAAATACTAGAATGAAATATATCTTGTTGGTATTTGACACAAATCCCATTTGTCTAGCACCTAGGGTTCATTCCATGTATGTGGGTGAGTAATGCCCTTCAATTCTCCACCCACTAACACCCAAGGTGAGTGTAAAATGTGTGGCTAAGGTTCAAATTTAGGATTAGTTCTTATCTGTGAACATTGTTTGCCTTGTGTAATGGACGAAAACTTTAATAATAATTGTGGGTATGCATAGTTGGACCATATATGTTCTCCGTTGGTCGTCTTGTATAACAAGCTATACGCGAAAGCAACATGAAATCGGTCCATGCAAAAAGCATTTATCTACTATGATTAGGAAAACGTCAAAATTTATTCGATATTCTAAGTAGCATTTGTCTAATATGACTAGGAATATGTCAAACTTTTTTCGATTCTTTAACCAATACATGACTGTTGTAGATTTAATCATGCAAAAGAGTTATTCACATTGTCAAATAATGGAATTATATTTATGCTCATTGTTATGTAGTTTTATAGGGGACAAGAAAACCAATAAACCTAATATTATCAATGGTTAAGAAAAAGTGATATCACTTAAGCATGGCCACATGATTGAAATAAGGTGGAATCTATTCTTGTTGTAAAAGGGGCTTAAGTTGTGGTTGATGATGTGGCTTAATTTTGAGTCCATGGTGGCTATTGGTTATAATGTTGTGTGGGCATGGATTAGACCTTTTCTCTTCTTTGGTGCTCATGAATTCAAAGTGGGGAGTTGTGACAACATAATTTTGCTTCACCACCTTTGATTTTTTTAATTATTTTTCCTATTTTTTTTTCATAATTATGCTGCCTTATGTTCTTATTTGAGTAAGGGACTGTTTGTCAACTTCTGAATGAGTAAGTGTCGAACCAGTAAAAGGTTTGAACCATTACGTGCTAAACTAGTAAGAGGTCTTAACCATTCAGACTCAGTATAATCCTTAACCGTTTAGAGGCAAATGTCTGAATCATTAAACGATGAACCAGTAAGAGATCTGAACTATTAAAAACCCATTAAGAGCTCAAACAAACAGCCCTAAACAGATAACTACTTATGGAAAGCAATTTCCCATGGATGAGATAAACAATATTTTTTAATGGTAATCATGGGGTGAAGTGAGAATGTAACACTCATATCTAATGTAAGATTCGTATGCTACATATAGACAAAACATATGAAGCTACGTAAATGCCTTCTACTAATCTATGGTGTTCTTCTCTTGGTCTTGAGTTTGATTGTGCCTTTTTCGTTTTAAAGCCTGTCACGCAACTTATATCGTATCAATGGTTAAGGACTCGTAATTATTTTAGCATCTTTTCATTGTTATTTATTTTACTTTATTGTTTGTAAGATTATTAATTGTTGGTTTATGTTGCATGCTAAGTATGTATAAGCCTAAATCGGGTTATTGAAGTTTATACTTCCAATGAATTGTGATAGTTGTACTTGTGTATGATAGCTAGAAATTGGCTAAGTCATACAAGCTCAACAGGTAGATTTGTAAACGAACTGAATGAACTTGAACATGGGCATGTTCGTGTCTGTTTGTTTAATGTTAACCGAACACGAATACGAGCATATAGTCAAACAATTTTTTTTTCATGTTTGTTCATTAAGAAAATAGAAAATGGGCATGTTCGTTCATTTAAACGCTAAACGAATAGTTCACGAGCTTAAAAGGACATAAACAAACAAATTTAAATGAACATAATTTAACAAACATAATTGAACAAACACAAATGAACATAATTGACCAATCATAAAGAAACACAAATACACCACAAGGTAGTTTTTTACATAAATTAATAATTAATGTTTAATATGATAAGTTCCATCCGAATGCCCATTTTTATTATTAGGACGCCCAACTCGTAACTAGTTATATTTATATAAGTACTTACAAAACTCATTTTATGTTTACATTTCTATAAATATAACTAATATATTTATTAAAATTTAAACGAACATAAAAGAACAAAAAAAGGGACATAATAGAACATAAATAAACGAACATACATGCACGGACATAAATGACGTTCAAGAAGATAAATTAACGAGCAAAACATGTGTTAATATCCGTTCGTTTAGTTAAATGAATTGTTCATGTGTTTTTTATTAAATAAACGAACTTTTCGCCGAACAATTCATGAACATTCAGTTTGTTTAGAGGCCTAGCAAGTAGCAACAGTGTTGAAAATATCCGAAAGTGACTTAAGAATGTTATTCACAAAGTATTTAGTATATTTTTTTCTATTTATCTTTTGCGTGACATTTGGCTTTCTAAATTATAGAATATTGGTATTTTGTGTCATGTGTATTTTATGTATGGATTATACAACACATACCAAACATGAAGAAGCATGTGTGTTAGATGATAATGTTGGATTGATTATAACATATTAAGGGTGATAGGATTATCATTCAGAAAATTTAATATCATTTAAAATTGATTGTTAAGATTATAGTTACTAGATAATTTTAAGTTATAACATTTATTGAGTCGCTTTTCATGATGTTTATACTTTTGGGTATTTACTCAAGTTATTGTGCAAAATATTTCAGAAACTACAGGCCATGGTGTATCACAAGAGTCTATTCAAACTAGTTTCTATTATATATATATTCAGATATTGATCAATATATATATAACTACTAAAGTTACCCACATATTGCAACGAAAATTTGGTCGACGTTGATCTTAAAAAATAAAAGGTCAAATTTAGTCAAAGGGAAAAGTAAAAAAAAGCCAAAGTTTTTTTTTAACGGCAAACAATACTTTTATTTCACACCAAATTTTACATCAAAAACATATTCAAATGGTTAGTAAGAAACTAGCCAACCACCTGAAAATTCCTCACCAAAATTACATATAATTAAAACATAAAAGTAGTCACTTCCTAACCAACTTCAAATTTTAACCATTTATTCCACTCTATGTTTGATTTTTTTACCCTGCATTTAATCCATGAGAAGGATGTTGCCTGCATCTCTCCAAATATTGCCTCTAAATTCCCCCTTTTTCCGCTGAAAATGAGTTCATTTCTCGCCTTCCAAATGGTCCAACACGTTGTCAAAAATATTGTTTTTATGAAGCTTCTTTTCCGGACCTCAATTGTACTTTGTTTGTAGAGTTCCAGTAAATCCTTCATGTTGAAAGCGAAAATTTATTGTATTTTGCACCATGTACTCACTTTTTACCATAGAACTGATTAACTGAAGCCACATAACAAGCTGTGAATAAATGATCCGCATCTTCTTCTTGTTCTCCACAAAGTTTACATGTCGCCGAACCTTGTAACATTCCCCGCCTCTTTAATCCGGGGAAAGTTAAAAGATAAAAAAATGGGTCAAAAAAGAAGGTCAGGTCAAAGTTGTTAGGCAAAAAAGGGCAAAGATGGTCAAAATTACCATTCACAAACTATCAAAAAAAAAAGTCAATGGTAGGCAAAAAAAAAAAATAATAAGGTCAAAGTTGGTCAAAATTACTATTCACAAACTTGGTAATTGTATATATACTACTAATAATTGTTGGGTGAGGTGGATGACCGTCTTGTATGTATTGACCAATTTATGCAATATGACAATTTTTTACTTCCAATGCGTATGCTACTAGACATTCCGGGAAAGCCATGTTTCGATTCACCCACCTTATACAACTAGTAGCATTTTCCCGCACTTCGCAGCGGATTTTGGTTGGTATCAGTTTGTTTCATTATAGTACCAGTACGATACTGGCACTCGATTTATCAATCGACACATGCTTTACATCGATCAAAAACCATAAAAACAAATATCGATATCAGTTTCGGTATCGTTTGATTGGTATCAGTTATCAAAATCTTGAAAAAAAGTTTATGCGTTCCAATCCATGAGTGTCAAGTATCTAATCGACTAAATCAGGGACAATCACTAATTCATAACCTTGTTAAATCATATATAAATTTTATTAATATGTATAATTGTTGAATGTCATTTCCCAGGCTGGCCCATGGGAGAGAAAAGGTGGGCAACTGCCCAGGGCCTACATTCACATGGGACTCAAAAAATATATTCTTTATATATAGAAGTGTTTCAAACAAAGCATATAATTAAATTGAAGACAAAAGATCAAATACAAATACTCTTATCATATAAAACATACAAATAGGGTGAAAATGTAAAAAACGCAGTGACATTTTTGTAATTATTTACTCGTAGAGTAATTATCAAAATTACTCTACAAATAATCTTGTAGGATAATTTTGTAAAATGTTCTTGTAGGTTAATTTTGATTTTGTAGAGTATTTTTTTAAATGTTATTGTAGGGTAATTTTGATATTGTAGAGTAATTTTGTAGAGTATCATAATTACTCTACAAATGATCCTGTATGATAATTTTGATCTTGTAAAGTAATTTGGTAGATTTTCATAATTACTCTACAAATGATTTTGTAGAAGAATTTTGAATTGTATGTTGTTTGATAAAATTGCAGAGTAATTTTAATACACTTGTAAAATAATTTTGATAATTACCATACAAGATCAAAATTATTCTACAAGATACACTTGTAGAGTAATTTTGATAATTACCCTACAAGATCAAAATTTCTCTACAAGATCATTTTTAGAGTAATTTTGATAATTACTTTACGAGCAAATAATTACAAAAATGTCACCGCGTTTTTTTGGTTTTTTCATGTCTTTCGTACGTTTCGTACGATAAGACACTTTGTACGTGAACTTAACCCTTAAATTGAAATGTTAAAACCCAATATATTTTCAAACCCATTAACTTATTCAATATAGTTTAGGCCCATAAAAACAAATAAAACATAATTCTCATTTAACCTAACTAAACCAATAATGTTTTAAAATTTTAAATCCACGAAGATTTAAAATCAAATTAAGGAAGGGCGATATATATAATCACTTGATAGCCCATTTTTAGTGTCTCATTTTTTATCCGTCAAATGACCCCGAATTCTCAGGGAAAGTCCTGATCCTTCTACGACGGTCACACAAATATCACTTGTCGTAAAGCTTAACGACAAGTGACAACTTCATAAACACGAACAGAGAAACCACCCGACGGGCCCACAAGGGGGACTTGGTGTTCCCCGCGGTGCCGCTTGTACACATTAGCCTCCAATGAATGTGTAACACAGGATCTGAAAAATATAGTGAATGATGGCCTGTTTAGATTTTGGAATCTTAAAAGGGAATGTGTACTATGCAAATTCACATGCAGAAGGATCATTTTTCATCGGCTGTGATGCTGGTGCATGCTTTAATCAGGGGTCCTACACTCTTACAGTTACAACGTTTATGTACCCTAGTCGTACCCGGACCCACTCACCCCCTATTTTTTTTTTTCTAAACAATTATTCATTTTAAATTCAAACTTTATTCAATTTGGTGATAAGACAATTCGGTGTGGGGCTTGTCCTCGGGGCGTCCTGGTGCGGCGACGGGCCAGAACACCGTCCCCCGGGTCGTCCCTGTCGCAAACGTCTTGGGCTAGACGATGAAGACGAGCCTCACTTCTTTATCCAACACACACACACACACACACATACATATATATAGAGGGGCTCATCCCCCACACCCTAGGCCCATCCTTTAGGCTCATCCTTCATACCCGCTTAAGTGAACGCCTACGTGACGGATCATCCTTTGAAGACTACCCTCCTCCACACCCGATTTTTACTTGTTTTATTTATACGCATATATAATTATTTTTTATCTATACTTATAATTATATATTTTTGTTGAACGGATTAAAGTACACTAAATTTGTCTTCGGTGAGGCTCGAACTCTTAACCTTAAGGGGAACAACATCTTAACTCCAATGGCTTTGCCAATTGAACCGAACCCCCACCCTCATTTATAATTATATATACAGTTATATTTAGTATGATATAACATACACACTTTTATATCAAAACAGAATTATTTATTGATATAAATAATAGGATCGTTTAGGCTAACAAACCTAACCAAGCTCTGTGTATAAAGTTTGGGATCGGGTTCGTTTATCTAACAAACTTATTTCTAGGCTTAAAAAATTGTTTGATCGGCTTGATTAGAGCTTTTAGCAAGCCAATCTCAAGTAACTTACGATTGGTTTCACTCGTTTACACCCCTAATTCCGGTTGTGTTTTCTAATTGCAATAATATACTTGATTTGAATTAATTAAAGAGAGTAAACTAGCAAATTTCTCCAAACCTTTGATCTATTAATAAATTGGGGGTGTTGTTTCACACATCCAAATTTCACAAAGGCCCTTTTTTTCTAAATAATAAATAGCAATTTAAAATAAAGAGTATATAGTTGTATTTCCAACATAAAAGAACATATGTGTAGTGGAGTGGTGGAGTGAGCTTTGGGTTTCCTTGGAGACCCGGGTTCGATCCCCACCCACTGCATTTGGGGGACGTCCTTATGATGGATCGCTCCTACCGAGGCATGGTTCGATCCGGAGGGCAACCCGGTTTTCACCCAGCTGTTACCCCAGCGGCTTTACCCGTGTGGGGGCAGTATGGTTTTCGGGCGAAGGTCAGTGTCCGTTCGCCGCCGGGGCCCGATAGAACATCGCGTCCGCAATGGCCTGACGGGGATTGTCTTTGACAAGAACCCGGTGACCGATAAAGTCTTGTACATAGAAAGTCACCCTTAAAAAAATGTGTATTTTGTAAAGGGGATTAAAAACTGTACGGACAAACGATATGATAGCGACTAAAATCTTGAAAGTTTCCCTAATGTTGTCGTATTGAATGGAACGTGTTTAAAGACAAATGGCTATTCTTTTTAATATTTTTAATTTAACAAAATATTAATTCATTTCGACATGTGTTTTATAATCCAAATCTTCAATTTATCATTAGTCAATTTTCACTTATTGACGTATTTTTCCATTTAAATTTTGTTAATTGGACATATAGACTAGATATTTGTATCAAAAACATTATCTTTTTATATCTCTAATTAATTTTTTTAACTAAATATTTATGGCAATAACATAATCATATGAGTGGATAGTAGGACAATATTAACACCTTGAGCCCTCCTAGTTTATAATTTCACATAAAGTACCCTCAAACTAGACATTATTAAATATTATACTATTTATTGAAAAAAGATACATTTTTATATACTAAAAAAGGAAAGGTTCATGCAATGACAAAAGGTTCATCCAATAACCATAATAACGACCAATTATATTAGAAATACCCTATAAGTAGGATATCAAAAACAGTCATAAAATTAGAAGGCAAAAAAAAAAAAAAAAAAAAAACCATTAAATCACAATAATAATCGAGAATATGAAAATTCTTTAGATCACAATAGTTATTAAAAAAAAAAAAACTTCAAGAAATTGTCACCCAAGAAGAACCCCAATTTGTAAACACTTTGTTCCCATTGCCACCCTCCTTGCACCTTGTTAGCATTTTCACCTCCCTTTTTCCGGCCATTCGCCATTGGTTTTCGCCCATATCCCACCGCCAACTGCCATCGCTACCACCCTCCTCTTCTTCCTCCTCTGTGTCCACCGCCTCCTCCTCTTCCTCATATTCCACTTCACCACCTTCCTTGTAATTTTCCATTTCAACCCTTTCATTTTCATAATTTTCCATTTCAACCCTTTCATTTTCGTAATTTTCCATTTCAACCCCTTCACTTTCATAAACTACCGAACGGTCCCTCAACAACGAAAGCCTAAGTCGCCCATTAGTACGTTCCGTTTGAAAGCTTGTACCGCAGTTAGAAAAGCTCACAGCCTTTATAACCAACCTCCCACCTTCCCTATGGTGGTTGACTTTGACCGCCCCATCGGAGCCGCTGATGGAGGTCAAAGGTGGCGGAAAGTCATTCCGGCGAACTTTCCGGCCAAAATTCCGGTACTTTGACTTTTGAATTGCCCTCAATCTCTCCCTTTCCTCCAATGAAATCATTGGACAAAACTCATCACCACTTTCACTAACATCACTTCCGGTTTCACTTCCTAAACTCTCCGTACACATCTCTAAACTCTTGCTACTCAATGCCGAAGCAGACCGTTTCACCATTGGATGAACATAAACTTCTTCAAGATTCTTGCAACCCATTGATGGGTTCTCAAGAACTTTAAGAAAACTCAACCCATTAGAAGCCATTATAGTTATAAAAAAGAGTTGGAAAATCAAAAAACACCCTTTTTGAAACAATTAAAGGGTGGAAAATGAAAATCAAACAAGATTTTGTGGGAAGTGAAGTGAAGTGTGGTTATGGCATGAAAGGAGAGGTGAAAGGGTGAAGGGTGTATTTATAGGTGCAAAAAGAGAGAAGTGTGGTGGGAAGGTTGGAAAAGGCAACTTTCTAATGCAAATATGCAAATGGAATTTAAATTAATAATAATAATAATAATAATAATAATAATAATAATAATAATAATAATATTGTTTTTATGCAACTCTTTTACTTGTGTCCACACATTTTGTTATCACATGGAATACTCATATTTCCAAATTTGTTAGAGGAAAATACACAAGTGTAAAATACACAAATGGATAGGTAAAGTTTGATGACGTAATCGTAAGCATATGATTTTTCTTATAAAGGTGTTGGTTTTAATTCGTTCTTGCTTCTTTTTTTCTTTTTCTTTTTAACCCTTGAAAGTTACATGCCCAACAAAAGCATTGATGCATGATGTATTTAAAAATGGGGTAGCGACGCAGCATGTTGCCCGTTTACCAACTATCTTGATGTAAATTCAAGGTTTTAAACAATTATCATAATAATTATAAATAATACCATTTTGCATCTCAAATTTTATGTGATCAAATAACAAGGTATTGATAATTGATGGATGTTATGAGTTTTCCGGTTATGGTTATGTATTATCCAAAACACTTGTATGTGTTAGACTATGATTATATACTATTACTAATTTATTAGATTATTTTATGTTTTTATGTTTATTCCAATACTTGGAATCAACATCTATCTCTTAAATAACATAAACGAAAAATCATTAACACTAATAATGAAGTGATTAAAGTTAATTAGGGGCGTAAACGAGTAAAGCGTTAAGTTCGAATATGTTAATTTAAAGATTTGTTTAAAGCATCTTCAAACCTTAAATTCTAAAACTAAAAACTATTCGATGCTTAAACCTAAAGCTATATCCATTTCTTTAGTTGTATTGCAATATGGTCACTAGTAGCACCTTTGAGAGTGTAGAGAGCCAAAAGTAAAAAGGATGCCATGACTAAGTTGTCATGATTCTATTCAAATTGAGATTAAAATATGAGAACTTGGAAATTGTGAGGAGAAAAGGTAAAACAAGTTGAGGGCTATAAATGTGAAGCCTTTAAAGTTGATTGGTTACTTTGAAAAATACCAAAAAACTATTGGTAATAAAAAGTTTTATGTTGGGGTGCAAAAGCTTTATGATGGCACATCCTTCTTTAATAAGCAAAAGTGAGCCTACAAAGGGACAAGATCCCTTAGTGATTTTTTAGGTCATTACTTTGCTTTCCATTCCTCCTCCCAAATCATTGCCTTTTATTACTACTTTTTTTTTTTTAATTGTTTTCATGTTTGCCTCATTCCAAAGGTCAAAACCTATGTTGGAATGTGGTGTAGAATATAGGTAAGCCGACCGTGAAGTAATCATAAATTTTTTATTGAGTTAATAGCATATAAACAATATTTTATTATTTTACCTGAAAATATCTTTCAATTCAGTTTATTTTTTAAAGTAATCTTGCTTAAAACAAACATATAATATCAAATCAACAATTAATGCCGATTACTAGTAGTGTAATTACACATGTGAAGGTCACGTAGGCAATTTTCTGTTGAGTTCGGTGCCATTTATACTCTTTTATTAAGGGCCTTGCTAATCGTATGCCACCCTCAAGCTGACGTAAAACTCAAACGGTCGTTTAAAGGTAGGGAGTTATGATGCAAGCCCTAACTTTCAAACGGCCATTCAATGAATCGTCAAAATGCCATTTAAAAGTAGTGAGGATATGACGCACGCTCTAACATTTAAATGATCATTTGAAAACAGTGTGTGATTAGATTGTCACGCCTCGTATGTATAAGAGGCCCCTTTATTAATGTAGAGCACTAGGTCAACTTTTAGTCGAGTTTTGTCCTTTTCAAAATACAAATTCATATAATATTTTATGATTAAAAAATATATGACATCAACATTTTTGCAAATTTGGAAGCCACTTGATCAAAATTTGACTTGTTGTAGAGTTGCAAGGAACAATATAAACGTCATCATGCTAAGGGTGGAGGGTATAGAGGTCGGGGAGTTGTGCGGGGAGGGTATGTCACCGATCAGTGACTATACCATGGGTTTGGGGGAAATCGGTGAGGAGGAGAGAGGTTGCCATTTTCGGTGAGTGTTCACCGATGTGTTTGAGAGGAGAGGAGAGACCAATCAAATTTTTTTTTTAATTGACGGGTGTTTGACTATACCTACTGATTGAGTGTAAAATGGGGAGTTGACATGACATAATATTATTGGGTAGGATTTCACTCAAACACCCTAAGTTGTTTGACTATACCCTCCACCCTAATAAAGAAATAAGTTGTTTTCAAACATTAAAGGGCTACTTATGTCATTTATAAAAGTTAAAAGGACCACAAATATTATATTTACCTTTTTATTTATTGTTCTGTCGACAGGTAGTTAGATTTGTTTAATCATAGTTAACTAACGTTTCAATGTACCTAACAGTTCATGTCTTTGGTAGAAAACGAAATAAATAAATAAAATAATATGCTAAAAAGGTAATTAAAATCAGAAATCGTGGAACCCATTTTGGCCAACGTCACTTGCCTTTTTGCATGTGTTTGTATGAACTTTCATGCTGGCCAAGATCAAGATTTGTCTAATAAAATATAATCCTATGAAATGAAAGTAACTCCTATGCAAAAATGTACTTATAGATATTTGAATATTTGAAAAACTTGAAAATTGTGATAATGTTTTTACTTTGATATAACTTGTTATATAAATTATTTAGAATACATGTCATCTTTAATGTATATGTGATTTATTTTTAAAATACGATTTTCGTGGTGCTTAACACAATATTGAGCTTTAAATTAACGTGTATGTTTGTGTGTGTTTTTTATATGTTTGTGTGTATATATACACACACACGTGAAGGATATGGAGAAAACACATATAAGTTCAAGAAACATGAAAAACCTCGTCTTTACTCTCCATTTAAAAAATCTATAGTTGAGATTGACTATTACAAAAGCATTATTTCAGGAACATGTTACAGATGTAATAGTTTTTTTGTTTTTTCTCTTTCATGTCTAACACAAAGAGGTGTTACCGGTGTGTCTGTTACACTAATTTTTTCTTTTTACAAAACATGTAAGATATTTTTTTTCATGCGCTACACATTAAAAACATCATAAGTTCGAAAATGTTACACTTCATAAAATATAGAAAATCTGTTGTTGAAAACAGAAAAAAAAAGTGTAACATGATGTTTCATATAAGTTTCATATAATGTAAATGGTTGAAAGGTATAATATATTCTCTTTCTCTCTCCTGACAAAAAAGTGTTACGTGTCAGATTCTGAAAAGAAGTGTAAAACGTGACAAGATTAGGTTATCCAAGTAGAGAAAGAAGAGCAAGTGTAGGTTCAAATGAGAGGACTGGAAAAATGATAGGACTAAATTAAACAAATGAATTATTTTCAAATTCTATCTACAAAAGTTTATGATTTATATGTGATACATTTCTTTTTCTTTGTAGGCTTATGATTTATGTAAAGGTTTTTTTATTTATGTATAGTTTATGCGTATGTTCCTAATTTATATCTAGTGCTACAACATTCTTAGTTTTCTGTATATGTTTTTAGTTTCTACGTGGGTTCAAAATATTTCTATAGATTAACCGAATTATACTTCTACATTAACAATATATTACAATATAATATACTTCTAACTACACATAACAACATTCCATATAATTATACTTCTAACTACATATAACAACATCCATATGATTTTAAAAGTATGTAAAAACTACATACATACATACACACATATATATATAACATATGGTTTGGCCTAGGTCACCTCTTTGGGATTTAAGACTAACATATCTTGTTATAGGGACCATTTATATAATATACTATATCAAGGGAATTCCTAAAGTAAAGTACAACTTGAGTTCCTGTGGTTTACATGAAATTGTACCTTGAGCCCGAAACTTTTTCTTCAACCTTCAGTCCCCATGGTTGCAAATTTTTGCCATCTAAGTTTTTCACCCTAATAGCCATACAATATACCGTTAAGGTGATAACGATGGTGAAGTTATATTGGACTTTTCACCATAACACACAACCTAAAAGCCATTTGAGACCCTTAGGTTCACTTTAACCCACTAAATACATCCATGTCATCTAACCATTAATCCAATCATCATCTCCGATGATCACCCCATCAACTCTGACGACGGCAACATGGTCCGATTGAAGCTCAAAAGGACGGTAGACACTTAATGTGTTCGAGGTAAGTGTGAACCGATTGAGTATTGTTAATTGTAAAATTTTCGCAAAATTATTGTTTTTTGAACTTGATCTTCAAATGTTGCGGTCGGAATATGGCTCAATGCGACCCTACACCATGTGGTCGTGCATGTAAGGCTAGTGCTCAGGTTTCTAAGCAATGTGAACGTTGACATCTGATTTGAACGGGGCATGGATAGTAGAATAGAGTAGCGTATTTGATAATGCTTTTGTATATGTAAATGATGCATATATAAAACGGTTTTATGGGGTTTTCTATTGTCATTCTTGACAGTAATTGTTATGATCAATTATATCCATTTTTGCCACTAATTGTAAGAATCGTATATTTTTATAATGTATGTAATGTGGTTGATAACTAATGCGGTTGATGATTGTGTTTGATTACTATAGGCAAGATGCGACTTAACTTAGAGGTTCATTTTTTATTACTAATGTGGTTGACTAATGTAGCTTAAATTAGAGTTACATTTGTTTAATAGTTGATAAAATTGCACAAGACAACCCTTGTGTATTTCTAAAAACTGCACGCTATACCCTTCAGTTTAAAAATCGCCTAGATCAACCTTTAACTTGATATTTTGTTACGGGGATCAACCTTATATGCTAACAGTGTTAAATTTCTTGGTTAAGTCACTTTACATGCTTTGAATATGATGCCTTTTGGTCATTTTAGTTCTCCTTTTAATATTAGTTTTTTTTATAAATAAACTACAAATCAATGTGCAGATTTATCGTCTTCTTCATCCCCTTTGTTTTACCCTCTTGGTTTTCCCACCGCCACAAAACCCCCTTCTCTCATCCACCAATGTCATTTTTTTATAGATTCTAGAGAGAGAAAGCTTAATCGTTTCAATAACATTTATAGTATAGCACTAAAAACATTTTAGATGAACCATTACACAAAACTTAACCTAATGTTATCACTATTCATTTGAAGGACCAACTTTATATGTACCGAATTTTAGGCACTTGTTTTAGCCCCACCATTTGGGGTCTAACAAGGGTTTTTTTTTAATCTTTTGGTAATTTATTAAAGTTTCTATTATATTATTAATTGTATATCTTCTTTATTATGTATCTTTGGTTATATATCTGCGTGTACACACAAAGTTTTTGGTTTATCGATGTCAAAGCTCAACTAAGAATAGAGGAGGCCAGGAGGGTAGTTTGTATCTACAAAACTATAAATAGAAATTTCAAACAATAATCAGCCTATCTTCATGCTTTAGATCATTTGGTTTATGTTTTATATATATGCTTAACAAATGATCAATCACTTCTTTCAAATACGTAACATAATTGTTTCGAGAAATGAATACCAATTTTATTGCGAAGAATGTGAGGCTAGCCTACTTGGTATAGACATACTGTAACACCTCGAAAATTCATGTTCAATGAAATAACGACACGTGTCATGAAAGACAAAACGCGTTGTAAACCCGGATGTAATAAAGATGTTTTGGCAGGATTTAAAAGTGGCGTCATGTTAATTTTTACCTCTGAACGACCTCAATTATAAATCCCAAGACCCAAGTATATATATCTTAAACATCTAAATCCAGAAATTCTTGACAATAATTGAGGTAGTGGACTCCTACGAAGAAAATCTCTACGGTAAACCTTATTGTTCGGCACTTTCATTAAGCATTCATTGAAACATACCAAATGGTAGGGTATGTAATAGTACAAGACACATTTTAAGGGCCCCTAATTGATAAAACAATGTCCCAAAGTCGGAATATGAGGTTGCCCTTTCGAATGCATGAAAGAACAAAAATTTTGGCTGCTGATGAACGCTTGCGCACCGCAACAACAGGAGCCTTACGGTGCGCAAGCAGTGCCCAGCGACAGAAAAGTTGATGTTTTACTGTTACGCTCATGAAACGGATTTTTAACGGTTTTCCTCATCCCTCTTGACCTCTAAACAACCCCTAAACACTAGGGACACATGTGGGAATGTTGTGGGCAGTAGTAGACTAAGATGTCAACACAATGTGGTGTCTTGGTTTACTATATAAAGCCTCTTTGTGCAAACACATTGAGCATTCATTCCTCAAGCATCTCTGATCAATTGTGGAGCACAAGAGCACTCTCCAGGCCTTCCTAATCAACCATTAGACACTTGTAAGTTTGCTAATCCTTCTTTAATAATGTTTAGCTTAGTTATTTAGCTAAAAGTCAAACCATCGTAATTACGGTTTGACTTCGAGATTAATTAATAATGACTCAGTCAAATCTCGAATTAAAAGTAGTTATAAGTTGGTAATTATGTGGGTAATAAAACCCTAAAAGGGTCCCCCCTGATTACCACTCTAACCAGGTCAAAATTCGGGTCAAACTTGTATTTAAAAAGTCAACAGAATGTGTAAATTACAATTTATGCATAATTAGCAATGTAGAACACATACAACCTGTTTGATCATTAATATAACTTGGTAATTAGTGTAAGGACATGTCTAAACATGTTCAACCCGACAATTTCCTGTTTAGACCCGGTTCGGAACCGAAAGTCGCATAGTTTGACTTATACTTTGACTTTCAGTTCTGACCCGTTATGGTATGTTTTAGAAATGCCTTAGAGCTTTATTTGGACCAGGTTACATGCTAGTATAACCCTCTGTGATTATACACCTCGGATCATTAGTTATCCAATTAATATGCATGATTCCGTTAATTGCTCATATGTTGACCATTATGCCCTTATTACCTTAAAACGTGATTTTTGGAAATGTAAAAGAGTAGAAACTTTAATTACTGATATGTAACTTGTATGCAAAGTTTGACATCAGTTTGAGGTGTAGATTAAGAGTTATGCTCGTTAGCGTAAAATTAAAGCCTTATGTTAATAAAATGGCATAATTAACGTATAGCCTAGTTAAGCCTACTTTTTGATATCCAAATCTTTACCCACTGATGTAATATATTATTTTGGGAATTTTAAATATTTTTAATTAATTTTAGGCTGAGCATAACTCTTTTACAACCTTTAAAATGACCAAACTACCCCTACGGGGCATAGTTTGGGATTAAATTCATTTCGGGCATAATAAAATACATCTTACTGATGTCACAACATGTATGAAGCATATTAACTTAGGAAACCTGTAAATGGCTCTCATTACTACCCGTTACGCTTATTACGCGTTCGGTTCGGTTTATGTAACTAGTTTACATAAACTAGCCTAAACAGGTCAAACCTTAACGGTGTTATCTCAAAATCCAGAATGTGAATGAAATACCCATATTAAGCAAGTCTCTGAACTTGTCGGGTCTAAATCACATTCTGTCTGGTATTCGCTTAATCGTGCGTATGAACCGTATTTTTAAAAACTAACCGGTCTAGGCTTAAGATTAAATAAAGGCCCGTTAGAATTCTAATAGGTTATTATAAACCTCCGTTCCAGATTAGGAGAACCAGTAAAAGCTTCTTGCAATCTGCTTATTGTGATTTATACTTTGCTCAGGTAAATACTTTTAACTTATTTTCCCTATACGGGCTTGGGTTACGGTATATAGAATACCGCTTGATCGGGCATCAAATCCTCCACCGTTGGGTGGGTAATTGAATAATTTGATCGGCTCGTTTAAACAGTCTTGTTACTTAAAGCCTTTGGGGGGTTAATGACCATGTCCCAGATATCCTTGGCATCATTTTACGAAATGGCCACGACTTAAGCGCGGGGTGTAGGCGTACACCCGTCAGTGCACAAAAGAATATTGTGGTGTATCTATTGATCCTTAACCCGGACAAGATCTGGGCTACTGAACGCACAATGAACATGTAATTCGTTCACAAGATTATAATATTAAATAATTCTCCCAAGTTAAATAAAATGTTTATGCCATGTGCATCCAAACCAATTTTCAATCATTTTCCAAAATGAGTCAGTTGATTGTATTTACCAGTGTAAACTGACGTATTTTCCCAAAAAGATTAAATGCAGGTACTAAGCGTAATTGGCTGGGATTTCTCCTTAGCATCAACAGAAGTCTCGCAAGCTTAAGATGCCTGAAGTCTGTTGAACTAATTCTATTTTACTTTCGATCCATCTGTGGATAAACTTCCGAATATTGTGACATTTGATATTACAATATTAAATTCGGTTGTATCATATTTTTAAATTGCTTCCGCTGTGCATATTGATTATTGTGTTGTTTGACTATTATGTTGCCAACCACGTCACGATACTCCCCACCGGGCCCACCGGTGACACGTGGAAATCGGGGTGTGACAGGTTGGTATCAGAGCCAACACTGAGTGAATTAAACACTAGCCTTTTGTGTTTAATCTCAGTTACACAATTGCACAATTCTAAACTTTCGAGTCTAGACATATAACATAGGACAAATTCCACTTTGTTTGTGTTGTCCTTTATTTTGCATATATTTTTGTTTTGTTATCTCATGCCATATTGACAGGATTAACATAATGCCGCCAAGATTCTTCAGGAGAAGAGGAAGAGGCAAGGGGCCAATCACCGCCCCCAATGATAATGAAGCTGGACCGTCAAATGTGCGAGCTCCATCTACTACCGAGAGTGACGACCCTCGGCAGAATAGGAGGAACTTGTTTGAACCAGCCAGACGATCGGTATCACACAGCTCTACACCTCCGGTTCAAAACCCTTATGGGCCACAACCGGAGTACGAGCCCAACAACCCACAGCCTTCGTATATACCCTTACAGCGATCCTTATCGCACCATTCTTTCGGGGACCCCACACCTGTTTTCAGAGGCCAGTTTAACCCGGCCAATTACATCCAAGAACCCGTGGGTTTTAACCCACTGGGACCAGAAGATCACCACTCCGGAGATCACGCGGAGGACATGGACGAGGACACTGATCCCGTCGAACCTGCTAGTGGTACGCCAAATCATCCGATCGAGATCTCCGATGGATCTTCCTTCCACGGATCACCCTACGGTGGTCCAGACAGTTTTCAAGCTTTGTTCAACCGGCACGAGTGGTACTTTACACCTCCTCACCATTCGTCGCCTCAGCAGCAGCAGCCGCAACAACAACAGGATCCCTCTGTGGATTCCAGATTCGTGGCAGTCACGCCACCGCCTCCACCGCCGCCAGTGCAACCGGTACCTCCGCAACCGCCAAGGCGAAGGAGAACCGGTGCGCGCATGTCGTCACGAGCAGGGGATTTCCATTTCAGTTCCCCACGTCAATCCAGTGGCAGCCATTATCCGCCACATCAGGAGGACCCACAAATGGGTGGACCCTCCAACCCAGCTGTACCACAGCCACCGCCAATGGGTTTTGACAACCCAATTCCGGCATATACGGGTTCCATGGCGTATAACCCGTTTGAACCGCCGACTCACCACAACTATGGTTACGCAGAGGCCGACCCTTACATGGTAGCGGCTAACTACAACACCCAAGGACCCTATGGAGATCCATGGGGAGTAGGGTACCCAACGCATGGGTACCAGATACCTCCTAGGCCTATTATTCGGACTCAATCGCAACCGCCTAGGTTCTCCCCACCTGAGCATGAAGAACTCCTTCAGAGGTTAAATCAGGTTGAACGGGAAGTTCACAGGGACCGCAGGGAGAGACAGACTTTCTTCCAAGGATTAACAAGCTTGATCAAAGGGAAAAGCAAGAAGGATCATTGAATCCTTCCACTGTTGTTTTTCCTTGTATCAGTTGAGCCCCTGCGTGGGCCTGTATTTGCTGTATTTGTTTAAGCCCCTGCGTGGGTATGTATGTGTATTTGTTTTGACCCCTGCGTGGGTCTATCTTCCATTAACCCCTGCGAGGGTATGATGTTTGCTTAAAGTCCTTGCGTGGACTAGTTTGTTTGTTTAAGGTCACTGCGTGGACTATTATGTTTGTTTAAAGTCCCTGCGTGGACTAGCATATTGATTGACCCCTGCGTGGGTAAATTGTTGTTGAAAAAGACCCGTTTAGGGCAGCATGTAATATTATAATAAATTAATGGAATGTTTGTTTTATAAATTTCATGTTTTCCATTATGTGCATATATAAATTATAAATGAAATAAATAAATTAAAATCATTCCTTTTGAAATAATCTGCCTATGTAATTATTAATTAAGAATCTTAAAGAGTGAAACCTAGCCTTCGGGTCATTGTAAGACCGGGCCAAGATGGTATGACCTGTTCAAAAGAGTCAAATCCAAGTTAACATCTGAAAACATGTTAACACTCCTGGCAGACGTGATTCGTTAAAATCACACGTCATTTTTATATGTATAAGGCTTCTTTAGAAGATTCCTAACCCAATTTAATGATCTCTGAATCATGGGTTAAGATCATCAATTAAGATGATCATATTTTTACCATACGTGGTAATATAGCGCCTACGGGCCCTGCTCATTTCCATATGAGCCAAAAGACAGTGGTAGCGATGACTCCCTGTCAAATAAAGGTAATGAACTAGGTTCAAACCTTCATGCGTTGATTCTCTGAAATCATATCTTATAATTTATAAACGTCCTTGTGACTAGGCCTATTGTGCCAGTATACCTTAATGTTTTGATTCTCTGAAATCATGGATTAAATTAAAAGTGTCCAAGTGATTAGGCCTTTTGTGCCACAAATAAAACTGTTATTGTTTTATAATTAGGATAAATTATGATAGAAATCCTAAATAAATATGATTAGTAAATTAACCAAATATGGTCTCTGTTACCATGGTTAATGAATTGCCATAAAAGACAATTCCATAATAAATTCCCAAATAAACTATTGTCTTTGTTTTCTGCAACAGTTCAATCTAAAATGGCTAATTCTGACGAAATAAATAGCCATCCAGTGGAGGAAAATGATAACGCCCGAATTACTTTGACGGGTGCTGAATTGAAAGCGCTAGTAGATGGCGCAGTTACAAGGGCCTTGGAGCGGCAGTACGAAGATTATAGTGGGACTCGAAGTAGGACCCAATCTGCACCGCATTCAAAGCCCAAGACACATTCTGAGGCTCATAGCAAGCCTCCTCCCAAAAAGGATGGACCCAAGAAAGATGATGATGATCGGCAGTCCACCAACCATCAAAGTGTTCCATCTCAACAAATAGTACTGAATCAAGAACCCCGTAACAAGGCTTGCTCCTATAAGTACTTCGTTTCTTGTAAGCCCAGGGATTTTACTGTGGAAAAGGGAGCCATCGACTGCATGACGTGGCTAGACGAGATGGACACGGTGGTAGATATCAGCGGATGTGCTGAAAAGGATGTGGTTAAGTTTATGTCGCAGTCCTTTAAGGGTGAAGCTTTAGCATGGTGGAGATCTCTGGTTCAAGCCACCGGGAAAATCCCATTGTACAATATGTCATGGGATCAATTTGTTGCCCTTATCAGGGAAAATTACTGCCCTCAGCATGAGGTGGAGAAGATAGAATCTGATTGTCTATCATTGGTGATGACAAACCTTGACTGTCAAGCTTACCTAACGAGCTTCAACACGATGTCCCGGTTGGTTCCATATCTGGTAACCCCGGAGCCAAAAAGAATAGCTCGTTTTATCGGTGGTTTAGCCCCGGAAATCAAGGCAAGCGTAAAAGCTTCTCGGCCAGCTACCTTCAGGTCTGTAGCTGACATATCTTTGTCACTTACTCTGGATGCGGTCCGACAAAGATCGCTGAGAAACAAAGAGGCTGAGAAGAGAAAACGTGAAGATGATGGTTCACGAAGATCGAACAAGAAGCACCGAGGGAACGGTGACAACAAGAAAGGATCAGAGTCAAGGAAAGATGGGCATCATTCTAGTGAGAAGCCCAAATGCAAAATTTGCAAGAAACAGCACTTTGGGAAGTGCAGACTCGAGTCGAACTCTCAGACTCAGCCAAAAACCTATGCTTGTGGAATATGCAAGTCCACGGATCACAAAACCTTGGATTGCAAGAAGATGAAAGACGCAACGTGCTACCGTTGCAATGAAAAGGGGCACATTAAGACCAACTGCCCTAAATATGCCAAGAAGCCTGAAGAGGCCAAGAAGACTAATGCTAGAGTCTTCAGAATGGACGCAAAGGAAGCGGTTCTAGACGACAACGTTATTACAGGTACTTTCCTTGTAAATGACGTCTATGCTAGAGTACTTTTTGATTCAGGCGCTGATAAGTCCTTCGTTGATAATAAGTTTTGTGAATTGTTGAAATTACCTGTCAAAACCTTAAATGTGAATTATGAGGTGGAGCTAGCAGATGGCACCCTAGAAACCGTCTCTACTGTGTTAGATGGATGTGTTATATCCATTAAGAACCATTCTTTTCCTCTGTCTCTACTTCCATTTAAGTTAGCGGGTTTTGACATAGTTTTGGGCATGGACTGGTTATCTCATAACCAGGCCCAAATTGTCTGCAACAGAAAACAAGTGGTGATAAAGACTCCGTCTGGTGAATCACTTACCATTCGGGGAGATACCCAGTATGGGCTGCCTGAGCAAGTGTCTAAGCTCAAGGCTTCAAAATGTTTAAAGAAGGGTTGTGTCATCTACATGGCACAGGTGATTATTGATGAGCCTAAACCGAAGATAGAAGACATCCCTGTCATCTCTGAATTCCCAGAAGTTTTTCCGGAAGAACTACCTGATTTGCCACCAGATAGGCAAGTGGAATTCAGGATTGATATCATCCCCGGAGCAGCACCAGTTGCCAGAGCACCCTATAGGTTGGCTCCAACAGAGATGAAAGAATTGAGGACACAGCTAGATGAACTGCTAGCTAAAGGTTTCATTAAACCTAGTTCGTCTCCATGGGGAGCGCCAGTCCTGTTTGTCAAGAAGAAGGACGGATCGATGCGTCTGTGCATCGATTATCGTGAACTTAATAAGGTCACGATCAAGAATAGATACCCATTACCAAGGATCGACGATTTGTTCGATCAATTACAAGGGGCAAGTTATTTCTCGAAGATTGATTTGAGGTCAGGCTACCATCAACTGAAGGTCAGAGATGAAGACGTGCACAAAACAGCATTTAGGACTCGTTATGGTCATTACGAGTTCCTAGTGATGCCTTTTGGGCTCACTAATGCACCGGCCGCGTTCATGGATCTCATGAATCGCGTTTGCAAGCCGTACTTAGATAAATTCGTCATCGTTTTCATCGACGACATTCTCATTTATTCTAAGAATCAAGCTGACCATGAGAAACACCTTCGTTGTATTCTCAAACTTCTACATCAGGAGAAGCTCTATGCCAAATTCTCTAAGTGTGAATTTTGGCTACGAGAAGTCCAATTTCTTGGACATGTGGTAAGTGAGCGTGGTATCCAGGTGGATCCCGCTAAGGTTGAAGCCGTAATGAACTGGCAAGAGCCAAAGACGCCTATAGAGATTCGTAGCTTCCTGGGATTGGCTGGATATTACAGGCGTTTCATTGAAAAATTTTCAAGGATTGCTGCACCCCTAACCTCCTTAACTAAGAAGAAGGTTAAGTTTGTTTGGGGTCCTAAGCAGCAAGAATCCTTTGATATTCTCAAGCAGAAGTTGAGCAATGCTCCTGTGTTGACATTGCCTGATGGAATCGAAGATTTTGTGGTTTATTGTGATGCATCGCACACCGGGATGGGGTGTGTGCTTATGCAGAAAGGCAAAGTTATTGCCTACGCTTCACGACAATTGAAAGTGCATGAAAAGAATTACACCACCCATGACTTGGAGCTGGGTGCCGTTGTATTCGCACTGAAGCTTTGGAGGCACTATCTATATGGTGTCAAGTGTGTGATTTATTCTGATCACAAGAGCCTCCAACATCTGTTTAATCAGAAGGAATTAAATATGAGGCAGCGCCGCTGGATGGAGACTTTAAATGATTATGATTGTGAAATCAGATACCATCCCGGCAAGGCGAATGTAGTCGCCGATGCCTTGAGTCGGAAGGAAAGGGTGAAACCCATTCGAATCAATGCCAAGCGCATGGAGATAAAGAACAGTTTGATTGAAAGGTTGTTAGCTGCACAGAAGGAAGCTGTGTTGGAAGCTAACTATCCTAATGAAAAGTTAGGAGTAACTGAGGAGCAGTTAACTCTTAGCAAGGACGGGATTCTAAGAATGAATGGACGAATATGGGTTCCAATCTTAGGAGGACTTCGTGATGTTATCCTCCAGGAAGCCCACAGTTCCAAATACCCCGTTCATCCTGGAGCTGATAAGATGTACCAGGATCTAAAGGCAAATTATTGGTGGATAGGCTTGAAAAAGTCTGTAGCCACCTATGTAGCTAAATGCTTGACATGTGCGCAAGTCAAAGCCGAGCATCAAAAGCCGTCAGGCTTGCTACAACAGCCTGAACTTCCTACTTGGAAGTGGGAAATGGTAACTATGGATTTTATTACCAAGTTACCTAAAACAAGGAAAGGAAATGATACAATATGGATTATAGTTGACAGACTGACTAAGTCAGCACATTTCCTACCCATCAAGAAGACTTATAGCTCCGACATGTTAGCCCAGTTGTACGTTGATAAGATTGTAGCTTTACATGGCATACCTGTGTCTATTATCTCTGACAGAGATACTAGATACACGTCACATTTTTGGAAGAGTTTCCAACAATCTTTGGGCACACGTTTAAATTTTAGTACGGCTTATCATCCTCAGACTGACGGTCAGAGTGAGCGTACTATTCAAACGTTGGAAGACATGCTACGTGCATGTGCGATCGATTTGGGTGGTAGTTGGGATAAGAACATACCGTTAATCGAATTCTCCTACAACAATAGCTACCATACCAGCATTAAGGCTGCGCCCTTCGAGGCATTATACGGTAGAAAGTGTAGATCACCCGTTTTTTGGGCGGAAGTTGGAGATGTCCAATTATCAGGACCAGAGATAGTCTTTGAAACGACGGACAAAATTGTCCAGATTTGTGACCGTCTCAAAGCTGCCCGAGATAGGCAGAAGAGCTATGCAGATCCGAAGCGTAAAGCTTTTCACTTCGAAGTAGGTGACAAAGTATTGCTAAAAGTATCACCCTGGAAGGGGGTGATGCGATTTGGTAAGAAAGGCAAGCTAAGCCCGAGATACATAGGACCTTTCGAAGTTATCGAACGTGTCGGGTCAGTTGCCTATAAATTAAACTTACCAGAAGAGCTCAGTGGAATTCACAATGTGTTCCACATCTGCAATCTGAAGAAATGCTTCGCTGATGAATCACTGGTTATACCCCATACAGATGTGCATATAGATGAGAGCTTAAAATTTGTGGAAAAACCTTTGTCGATTGAAGACCGACAGGTTAAGAAGCTTCGAAGGAAGCATGTGCCTATTGTAAAGGTCAAATGGGATGCCCGTAGAGGTCCTGAATATACGTGGGAGGTTGAATCCACCATGAAAGAAAAATACCCTTATTTGTTTCAGTAAATCTCGGGTCGAGATTTATTTTAAGGGGGTGAGGATGTAACACCTCGAAAATTCTTGTTCAATGAAATAACGACACGTGTCATGAAAGACAAAACGCGTTGTAAACCCGGATGTAATAAAGATGTTTTGGCAGGATTTAAAAGTGGCGTCATGTTAATTTTTACCTCTGAACGACCTCAATTATAAATCCCAAGACCCAAGTATATATATCTTAAACATCTAAATCCAGAAATTCTTGACAATAATTGAGGTAGTGGACTCCTACGAAGAAAATCTCTACGGTAAACCTTATTGTTCGGCACTTTCATTAAGCATTCATTGAAACATACCAAATGGTAGGGTATGTAATAGTACAAGACACATTTTAAGGGCCCCTAATTGATAAAACAATGTCCCAAAGTCGGAATATGAGGTTGCCCTTTCGAATGCATGAAAGAACAAAAATTTTGGCTGCTGATGAACGCTTGCGCACCGCAACAACAGGAGCCTTACGGTGCGCAAGCAGTGCCCAGCGACAGAAAAGTTGCTGTTTTACTGTTACGCTCATGAAACGGATTTTTAACGGTTTTCCTCATCCCTCTTGACCTCTAAACAACCCCTAAACACTAGGGACACATGTGGGAATGTTGTGGGCAGTAGTAGACTAAGATGTCAACACAATGTGGTGTCTTGGTTTACTATATAAAGCCTCTTTGTGCAAACACATTGAGCATTCATTCCTCAAGCATCTCTGATCAATTGTGGAGCACATGAGCACTCTCCAGGCCTTCCTAATCAACCATTAGACACTTGTAAGTTTGCTAATCCTTCTTTAATAATGTTTAGCTTAGTTATTTAGCTAAAAGTCAAACCATCGTAATTACGGTTTGACTTCGAGATTAATTAATAATGACTCAGTCAAATCTCGAATTAAAAGTAGTTATAAGTTGGTAATTATGTGGGTAATAAAACCCTAAAAGGGTTCCCCCTGATTACCACTCTAACCAGGTCAAAATTCGGGTCAAACTTGTATTTAAAAAGTCAACAGAATGTGTAAATTACAATTTATGCATAATTAGCAATGTAGAACACATACAACCTGTTTGATCATTAATATAACTTGGTAATTAGTGTAAGGACATGTCTAAACATGTTCAACCCGACAATTTCCTGTTTAGACCCGGTTCGGAACCGAAAGTCGCATAGTTTGACTTATACTTTGACTTTCAGTTCTGACCCGTTATGGTATGTTTTAGAAATGCCTTAGAGCTTTATTTGGACCAGGTTACATGCTAGTATAACCCTCTGTGATTATACACCTCGGATCATTAGTTATCCAATTAATATGCATGATTCCGTTAATTGCTCATATGTTGACCATTATGCCCTTATTACCTTAAAACGTGATTTTTGGAAATGTAAAAGAGTAGAAACTTTAATTACTGATATGTAACTTGTATGCAAAGTTTGACATCAGTTTGAGGTGTAGATTAAGAGTTATGCTCGTTAGCGTAAAATTAAAGCCTTATGTTAATAAAATGGCATAATTAACGTATAGCCTAGTTAAGCCTACTTTTTGATATCCAAATCTTTACCCACTGATGTAATATATTATTTTGGGAATTTTAAAGATTTTTAATTAATTTTAGGTTGAGCATAACTCATAGTTGTAGGCTTAATCCGGTGAATGTCGGTTTTGCCCTTACGGGCCATAAAATGAGTTTTACATATCTAAACGACTCCAAACCTTTTGCTACTGATTAGATATGATAAATAAATTATTTTAAACCTCCTGAAAATATAAAAATATCAGATTTCTATATAGAACCCGGAAACGGCTTCTAATCGCCTAATTAAGCGTTTTTAGCGCATAGTATATACTAGAACTATTTTAAACATACTAAGGTTGATACCTACTGATATTTGAGGTAAATTATGATATTTTAACAGTAAACAAAAGTTGATAAACTCAGACTTCAGTTTTTGAGCTTTTCGGCTTATGTGAAATTACCAAAATATCCCCCTACGGGGCATAGTTTGGTTATAATTGATAAATTTCACTTATATACTTTAACCTACTGATATAAATTAGCAAATTGAGTATATTTGCTGATTACATCAGGCCTGTAACTCAGATTGACACTTAAACTCTTTTACAACCTTTAAATTGACCAAACTACCCCTACGGGGCATAGTTTGCGATTAAATTCATTTCGGGCATAATAAAAGACATCTTACTGATGTCACAACATGTATGAAGCATATTAACTTAGGAAACCTATAAATGGCTCTCATTACTACCCGTTACGCTTATTACGCGTTCGGTTCGGTTTATGTAACTAGTTTACATAAACTAGCCTAAACGGGTCAAACGTTAACGGTGTTATCTCAAAATCCAGAATGTGAATGAAATACCCATATTAAGCAAGTCTCTGAACTTGTCGGGTCTAAATCACAATCTATCCGGTCTTCGCTTAATCGTGCGTATGAACCGTATTTTTAAAAACTAACCGGTCTAGGCTTAAGATTAAATAAAGGCCCGTTAGAATTCTAATAGGTTATTATAAACCTCTGTTCCAGATTAGGAGAACAAGTAAAAGCTACTTGCAATCTGCTTATTGTGATTTATACTTTGCTCAGGTAAATACTTTTAACTTATTTTCCCTATACGGGCTTGGGTTACGGTATATAGAATACCGCTTGATCGGGCATCAAATCCTCCACCGTTGGGTGGGTAATTGAATAATTTGATCGGCTCGTTTAAACAGTCTTGTTACTTAAAGCCTTTGGGGGGTTAATGACCATGTCCCAGATATCCTTGGCATCATTTTACGAAATGGCCACGACTTAAGCGCGGGGTGTAGGCGTACACCCGTCAGTGCACAAAAGAATATTGTGGTGTGTCTATTGATCCTTAACCCGGACAAGATCCGGGCTACTGAACGCACAAGGAACATGTAATTCGTTCACAAGATTATAATATTAAATAATTCTCCCAAGTTAAATAAAATGTTTATGCCATGTGCATCCAAACCAATTTTCAATCATTTTCCAAAATGAGTCAGTTGATTGTATTTACCAGTGTAAACTGACGTATTTTCCCAAAAAGATTAAATGCAGGTACTAAGCGTAATTGGCTGGGATTTCTCCTTAGCATCAACAGAAGTCTCGCAAGCTTAAGATGCCTGAAGTCTGTTGAACTAATTCTATTTTACTTTCGATCCATCTGTGGATAAACTTCCGAATATTATGACATTTGATATTACAATATTAAATTCGGTTGTATCATATTTTTAAATTGCTTCCGCTGTGCATATTGATTATTGTGTTGTTTGACTATTATGTTGCCAACCACGTCACGATACTCCCCACCGGGCCCACCGGTGACACGTGGAAATCGGGGTGTGACACATACGCATCTTAGAGAAGAGGTTTCAGGTTCAATCCTTGGAAAGGATGAATAATGTAGACTTATTTGGCTTAATAGAGTAGAAGCAAGCGTTGTCATTCACAATATTATATATATATATATATATATAGTGGCTGGTTAACGTACAATGTTTCTAATTGTGCGGTGCGTACATGACTACCACAGCCGCACGATTGATACAATCTGCTCCTTGATTAGACGTGGTGACGCGATCGTAATTAACTTGACATAATCACGCACGTTATAAAAAAGAATTGCATGCCACCAAACATGAAAATTACGCATGTTAAACTCAAAATTACGCAAGGGTTGTTCCAAACCCTAATTACGCATGTTATATACATAATCATGCACTTTATAAGAATGGTACGCGACGCAATCTCCTGCTCACATACGCATCACACGGTAAACGCTATTGTATTTTACACTTTCTTTCTCTCTGTATATAATTATGATAACTTATGGTTTTTCATGAACCTTAATCATAAACATTGAGAATGAGTTCTAATGCTAAAACAACAAAGTGCCGAATTTTAAAGAGTGGAACCCCACTACCAATGGTCCGATGTTTTTTGGCTTAATTATCTACAAAGTCAACCTTTAGCATAAATTAAAATAATGGCTTAATTATCTACAAAGTCAACCTTTAGCATACATTAAAATAATATATTATAGAATAGTTTTTTTTTTGAACGGCAATATATTATAGAATAGTTAATAAGACCAAATTACTACTTAAATCACGTAACGTTGAATCATTACAAAATCACTATATGTTATATTGTTATTAATGCATAAAAATAAAAGCACTATATGATCATACATACAACACGTATTCATCAATGATAAAATAATCAAGATCCATGATGACCGTATTAAACATATAAAAAGTAAACACTAAACATCATTAAACTTTGATGGTTAATAGGATACGATTATAGAATAAAAATAGAACCCTACGTCCCTACCCTTTCTTAATACTTATATCTTCATTCTTTGAAATTTAATAGATTATGTCATATAAAATTGGTATTTGAATCTTATTCCAACCTTGTGGTCACCCCACCATGCCCTTTACCACCCTTCGGCATCAGAGGCGGAGCTTGAACAAAACTCGGTGGGGGTCGGACTCTCAAAATCCAAATCGGTGGGGCCGAACTCTTAAAAATACAATATTTTACACTTAAAAAAATCAAAAAAGAAATTTGGTAACTACTCACACTAACAAAAAGAAAAGAGAAACTTCAATGCAAGATTGTCAAGATCAAGATTCTTCTACGAGTCGTTTTCGCCTCTGTGAGATCATATAATCGTAATGTTAAATTAGTATCGAAAGATCCTACTCAAATATCAGTCTTTTTCGTATAAAATGCACTTCATATTAAAGATTATAAGCTTTTGCAAATTCATTACAAGATATAAAGTTTAAACACAATAACAATAGTCATATTGATTTAATATATACAATTAGGTTATTATTAAGTGATTTCATGAAACTTAATCTCGTATATCATTTAAGCTAGCTACTTTGTACAATTTTATTCTGCAAAACTATGTCATTTGTAGTTTATAAATTACTAATTTATGTAAAAACAATATAGAACTAGATAAAAAAATATTACTATCAAACCAAATTAACATTAATTGGCTTATAAGGACAAAAATACCTACAAATTATTTTCTATATATGTGAGGATATTGACCAACAAGAGTGAGACACGTTGTAACCCAAGTAGTCAATTTTGTCCTAGAAACGAGTACTTTTATCCTCCGTGAAATGGAGTACTAGTTTGTACTTGTAGACAAAAATCCAACCTTTGATAATTCGGTCTAGCTTTGTACCATGGGTGGTAAGGTAAAGTAAGGGAATTTTGCATCATTTTAGACAAGACCAAAGGAAGCTTGCTAAAATAATTCTAGAAATGAATCTCATATATAGATTTAGGGGCTGTTTGTTTAGCTTTTAATGAGGCTCTTAATGGTTCAGAACTCTTACTGGTTTAGCACTTAATGGTTCAGACTGTTTGTTTCACGAGCAGATGTCTCAATTGTTCAGACATTTAATGGTTAAGTATTATACTGAGTCTGAATGATTAAGACCTCCAATATGAATTGGTCAAACATTTGCCTCTGAACAGTTAAGCATTATACTGGCTCTTAATGGTTTAGACGTCTTACTGGTTCATCACTTAATGGTCCAAACCTCTTACTGGTTCACCATTTAAACATTCAGAAGTTGCTAAACAGCCCTTACACAATACAGAACAGATTCTTTTCAAGACCAATTTTATGTTAATAACAGCGAGAGTCGCATTAAGCAGTTGTACGTAGTGCATTGATGATTTAATGATATAGTTGGTAGACGGTTCTGTAACCGCATTCTATATCACACTTAAAGCAAAGGATATGCATTATATGGTTTTCATAATTCTCAACATATTATTAGTTCTGAAATGAACGTTCTCCTACACTATATATAACAAATGAAATATTTTGTAAATAACCGGTAATTTATATTTTTTTATGGGAGAAACGAATTATTTACTTTACAAATCAAATTATAACATAAAAGACCGCCATTTACACTAGATTTAGATGCTTAGAATTTATGTTACAAAGAGAAGTTTTGTTTGATTGTGTAGATCTGGCATATACATTTATTATGATCTAGATAGAAGGTTTGTTTGATTGTGTAGATATGGCAAATAACATAAGAGAGGTAGGGGTGTTTATGATTCGGTTTAGACGGTCTTTAAGTTAAACCATGAACCAAACCGTTAGTTGCCGTTTTTGGTAAATAAAGCCGGAACCGAACCATTGAAAATTAAGACCAAAACAAACTAAACTGTTACTAAGAACACATGGTATGGGGCGCCACCCCATGCCACCTAACCAGATTTCAAACAACACCCCCACCTCCATACCGCCGTCGTTAATGAGGGGGCTATTGATCCCCAACCAAGGCAATGGCGAGCAATAATGAGTGTTGGTGTTGGGCCATGGGTGATATGACCGTTGGGCAACGACTATTTAAAAAAAATATTTAAAAAATAATTTTAATACTATATATATATATATACCGCTTCAACCCATCTTTTTTAGCACACAATAAACTACTTCAACCCTTCTTTTAACACAACAATCATCTCTCACAAGTCGGAACCCATTATCTCCAACATGTTTCCGTTCAACAACAACCCGAATGTGTTTTCTCCAAACAATCCACATTACACAACAACTCAACAATTATGTCATTTTTTAAGTAGTTATGTCTTTTTTTTTAAACATGTTATGTCTTTTTTTTTATTTGATGTCATTTTTAAGTTGTTATATTTTTTTAACATGTTATGTCTTTTTTTTTTTAATTTGATGTTTTTCAGTTTAATGTTTGTTTAATTTGAATGGTATGTCTTTCTTAAATGTTATGTATTTTTTATATTTTTATATATTTAAATATTTTAATATAAAAAACATAAAAAAATTTGATTAAGTAATGAATGAGAGGCTCCATTCTATATTGTGGGCTTTATTGGAATGAGGCAATGGTGCCCCCTAGTTGAAGTGACGTACACGTGGCACTGAGATAGCGCAATGGAGCCCCTAGAGGCTCCAAACCATACCATGCAACCTAACAGTTTGGTTCCGGATTGGTATTACGGTTTAGCCATTAACGGACTTTTATAAAAAAAAAAAGGGGGCATACAACATAAAAAAATTTCGAACTAATAAATTTACAAATAAAATAATATGTGGGGAAAAAACTGATAATTGTTTAGCAACTCTTAATTTTAATACTTTTATCTCATTTTATATTCTGCTGTTCATAGAATCCACCTACATAAGCACAATTAAAAAAAAGGTAACTTATAATTAATAAAAAAAAGGTAACTTATAAGCAATGCTGCAGAAATCGGCCTAGGCGGCCGATTAATCGGCGTCTAGGCGCTAGCCGGTGGGTTACTGCCTAAATTTATGCTAGTCGGTTAAGAAATCGGTTATGGTCAAAATCGGTCAAAGTCGGTGAAAATCGGTCAAAGTCGGAGAAAATCGGACTAATCGGTCTCATGGTTTTTGACCCAATAAACCCAAATTTTGAAACCTAGCCCATGTTTTAAAGCCCAAAATTTAATTATAACTACTTTAACATTTAAGTTTGGGAAAATCTCATAGAAATGTAATCAAGTTTGTTAACTGTTTCAATTAAATCACTGAAACTTTTTTTCTCTCTCTAAAATAACTAAACTTTAATTTAGTGTTTTAATACTATGTAATTACCAGGTAATCAGGTTATATATTTTTTTTCTTTTATTTGTTATTTTCTTTTAATGATTAATTGGATTGGATATTATTTAGATTATGTAGATTTTATAAAATCAAAACATAAATTAAACCCACCCAACATCATGCCGACGTTTCAGAACTCCGATCACAGACACTCCCAACCCAACCTTGGCCCTCCGTCAACCACCGAAGACCAACCGACCTTCGACGACGATGACTAGCAACCTTCGACAAAGACGGTTTCTTTCTTCGTGAAGATCAGTGAGTTTTTCAGATTGCTTTTTTCCGTTTTTATTCAATTGCTTCTTTTGATTTTGTTCCAGATTGTTTTTTCTTTTAATTTTAGTTGGTTCCAAATATATTGATTGCTTTTTTCGTTCCATGCTTACTGGGTTCCTGGAGATGGTTAATGGGATATTGGTGGTGGCTAGGAAAAGAAGGGAATAATGATTGAGATTGATGCTTTCTTCATTTCATATTTACTGGTTCCTTAGGCCATCCGTAGTCATAAAGCCCCTTGTGGGGCGTTATGCGACACGTGTCGTGCCACGTCACACGGGGGCTTTATGGGGCGTTATATAACTAGAGCCCGTAGTCATAAAGCCCCTACCCATCATTACCTATTCAATATTATTAATTAATTAAAAAATACTTGCTTTTTTTTTATTGGTCCAAGATTCAAACCATTCCTCCACAGCGCCGCGAAATATATCGCTCTCCCCCCCTTTTTTGCCCTCATAACGCCCTTCGTTTCGGTGTGCAAGGCGCCATGGCGGCGCTATGAGTGGGCATACCGCCCCACTACGTATGCTCTTAAGGCCATGTGTAGTCATAACGCCCCTTTGTGGGCGTTATGCGACACGTGGCGCGCCACGTGTGCGGGTGGGCGTTATGCATTTTAAGCCCGTAGTCATAAAGCCCCCGCCTAATCATTACTCAATTATTAATTTCTATTTTTTAATAATTATTTTCTAACTTTATAAAATTAAAATTCATTTCATTAAATTAAAAAAACTTTACACTTAAAAAAAAAAAAAAACGGTTCCACTAAAAAAAAAGTTGGACTAAAAAAATAAAAAAACAACACTTCAAAGATTATATTTTTTTTTCGATCCTTTCCTTTTGGGCCAACGCCATCTTCAAAGCTTTTCCGGTAAGGTGGTCGTGCGGTTTCGAGTAGAACTCAAAGTCGTGAGCCCATTGTCTATCCCGCATAATCTCCGTAACTTCGCGGTTCTCCTCCATACGTTTACTACCGAGTTCGTGTATGTCTTGAAGTTGCTTGTTTATCTCCGAAAATGCGTCACTCATATCCGTTCCCATAGATATCGATGACGACTCGGGCTTTTTCGCCCGCCTACTTCTTCCGGGCGGTCTTGGTAGCTCCTCCACCGGCTCGTCATCCGGAATATCCTCGTTCAAGTCGGTGTTTCGAGCGTCGGAGGTTGCCGTTTCGGGTTCACCCGACTCGTTTGTTTTGGACCTCTTTGACGGCCGTTTATTTCCCGAACGACCACTCGAAGTAGATATGGCGGCCCATTTGGGACTATGGCGAAGGATTTGCCAACACCTCATGTACGGGAAATGGCTATTAGCATCCGTATACTCGACCAACGCCGCTTGCGTGATGTCCTCGTCCTTGCTTCCACTTTTCCATCCGGCAAAATTGCGTTGGTACACGGTTTGAAAGTTCGTGCATTTTTTGTTTATATCGGTCCACTTGCCCGATATAGAGTCCGGTGGGCGGTATTCGTCATCTTTACCAATTAGCTCGAAAAAAAGCGCTCGTATTCGGCGCCAAAAAACTGATTTATCTTGATTGTTTGCTACAAAAAAAAGATATAATTAATTAGTCTAAAAAAACTGCAAAAAAACAGAAAAAAAAAACATAAAAATAAAAACAGAAAATAATTAAAAAAAACTGCAAAAAACAGAAAAAAAAAACAGAAAATAATTAAAAAAACTGCAAAAAACAGAAAAAAAAAACAGAAAAAAAAAACGGAAAAACAGAAAAAAATAAAGAAATTTAAAAAATATACCTATAACCGGGTCCTCCGACACATCGATCCAAGCGCGGGTTAACGCATACTCCTCATCGGACTCCCACGATATCACATTTTTTTTCGCTCGGGTGGTGGTTTCCGCTTTCTTTTTATGTGGCCGTTTTGCTTTTGCTTTTCCTTTTCCTTTTTGCGTCTCCGCTCCTTCGGGTTGTGTTTCCGGAACAACATCGGGTTCGTGTTGTGGGGAGCCGAAAGCTTGAGCCGACCCGAACGCTTGAGACGACCCCATTCCGTCGGTGTTTTGATTCGGGTTCCACCCGTAGAGATTCGGGTCCCATGATAGCGGTTGGTTCAAAAGATTCATGAACCCGGGATTTTGTTGATTGTAGTCGAGAAAACCGGAGCCGAAAGGGTTGGGTCGAGTGGGAACCGGCGACACGGGGCGAGTAGGATTACCACTTTGGTTTGGGTCCGCACTTGATTGGGGAGGAATGAAGCCACGGTTGAATGGATGCATTGTATAAAATATAAGGATTTCTAAAAAAAAGTGGAAGAGATAAAGAGTGTTTGAGTGTGTATGGTAAAAAAATAGAAAAGGAGGTATTTATAAAAGAAAGTTTGAAAAAAAATTGATTTTTTTTTTTTTAAGGAAATGACCGTTTACCAACGGTCAAAATAACAAATTTCAATTTCATCGCGCCGTTATCAACATCGCGCCGTTCGATTATTTCCAAACATGGCGCCCTCAGTTTTGGTGTTTATGGCGCCATACCGGCGCTATGATTGGGCATACCGCCCCACTACACATACCCTAAGAAAAGTTTGAATGTTTGATGTTTTGGGTGGATATAGCTGGATGTGATGAGTTCAAATCGTGTAAATGGAAATGGTGAAGTACTGAAATTGATAACACGGAGTGGGTGTCTTTATAATAAAGATATGATTTTTAATTCTTAAATTGAATAAATCTATGTCAAAATATACTTTCAACCTCATATTAAAAATAAATAAAAAACTAATAAAATCTAACACATCATCATGAGTAACCTGGTAACCTGAAAATTACATATTATTAGAACACCAAATGAAACTTCAATAAGTTTAGAGAGATAAAAATACTTTTAGTGATTTAATTAAAACAGTTGATAAACTTTGTTACATTTCTACAAAGTTACCCCTTTAAGTTTAGATATTTTAACATTTAATCCCCTCTATCTTTCACTGGTTTACATATGGTTGCTAAACTTTTAAATTTATTAATAAAAAGTATAAAGTTATCTCCTAAACTTGTACATTTATTAATAAAAAAGTATAAAGTTATCTATATATATATAAAAATTTGTAAATTTATACTTAAAAAGTCCAATCCGATTAATCCCTATTAATCCCGATTAATCCCTAAGCGGTACCTCACCGCCCGACTAGCGCCTAACGCCTTCTACAACATAGTTATAAGTATAATCATAGTTTTATTTTAACTAAACTTAATACAAAATATAGATATTTAAATACGTGTGATATAAAATATATAATAAAGTTAACGTAGGTTATCAAATCTTACGGTTCAGTTCGGTTTTACATGGTCGATTTTCGGTATAAACCACAAACCGAACCGATCACTACGGTTTGAAAATTTTTAAACCGACTAATCGAAAATTAAAGCAAAATCGATCATGAAACCAAACCGATAACTGGTTTAGACGGTTTGAAACTGAACACCCCTAATAACATAGATGAGTAATTATAGAACTAGGTTTGTGAGAATTTGTGATCCTCTATTCAAATTTAAAAAAAAAAACATTATATGTAATCCCCACACACACTATATATGAGAGGAAAGTACGATCATCTACGATTTATTTAAAAAAAAAATCACGCTTGTGAAAAATTATGGGTTCATCCAAATACAGCCACATCCTTACTAACTATACCTCTCTTTGTGAGTGAAAAAGTACCGGTCTTACGCGGCCCCACATGTAAGTATGTGAGAGGAGGGGGTGTATTTAGTTATTAGAAGAAGTGTATTTAGTGGCACCTAAATTAAATGTGTGATAAAAACACACTTGTATTATCATATATATATTTTATTTCGGTAAAGATTAGTAATATAAGACATATTAGAAAAAAGTTAATAAAAGCTGGTTGACTGATGTTTTTAGCATGAAGAGTGGTAATGTGACGACACGACAGGGAGGCCCATCCTACACCACAGTGAAGATATTGGGGCGGTTTTTCCTCTCATCTTGCAATGCCATGTCCCTTTCCATCTAAAGCCTCCTTCGCACATCTTTTTCCTTCTTAGTTTCTCTCCCCTCTAATAATCAACTCTCGAGACTATTCCTCGCACCACCCTCCGTTACCTTCTACCGCAGCCTCGTGGCATCCCGCTTCCACTTATTGCAGCCTTAAGATTTTTTTTTTTTTAACTCAAGGACCATATTTTAAACTAAAGGCAATCCATCGTATATGATGTTCGTGTGTAAAGGTAGACTAGCATAAAGGATGTCCATGACAAACACTTGTTGTACGACTTTTTTGACCAATTTTAGTGCTTCATTTCTTTAGATTTTCCCTTTTTTAAAGCTTCTCTTTAATGCCATAATTTATATTTTACGTCACTATTTAAAAATGTATATATTTCTGATGATGGAGAGTTGATTAGTTGGTTATATTTATGGAATCATGAGCTAGAAAGGATTTAAAAAATATATTAAAATTAAAAAATATAGAATAACTATTTAATAAAATTATGATTTTATGAAACACCTGCGAGGCTTTAATTAGGGCTGGTAAATCGGTCTTAGCGGGTTTAACATGTTTTTGATGACGTGAGACTCGACTCGTTTAACTACTTTATATCCGATTTCTATAACATAGTTGTATGTTTTATGTAACAAGAATGAGGAATGATGGATCCTAAACTTCTAATTGTAATTATTTTAAAAAAATTTAAAAATCACATGGTATATTTTTTAATAAACGGGTCTAATCATATCTTATACAGGTTACCTATTGTCAATCCAAGCTTTCATGCACTTGTACACGACTATTTTACGCATCACAAGTGCTACATGTGTGGTTCTCAAAGTAACAATTCCCTACATGTGTGTGTTTTTATAGAATTTCAATTTCATTTTCTTTCATAAGCACCCCCTTTATTTACGCTTAAGAAACAAAAAGTTTTCTAAAAGCACCTAAATAATTAATGCTTAAGAAACAAAAAGTTTTCAAAAAGCACCTAAATAATTAATATGTAATATCTTGTCGTACTCCTTACCTTTTCTTTTGTTAATACTTGGATTTACTTGGTGTAATTTTGGCGAGTGAGTTTGTGTATTTATTTGTGTAAAAGGAAAGCAATATTATCTTATAAAATTTTATTGGGTAACTCAAACACGATTTGTTTAACCTAAATATATTAACAAGCCTAAGAATTTGCAAGTTACAATTGGTATGGAACATGTTAAATGTGTTTCTCATGAACAGTCGTACACGGTTAGTGATGTGTGAGGTGTGTTATATGTTTTTATGTATATTTTTAGTCCTTTTTAACACTTTAGTCAAGTTTTAAATTTATAAAACACGATATTTTACTAACACTAAACACACATATGGGCAAATGCACCCATCGTGAGCGTAGTATAGCGTTGGTAAGATACCGAGGTCGTCCAATGACACAAGAGCTTTTAGTACCGGTTTATCCTCAACGTCTAATCAAATCAAAAATTTAGAAAAAAGATTTAAACAAGAAAATAAAAACTAACTAAAAATGCTGAAAATAAAAAAATAAAAACAGATAGACAAGATGAATCACTTGGATCCGACTCGCCTTTAGTGTAACCTTTGATATTTTCCGCACTTTTGCACTTTTTAGGAGATTATCTTAGTTATAGTAGTAGGCCCATCTTTTGAAGGTGACGTTACCCTCAACCCAGTAGTTTGAGTCTGCAATGATACAATCCTAAAGGGTTGGATTATTGGAAGATAATTAATTAAGTTATTAATGCGTAATGTGGTAGGCCCCTCTTTTGAAGGTGACGTTACCCTAGGCTAAGTGGTTTGAGTCAGCAGGGATACAATCTCAAGTAGCCGGGTTAATGTATTAATAGTAGTTTACATATGAGGGGATCAAGCCATTCGCACCCCCGCCATCCAATACCAGTGGGTATTGAAGGAGGTCCTAGTAAGCTTGACCCAGGTCCTCGCAAGATCTATACATTGAACAAGGCAAGAACCTTACCAAACCATTCTCTTAACCCCCGACCAGGTAGCCAACATATCTCCATATAGACCGTGGAGATATGAATGGTGTAAATCTTTTATTTTATATAGACAGTAAAATAACGCCAAGACATCACAGACAAATGATAAGGAAGTTTCACCTTCAACATAAGAAACTAGTTATTAAAGTCATTAATACAAAACCAAATAAAAAGTGCGAAAAGATTAAAAAACAAAAGTATTACACTAAATGATTGTCTTCACCAAGTGATGTAAGAGACTTAGGCAAACATGGCCTTTGATTGTCAAGAACTCTTACTATCAATCTTGGATCCCGAGACTACTACACACACTCTATGATGGATGATGGTGGTGGATGTAGGTGTTGTGATGGTGGTGGAGTGTGGGTGAAGTGGGAGAGATGTGGTTTGTTAAGGGATGCCTTTGAAGTGAACCAAGCACCCCTATTTATTGCCTGCACAGAAGCCCGGACACGACCCCGTGCCCGCTGGGCACGGCCCCGTGTCCACCCATCTTCTCTTTCTTCATTAATTGCAGTTTGTCTGTATTAATTGACCACGCCCCCGTGTCAGCTGGGCACGGCCCCGTGTGCAGAAGCGTATCTGTACTATCAAGATTTGCTTGGATTCTGCGAATCTTAACGTTGACCACGGCCCTGTGTCCGCTGGGCACGCCCCCGTGTTGGGAAATAGAAGCTCTACAACTTTGTCTTTTCTGTAGACACTTGGGCACGCCCCCGTGTCCGCTGGGCACGGGGCGTGTTCGGCCTTTTGATGTCTTGTTTTTGCTTGGGAAGATGCTGTCGAGGGGCCGGGCATGCCACGTTTATTCCATTTTTCGTATTATTGTTAGATTTGGCTGTATTTTTGCTTCTTTTGTTCATTTAAGCTCATTTAACCCTGAAAATACAAAAGGAAGACAAAAGCACACTTTTTCTAACATTAGTACTAAAAAAGGTTAGTTTTATGCCTCATTTGATGTAATTTATATGTTTCATTTTACACACATCAGTTAGTGAATTGACATGTTTAATCAAGAGGCACTTTGGTCTTTTTAACTAAAGATGTCAATCCTAATTCAACCTGTTTAATTAAGCATGCCAATCTTTACGTAATTCCTTTATCAAATATGTCAACTAAAACACAACTCATTTAGTTAAGTATATTAACCCTGGTCTTTTTAACTTCTTTTTTGAACGATAAATTTGTATCACTGATAGACCACTAGAGTATCATCGTGCCCCCAACATAACCACCCGATAATATCCATCTCCACTGGGCAATAATGTCTATACACCAATTCAGAAGGAAACCCAATAAATCCGGAAAAATCTCTCTTGTGGGAATCGAACTCAACATCTAATGGTCCATAAACCTTATCCCTAAGCCATATCCCAACTTGGTCTTTTTAACTAAACATGTTAATCCGAACACAACCCGTTTAATTAAGCATGTCAATCTTTACACAACCCTTTTATCAAATATGCCAGCTAGAACACAACTCATCTAGTTAAGTATATCAACTAAACAAGACTCATTTACTAAACGAGTTAGATGTAAGAACCTAAAACCTATTTTTGGAACATCTTTGAAATACCTACATGTGGTTTATTAGAAACTTCTTTTTTTAAAATAGCATTGTGCATGAAATATCTCATCTACTATTGAGATTCCCTGCCGGCGGGATTCCGATTGGTAGAGTTTCGGTTCGTAACAATACCAAAATCCACTATCGCAACCGGAAAAGAAAACAAAAGAAAAAACTAATTAAGAAACCCGTGATGCGTTCAAAATGATGTCGGCATGTGGTTTAAATTAATCAAACTGGAAAAGGAAATGATCGGTACTGATACCGGTAGCGATGCTCATCCAGAGGCGTTTGATTCGTCAAAGTACCGATACATATATTGTCCTTTACCAAAGAAAAACTCTATTTTTAAGCAACTAAAGTTAGATTATAATCAGAAATACACATATAGGATTAAAGAATCATATATGGATGCATTAGATGATAATTTTAAAATTTAGTTAACCATAATAATAGAGCATGTTAGTCTTTTACAATATTCTAAAATTATTATGAGTTACATTCCACCAATTCATAATTATAGTCACATGAATTATATAAAATCATATGTACCCGGAAGATGAAATCTGCCCGATATGCCGTAAAGCTTGTACGGATAAATATGGGGAGCACACAGTTCATTGTAAAGAGCTCTCTGGGTTTAAATATCGGCATGACTGGGTGCAAGATGTTTTGTGAGACATCCTAAGAAGAGCTATGATTTCTGTTAAGAAAGAGGCCCCTGTGAATTTCCTCACGGACCCTATGGAAGGGAGATCTACTCTGCGACCAGCGGATCTGCTCGTCTTTGGCTGGGCTTGGGGGGAAACAAGCTTATGTGGACCTCACGAAGGTTTCCCCTTTGGTTGGTTTAAGGGAAAACGGGTTTGTAGTTGTACAAGTAGCAAGAAAGACAGAATCAAAGAAAGTGAATAAGCATGCTAAAGATTGAGCAGAGAACCAACATGTCTTTACAAGTATTTATAAAAAAATTGAGCCTGTTTTTAACTTTTTTTTTATATTTTTAGTTTTTGATTTTTTATTAAAAATGCTTCTACAAGTATTTATAAGAAGAAGCATCAAAAAAAATTTATAAAAATTGATTTTTAACATGTTAAGTTAATTTTTTAAAAGTGTTCCCCGATTCCCCACTTTTTTAGTGTTTCCCAATGAAACTCACACTGTAACTGTAATTGTAAATGTAAATATACTTTTTCATGCTTAATTTAAAAATACATTGCCTAATTAGTTTGTCCATAACACTTTATCCTTTTTTCCTTTTGGGAAAAAAATAAAATTCAAGTATAAACTTTATAAATTTCGAGTATATTAATACAAGTTGTAAGATGACGTGTATCGTACAGCACTATAACCTAAACTAGGATTGTAATATAGAAAAATGATCTATAACAGATGAATGAGATTCTTGTGCAACAAAGTTTGAATTATAAAGTATCAGGCAACACGTCATTATTATTATTTTATTTTTAGGGTACATTTTTATTATTGTGTATTAAGACCCAAAACAGAAAAGGATTGCCATAATTGTCATCAGCATCAGAAGAGATCCTGATTTAGAACTTTTGTTGAATCAATAGGAATGGGAAAGTGATGAAACACTGCTTAACACCGACGGTTAACTAGCTGGGATGTTCCTTATGTGGGTTCAATCTCCTTCTCTGCTCGCCAATGACTAAGGTCCTGCAAAACAGCAACACCGTTAGCTCGTTAAGAGGGGGTATGGGGGTTTCCCTCTTAACCGGGCTCCGGCGTGAGAATAAGTACTGCTCTGAGGAAGAAAACAGTGTGTGTTGTGGGTGAAAAGTGAGGAGAATATAATAGAATAACCTGAATGATGAAGGGTCCTATTTATAGCCGGAGGGTGAATGAGGGAGGAGCGACCTTACCATCTATCATCGGGCATCAGCTGTCCGACCAAGGGGAATATCCTCTTGGTATCCTCTGCTGTGGTCAGGATAGTGGTCCACGTGGCGCGCCGATATTCGCCCTCGGTGAAGAAAAAGTACTGTTGTTGTCGGTCTGCCCCCAGATTTGTTGCAGGCAATGTTGTAGAAGGCGCTAGGCGCTAGTCGGGCGGTGAGGTACAGCCTAGGGATTAATCGGAATGGGATTTTTATATGTATTTTTTCAAAATTATATATATATACCCAATAATATAAAAATAATACTTCAAAATTCACATAAATACTTCAAGTTTCAGATAGTATGGTTCGATTTTGACCGATTTTGACCAATTCTGACCGCCTAGGACCGATTTTGTCCGATTTTGTCCGATTTTGTCCGATTTTGACCGATTAATATAGTCCGATTAATCCGATTTTTGACCGCCTAGGACCGATTTTCACCGATTACGACCGCCTATGACCGACTTTGACCGATTACCGATTAATTCACTGACTAGCTTAAAATTAATCAGTAGGTGACCGCCTAGCGCCTAGGCGCCGATTAATCGGCCGCCTAGGCCGATTTCTGCAACAGTGGTTGCAGGTCTACATGGCGCTCGATTACTGGTGACACGTGTCGTCCTTTCTATCGGAATGAGCATCTTTGGTGTCGCCTTGACGTCTTCCAGAAGCTTCTGGATTTACTTGCTGATGTAGGCGCTATGTTGGATGGAAAAAGTGGTGTGGTCCCTGCCATGTAGACATGGACTTGGGACCATACCTCTTCAAGTCCCCCCAGTCCAGTGTGCCTTCTAGTTAAGTTGATCGTCTAGGAGGGATTCTGGACTTATAAGGGTAGTGGTTGTTTTTTTTTAAACGCATGCTGGTTACCTTGCGCGATTGAGCCAGGTGGACGCGTGGCGCATGGCGTGGTGGTAACCCTGCAAAGTTGAGCCAAGTGGACGCATGGCGTGTGGCGTGTGGTGGTAACCTTGCAAAGTTGAGCCAAGTGGACGCATGGCGCATGGCGTATGATGGTAACTTTACAAAGTTGAGCCATATGGACGCATGGCGTATGATAGTAACCTTACAAAGTTGAGCCAAGTGGACGCATGGCGCATGGCGTATGATGGTAGCCTTACAAAGTTGAGCTATGTGGACGCATGGCGTATGATGGTAACCTAACAAAGTTGAGCCAAGTGGACGCATGGCGCATGGCGTATGTCGGTACCTTCTGAAAGAAGTTTCCTTTCTTGGGGCGAAGACAACTGACATGACTGACGTGCCGACTGATGTTGCTGTCTTTTCAGAGATGAACAGTCGCCTTTTCAGAGTCATCAGTTACTTTTTCGCTTCGTGTCAGACGTGTGTCGCCCACGTTTTCAAAAAACAAGGTGACGGTTTTTCTCCCTTCTGACGTGTCCTTTCCCCGTTGGTTGTCCGCCTGTGTTCCTGACCGTCCACTACCCATCGCATTTAATGCGATGGGTATAAATAAATAGCGGTTTCCTCCTTTTCTTCACTTTCAAAATTCAAACTCCCTTGTTCTTCTCATCTTCTCCATATCCCTTCCTTCTCCGTCTATTTTCTGTTGTAATCATGTCTACCGGAGCGAATCCTTCTACTAAGAAAAGAAAGTATAAACCTAGGAACCCTCCTGGTCCTGATCGTGCGGAGATTAGTTGGAAAGAAGAAGAGTTCCACAATCTTGTTCGTGACATGGGTTTTCATTCCGAGTGGGGTGCTCAGTTCCCAACTCCCAACTCCACTGCTCTGGATGCTCCCCCGGGGTATATAGCGTTGTATGCTGCTTACTTCCGGGAGGGTAACTTCCGTCTCCCCATGACGAAGTTCACTGCGGAAGTTTTGACAAACTATGGGTTACATATCTCTCAGATTAACGCCTTAGGGTTACCTCGGCTTACTCATTTCGAGTTCATATGCAGGGCCAACCGTCTTAAGCCAACCTTCAAGATGTTTAACCTGTTTTATTTTGTGAGTTATACTAGTGGCTTCTACTCCTTCAACTCCCAAATCAGTGGGGTTAGTCCGTGTAGTACTAACCCACCGAAGAGTCTGCATGATTGGAAGCAGAAGTTCTTCTATATTCGTCGTGGAGTCATTCCGGTCGATATGCATTACCGGGCAGAGAGTGAAGGAGTTCCTCGCGTGAATATCTCTACAGATTTTGCTGAGCAGGAGTGGTACAAGACGTTGACTCGGAAGGTTACTTCTATTATCCAGCTTGAGGAGAGGGCACTGGTGGGAGCGGGGATGAGTATGTTGTGGGCCCCCCAGAACCCTAGGGTTGTTCCGGTCTATAGCTACTAAGGAAAAGGTATTACTTTTTCTGGTTAGTGTTATATTCTTCCTTTATTTGTCGTATACTTCCTCATGAGTGTTGTGTTCTACACTTGGATATAGTTTGATGAATATGCTTGATCCTAAGGCTGGTGGAGCCATGGCCGTTGCGTATTTGCCCGAGGGGAGGCCTGTTTGGTTGTGTAACAGTCCTCAATAAAACCGACACCCTCATAATTTTTCCGACACCCTAATATTTTTTAAAATATCCCAATATGTCCAAAAATACACCCCATACGTGAAAACGGGCCCCAAATATATTAAATAGTATTAAAAATAATTAAAAGCTGAAAATTTAAGTTGAGGCGGGCCGCGTAGACCCACCCCAACCCTTACGCGGGCCGCGAGAGTCTCAAAAGGTGGCGCAGCCCGGTGTGGCCACGTGGCCGACGCGTGTTGACCCCACTTGCTGAATCGGACTAGCTACACATTTGACCAGGGTTGACGCGGGCCGCGTAACCCTTGTCTTTGTTTTACACGGGCCGCGAGAGAACCAGGTTCAGCAACTATAAATAGAGGCCATCGGATTTCAGTCGAGAATCGCTCACAAACGTTTATTTTCTCTCATTTCTAAATATTAGGCATAATACGCGGGTATTATACCCCCCTAATTAGCGAAGTTCTGCTTCGTTGTAAGTATTATAACCCCTGGATACGTATTAGATACGCTGCCCGATTGATCTAGGGTTCCGTAACGGCTGTCGTGGTTCTGCCCGGCGTAGTCGTTGGAATGCCGTCTCGGGGAGGGTATTACTAATGTTAAAATGGGTTATTATACTAACACGTGTGCATTTGTGTAAATTATAGATTATTCTCAGGAAACCTTTACGGAAAATCTAAGACAGCAATGTGAGTTGATCCACTTTTTGTAAATCTTTTTGTGAATTATTTTACAAAATCTCATTTAATTAATTATAACTTGAGCAGTTATTGAGTATTTGTAAGAATACAATTATCATGAGTATGTTGGGGTTTTGTATACAAAATTTGTTACCACCTGGTCAAGGAGTAACATGTCCACAAGTCGGGTTCGACAGTACCATGGATGTTAATTGTGATGTCTTGGAAACAAATATAATTGCGGGATCGCCCTCAATACTGTGAATTGGTTTTTATTTAAACTTGATTAAACTAGGGATTCACTCACCAGTATTTCCCACTGACAAATGTTTTTAAAACGCGTTTTAGGTAACAAACTGTGAAAGCCAAATAGAAGCCAGCTGGACAGCACTGAAGGCTTGGAAAAGTGGCAATAAAGTTACCTAAAATAAAATAGATGTTTTTGTTAAATAAAATAGGATTTATTCCTATGAAAACGTGTGTACTGCGAACTGGGGTTTTAACCCAATTGTTTATGTTATAAAAATGTGGTATTTTACTCTGATCAATGTTTCCTAACTACGGTCCTGATGAAAATTTCCGCTGCCAAATTAGACAATACGAGATACCACTGAAACTGGCTCGCGGCCGCCCGTCCCCGGGAATCAGGGATCGGGGGTTGCGACAGAAGGTGGTATCAGAGCTACGCCACTGATTCAGCCACAGAGGTGTTCTGCTGACATCAAAATGTGAAGTGTTAGGAAATAAATTACGGAAATACGTGCATAATTATATTTAATTATTATGTGTTATTTGACTATTTGTTAGTTTACAGTATGAGCGACCAAGGACCATCTGACGTGTACCGTCAATTGTCTGGTTCGCCTAGAAGCGAAGGCACCTCCTCTTCTCAGCCTGCCCTCTCAGGGTACTCTGCTGATATGGAAGATGGAATCTTTGTGTTTAAGGCTCAGTCAGAAGAGCCATTTCCTCAGAAAAAGAGGGGATGGTTCAGTCGAGGGGCACACGAGCGTAGGAAACGTATGAAAAAAGTTACAAGATCAGAGGGTACTAGCCGCAGCCAAGAGAGAGACATATGCCTATGCCCAGGATATGATAAATAGGGGTATAGCCAACATCTACATATTAGCAACCACTGCAGTTGACCCTAATCTGGAGCAAATAATAGCACCCCAACCACAACCACCAATCCCTGACCAACCGATGGAGATAGAAAACCCTAAAAACCAAGTAGAGATGCATGACTTCAATCCGGAAGAAATACCTAGGGTACCTGCACCAAACCCCCTAGACCCAAATTACGACCCCTGGTGGGACAACGTTAGGGACTATGTGCAACGTTACCCGATACATGAAGACACACCCATGCAGAACGTAGGAGCCTACCCAGGTATGGACCCTTTAGATCCCTATTACCACGACGAATATATTAGGGAAATTTTAGAAGATTCTTACCGATTTCAGGCACCTACACCTCCATATCAGGAACCCGCACCCCAGATTCCGAACCCAGTCCTAGATACTGCACCACCATTGAGTGCAGAAAACGTACAAGAACTTAGGACTTTTGGGGAGGAAATTTTAGAAAGTAGTGAGAGAATGACACAGGTGGGAGAGCGTCTCGTATGGAAATACGATGAGCGCAATATGGATTTTTGGATAAATCCATATCCGTGAATGTGATGGTGAGACGGTAATAGTAATAATAATAATAAAATAATATAATATGTGTGTACGGATGCCTATTATTATTTATTTCAGTCTGTATTGTAATTTTTATTTCAGTACTGGTGTGTAATATATGCATAATAGATGAATAGAGTAAAAGTCGCAATGATCGACGCTTTTGGCAAAAATGTTGTCATGTGATTGACTATATTAAATATTATTTTGTGATATTAATACGGGGTAAATGTTTAAAATTCAGATGGCCGACGAAGGAAATCAAGGAAACCTGAATAACGATAACCAGAGTAACATTAACGTGGTTAATGAGAATCCAAGCATCAATAACAATGGAAACCAAATGGATAATAGTGCCGTTCAACACATAGTGGCACAAGGAATTATAGATGCAATGCCATTTATTATTCAAACGATTCAAGAAGCGAATAATAAAAGTAAACATAGCAGTAAGCGACCAATTGAACCAGAACACAGCGTGAACAATGGCCCTGTACTTCAAATGCCCATTCCCAAAAGAAGAAGAACCATGTCTTATGGTTGTTCTTATAAGGAATTATGGTCCTGCAAACCAATAGAATTCTCGGGCAATGAAGGACCCATTGCAGCTCTACGTTGGATAGAGAAGACTGAGGCTGTTTTAAAAATAAGCAAGTGTGCTGAAGAAGACAAAATAATGTTTGCTTCTAATCTATTTAAGAACTCAGCCTTAGAATGGTGGAACACTATCCTCCAATCAAGAGGAAGTGATAAAGTATACAACATGGAATGGGAGGAATTTAAAAACATGGTAGAAAGGAAATTTTGCCCTCCCAATGAAAAGGAGCAGATAACGAATAAATTTCTGAACCTTAGGATGACCGGAGTAGATAGTAAGGGGTATACTACTACATTCTTTGAATATGCTAGAATAGTACCAACCCTTGCATCACCTGAACCGGTATTAATCTCCCGTTACATCTGGGGATTAATCGGAGAGATTAGACATGTAGTCAAGGCAGCTAGACCTCGAACTATAGAAGAAGCTGTAGAACTAGCAAATACCTTGACAGATGAGTTAATCCGTACTAGAGAAGAAGACCAGATGAGAAACCTAGCTCAAAGGTTTACTCAGGAATTCCGTTCTGGGAATTTCAACCGTAGGAATACAGGTTCTACCTCTGCACCATTCTGCAAGGTCTGCAAGAAAAAGTATGCGGGAAAATGCTCCACTCTTTGCAATTTCTGCAAGATGCCAGGACACAAGGAAGAAGATTGCAGAAGAAAATCCAGTAATGGAATGTGCTTCAACTGTGGAGAAAAAGGTCATATCAGGACAAACTGTCCAAAATTGGCTCCAGCTGTGAACAATAAGAACAATAAAAATGCTAGAGTATTTGTTCTAACTGCAGATGAAGCCAAGATGATTCCAGATGTGATAACTGGTACGTTTTTAGTTAATGATATTTTTGCTAAAGTGTTATTTGACTCTGGTGCGAACCAAAGTTTTATTAATACTTCGTTTTCCAAACTTCTAAATCAGTCATTAACTGAACTACCACAAGAATGCCTAGTAGAGACAGCTAATGGAGAAACCGTTAGGATTCCTGAAATCTTGCAGGAAGCAAGAATAGAAATTTTAAATCAAAAGTTTATTGCAAACCTTTATCCTATGAATCTGGCATGATTTGATATCGTTTTAGGAATGGATTGGTTAATAACCAATAAAGCCAGTATTTTATATGATCAAAAGTCAATCCAAGTAAATTCACCAAAAGGTAAAGCAATCACTATTAAAGGAGATAAATCATCTAGATCCACAAAATTCATCTCTGTGATGAAAACTGCAAGTTATATAAGAAAATGTTCTATAGTGTATTTGATTTCCATAATCACTAACACTAAAGGAAAAGAACTAAAAGATATTCCAGTAGTATCCCAATTTTCAGATGTATTTCCAGAAGAATTGCCAGGACAACCGCCAGACATAGAAGTTGAATTCAGAATTCACCTACTACCTGGAACCGCACCGATTGCTAAAGCACCTTACCGTTTGGCACCCGCCGAAATGCAGGAATTGAAGAAACAATTAGATGAATTGCTGGAAAAGGGATTCATACAGCCAAGTTCGTCGCCATGGGGAGCGCCGATACTGTTCGTTAAAAAAAAGGACGGATTAATGCGTATGTGCATTGACTACCGTGAATTGAACAAGGTCACAATTAATAATCGGTACCCATTACCGAGAATCAATGATCTATTCGATCAACTGCAAGGAGCTCGATTTTTCTCTAAAATCGATTTAAGGTCAGGGTATCATCAATTAAAGGTACAGGAAGAGGACATTCCTAAGACCGCATTTAGAACAAGGTATGGTCATTATGAATTTACTGTCATGCCATTTGGTTTAACCAATGCCCCAGCCGCATTTATGGACATGATGAACCGAATATGTAAGCCATATTTGGATAAATTCATAATTGTCTTTATAGATGATATTCTAATTTACTCTAAGAGTAAGGAAGAACATGCAAAGCATTTGCACGCACTTTTAAGCCTATTAAGAAAAGAAAAGTTTTATGCTAAATTTTCAAAGTGCGAGTTTTGGTTAGAACATGTACAGTTTCTCGGACACTTAGTAAACCATGAAGGAATTCATGTGGATCCAGCAAAGATCGAAGCAATTACTAAATGGAAAACCCCTGAGTCACCAACCGAGGTTAGAAGTTTCTTAGGATTGGCCGGTTATTATAGAAGATTTATTCGAGATTTTTCTATAATAGCCATTCCTTTAACTAAGTTAACCTGTAAATCCATTAAGTTTGAATGGGGAGCAAAGCAAGAAGAAGCCTTTAAAATTCTTAAGCATAGATTAACCCAGACACCCATACTAGCGTTACCAGAAGGAACTGAAGACTTTGTAGTCTATTGTGACACTTCTAAATTAGGTTATGGATGTGTATTAATGCAACGTTAAAAGGTCATAGCATATGCATCTAGACAACTTAAGAATCATGAAAAGAATTATTCAACCCATGATCTAGAATTAGGAGCTATAATTTTTGCCCTTAAAATTTGGAGACATTATCTGTATGGTAGTAAGTTTACCATATTTACAGATCATAAGAGTTTAAGGTATGTTTTCGGGCAAAAGGAGTTGAATATGAGGCAAAGACGCTGGATGGAGATGCTTAGTGACTATGATTGTGATATCCAGTATCATGAAGGAAAAGCAAATGTAGTGGCAGATGCTTTAAGCCGAAAGTATCATGAAAAGCCAAAAAGGGTACCGTCTCTTAAGTTAAATCTGCAAGTAGATTTAAATGATCAGATAAGAGAAGCACAAGAATCAGTAATCAAGGATGACGCTGAAAAACTAAAAGGTATGATTAAGGAATTAGAACAAGGAACAAATGGAATTTGGAGATTCCATAAAAAGAGAATGTGGATACCTAAATTAGGAAACTTGCGTCATCATATATTAGAAGAAGCCCATAAGTCTAAGTATACGATGCATCCAGGAAGTGATAAAATGTACCAGGATTTAAGGAAAAATTTCTGGTGGATAGGAATGAAAAAGGACATAGCAGCTTATGTTTCTAAATGTTTAACTTGTTCGCAAGTTAAAGCTGAACACCAGAAACCCTCAGGTTTGCTGCAACAGTTAGAAATACCAGTGTGGAAATGGGAATTAATAACAATGGATTTTGTTACTAAATTACCCAAAACAAAGAAAGGAAATGATACAATCTGGGTGATTGTAGATAGGCTAACCAAGTCAGCTCATTTCCTACCAATGAAGGAAACTTTTAGTATGGAACAGTTAGCTAAATTATATGTAAATGAAATAGTTTCATTACATGGGATACCTTTATCAATTATTTCTGATAGAGATAGTCGTTTTACTTCTCATTTTTGGTCAAGTTTTCAAAAGGCAATGGGAACCAAGTTAAATCTAAGCACAACTTATCATCCTCAAACAGACGGACAAAGCGAAAGAACAATTCAGACAATGGAGGATATGTTTAGAGCTTGTGTAATTGATTTCGGAGGTAATTGGGATGATCACTTACCTTTAACAGAATTTTCATATAATAATAGTTATCACACAAGTATCGATGCTGCACCATTCGAAGCACTTTATGGACGAAAGTGCCGAACCCCAGTCTGTTGGGCAGAAATTGGGGAAAAGCAACTATCTGGACCTGAGATAGTGCAAGAAACAACTGACAAGATTATTTAATTCAAGGAACGACTGAAAGCAGCACGTGATCGACAAAAGAGTTATGCCGACAACTGACGCAAACCGTTGGAATTTCAAGTAGGAGATAAAGTATTGTTGAAATTCTCTCCTTGGAAAGGAGTAGTAAGATTCATCAAACGAGGAAAGCTAAGTCCCAGGTATATTGGACCTTTTGAGATTATTAGAAGAATAGGACATGTAGCTTATCAGCTACAACTGCCAGAGGAAATGGCAGGAATACATGATGTGTTTCATGTATCTAATCTCAAGAAATGCTTAGCTGATGAATCGCTAATGGTACCTCTTAAGGATATAGAGGTAAACGAACAACTCAAGTTTGTAGAAAGGCCTCTACAGATTGAAGACAGGAAACTTAAGAATCTCAAGCACAAGAGATTAGTTCTGGTCAAAGTGAAGTGGGACTCCAAAAGAGGACCTGAGTACACATGGGAGCATGAATCTGAAATGCAAAGGAAATATCCACACTTGTTCCAGTAGATCTCGAGGACGAGCTCTAAAACAAGGTGGGGAGGATGTAACAGTCCTCAATAAAACCGACACCCTCATAATTTTTTCGACACCCTAATATATTTTTCAGGTAACAAACTGTGAAAGCCAAATAGAAGCCAGCTGGACAGCACTGAAGGCTTGGAAAAGTGGCAATAAAGTTACCTAAAATAAAATAGATGTTTTTGTTAAATAAAATAGGATTTATTTCTATGAAAACGTGTGTACTACGAACTGGGGTTTTAACCCAATTGTTTATGTTATAAAAATGTGGTATTTTACTCTGATCAATGTTTCCTAACTACGGTCCTGATGAAAATTTCCGCTGCCAAATTAGACAATACGAGATACCACCGAAACTGGCTCGCGGCCGCCCGTCCCCGGGAATCAGGGATCGGGGGTTGCGACAGGTTGGATCAGATAAGAGATCGTTTCCTGCACCCTGCCAGCGAAAGCTTCGCTTCGTATGCTAACGTCATTTTAGGTGAAGATGGTGGGGACGATCTTGACGATGCTACTAACCCTGCTCGAGAGGAAGTTATCGTCCTTTTGAGTGGGGGTTCGAATGGATCACATGAAGGTCTAATCCCTCGTTCTACATGTGCAGGTCTAGCACAAGGGACTGGGAATGAGCCAGTGAATGAGCCTGTTGGTGACGATGTTGATGTTTTGGTTGACACTGCTGAGCAGTTAGAGACCCGAAAGAAGAAGGCGTTGGATTAGTCTGAGAAGAAGAAGAAGAAGAAGAAGGTTGAGGTTTCTGCTACTGAAGCTCCTCCTAAGCGACCTTCTACCCTTCCTTTCTTGGACTATGTTGTCGTTTCTGACACGCTCTCTGGTTTAGACGCAGGAGATAAGCGTGCTGAGCGTGATCCGGATGACGATGATACTTTGACGGAGATGATGAAGAAGAGGAAAACTCTTGATGAGAAGGAAAAAGAATTTGATGAGCAGGCCGCTGCTGCACTCGCGGCAAAAAACTCCAAGCTTCAGAAGGAGGCCCCCCCTGCACCTTCAGAGTCAGAGATTGACTTAGGTATTTTTAGTGCGAAACAAGGGAACCTTCTGGAGAAGATATATGCGGCTTCTGGTTCTCAAGGTAAGGGTTTCTGTTTGTATGCCTTGCTTTCCTCTTGTCTTCTTTCCTTCTGACTATTTTGCTTGTTTTGTAGCAGGTGTGAAATCAGGTAAGAGTGTTCGCAAGTTTGACATTTCCACGATCACTCCCTCTACCTTTCCACCTTCCAGGACCTTTGGTCTGTCTCCTCCGCATGCTGATCTGGGGAAGAAGAAAGAATATGATGTAGAGATTGAGCAAGTTGGGGAAGGTGGTGGTGCTGGAGGTGATGATGATGGAGCTCGTGGTGGTGCTGGTGGTGATGATGGTGAAGCTCGTGGTGGTGCTGGTGGAGCTCGTGGTGGTGCTGGTGGTGATGGTGTTCAGGAAGAGTCTAGTGAGGCTACTCCTCACCACACTATTTACACCAAGGTTGTCCGAGGTTCTGGCCAGGGTGGTGCTTCTGGGACTCGCCATAGTCCGGAGTATGAGCATGTTCAGGGTGGTTCCTGGGACACCCACAATCCAGCATGTGCTGATCTCCCCCATGCCCCCCGATGGAACTTAACTCAAGGTTCTCGAATGAACGATCTTGGTAACTGTTGAGAGTTCTTTTCCCTGTCCCTCCCCCCGTGGAAAGATTGTTTCAAAAGAGACGCAGTCAGATGGAACTCTTGGACGATCACATCCATGCTGGGGTCAACTTTTTTGCTACCTCCAAGGAGATTGCGTGGGAATGGAAGTTGATGGGGGGAGGACACGTTGGAATTCGAAGCTGCCAAGAAGGCGTTTGTTGAGGAGAGAGAAAAATTTAATGCTGAGACAAGGGTTTGGCATGGAGGGTTGCTGATACCGAAGAGAAGCTTGCTAAGGAAAGGCAAATGAACGCTGACAAGCAGAAAGACTGGGAAGCTGCTTGTGAACGAACAAACAAGGAAATGTAAGCCCAGCGCGATGCCATCATTAGATTGTCAGGAGAAAAGAAGAAGATAAGTGATGAAGCTGAGGAGGAACGTGCTGCACATCAGAAAAGGGAACAAGAATATATCCAGCGGATAGCTAAGTTAGAGAAGTTTGCTGCTGAGAAGGTTGCTGAAAACAAAGCTTCTGAGATCTTGGTTGAGGAGGTCACTGCTGATTGCAAGTGGCTACTTGCTCGTGCGGTTCCTCTGGTAACTTCCCTAATGTTTGCTTGCTTTTAGTTGTTCGTTGTTGCTTTTCTCATATATGTATTGTCTTCCGCAGATTTCTGAATGTATCGTAGGATCTGAGGAGCTAGCCAAGTATATGTATGAACTTGGTGAAGCTGCATATGCTCATGGGCGTAAGGAGGGTTATGCTGAAGGAAGATCGGCTGCTGAGGCGAAGGAGCCGTTGAAGAGCTTTGACATGTATAAGACTGACTGTGCTGCTCGCTATGCTGAGAAACGTCAAGAATTCGAATCTCTTGAATTTGCTATCGTTAAGGCTGCTGGAAAATTGTCTCGAAAACCTAATGGGATTGCCTTGCTGAAGAAGGCTCTCGGCGATGAAGATCGTGAAGGCGGGGATGCCGGTACTAGCCGTCAAGAATGAAGGTTTCCGGCCTGCGTGCTGTGTATGGGCTTGATAGCCTTGTAATCATCTGACAATTTATCTGAACAATTAACTTTACGGTATGTAAACATTCTTACTTTCTGTTGCTATGTCCATTAACATTTTGGTACATTTGATATATTTTATGCTAGCTGTGGGTTTTGCTCTTTATTTGTTGTTAATTTTGCTATCGTTACAATATGTGCATGTATAATTACTTTGATTAGGTATCACGAATGAATGATGGCCGGGACAGGTTATGCTGTGTTAGTTTATCCTAGCCTGTTACACAGTATTGTGTTATGCTTTGGAAAATCTCTACAACGTTTGTTCTGTCGTTAAGCGCATAGTTTGATTCGTGTATACGAAGTGATCGTTTTACAGGATATTGTGTTGACCCGACTATGTTCAGCTTTGGGGGTCTTACAACGTTTGCTTTACCATGTTTACGATGCTTTCGTGTTTATATGGGCAGGAAGTGTTATTTTGGCGTGATAGGCTTTAGTTGTGTTTTTGACCCGGCTGTGCACTTAGTTGTGACGAGCCTTGGAGACCTATAATGTTTCCTATTTCTGAGCCATTGATGTTTTCGTGTATGCCCGAAATAATATATGCAGTTGTAACAAAAATTCGCATGAAATAAGATAGCCAACACTTCTTGTATTAAGTAAAATGTGTTGGGCGCGCGGCCATTACAAGTAGAGACAAAAACTGCGACCGTCTACATATAACATTTTCTTAGTTGCTGAGCATTCCAGGTTCTTGGGACTTCTTTGTTCTCAAGTGTGCGTAGCTTGTACGCTCCCTTCCCGAGGACTTCATCTATAAGGTAAGGTCCCTCCCACTTGGGAGCTAACTTTCCCGGTCTCTCGGCGTTGGACGCCTCGTTGTCTCTTAGGACATAGTCTCCGGGGTTGAATGTGCAAATTCAGACCTTACTGTTATAGTATTTTTCCAGCTTGGTTTTGTATTTTGCTTCATTGATTGCCGCTATCTCTCTTCTTTCTTCCAGAAGGTCTAGATCCAACCTTCTTTCTTCCTCATTGTTAATCATGTTCATGTAGAGCATCCTTGGGGATGGCAGGCCAATCTCTGCCGGTATCACAGCTTCCGACCCATAGACCAGGCTGAACGGTGTCTCCCCGTTACATATCTTGGGCATGGTCCTATGGGCCCAGAGTATGCTGGGCAACTCATCGACCCAACTTCTTCGTTGCGTTCCTAACCGGGCCTTGATACCGTCCACGATACTTTTGTTCACTGCTTCAACCTGACCATTTCCTTACGGATGCACGACTGAGGAAAAAGTGTGCTCTATGTGCAACTCCTTGAACCAGTTTTGAAGATCTTCTGCTGCGAAATTTGTTCCGTTATCGGTTATGATTCTCAGGGTCAGCCCGAATCGACAAATTATTTGCTCCCAGATGAACCTTCGCACCACGGTAGATATGGTTGACGCCAGCGCCTTTGCTTCCACCCATTTCGTGAAATAGTCTATTGCGACTATGATAAACTTCACTGCTCCTGGGGCTTCTGGAAAAGGACCAACCATATATATCCCCCATTGTTGGAACGGCCATGCCGTTGTTACGGGGACTAGTTCATTCTTTGGGCGCATTGTTTTCGGAGCGTGTCTCTGACAACTCTACATCTCCTCAAAACCTTGACTGCATCTAGATGCATCCCGGGCCAGTAATACCTGACGTTCATTACTTTCGCTACTACCATTCTTGGGCCAGCATGAATGCCGCAGATGCCCTCATGTACTTCACGAATTAGATAATTTGCATCTTCTGGGTCAACACAACTAAGTAACGGCCCAAGGTATGATTTCCGGTACAGAATTCCATCAGCTATCTGGTAATGCTCGGACTTGTACTGTATTTTCCTTGCTTCAGCTTTGTTTTCGGGTAGTATTCCAGACTGGAGATACATGATGATCGGCGTCATCCAAGATGTTGTTCCCAGTTGGATAACGTTCACCTGACTTAGTGGTATCGATGGATTGCTTAGAACTTCAATGCGTACATCCTTGGCCAGGTGCTGGAAACTGGTGGACGTGAGTTTACTCAGTGCATCTGCTGGTTTATTCTCGCTCCTGTTAATGTGATGCACCTTGTAAGAGTTGAAGTTTTGCAGCAATGTTCTTGCTTGGTCTAGGTATAGCGCCATCACATCCCCTTTGGCGTCATATTGGCCATTGATCTGCCCCGCAACGAGCATGGAGTCCACATGCGCCTCTATGTGTTTGACTCCCATCTTGATTGCTAACCTCAGACCAGCAAGAAAAGCTTCATATTCGGCTTCGTTATTTGTACTCGTGAAGTCTAATCGGATGGCGTACGTAAACTCGTGTTTTTCCGGACTTACCAATCTAAGTCCTGCGCCATCTTCGTTAGACGCGCCATCTGTATATAGTAGCCGTGGTTCTTCCGAATGCTGCCTTTCAGCTTTTTCCATTGCCTTGCACTCTCTGTCTTTGTCATCTGGCACCTCTATCAGGAAATCGGCTAACACCTGACCCTTGATCGCTGGCCTTGGTCTAAAGACCATGTTGTGGCCTCCCAGTTCTATAGCCCACTTTGCTAGTCTTCCGGATATCTCGGGTCTTGCGAGGATGTTGCCGATGTTGTAATTCGTTAAGACGTGGATGACGTAGTTGGCGAAATACCTTCGCAATCGTCTTGATGCGTGAATCAATGCGAGGACCAGTTTCTCCATTATGGCATATCTTGTTTCTGGGTCGTTTAGGGTGCGAGACACGTAGTATACTGGCGTTTGTACGCCTTGTCGATCTACCAGCAGAACTGCTCCTACCGTTTTTTCCGATGCTGACAGATACATCACCAGGGGTTCCCCTTTCATTGGTGCTGTCAGCGTTGGCAGTCGTATGAGACAATCTTTCATTTCTCGGAACGCATGCTCGGCTTTCGGAGTCGACTTAAACTGATTTTTCTTTACACAATTGCGGAGGGTTTTGATGAATTGCTGCGTGATTAGCGAGGAAACGGTTGAGTGCTGCTAACCGTCCAGCCAACTTCTGCATCTCTTTTATCATCGTTGGTGAAGGCATCCGCTCGATTGCTTGTACCATTTCAGGATTGACCTTAAACCCATCCTTTGTAACGATGAAACCCAGGAATTTTCCTTCTTCCATCCCGAAGGAACATTTCGATGGATTTAGCTTGATATTCACCCTGCGCAGTGTATCGAATGTTTTTTGAATGTTCACCAGCATCATATTTTCTTCCTTGCTCATTATGACCAAATTGTCCATGTATACCTCGATGTATTTACCGATTGCGTCGCTGAATGTTTCGTTCATTAATCTCTGATAAGTTGCACCTGCGTTCTTCAATCCAAAGGGCATTTTTTGTGTAGCAATACAACCCTGTTGGTGTGCGAAATGCGGTCTTGTCTTCATCTTCTATGGCCATTTGCACTTGGTGATATCCTTTATAACAATCAAGGAAGCATTTCCACCTGAACGACGCCAATGAATCGATTTTTTCGTCAATTTCTGGTAAAGCATAACAGTCGCGCGGGCATGCCTTGTTCAGATCTTTGTAATCCACGCACATTCGCCATCCACCGTTTCCTTTGGGGACCATCACTGGACTTGCTACCCAGGTTTGGTAACGAACTTCTCTGATGATACCAGCGTTTAGCAACTCGGTGATTTGTTCTTGCATAGCATCGTGTTTTATGTCTCTCAGATGACGTTTTGTATGCACCACAGGTTTAGCGTTTTAAGAGACATTCAGTCTGTGCTCTGCTATGTGCCGTGTAACAACAACCATATCGGCCGGTGTCTAGGCGAGCACGTTCATGTTTTCAAATAGCAACTTTTTTAGCGTCGCGCGTGGAGATCTAACATTGCTGGGCCCAAGGTGACAGTTTGTTCTGGATATTTGTTGTTCAGTATCCATTTTTCGGCTTCTGCACGTGGTGCGGATTTGCTTGCCTTTGCTGGTCTGATTTCATCAGTTGCGAGGACCTCTTTGCTTGCGTAAATTATTGATATCCCTGTCTCTGTTGGGAAACTAACAGCTGAATGTGGTCCTGAGCAGATCATACTAAAATCTCCTTGAGACTCTCTTCCCAGGAGGATATCGTGTCTTGAGCTTGCTGGTAACACCATGAACGTAACCTCTTCTGTTCTTGAGTTCCTTCCATCCGAGAGTAACACCGGGAACGATATCTGGCCAAGAGGAAAAATGGATTCGTTGCAGAAACCAGTTAGTGGGTAATCTACTGGTTCTAAGCGCGCTTTGTCTTCTTGGTTGAATTGATTAAAGCATTGTTCATAGATGATATATGCGGTGCTCCCTTGATCAATAAAGATGTAATCGGTCTGGTAATGACCGATCACGCTAGAAATGACTATAGGTCTTCTCTCTCTTGGGCCTCCCCGCACCATGGGGAAAACAACTTGTCTTTCGCGCCAAAAGTCATCTTGTGTCCGCTTGTTATAGTTCTTTCCCGCTCTCCGTGGACCCCCTTGAATTGTCACAGCCCCCGACCCCACCCTGGGAGCGGGAGCTGCGACCCAGTCAGATGGTATCGGTGTTTATTAATTACGCAGCGGAAAAATTGTTCATCAAGATCGTAGTTAGGAAATAATTTCAGAGTTTTAAAACACCAAACTTTTAATATTAAACAAATGGGCAAAAACCCATATTCAATTCAATTGTTTTTATAGGGATAAACCCAAATAGATAAAACATAATTTCTTCTTTTATTCAGGTATTTATAGCCACTTTATTTAAGCCTTCAGTGCTCCATAGCCGGCTTGTATTATCTTTTCAGCAAATTACCTGAAACACGTTTTGAAAACATTTTATCAGTAATAAATACTGGCGAGTTCATTCCATTTTTATAAAAATATATTGTTATACTTTACAGCATCAAGGTTTTTACATTTGTTTATATTTACCCAAAAACTCAATCAGTATTTGTCACATGGTGGCAGTTCCGATGTGACGGTGGTCATATCACTCATTGGCTAACTTTCGTCCAATAGTGAAGTTTATTAATATATATTATAGTTTACTACTATTCAAAGGTATTTGTCACTAGGCGATTCCCGTGACGTGGTCAAATCACTGTTGATCATTCTTTCAACTAGTGACTTTGGTCCTAACACTGTTGATCATTCTCTCAACTAGTGCTTGTGGTCGTATCACTGTTGATCGTTCTCTCAACTAGTGACTGTGGTTATAACACTGTTGATCGTTCTTTCAACTAGTGCCTTTGGTTATGTCACTGTTGATCATTCTCTCAACTAGTGACTCTGAACTTAGTAGAGTCCCATGACAATACTTTATCAAATATATTTTTATGGCACAAAACCAATTAGCTTAGAAAATAAGATATATCATTTTCTGTCAAATTAATAGCTATAACTTTATTAAATATAATATATTAATTAAATAATTGTGATATTATTACTTAATATATTACTATGACTAAGACTTAAAATATAATTCCCGATGTATATCTTAGTACAGTAAAAGTTAAATATATAATTGATATATATATCGTTTAAGATATACATTAAGGTTTATATAGTATATATATATTAAAGTTTATAATATACTATTTTAAATATTAATTACATATAATATTTAAATCTTACGATATATAAAATTCTTAAAAGTAATGCAACTAACCCAATGGTAACTATTGGGAATAAACATAAAAGAATATATGCATTTATATGTTGTTAAAAGTAAGTGTATAAAAACATATAATATATATTGTTTTAATATACGAAGATTGAGCCAAAGGTATATGACACGAGCCATAGTCATCACTTGCTACTTTCATTTCTAATTTATTTAATTATGTGGTAGTAATTTTTACCGGTGTCAGAAAGCAAAAGGTAAAAACACTATTCAAATCCGAAAATCTAAAAGACTTTTATGAATTAATATATGTATATAATAGTAGATTATATTTTCTTTAATATAACTAATATATTTTAATAATGATTAATAAAGCTCTATTTTATGTACACACCCTTTAAATGTATTTCAATCATACATTAAATTTATTAATTATTTAATGTAAAAATAATATTAGTTATAGGCTATGGCCACTGGGGCACAATTTCCCCCGTGCTTGTGGTCATGCTACTATTGGCTAACTTTTTTGCCAATAGTAACGAGGGTCAAGTAATGTATAAAACCTCCGATACAGGCAACTATTGCAGAATATAAAAACTTAATCACTGTAAGTATAACTGATAAACATTTAGGATTTTTGGTAAAGCATTTTTAAATATAAAGGTATCATAAAAAGGTGATAAAACTGTGAGAAAAGAGAATGGTTATTGGATTTTATCAGCCCAAACTATTGGCTATTGGCCGCTGTCACCCCCAACTATCACTTTGACGTCCGTCACCCCCAACTTAACACTTAGTGTGTTTTGTCACCAGATAGTTAACTGGTCACTAATTTTTGATGTTGTTACTATACTTTTGGAGGTGTCATAGGGATCTTAGGACACCCCAAATGTATAGGAACAGGATCAAAAGTAAGTGATCAGTTAACGACGTGGTGATAGAACACAAAAGTGTTAAGTTGGAGGTGGCGGGTGTCAAAGTGATAGTTGGGGGTGACAGCGGCCAATAGCCAATAGTTTGGGGTGATAAAATCCAATAACCCAAAAGAGAATGGACTCACTTTGTAACTTTAGGGTTCAACTAGAAAGCCTCCTGGTATAATCTTGGGTATAACTCCTGAGCTTTTTAATAAAATATATATAATGTACTCGTGTTAAGTATAGTAACCCTAATTCAACTTATCCCTACGTCACGAGACAGAACCCCAACGAACTTAGTCGTGCAGAGCCTTGACATGCGTTATGGGCCTCCAGATCAATCGGAAAGGGTATCAGTGATCGGGAGTTAAAACACTTAAAATGAGACAGGGCTTTATTATTATTATGGGGTGAAATATATATATATAAAAAAAGAAATTAGTTTAAAAGAAACAGAGGGGCGACAGAAAGAAAGATGGGAGGAAATTTTGTGCCATTTTCTTTGAAGTTGTGAATCCTATTTATACATTCTTGGAGTGTAGGAAAAATGGACACGTACACCTTCCTAAATTCATGCATACACACGTAGAACAATCACATTAATTTGTTCATATCTAATTCCATGCATACGTATACATGATTTCATATTTGATAGTTTTAAATTTTATTATTTTATTATAATAATTAATTCAGCTGCTTCACTTATTTGGCGCTTATAACTTCAAAAATATAATGTTTTATAAAACAATGGATATGTCATTAGAACGAGAATAATCTTATCTACATTTTGAACCTAGTTTCATTAAAAACAGAGTAGGTTCAAATATAATGTATTTTTATAATTTAATTATTAAACGGTTCCTAGGCCCGTCTAGGTACTTCATATTTCTAACAGTCAACTTACCCGTAGTCTACCCGTTTAATAATATAAGTTTTCGTATACTTAATTTTAATATAGAAAATAGAAATGTCACACATATACAAGCCAATTAATTAGTATAACATTCCAACCAATTATATATAAAATAGTTTTTAAAACTATATGGGTCGAATAATTATATTAAAAATAAAACTAGTTAATAATGGTTAATAAATTTAAACAACCTATAAAAAAATGAAATGTTACATCCTCCCCACCTTGTTTTAAATCTCGTCCTCGAGATTTGGGCTACAATGTCTTCTTAGAGTTATGTCATGTCATAGTCAATAAGAACAGTATTAAGGTAAATGACACAGAATCAACATATGTTCAAATTTTGTGAAAACGAGTTGTACAATAAATAGGACTCAATGGTTCAACTGAATTAATTCAAGAAATCGATGTCAAAGGAACAAGATGAAATGATATAGTTTCCAAGGTGACTGGGATTAAGCCCAGAGAGATATATGATGAAATTGACTGTTTACAAGTTGTAAATGACTTTTAGAAACAATAGAATTCATTGTCAAAGGAAACTTACTTTGATTGTCAACCGAGAAAGATTTAGAATCAACAAGCTCAAAATGAAATAGAAGCACGAAAATAAATTGTCAACTATTAAACCATGATATGAGAAAAATTAATGTGTTGACATTTATTGAATTGCAAGGATACACCGAAATCAACAGAGTTAGTGTATCATTGTCTTAATACATAATTGCATTAAGACTATTTTCAATGATGAGTCAAACGAAAGATATACGTGGTTTTGAATGATTCGTATGATTATGATTAGACCAAGCTACAAGTTTATATCGACGCCGCAAGGTGTCGAAATGATTGAAATAGCTCAATAATTACGGTGACCGAACAAGTTCACCGTTTTCGTAATCAACTGAAAGTTTTAATGAAGAAAATTTCAAATAAATATTATAGGATTTTCAACTGATGATGAAAGACCAAATGAATATCATAGATTTTTCGATTAATGATGAAAGAAACGTTAAGAGGTACACCGGAATATAATACGAATTTGTATACTCTTATCTTAACACATAATTGTATGAAGACAGTTTAAGATAATGAATCAACAGAAATTAAATAAATAAACCTGTACATCAGGTGTGAGAATGAGATTAGCTTAAGCTTCAAATTAAAGAAAACGCCATCATAAGGTGTCGTAACCAATTAAATGATTCAATGAAGATGAAGACCAGACAAGTGTATTATGGTTCTGAATAGATGAAGTACTTGACAGGATGCATTTATTTAAAAACTTTTATTTATGCTAGGGTTAAATAATAACTTAACTTAGATATTACATATCAGCGATTACGTCTGGAATCATTTCTGCTTCTTGCGTAGTAAGTACGAATGCTCGCGCGTTCTTCTTAGCTCCGTCTGTTGTTTTTGCCTGGTTTTCGGGTGCTTTAGTCAATTTCGGGAAATATGGTTTGATGTGTCCCGTTTCTCCGCAATTGAAACAAATATTAGTTTTCCTTCTACACTCTTTCTCTATATGCCCAGTCATCTTGCAGAAGTCACAGTAGGGCGTTCTCCTAAAATGACATATTCCTGAATGCTTTTTGTTACAGCTTCTGCAGGTAGGTTGCTCCAATGACGGTTCAGTTCCTTTCTTCTTGAATTCTTGAGAAATTTTCCAGGCCAACTCTTTCTTCTTGTTTTCTTCTCTTGTGCGTATTAGTCCATCTGTCAGGATGTTAGCTAGTTCAACTGTTTCTTCAATAGTCTGTGGTCTGGCGGCCTTGACCATGTCTCGGATTTCACTCACTAATCCCCAAATATAACGAGAAATTAGTACGGGTTCTGGCGAAGCCAGAGTTGGTACCATTCTTGTGTACTCGAAGAACGTCGTCGTATACTCCCGACAATTTACATCTATCATTTTATGATTTAGGAACTCGTTAGCCATTCGTTCCTTTTCAGAAGGGGGACAAAATTTCCTTTCTACCATTTCCTTGAATTTTTCCCAGTTCATGGCATAAGCCATGTCACTTCCTTTTGCCTGAAGAATTGTATTCCACCATTCTAAGGCTTCTTCCTTGAAGAGGTTGGAAGCATACATCACCTTATCTTCTTCGGCACATTTGCTGATTTTAAGAGCAACTTCCGTTTTTTCCAACCATCGCAGAGGAGTCGTGGCTCCTTCACTGCCTGCGAACTCAGTTGGTTTACAAACTAGAAATTCTTTGTAGGTACACCCGAGAGTCGTTGCCTTCATTTTCATAGGAAATGGGGTTTTGATAATATCATCATTGTCTCCATTGACACTATGGCTAAAACTGTCATCACGAGTATGCTTGTTACTCACAACTTTGGTGGATTCTACGGGGTTTTTAACAGCTTTAATTATTAAAGGTAAAGCATTAACTATTCCTTAGGCTATTAGATTTTCTATAGCATTTTTATCCAAATGATTTTCATTATTAGCATGAACTTCTGGATTATGTGATACTTCATTCGACATCTGAATGGCAAACATTTTCAATTATTAATATCACAGAAAAATTAAAACAAAACAATACTTCCAGGAATCATATGTGCATATCTACATATATATATATTCCTATATTTAAATCTATAAAAATAACACATATGTTACTTTGTATTAATTTCCTAACTTTATTGTTTCAGATTAGGTATTAAAAGAACACCTAAATAGCTTAAACAAGTGGCTCTGATACCATCTTCTGTCACAGCACCCGACCCCACCCTGGGAGCGGGAGCTGCGACCCAGTCAGATGGTATCGGTGTTTATTAATTACGCAGCGGAAAATTTTTTCATCAGGATCGTAGTTAGGAAATAATTTCAGAGTTTTAAAACACCAAACTTTTAATATTAAACAAATGGGCAAAAACCCATATTCAATTCAATTGTTTTTATAGGGATAAACCCAAATAGATAAAACATAATTTCTTCTTTTATTCAGGTATGTATAGCCACTTTATTTAAGCCTTCAGTGCTCCATAGCTGGCTTCTAATATCTTTACAGCAAATTACCTGAAACACGTTTTGAAAACATTTTATCAGTAATAAATACTGGCGAGTTCATTCCATTTTTATAAAAAATATATTGTTATACTTTACAGCATCAAGGTTTTTACATTTGTTTATATTTACCCAAAAACTCAATCAGTATTTGTCACATGGTGGCAGTTCCGATGTGACAGTGGTCATATCACTCATTGGCTAACTTTCGTCCAATAGTGAAGTTTATTAATATATATTATAGTTTACTACTATTCAAAGGTATTTGTCACTAGGCGATTCCCATGACGTGGTCAAATCACTATTGATCATTCTTTCAACTAGTGACTTTGGTCCTAACACTGTTGATCATTCTCTCAACTAGTGCTTGTGGTCGTATCACTGTTGATCGTTCTCTCAACTAGTGACTGTGGTTATAACACTGTTGATCGTTCTTTCAAATAGTGCCTTTGGTTATGTCACTGTTGATCATTCTCTCAACTAGTGACTCTGATCATTTCACTGTTGATCATTCTCCCAACTAGTGACTCTGAACTTAGTAGAGTCCCATGACAATACTTTATCAAATATATTTTTATGGCACAAAACCAATTAGCTTAGAAAATAAAATATATCATTTTCTGTCAAATTAATAGCTATAACTTTATTAAATATAATATATTAATTAAATAATTGTGATATTATTACATAATATATTACTGTGACTAAGACTTAAAATATAATTCTCGATGTATATCTTAGTACAGTAAAAGTTAAATATATAATTGATATATATATCGTTTAAGATATACATTAAGGTTTATATAGTATATATATATTAAAGTTTATAATATACTATTTTAAATATTAATTACATATAATATTTAAATCTTACGATATATAAAATTCTTAAAAGTAATGCAACTAACCCAATGGTAACTCTTGGGAATAAACATAAAAGAATATATGCATTTATATGTTGTTAAAAGTAAGTGTAAAAAAACATATAATATATATTGTTTTAATATACGAAGATTGAGCCAAAGGTATATGACACGAGCCATAGTCATCACTTACTACTTTCATTTCTAATTTATTTAATTATGTGGTAGTAATTTTTACCGGTGTCAGAAAGCAAAAGGTAAAAACACTATTCAAATCCAAAAATCTAAAAGACTTTTATGAATTAATATATGTATACAATAGTAGATTATATTTTCTTTAATATAACTAATATATTTTAATAATGATTAATAAAGTTTTATTTTATGTACACACCCTTTAAATATTTCAATCATACATTAAATTTATTAATTATTTAATGTAAAAATAATATTAGTTATAGGCTATGGCCACTGGGGCACAATTTCCCCCGTGCTTGTGGTCATGCTACTATTGGCTAACTTTTTGGCCAATAGTAACGAGGGTCAAGTAATGTATAAAACCTCCGATACAGGCAATTATTGCAGAATATAAAAACTTAATCACTGTAAGTATAACTGATAAACATTTAGGATTTTTGGTAAAGCATTTTTAAAAATAAAGGTATCATAAAAAGGTGATAAAACTCTGAGAAAAGAGAATGGACTCACTTTGTAACTTTAGGGTTCAACTAGATAGCCTCCTAGTATAATCTTGGGTATAACTCCTGAGCTTTTTAATAAAATATATATAATGTACTCGTGTTAATTATAGTAACCCTAACTCAACCTTATCCCTACGTCACGAGACAGAACCCCAACGAACTTAGTCGGGCAGAACCTTGACATGCGTTATGGGGCTCCAGATCAATCGGAAAGGGTATCAGTGATCGGGAGTTAAAACACTTAAAATGAGACAGGGCTTTATTATTATGGGGTGAAATATATATAAAAAAAAAAGAAATTAGTTTAAAAGAAACATAGGGGCGACAGAAAGAAAGATGGGAGGAAATTTTGTGCCATTTTCTTTGAAGTTGTGAATCCTATTTATACATTCTTGGAGTGTAGAAAAAATGGACACGTACACCTTCCTAAATTCATGCATACACACGTAGAACAATCACATTAATTTGTTCATATCTAATTCCTTGCATACGTATACATGATTTCATATTTGATAGTTTTAAATTTCATTATTTTATTATAATAATTAATTCAGCTGCTTCACTTATTTGGCGCTTATAACTTCTAAAATATAATGTTTTATAAAACAATGGATATGTCATTAGAACGAGAATAATCTTATCTACATTTTGAACCTAGTTTCATTAAAAACGGAGTAGGTTAAAATATAATGTATTTTTATAATTTAATTATTAAACGGTTCCTAGGCCCTTCTAGGTACTTCATATTTCTAACAGTCAACTTACCCGTAGTCTACCCGTTTAATAATATAAGTGTTTGTATACTTAATTTTAATATAGAAAATAGAAATGTCACACATATACAAGCCAATTAATTAGTATAACATTCCGACAAATTATATATAAAATAGTTTTTAAAACTATATGGGTCGAATAATTATATTAAAAATAAAACTAGTTAATAATGGTTAATAAATTTAAACAACCTATAAAAAAAATGAAATGTTACATGAATCATGTGAGTTTCTAATTTTCGGAGCTTTTTGTTATCTGGGCCTTCTTCCCTTCTTTGAATTTGGCGATTATCACGCTTTCCCCCTTTTACCAGATGGGTGAGTCTTCCGTCTCTCAGAGCTCTTTCTATTTCTTGCTTTAGGCTAGAGAAGTCGTCGGTCAGGTGACCTGTGTCTTTGTGGAATTCACAGAAAAGATTTGGGTCTTGGCCCCTTTTGTTTCGCATCTGTAAAGGGGGTTTGAACTGGTGGTTCTCAGCTGACAAGACCTCGGAAGGGGTCTTTATCAGGGGTGTCCACTGCTTTTCCCTATTTTCTCTCTTAACTTCTTTGCGATGACTAATCTGGTTGATTGTATTGCACGCGTCTTCTCTTATCGGGCTTCTTTCTTTGTAGCCAGATGTTTTCCATGATTGGCCTTTGCCTTTCTTGTTGCGGCAATCGCTTTGGCTGTAATTGTATTGACGGCTGTCATCGCCGGTCAATTGTTTATCGGTGCGCGCAATCGTCTTTGCTGCTTCAATGAAGGTGTCCCAATCTTTGGGGCCTCCGTCTCTCCCTTTCAACCGCTTTATCAGGTCATCACACTTTACCGCCCTCATAAAGTGCGCGCGCATCATCTTCTCGCCTACATCTCCGATTTCCAGACATTCCTTGTTATATCTGGTGATGAAATCTTCTATGCTTTCATGATCCTTCCTCCATATATTTAGGCAATCAGCTGGATCTCTAGTGTGTCTGCGCTGTTGGGAGAAGTGCGCGAGGAACTTGTCCCGAAAATCGATCCATGATTTAATTCTACCTACTGGTAAGCTATCAAACCAGACGCGCGCCGCGCCGACAAAGGTTTGTGCGAAAAGATGACACCAAGTTGGTAATGTCCACTCACCTGTTAACCCTGTGCCGCTGAATACTTGGAGATGGTCATCAGGATCTGATAAGCCGTTGTATTTACCCACATTGTGTGGCAACTTTGTCTTATCGATATCGGCTGTTGCGATTTCCTTGATGAACTTAGATTTTTCAGCCATGCCTTCTGGGTGATAGCTCAACGAGTAATCATGTTCTGCGTTTGGATTATACCCCGCGTGCTTGTGGGGTTTATACGCCTCGTGTTCCGGTGGTAATCTGCTAAACACCGTGCTTTCTCTTTTGTACGTTGTATCATCTTTTTCATTGCAGCTATCCCATTCGTCGTTTATGTTGCGCGACCCTAAACGACTGTGCACTGTCCTCGTCTGCTGATGAGTGTGTTGCACAAAATTTCTTTCGGTTTCACCATACGTGTCGCGTGTGTCATTCGCACTTTGCCTTCTGGTGTTCGGTGTTTTTTCAGTTTGTTAGTTCCGCGCATGCGCCTGTTGGGGAATGTGAGTGCTTGGTGCTCTTTGTGGTGGAGTGATAAAGGCGGATTGATTTGCTTGCGCTTGAAGCATGGCTTGTTGTGCGTTTAACTGCGCATAGACAAGGTTTAGTGATGCTGTCTGTTTGGCATACCAGGAGGCCAGAGTTTCTCCTTCAGGTAGCCCTAAGAGTGCTGAGAAGTTTACTTGCGTTTGACCCGATGGTACTGAAGGACCAGCCCCATGGTTTGGTGTCAAGACTTCCGGAGGTGTTTGGTTAACTACCCCCAGTGGAGGTTGAAAGGTAGCTCCATTGGTTCTTTGATGGATAATTCTGGAAGTGCTTCCAAAGATCTCAGGTATCTCATTGTTTACTTGCCCTTCTCGGATAGTCTCGTTCCCTTGGAACCTTTGGACGTGAGCGGTGTCCGAAATTAGTTCAAAGGAAGAGATTTCTCCGTCTACGTGAGGTGAAGGGTTTGGTTCAGTCATTTAGAGAGCTTTTTTGAAGAAAGAGGAAATGAAAATGGTTTGCAAAAAATGCGGTGGGCGCCAATGATGAAACACTGCTTAACACCGACGGTTAACCAGCTGGGATGTTCCTTATGTGGGTTCAATCTCCTTCTCTGCTCGCCAATGACTAAGGTCCTGCAAAATAACAACACCTTTAGCTCGTTAAGAGGGGAATATGGGGGTTTCCCTCTTAACCGGGCTCCGGCGTGAGAATAAGTACTGCTCTGAGGAAGAAAACAGTGTGTGTTGTGGGTGAAAAGTGAGGAGAATAGAATAGAATAACCTGAATGATGAAGGGTCCTATTTATAGCCGGAGGGTGAAGGAGGGAGGATCGACCTTGCCAGCTGTCATCGGGCGCCAGCTGTCCGACCAAGGGGAATATCCTCTTGGTCTCCTTTGCTGTGGTCAGGATAGTGGTCCACGTGGCGCGCCGATATTCGTCCTCGGTGGAGAAAACGTACTGCTGTTGTCGGTCCGCCCCCCAGATTTGTTGCAGGTCTACATGGCGCTCGATTACTGGTGACACGTGTCGTCCTTTCTGTCGGAAGGAGCATCTTTGGTGTCGCCTTGACGTCTTCCAGAAGCTTCTAGATTTACTTGCTGATGTAGGCGTCATGTTGGACGGAAAAAGTGGTGTGGTCCCTGCCATGTGGACATGGACTTGGGACCATACCTCTTCAGAAAGTTTAAAATACAATATCATTTAACGTACAATACGTATGAGATGAAATTATAACATGTGTAATTAGTTTTATACTTTTATAACATGCGTGATTAAGTTTTTACCCCATGCATGATTTCTGATTTTGTATATGCATCACTACTAGAAAATCTGAAACTTCTTACACCAGTTTTCTTAGGAAATGCGTCATAAAACTGGCTTTTCTACGCATTTATGACAAACACCTGATGTAGGAAAACACCTTGTAGGAAACCCGTTTTCAACGCATTTATTAGGGCTTTGAGTTTTATAACGTGCGTAATTTCATCTCGTACGTATTGTACGTTAACCCATCCATATATATATATATATATATATATATATTAAATTTCAAATTACAACCATTAACTAATTAGAAAAATAATTTATGGAGAGGTTTATGTAGAGTTATTCGGATTTCACTTCGTGTTCGGTTGCGAATATGATACAGGCGATCATCCGTCAGCCAATGGATTAAACTACCCCTATTTTCGCGTTTGTTGTTCGTGACTTGATGTTGCTTCACAAATTTGTGCAAGGTTATGTTAACAAAAGAAAACATGTAGAAGTGATTGTTCTTACGACATGTTGGTGCGTGTGGAGAGCAATAAACGACACGATCTTTTCTAACGGTGTGTTCCCGAGTTAAAAATCCCTCCCCTTCCCTCCCCTCCCCTCCATGTCTTTCCAAATTGGAAAGACTATTTTCAGGCAAAAAAAACCCCATTTTCCCTCCCCCCCACCTGTTAAGTGGATCTCTGGAACACCATTTTCCCTCCCCTCCCCTCCCCTCCCCCTGTTAAGTGGATCTCTGGAACACAGCGTAATAGTCAAGTCTCTATCGCCTAGATTATTGACGACGTCAAGACTCTTAGTTATTTGCGGATAATTATACGTTAAAGTATAAAATTTGGAGCGGTTGCAATGGTGTGATTTTCGTTTTGCAATAATTGTCTTATGTAATTTCAGGCTATAGTATCATGTTTCTAGCATCTTGCCGTACGTTTTTATCTTCATAAAAACTTTTCTTTTTGTTGTTCAATAAAAATACAAATTAGAAGAACCACAATTCGAAAAATGCTTCGCATCTAGTCATTAGATCCCTATGATGAATCTTAGCGTCCCATGTAGAGCTATTACACTTCAAATCTTAAAAAAAAAAAACCCACTTTGTTGCATATTTGCGTACATATTTCTATCGATGAGTCTCATTTATCGTCTTGTTATTAAAATTTGAATAAAAACGTATTCCAAATCCATGAAAACACATTGTGATTGTAGAAATCATATGGATCATCGGGAGTATCGAATACCTTTCCCGTTACATCAAAGTTTTCTTTCTTAAACAAAAGATCAACATCTATTTCATGTTTTTTCTTTATTTTAATAGTTGAACCACTATTAATGACCCAAAACCTTTGGCATCAAAATTGTCGATTAGATGTGTTTTAAAAACGTCTTCCTCCAAGTGAACTTCGATTCCATTGTTTTTGTTGGAAAAATAGTGGGTTTTTTACTAATTTTGGACAAAAGTATTTTATATTATACTTCTGAAAATATATGTACTTTATATTTGGTATGTGTTCTATGTTGAAGAGCATTATAATGAACCAAACCACATTCAAATCGGAGCTCAGATGAATGAGATATCGATACTTGAAATTGAGACTTAAAAATGAAAAAGTTGCGAAATCAAAGTTGCGAAATTAAATATATATATATATATATATTAATTAATATTTCAAATATATTTTTAAATATTAACAACTAGGTTAAAACCCCGGGTATTACACGGGTTGCATAAATATAATTTTATATAATAAATAGTCAAGATTTATCTTTTAAAAATGAACTTTAATGTATTATTTACTTATTATAACATTTTACTTTGGTAAATATGTATTCTTAACTAATTTTTTGTTTAAAATTATTATAATTATTTAATATGATCATAATAAAAATAAACGTTTATATTCTTATCTAATTTTTTGTTTAAAATTATTATTATTATTATATTATTATTATTATTATTATTTAATATGATCAAAATAAAAACACATGTTTATCCTTATCTAAATATTTATTCTTATCTAATATTTTTGTTTAAAATTATTATTATTATTATTATTATTATTTAATATGAGAGATAAATAGGAAAATAAGATGAGAAAGCACCAGGAAGTGACATATGTCCAAAAAAGATTTTTATTTATTAGTATAGGAAGATTACTATGTAAAAAATTATGAAAAAGTTACTCGATTATATATAAAATAATAATTACAATCAAGACAAATAATAAACGAGCCGAGCTCAACCTTAAAAAACCACATACGAGCTGAGCTCGAGCTTAAAAAACCACATACGAGCCAAGCTTGAGCCTGAGCTTTCGTAATTTAAACGAGCTCAGGCTCAGCTCGTTTGCACCTCTAATTTTTATGAATACCTAATCTTTGTATACAAACTAGTTTTTGCCCCGCCCGCGTTGCGGGGCAATAAGCCGAATATTTCTCTCTCATAACATGTATGTCTGTACAGAGGGCAAAATCGTAACTATATTTTGAACTGGAGGCGAAATCATAATTTTAAACTAAGAGCAAAATCATAATTTTGAGCTAGGGGGGAAAACATAATTTTATTTTGAACTGTGGGCAAAAACGTAATTTTGAGCTGATGGCAGAATCGTAATTTTGAGCTAGAGGAAAAAACAACATTTTATTTTGAACTGGGGGCAAAAACGTAATTTTATACGGAGGGCGAAACCGTAATTTTAAACTGGGAACAAAATTAAAATTGAGTTTTTGAACCGAGGGCAAAAGCGTAATTTTAAGCTAGGGGCAAATTTATAATTTTATTTTAAGCTGGGGGCAAAAACGTAATTTTAAACGAAGGACGAAAGCGTAATATTAAACTGGGAATAAAAGTAAATTATACATATGATTTGAAAGTTTGCATGAATAGTATTTATAATTTTTTAATATTTTGAGTTTAAGTAATCTTTTATATGTTATATAAGTTGAGTTTTAGTAATAAACCATAATTCATAATTTTAAGTGTTTGCTTTTTTATTTTTATTAACAGTATTTTATTTATTATTAAATTTGATATTTTAGTAATAACTTGTGTTCGTTAACTTTAAAAAATAAAAATAAAATTAAAATTCGTTTATATGTTTATTTTTTTTAGCATTCCATAGGCATTGGATCGGTATCGATACGGTTCGTTACATAGTAACTTGTGTTTGTTTATTTTTTTAACATTCCGCGGGCATCTGATCGGTATAATTACGGTTGGCTACAGCAACGGTACCATACATGCTCTAGGTATAGAAATCAACACGTGTTTTACATCGGTTGATTTTGATAAAAATGAACACCGACAGAGCGGCATTGATGTTGTTCGAACAATATCGATTGGTTTAGATTGTCACGGAAATATTCATTTATCGACACATACAAAGTTGTATAAATGAATAATTTATAGGGTGTCAGTTTATCGAAAGAAAAAACAATAAAAATAAATATTGGTAACGAACTAATGTTGTTAGTTTTTTTTCGTTCCGGTTCACTATGGTAGCGATACGATACCAACATTGTTCGATTTGACACGGTATGGTAGTGATACGGTGTCAATTTATCAAAAACAAAAACAATAAAAATAAAACCAGTACCAGTACAGATGTTGTTCGGTTAGTTTCAGTCAGGTTTGGTACGATAGTGGAACAATATTCGTTTACAATAAAATTTACATCGCAGTGTTGAAAAAAATAAACATAGAACACAAACCAACCGAACCGATATCAACTAAACAACATGCTATTTGCTTTTATTGTTTTTGATCGATGTAAGATTTTCTCTTTTGATTACTGTAGCGAGTGTTGGTACCGTAACAAACCGAACAGATAACGACCGAATTCCCGCCGCGAAGCGCCGAGGAAAATTGACTAGTTATAATTATTAATTCAAACTCCCCTGAACAGCAAACCAAATATTATATTCAAATTCAAAGTTTTTTAGTTTTTGATTTTAACCATTATATTTTAAATAATACGTTTTTAACCTATTCAGTTTCGATTGAATACGCAACCGTATTTAATAATTTTTTTTAACGATGTTACTGTATAAACTTAGTTGAAAAAAGAGTTTTATTCAAGACAGTACAATGACGGACCGAACTAATACTGACACCGGCACCGATATCAGTACTGTTTGTTATTATCAGAACCAATTCCGATATACGTTTTTATGATTTTTTATCGACGTCGGTACCGGTATTTTTATTATCGGAACTGGTACCGGTTTTCGTTTAATGGCTTTCAATGTAAAAACATTTAGTGTGCATATTTTTGACATTAAATTGAATCCCGGTACTATAGTGATACCGTTAAGAACCGAACCGATACCGACCAATTTCCCGACACCGATAGAACTCTGATGAATAGTAACATATTGTATGTTATTATATTAAAAAAATTTATGTTCCAGTTTCACCTGTTATGCTTTAAATAATATATGTTTTTAACCAATTTAGTTTTTGCATTTAATTTGATTTTAGTTGAATAACTTGCATTCAAATATTTTTTAAGTTGAATATGTGACTGTGTTTGATATTTTTTTTCTCAACGTTAATGTATGAACTTTGTTGAAAAAGAGTTTAATTCAAAATAGTACATTGACAAATCGAACCTATGCTGACATCGATACCAGTACTGTAATTATCAAAACTGGAACACTCTTCGTTTTTATGATTTTTATCGACATCGGTACAGGTATTGTAATTAAAAGAACCGGAACCAGAACCAAAACCGGTATTTGTTTTTATGGTTTTCGATGTAAAACACGTTCTTTTGCACGTATCATGACTTTAAACCAAATGCATATACCATACTGATACCGTCAGAAACCCAACCGATGATGCCAGCCGAGTTCCTGCCGCAACGCGCGGGAAAGTCTTCCTTGTTAAAATTAGTTTGGTCAAATAGGGAAGTGCCAGACAGCTGCCTGGCACTATTCCCCCCCACCCCCCCCCCCCCCCTCTTCTAAATGTATATGTAGTATAATAAATAAAATCTTTTTGGACACGTCACTATGTGGTTACACTCACCTTTATTTTCCCACTTCTCTCTTATTAAATAATAATATTAAAAAATTTAACAAAATGCTATTATATTATTATATATATTAACATAAACAACTGATGAACAGTGTTTCAATTTTTTTAGTATTGATTTTTTTCTAAGGTTTCATATTATATTGGTTTATTACATAATTTGATTTTAAAGTTTTTATTATCAAACAGGAAACCATAAAATTTAATGTATACTGGTATTGGTGGTGTACGGTTCAGTTTGGTATAATATGGTAGCAATACGGTGTCAGTTTATCGAAAGCAAAAACAATAAAAATAAAACCGGTATCGATACAGAAAATTTTCAATCGGTTCCGATTTGGTTTGGTAGCGGCACGAAGGACCATGAATAGTAAATAATTTTTTAAGTATTTGTTTTAGTTTTGTTAATAGTATTTTACTTTTTATTTAATATGATATTTTTGCTAATAACTTGCGTATGTTAATTTTTTAAAATGATCCAAAGACGCAACTATGTTTGATTTTTTTTTCCAATATCCCGATATAAATCTTATTGAAAATGGATGTTGCGCCACTACCATGCCGAACGGAAAACCGACTGAATAACATCGGTACCGATATTCATTGTAATGGTTTTTGGTCAATCTTATTGAAAACGGATACCGTGTGCTACCGTACCGAACATAAAATTGACCAAACAACATCAGTATTGGTACCGATATTTACTTTTATGATTTTTAGTTCGATAAACTGACACCATATCACCACTGTACTGCACTGTACCGAGCCAAACCAAACAACATCGGTAGCGGTACCCATATTTTTTTTTATGGTTTTTGGTTTCGATAATACTTCATTTATACAACTCCGTCAGCGAAACAATAACGATATTGTGACCAACTGAACCTATATCATCCAAACAACATCGATACCGGTACCATATTCATTTTTTTTGTTTTCGATCGATGTAAAACGTGTGGTGATTGCTATACCGAATGTCTGTATCATAGATACGAGAGCAAACCAAATTGATATCAGCTGAAATGCCGCCGCGAAGCGCGGTGCAAATCAACTAGTTTAGATTATTTCAACGTACATGACACTATAAATAATATTAAATAACAATTTTTTCTTCATACATGTTACTAAGATAGTAAAAACACTCAAGTAATAAAGTATCGATATCTGTGGCAACGGGTGCAGGACGTCCCAATGATAGACCGTATCCTACCGAGGCATGGTGCGGTCTTGAGGGCAACCCGGTTTTCACCCAGCTGTTACCCCAGCGGCTTTACCCGTGTGGGGGCAGTATGGTTTCCGGGCGAAGGTCAGCTTACGAGACGGCCGGGGCCCAATCGAACATCGCGCCGGAGGGCGGAGCTGACGGGGGATTGTCTTCGACAAGAACCCGGTGACACTGAGTCACGTACATAGAAAGTCACCCTTCAAAAAAAAATAAAGTATCGATAATTTAACCTGAGTATATCAACTTAATAATATAAAATTCATTAGTTGGATATAATCAATAATTACTAATAAAATATTAGATAACATGTATAAGTACTTATAAGTTTACTAAAAGTATAATTTATGACACTAGAATTACAAGTAGGTTATCTAAATAAAGGATTAAGTTACGTTTGCAATATTATTTGATAGCTATGTTGGTGTAATACATGTATTTATTCAACCCAAGCAATACATAGGTTTTCTAAAAACATTTACTCAAATCGTTTAATACAAGAGATTCTAACCTAATTTTTTTTTTTTTTATAGAAGAATTTACAATTCTGTAAAAAATAAGTTTGGTTTGAAACACTTATCCACCTTTACACCCAGGGGCGGATCTACCCTATGATAAGGTTACCCCTATGAAGATTTTCTAGATCCGTCATTATTTACACCGTCAATGTAACAACCCAATTTGACTATAAACAAAATTCAATAAATGTTTTAGCTGTTATAATTTATACAAGAAATACAAAATAAACTCAATTACACGTATCATATTAATTCTTTTCCCTCTCGAGCACTCTTCTAGGTATTCCCCAAGCCAGGTAACCTAATGTACACAAAAGGAAATGTAAGCATGAGTATTTGTGATAAGTAGAGTATATATATAATAAGTATAAAAATTAAATACAAATGAAACTTAATATAAAAAATGTTTTTAATATAAAATAAGTTAAGATAGTTTTTTTTTTTACTTTTCTCTTACTCGTTAAAAATAATGTCTAATTGCAAAATGTAAAAAAAAAATTATAATTTTATAGTAGTAGAGTAATTATTGTAGGGTTATTATAATTAATAACAATTTGCAGAGTAATTATAATTACGCTACAAAATTACATAATTACTCTACTAGTGTAAAATCATGATATTTTTTTAATTGCGGAACTAAATTACATGCTTAGTTAAATGAGAAAAAAAATCAATAAAAAAAGAAAATTCCCTCCTTCACTCACGTTAAGGGTATTTTGTATCTTAAGACTCATTTGTACAATAACTTAACCCATATAATAATATATATCAAACTAGGGGTGTAAACGAGTCCGGGCCGAGCCCGAGCTTGACTGGGCTCGAGCTCGGCTCGTCATGTCTTTGTGAAGCTCGAGCTCGGCTTGGTTCGAGCTTTATTTATTTGAGCTTGGGCTCGGCTCGCGAGTAAAACCCAAAGCTCGAACTCCGCTCGATTAGGCTCGAGCTATTTTGAGAACAACCTCAAACGAACAAAAAGCTCGGCTTTAGCTCGCTTCAATATCGCTTCAACGAGCCAAAGCTCGGCTCGAGCTTAGCTCGCCAATGTTATAATCATTATTATTATATTATATAATAAATAAATAATTTTTTGTTTGGGCTCGTTTAGGCTCGCGAGCCTAAACGTGCTTTGTATTTCAGGCTCGAGCTCGGGCTCGATAACTACACGAGCTCTAATTCAGGCTCGAGCTCGGGCTCGGGCTCGTCAAAGCTCGGCTCATTCGAGTTTTTAACGAGCCAATAACGAATAGCTATCGAGCCTCTGGGGTTATTTACACCCATATATCAAACTAACAATACCTAAATAATATCATATTCAGTATAAGAATTCAATATCATATTACGTGACACATTTAGAGTTCACATTGCATGTTCGGAGCCACATTCAGATTTCATATATGTCAGTATAGTAACTTAGTATTCCAAAAGAATAACAATTAGACTATTATGCGCAACGAATGCAGAGTTTATATACCAAATAGGCTCTCTCACCCATCACGCTATTCTTTTGGGTTGTATGTAATATTGGTATCAGAGCCAAACTCGGAGTGGTGGACTGGAGAGAGCCAGTCGTGTCCTTAAGGAGGGTCGATTGTTATGGACTGAAACCATTGCAAAGTACGGGACTTGTCACACATTGGTTGTATCGACACAACCAATATGGGGTTTATATACCAAATAAACTCTCTCACCCACACTAGTCTTTTGAGTTGGTTCTCTTGTTTGGTATGTAACACGCTGTAAATTTTCGAGCCTAGTGCAAATCCACATAATAATAAATTTAAATTTCCTATTACGGGGTAGAGTAGATACAAATTCGTACCTTGATCAATAGATAAAGTAACAGAGGCAAAATCTTAAATCTTCTCCAAACGATCATGGATTCTTTCTTCGACTCGCGCAACGACTTCAATCGGTTTGTATACCGCTTTGCAATTGTCCCAAATGCTTGCTATTGCTCGTATTCTTTTCGACTTGATGGTTGTGAGCGACAAAATCAAAGAAAAGGTAGGATTATATGGTTTGAAGGCGAGGGTGAATACAAATATATTTTAAATATTATTCTCTCAAAAAAAATATTTATTCTGTAATTATTCTTTTTTTTATTAATTTACAGTTGTTATTCGTTATCTATTTATCTTAAACTTGTATTTAATTTAAATAACTTAAATTCATTTATTTACATTAGATTAGATTATATTCAGATTTATTCAATCCAAACTTGTATTTAATTTAATAACTTAAATTCATTTATTTATATTAGATTAGATTATATTCAGATTTATTCAATCCATCATCACATAACATTTGTAAAATTGTAATTCAAACCAACAACTTCTTAGATTCCTAATTTGCGTATTAAATTCACAATTTATTTTGTAATATATTTTTTTAAACTTTAATATCCGTTATAGAAATTCGGTCATCACAACCAGGCCCAGATCATTAAGAGTGGACCAGGCTCACATAAGCCCAACCCACTACAAGATGCTAATAACCCATTGAATGGAAACTAAGTGCTATAAAATATTTTAATGTCAAAAAGGGAAGAAATGAAAGGTTTATAACATGAGTGGATGGTTACAGTACAAATCATATTTATTTTAAAAATTGTGGGAACAGATCCTAACATTTAACAAAATTATAGTAGCATATACCAAAACAACACATATATAAAATGTTCACTTTTGAATTATATTAGCACTTGTAAATTAAACAAGATAATTGTTTTTAGCACATATGTGAATGATATCAACACTTTTCTTTGTGGAAAAATATATCAGCACATTTAAAACAAAAGGAGTACCCAAATAAAAAGCTGATTGCTTGTTGTTGTTAGTATAACTATAGGGATTTCAGTATAACTAATATTATTTAGGTTAGTATTTTACCATTTCTCTATAATTGGTTGGATGACACATTACACTTTTTATATGGTTCTTACAGTTTTAGACCAAATGTGTTTTGTATTTGATCTTACTCCTATAACATGAAATTAGGAAAGGGGACTCGGATTTTTAGTTCACTTTGACCCCCAAAATTGTTTAGTCTCCCTTGTTTCGGGCCCATCTTTTCTACTCGCACAAGGCCCCTGAACGCCCTCGAATTCTCAGGGATGCCCTGTATTTCAAAGTATTCTCAAAGCAACTTGTGTGAATGTTTTAGTTTTCGTAAACTATACTTTGTGAAATCACTATTTTGCGAAAGCCTTTTAATCTTCATTTAAGCCTCAACAAAATTATTATTCTATACCTTAAATTCTTTTTTTTTTATTATTCAACATTTTCTTTTTGCATTTTACCCTATTTTAGAAATTATATGTTAACACACTTATCTGATAATGTCACCTTGCTTAAAAAGTACGAGTTGTAGTGCTTCCGATTCAGAGCCCATGTACTATTTTTAATGACCGACGTATATGTAAAAAGTTTGTTGGTGAATCTAATCAATGCGAGTCTGTTTTGTTGCAGAACCCATTATTATCCAAACATTATCAGCACCGGACGAGTATTATATATACGATCTAATTATTGGTTTTAGAATTTTTCAAAACATTTTAGCCTTTATTTATCCTATTGCTTCATAAACTACAACCATACAAACAAAAAAAAGCTCAACATACCTTACCCGAAACCCACCCGTTTTGAATGGGAGGTTTTTAGCGCGGTTGCAATCGCGATAGCGCCCTCGTTTTCCACATTCAAGTAACTTAGGAATATTTAAGTGAGACTAGCATGCATTGATAAGGTTGTTACTCAATGTAACCCCAGCTTTTGGTCCAAATATGTTGTCACGTAAGTCGAGTTTCTTCAAAAGTGTACAAGTTTTAAGTGATTCGGCTAGCGCAATCCCCCTACCGACCAGACCCGTGTGGAGGAACACCTGAAAGTAAAAAGGGCGGTATTAGCCCGAATGAATGAAACGGGTTGATCAAATCTAAACATGTTATAACTAGTCAAACAGGTTAGATCTAGTTAAACTTAGGGTGTAAACAAGTCAAGCCTAAGCTCGGCTCAAGATATAGAGTCAAAACTAAGCTTGGGTCATAAGAAATTTTATTAAGCTCAAGTCCGCTCGTATAATAATTATTAGTTGTTTAGTTAAGTAGATGACTATTTTTACATATAAAATTATCGTAAGCATACATAATATACTCGTTTTGATTTGCGAGCCCAACAAATACTGTACTATTAAAATAATAAAATAATTGAGGTCGTAATCATTTTGGTGTGTTTTGGATTATGATTATTCCGTTTTTTTATAAAATAATTTCATACCAACCTCACATTAACCGTAGTTAACATTAATTCCCACGGTTACATTAAACCTGATTGAATCGAACCGTAAACACCCATACATGTTCCAACTAAGATCAACCGTCTTAAATGCATGTACCTGAAATCCTCGAGATTCGGGGACCCTTTCACGAGGTGAGAAATTGCGATCGATATTATGATGAAAATGAAGAATCTTAAGTTTATTAGTCGAAGGAATCAACTCGCAAACCGTCTTCGCTGCTTCCAGTAAGTTCCCCGCATTCATCAAATACAACTCCACAAGATTGCTTTGAGACCTCAAAAGATCCCCAAATGCTCTTTCCCCTTTCTCACTCAACACATTATTAGACAAATTCAAGCCAATGAAAACATCCTCAAAACTTCAACAGCTTCGGGCCCGGGCCTCCTTGAAACAATGTCCGATAAATCAACTTCAGTTAACTAATCTTTAACACCCGACAAAACCGATGCAGCAACATGCGCTGCAGGTAACCCGAAACTTCTATTACTAAAACAAATTTTTGTAAACTTGTTTCCGGGCTCTTTTAGCGGTTTTAGCAGCTCTTTAGCTTCTTCCGCTTCGATAAACGCACAACGACCTCCAGATATATCGAAAACATGATCCAATGTGATCAAAACCGACAGATCTTTAGCTTCTTCTTCTTTAATTAAAAGACCGTACTTTCTTGATAAAATCGACTGTGTTGTGTGGTTTCTTATGATTCGATCTACGAGCAGTAGCCTCGTGTTGTGGTTAGCTGGCCATAGCTTGATTGAACGCATACGCATGGGTTTGTGAGTTGACACTTGTTGGAATTTTCTTTAAATGTGATGAATGGAAATTTAGTGAGATTATTAATATTAAATTATACATATAGTGACAAACTCTTGAGTAGAGTTATTTATGTCACTTGTTTAATTTTCTATTAGTATAATAAACTTTTCATGTGGTGTATTGATGTCTTTTATGACAATTGATTAAAGATTTTATGGTATATTAAGTCTCTAATTATGTTGGACTTTTCATTCACCCATGACTCTTGCATATATACTTAGTAGGCTATGTGCCTCTTACGAAAGAAAGAAAAATGCTAGATACAAGAAAGAGATATAAAGATATGCATGAAGAGTTCTTAGAGAAGAAGTATTTGATAACCCATATGTTGGGAACATATAGAGATAAGTTCTCTACATGATTCATCTGCATTTCTATTCTTAGTTTCCAAAAGGTCTAACACTATATTTTTATCCGGTGTAACCTCGGGCGTGTGGCCTTCTCCGGCAGTACAAACTGCTTTGGCTGTTGTACCCTGGGAGACAGACGCGTCATCTTTACTAGAGGCGTGAAATCTGTTTTAAGGGAAGCGTGTTGAACACGTGCCTCAGCCACAACCGTCAACATTTGTTTGTTCTTTTTGTAGGAAATTATTGTACAAGAAGACATGGTTCAAGATCTCGTTGAAGCCTACACAACGGACTGAAAAGACAACGAACCATACAAGTAGACACGGTTAAAGATCAAGTTGAAGACTTTATCTTTTGAAGATATTTGCTTGAATCGATTGTTTTATTAAATATGTTGTAGTTCATATTTATTTTCATTTGAATTTGTACATGGTTCATGTACTACAATTTCCCAAAATTATGTAAAGAGAGTATCTTTACAATTTTTATATTTATTTATATAATTTTTATTATAAAATTATGACCCATGTCCTACAAACTTAAAACAGATTTTGTGAGATTGTTGCTACAATCTTAAAACCTTATTTATAAGGATTTTGGGTTCACAAAAAGATTTATAATAAAAAAATATATTTTTTAGAGATTATGATCTTATAAATTTTTATTTTTTTTTGGGAAATATGTATGTAGTACAACTTGTGTTTGGATTTCTTGAGATTGAGATACAATCTTAAATCCTATACCGTGGTACAAAACGAATAGTTTTGGTTCAAACGTTTGGTTTTGAAACGATTTTGGGAATCATTAATTTTTCTAACTTTTGTGTTAGATCGGGTTTATTAGTGTAAACCATACGTTTTTTGTAAACGTTAAATTCTCTAACATGTGTGTTAGACCGGAATTATTGGTGTAAACCATACGTTTTTGTAAACGTTAAATTCTCTTAAGTAGAGTTTTTTATGTCTTTAAATAAAAGTTTTATGTTACTTGATTAGAGTTTTATGTCTCTAATTAAGTCTCTATTTAAAGTAGACTCTTCATTCACCCATGGATTGATATGAACAAATAAGTCTTATAATGATTTTTGTAATAATTTGTCTTCTAACATGTCTGTTAGAAACGTTCATGGAAAGCGTTAGTTTGGAAGCAATTTTTTAATTGTTTAGTTTCTAACGTGTGTATTAGAAATAACTTATTTATTTGAATCATATATGTGTTTTAGCAAGTCGAATTAACATTTTGTGGAAATGTTAATATTTCTAACACGTGCGTCAGAATTTCTGTCATTTTAACATGATTGTTAAAAAATGGTTAAAATACAAATGCTTTGAAATGTTTTATGTAAACATTTTATATAAGTAGTTTGTTGTAGCATTGATTTAAATGCTTTGTATTGTTTTGGTCAAAAATTACCGAAGCAATTTAGTGATCAAATTAGTAATGTGAGGTAGTGTGCTAAAAAGTTTAAGGAAAATATGCTTGTTGAATTATTTAGAAAATCAGTATTCAGGATACGGCTCAGGATATTGAGCTGTATCTGCGATCAAACAGTGAGTAAATAATAAGTAAAAAGTAAGGGAGACGACACGAGATGTACGAGGAAAGCCCTTGATCAATCTAGATCGCCGGCATAAAACCTCGGGAGCTGACAATCGCAGCTGCCTTGTTCTTCTTATTGCTTTAAACTTCAAGATACAGTGCAGGATATCAACCAGATCTCTAAGTGTTACAATGAATTCGTGTGAGAGTACAATTTGCGAGAGAGCAAGTGTTGGTGTGTAGTGAGTGTAATTGCAGTGAAAAATGTTGTATCCTATTCGATCTGGAATCACCCCTATTTATAATAATGAAATACAAACAAATATCCCTATAAACTTGGGATGCCCCGAATATTCCACCACGAACGTTGTAGAACGAGTCATAAGGCTTCAACGTCTTTCTTTGAACGGTTTGGACCGAGTCTTCCGCGGAATAAGTCTTGATGAACGTTACTAGCTTCCAGCCCACGTACCTGCACATAATCCGTTAGTTATCCTGAGGATACATTTCAGGATATTACCAGTACCCTGAATCTGCACCCCGGATATGAACAGATATTATATAATCAAGATATAAGCCAAGATATTTCTCAGGATATGAGCTCAGAAATTAGCCCACAACAATTGTCCCCAAAAATGTTACCGTTTAGTATCCTCATTACTAACGGTTACATTTTTTACGCAAACCGAGGCAATTAAGAGATAAGACCTGTGATGTGACCGTCTACTCATCATACCCTATATCTTCTCATCCTCATCTTCTTTTTTAATAATCATCGACAAGGAAAAAGGTACATTTTCTCTCTATCTTTCTTACTTTCTTTCATCTTTTCTCTCCGGTGAAAAATCTGACCGATCAAATGCCGCGCCAAACAAGATCCAGTTCAGGTGACTCGGCCCCTACATTCTATCATCAAAACCTTCTCCAAGAACCGGAGAAGGAAACTTGTACCTTTGATAGTGCCCACCTGTCTGCCTTGAAATCCTCCGGTATCTTCCCGGAAGGAACCATATTTAGACCGTTTGATCGTGAAATCCGGTCAGATATGGTCTCCAACGAGTGGATTTGCTTTAGTGCTTTTCCTTTTACCTTAGGGCTTCGATTCCCCTTTCCGGATTTCATCACCGAGTTCTTCAATATCACAAAAATCTCTTTTAGCCAAACAATGCCAATGCTCTGGCGTGTCTTAATTGTTCTTGATCAGATCAAAAGAAACCACATTCCCGAGCTTTCCATCCATGACCTCCCCTTGGCCTACAAGCTTAGATGTCACGGATCAAGTAGATTTCTGTTCTATTCTACTTCCGGTGACCCATTGATACTTCGTGCCACCAAGAACGAGGATGGTTGGCAATCCAAGTTTTTCTTCGTAAAAAGGGACTCAATCCCTGGTGGGACGGAATATCCGTTACAGTGGTTGAGAAAGGGTAGGATTTAGGGTTTAAGAATGATCCTGTCGCTTATCCTGTTCAATATCCTGAACTAACTTATCTTCTTTATTGTGCAGCTGATTTCAGGAAGATTGCTCCTCCCCTTGCCAATTCTCAAGAAAGAATCGACGCCATTAGATTTCTTCCAGAGGCAGAAAGAAGTTTCAATCCTTCTCCACCGACTCCAAGTCCTCTTTCAAGTGCCAACATGTCTGGTAAGAATCCTGCAATATATCCTGCATACATATGCTTCTTATCTGTTATTTATAAGAGGTATTAGAATTTACTCCCTGTGTGCAGACTCCAGCAAAGTCCCAGTTTATCTAGACCTGGATGAACTTGACAGCTATCCAACTCCAGCCATAGTCAAGAAGGAAACTCCTGCTACCACCAGCTCCAAGCCACTCCCGGCTCCCAAGACTAATCCAAGAACCCGTGCTTCCGCAGCGAAAAAGAGAAAGGGCCTTGAGGTCAGCACTCCAGGCTCTGAAGGGTTCTCCTACGATGAGCTCAGCTTCTCCGACTCCTTAGAGCCAATGACATCCTTCCTCAATAAGGTAATATCCTGCCACATATCCTCCATGTACATCCTGCACATATATCCTAACAGGATATCCTGGTAGGACGTCTTAGTCAGCATATATTCTAACCCCATACCTGTGATCAATGTGCAGGGCCTCCAGCATTTGCTCCACTTGTACAACGACGCTTGTGGTACTGTGGCACTTCATGAAGCCAGGATCAAGCAGCTAGAGAGCACTGTTGCTGACCAAGGTGCTATTGCCGAAGCAAAGAGCCGGCACTATGAAAGCTTGCTAAAGAAGGTCACCCAAGATGCTGAGGTCAAACTTGCCAGCGTTCAAATGGACCATGATCAGGCCTTGATCAGCTTCCGAGAGGGAATCAAGGCTTCTGCTATCGTCTCCCTGCTACAAGCACGCATCAAGATGGCCTATGAGGCCAAGGAGACGGGCCTTGTTTGTCCATCTTGGCCAGTTGAATCCTGGGTGGCCAAGTTGAAGGAGCTCGGAGGCAAAGCTGTGCCCCTTCGTGCTGAAGCTGGCGAGTCTTCTAAGTCAGCAGAGGTGGTGGTCCAGGCTGGAGAGAAGAAGGATGCTGGAGCTGATGCTGAGATGGACGTTGGCAAGGATGCTGCGCAGGATGCTGGTCAGGATGCTGGTGCTGAGAAGCCTGAGAAGGTTGGAGGTGATGCCGCTGTGTGAGGGCATTCAGGTGGGCGATGACGGATATACGTGCCAAGGCCAGAGCCCACCTTTTTGAATTTGAATGTTGGTCTGTAGTCCCATAAACAATTTACTTTTCTGCACTTTACTTTCCCGTACCTGAACAATTTACATTTCCTGCATGCTTTTTGAACAATACAGCAGTTGAAGGTGGATGGGTCTCGGTTTGAGATGAATCCTTCAACTGTTGGGTAAATATGGTTATGAACTACTAGTGCTCTTAGTGGATGGGCCTTGTTTTGAGGTGAAACTAAGAGCACATCTTTTGGTATGTTAATAATATAACTACTCTTTTGACTTTATTATTGTTGTTATTAGCGCACAAATTTTACTTATGAAAACTGTTTTGTTTAAACATTTTTGGGAATATTGTGGTCAAATATCCTGGTCAGGATATTGTCATATAACTTAGAAGACTTAAATCATTTGAAAAAGGAGAGATCGTACCAAAGACTTTTAGGGAATCAATTTCAATCTTCCACCTTAGGTATGTCCCCAGTGCACACTTACAAACTTGGATCCAACCTTTGAATAGTATAATGTATGTCCCCTGTGTATGACACAGAAATGCAAATGTATTCACACTTTGGTTTGAATAAATTTCAAACACTCCGAAGCAAAAATCATGATATCCTGAAATGAATCATTAGCATACTGGGGATAAACCCTTAATATCCTGGGGATAAACCCTGAGTTTCATGCGCTACAGGCGAGAGTGTATAAACTCGTAGACTTAGAAAGGTGAAAACCTTTAAACCTTTGAGAGTATGAAAATACTCTTTCGTGAGAGAGGGTGATCAATCCTCATATACCTTTAGAATCCAGGATATAGCCAACAGTAACGAAATTGTCAGCCACTTTTACATGAACTGGTCCCGCTACCTTGAACTACACCTAGATGACTTGCGCTCCAGGCGAGGTGTTTAAACCCAATTCGAAAGAAAGGTGAATACCTTTAAACCTGTGAAGGGATCAGGATCCCTTAAACGTGAGAGAGGGGGCCAATCCTCTAATCTTTCGACTTATCCTGAGTATATATCCTGGAGCTATATCCTGAAACATATTCTGCAAAACAGTTCTAAACTAAGGTGGGTGTTAGCTAGGCTAACACCCCTCCGATGCTTAAGTCAGTATTGGGTTCAAGATAATAAACAAATATATTTTAAAGAGATATAACACATACCATTCCGAGATAGAAAACAAATTCTACTCTTACTTGAAGTAGAGCTTCAAATGTATTGCATTCCAGGATCTTGGTAACATATCCCCTTCCATATTCCTGAGTCGATATGCTCCTTTCCCTGCTTCTGACTCAACTTCATAAGGTCCTTCCCATTTCGGAGCTAGCTTGCCATCGGCAGGATTAGTGGTGTTTTGAAAAGCCTTTCTCAGCACCCAATCACCAACTCGAAATCTTCTAGTCCTTATGTTCTTATTGTCTGCCCTGGATATTCTTTGTTGATATGCTGCTATCCTCAGCCTTGCTGCATCTCTTTTTTCGTCTATAGTATCCAGATCCTGACATAAGACTTCAGGATTCTGTTCAGGATCCTGTAGCATAGATCTTGCAGTAGGTATCGTCATTTCCGTTGGAATCATTGCCTCTGCTCCAAATACCAAGGAAAACGGGGTTTGGCCAGTTGCATTCTTCACCGTTGTCCTATCAGCCCACAAAACAAAGGGTAACTCTTCCGCCCATCTTCCTTTCTTGGCTCCAAGTCTCTTCTTTAAGTTATTAACTATTATCTTGTTCGAGGATTCGGCTTGTCCATTCGCTTGAGGATGTACCGGAGTAGATGTGATCATTTTGATTCCCCAACTTTTGCAGAAGTCAGTAGTCCTTTTGCTTATAAACTGGGACCCATTATCACAAATGATCTCAGCTGGTACTCCAAACCTAGTCAGGATATTCCTCTTTATGAAAGATACTACTTCTTGGTCTCTCACTTGAACGAATGCTTCAGCCTCGACCCACTTAGAGAAATAATCCGTCATTGCTAACATAAATACTTTTCCTCCCGGATCCTTTGGTAACTTCCCTACTATATCCATCCCCCACTTCATGAATGGCCAAGGGGAAACTACAGGATATAGTGGTTCAGCTGGTTGATGTAGTATGTTACTATGCCTTTGACATGCATCACATCTTCGAGCATATTCTGCAGCATCTTTTCTCATTGTTGGCCAAAAGTATCCTGTCCTCAATACTTTCGAGAATAGTGATCTACCTCCAGTGTGATTACCACAGTCCCCTTCATGTATATCCTGAAGTACTTCTCTGGCTTCATGATCCTCCAAGCACCTTAAATATGGTCCTGCAAGAGATTTCTTATATAGGATATTATTTATAATAGTGAATCGTGATACCTTTATCCTAAATGCCTTAGGATTTTCATTTTCGGGGATGTGTCCATCTTTAAGATATTTCAGAATTGGAGTTGTCCAGGATTCAGGATCCTGTTCAGGATATTCCACTTCAGGATCCCGAATATCCGCTACTTCTTTATCCTGAGGATTCGTTGCAGGATATAAAACATGTATTATTGGTATTTGGGTCCCTTCCGGTATCCTGACTGATGATCCCAGATTTGCTAAGGCATCCGCCTCAGCATTATCCTCTCTTGGTACCTGTTCAAGTGTAAAAACATCGAAATATCCTGCTAATTTTTTGAGAATATCGAGGTATTCGATTAACTTCTCACCCTTAACTGCATAGGATCCATTAAAATGATTAGTAATTAACAATGAGTCAACATATACTTGCAAATTCTTAATACTCATGCTCTTAGCTAGTTCTAATCCTGCAATTAAAGCTTCATATTCTGCCTCATTATTGGTAGCAGGAAATTCACACCTAATAGCCTGGGGTAATATGTCCCCCTGTGGCGATTTTAGTAGTATTCCCAATCCTATTCCTCTTATATTAGATGCACCATCAGTATATAATGTCCAGAATCCTAAGGATTCTCCTAATTGCTGAACTTCTAGGTCTGCCTCGTCCTGGATGTCACTACTAAAATCAGCCACAAAGTCAGCTAAAGCCTGAGACTTTATGGCATTCCTAGGTTCATATACTAAATCATAAGCACTCAACTTTACTGACCACTTGGCCATCCTGCCTGACATCTCTGGTTTCCTAAGCACATTCTTGACAGGATAATTAGTTTTAACATGAATCTTATGAGTCTCAAAATAATGTCTAAGTTTTGTTGATGCCATGACCAATGCTAGTATTAATTTCTCTAAGTGAGAATACCTAGTTTCAGCATCTAACAAACTTTTGCTAACATAATAAACAGGATATTGCTGACCTTCATGGTCTTTTATAAGAACGGCACTTACAGCATTCCCTGATACAGCAAGGTACAGGGATAGTGGTTCACCATTTTCAGGTTTCATCAGTAGAGGTGCGGTTGAGAGATATTGCTTCAAATCCTGTAGGGCTGCCTCATGCTTCTCACCCCACTCGAATTTTTTGTTCTTCTTCAGGATATCATAAAAATCCTTGCATTTTTCTGAAGACCTTGAGATAAATCTGTTCAATGCTGCCACTCGCCCCGTTAATCGTTGAACATCTTTCATATTTGAGGGTGATTTAATATCCAAGATGGCTTTGATCTGCTCCGGGCTTGCTTCTATTCCTCTTTTGGTCACCATATATCCTAGAAATTTTCCTGCCCCCACTCCGAAATGGCACTTAGCAGGATTCAGCTTCATATTATATTGATCCAGGATATCAAATGCTCCTTTAATATCCTGGAGGTGATCCTGAGCTTTCTTTGACTTTACCACCATATCGTCAATGTACACCTCCATGGTGTCCCCCAGTTTGTCTTTGAACATCATGTTTACCAATCTTTGGTATGTTGCACCTGCATTTTTCAAACCAAAAGGCATAGCTGTATAACAATAAATACCTGTTGGTGTCATGAAGGCAGTATCCTCCTGGTCAGAAGGCTCCATTTGGATCTGTTGAAATCCTGAGGATGCATCCATGAAAGTCAGCATTTCATGCCCAGCAGTGGCATCTACCATTGCATCAATGTGGGGGAGAGGAAATGGGTCTTTAGGACAAGCTTTATTTAAGTCTGTGTAATCCACACAGACTCTCCATTTTCCGTTCTTCTTCTGTACCACTACCACGTTTGCTAGCCATCTTGGGAATTTGACTTCTCTAATCATTTTGGACTTCAACAATCTTTCAACTTCTTCTTGAATAATTGTATTGCGTTCAGGAGCAAACTTCCTTCTCTTTTGTTGCACTGGCTTGAATGATTTATCAATTCCAAGCTTGTGAGTGATAATATCTTTGGATATGCCTGTCATATCCTCATGCTTCCATGCAAACGTCGACATCCTGCATTTCAAAAAGTTAATTAATTGTTCTTCAATATCCTGAGGGATATTGGTTCCCACGAGCACCGAAATATCGGGATTATCCTGGTCCAGGACAATTTTCTTCACATCCTGCTCCGGATCCTCCACAATATCCTGGGCCCGCGTCTTTAATTGCTATGCTGCACTAGGTTTAGTTGAGGATTTTATTGAGGATGAGTAGCATTCTTTTGCTTCCTGCTGATCGCTATCAACTTTAACAACTCCCCAGGGGGTAGGTATCTTGATGCATTGGTGATACGTTGATGGCACGGCCTTCATATCATGAATCCACGGTCTTCCCAGTATAATGTTATAGCAGGATAGAGAGTCCATTACACAGAAACGTTGTATTGAGTTGAGTCCTTCAACGTACACCGGCAACTTTATCTCTCCCACTGTGTTTCTGGCCTCTCCACTGAACCCAACAAGTACGGTGGACTTCGAAGTGATATCCATTGGAGATACATTCATCCTTTTAAGTGTCTCTAGTTGGATTATGTTGACGGAGCTGCCATTATCAACCAATATCCTGCGTACAAAATGGTTAGCCACATATAACGTTATTACCAGAGCATCATGGTGAGGATCCTGGACAGTATCCCTGTCATCAGCATCAAATGTGATCACTTTGTCAGTTGTGAGTGTAGTCATCCTGACAGGTCTGTCTCCTTTTTCGGCTTTAGCTTCTTTTGCATGTCTCTTTGCTGCTGAATACGAAGTCCCACAAATGTCGGATCCCCCCGAAATGAAGTTGATTATTTTGGCATCTGCGGGAGGTGAGGCTGCTCGCTCAGGATCCTTCTCAGTATCCTGACTCTTATTCTTCTTTCTTCCTAAGAGATCTTTCAAATATCCCTTGCTTAGAAGATAGCTTATCTCTTTCCTCAAAGCAATGCAGTCCTCGGTCACATGTCCGAAATCTTCGTGAAAAGCACACCATTTTGATTTGTCTTTCCAATCCGCCTTTTGTTGATTCTTTCGAGGCCATCTCGCTTTGTCCCCTAGACCCTGCATGGCATACATCAATTCAGGAATGTTAACAGAAAAGCAATATTCTGATAATTCAGGATACTCTTCAGGATCCTCATCTTCGACAGCATTCACTCTCTTATTCTCATTTCTGCCATATGGCTTAGGCCGATACGACTTGAATGAGGATTCTGACTTCCTGTTAGTTGACTCATAAGTGTTGGATGAGTTCATCCTTTCTTGCATCTTTCTGTCATCTTCCAACCGAATGTATCTTAGGGCCCTGTTCCGAGCTTCATCCAGGTTCCTGCATGGGTTCATTACAAGGTCTTGGTAAAATTGAGAATCTTTTTGCAACCCCATCTTGAAAGCTTGCACAGCTGTTGCAACGTCAAGATGAGGAATGTCTAGTGATTCTCGGCTAAACTTGTTCACATAATCCCTAAGGGATTCCTGAGGCCCTTGTGTTATCCTGTAGAGATCACTTGTTAGTTTTTCAAAGCTCCTACTACAAGAAAACTGACTATTAAATAAATTTACTAAATGAGCAAAAGACGTGATTGAATGCGGAGGAACATTCAAGAGCCACTTCAAAGCTGATCCTGTCAAGGTTGAACCAAAACCCTTGCACAAGCATGCTTCTTTGAGATCCGGAGGGATAGGGTTGATCTCCATCCTCTCCCTATACTGAGCAATATGCTCTTCAGGATCCGTCGTTCCGTCGTAAAGCTTCATGTTGGGGGTTTGGAACCTCTTTGGAATCTCAGCATCACAGATAGGATATGCAAAGCGAGATATCTTATGGCTATCTTGAGACACTTCCGGGATTGGCTGGACCACCCCGGGTACACTTGATATCATGTCCTTCAATTTTTGAAGTTCCCTGGTAAGTGCTGACGTCACACCTGTATCCTGCAAGGATCCACTATTGTTAGTAGCATAAATATTATTATTATTTAATATGTTACTCGTTGGAGGATTCTGCCCATATCCTGAGGCATATCCTGAGCTCCTTATGGTCGATATCCTGACCGAGGAGGGTATTTCAGGAGTATGATTCTGAGGAAGACTAGGCACAATATTCCCCCTGTTATCCTCTGTATACACGGCTGAACTGAAGTTCAAAGCTCTGGGTTGTAATGGAGTGACAATATCCTCAGCGGATCTGCTCGAGCCAGACTTCAGGAGTTGTATTTCCCTTAAAAGCATTTGGTTTGTTTCTTGCTGCTGCCTCATTTGTTCCTGCACACTTCCAAACAAGGTTAAAATTTCATCATTAGATGCTAAAACAGGGGCAGATTCTTGAACAGTGCGAGTAGGGATAATATCCTGAGGCCGTGTAGAGGCTGGCATTCTTGGAGGAGGTGGTGGAAGCACCGAACCTGTAGTAACAGAAGTCGTAGCAGACATAGTAGAGGAACTCATGTTTGATCGTGAGGCCATTGTGGACAATGTGGCAAAAAGTTTTGAAAATAAAAAACCGATTAGCGATTTAACAAAAAAATTTAGTAAAGATAGCACCACTTGCCCCACGGTGGGCGCCAAATTGTTTTGGTCAAAAATTACCGAAGCAATTTAGTGATCAAATTAGTAATGTGAGGTAGTGTGCTAAAAAGTTTAAGGAAAATATGCTTGTTGAATTATTTAGAAAATCAGTATTCAGGATACGGCTCAGGATATTGAGCTGTATCTGCGATCAAACAGTGAGTAAATAATAAGTAAAAAGTAAGGGAGACGACACGAGATGTACGAGGAAAGCCCTTGATCAATCTAGATCGCCGGCATAAAACCTCGGGAGCTGACAATCGCAGCTGCCTTGTTCTTCTTATTGCTTTAAACTTCAAGATACAGTGCAGGATATCAACCAGATCTCTAAGTGTTACAATGAATTCGTGTGAGAGTACAATTTGCGAGAGAGCAAGTGTTGGTGTGTAGTGAGTGTAATTGCAGTGAAAAATGTTGTGTCCTATTCGATCTGGAATCACCCCTATTTATAGTAATGAAATACAAACAAATATCCCTATAAACTTGGGATGCCCCGAATATTCCACCACGAACGTTGTAGAACGAGTCATAAGGCTTCAACGTCTTTCTTTGAACGGTTTGGACCGAGTCTTCCGCGGAATAAGTCTTGATGAACGTTACTAGCTTCCAGCCCACGTACCTGCACATAATCCGTTAGTTATCCTGAGGATACATTTCAGGATATTACCAGTACCCTGAATCTGCACCCCGGATATGAACAGATATTATATAATCAAGATATAAGCCAAGATATTTCTCAGGATATGAGCTCAGAAATTAGCCCACAACATGTATGATTTAGAAATAAAAGTTCATACATTGAAGTTGATGCTTGATTGGCTTCAAGATTCAAATCACCAAAAAGTGATGGTGTAGTTGTGTGGGATTTATGAGTTTTATTAGAGTTTAAGTCTATAATTATTGAGACTCTTAACTCTTCATACGGTGAAACTCTTGAGTAGAGTTTTATTGATGACATTTGATGAGTTTTAATGATGACATGTAATGCTTTAATTTGGTCATGTTTTGTATACATAAAATGACTTAAATTTTCTAACACGTGTGTTAGAAAATGTGTATCACGAATACGAGGTTAGAGATTGTTCATAATGAACGGAAAACGTTTTATGTAAACGTTCGATTCTATAATGTGCTTGTTATAACAATTTTTTTATAACATGCGTGTTAGAAAATGTTTAGTACATGTGTAATAAGACTAAACAATAAAAAAAAAACATTTGATATTTTGGGTTTGATCTATGTTTTCATAACCCTAATTGATATTATTAATATTGTACATTGCAAAACTAAGAAACTGTTTTGAATTATTTTTAAAAAAAGTTTTGCATAACATTAATAATTCAAATGGTTCGCTACTCTTACTATAAGTAGCATATGGTGAACAAAGTAACAGCCTGGTGGATGTTATTTGGTGAAAAACAACTTGGTGTTGTTGTGAACAAATTTAATTGTTCAAGTTTACTACTTAAATGTAGTATTTGTAACAACTTGTTGTTGTTTTGAGCATAATTGTCCAAGTTTAAAGATGAAATGGGGAACTTGTACTTACAAGTGCATGGAGTCTTATTGAGGGAGTACCTCAAGACATGCCATGGGACGATATTGTTGAGAATATTTCAGTCAGATTATAAAGTGTTGAAGATAAAAGCACTTTGGTATTTGATGTCTACATATCGTCTATGCTTCCGTTTAAATTTCAAAAGTGTTTGGCACTTGTGATTTAGTTTCCAATGTATTTTATTGTTTTGTGTTCAATATCTTCGGATAACACATGCAATTTTTTACAAAGAAATAAATCACTAATGTTTGTGACGTATAATTTTTTTTTTGTGGAAGATAATTATAACGTCAACTATACATTGTTTAACAGAATATGGTTTTAAACGGATAGTACATGAAAATTCTTGGACATAAACAACTTAAGAGTTGTTGCATTGACTAAATGTCAAAGACGAGACATCAAATGTGTAACTACATTATGAGAGAATAATGAAAAAACGTACATAGTGTATTGAGATGAAATACACAAACGAGATTCATGTCGACATACTTCGTTAGAAGTCATTGAAAAATTCACAAGTGTGAATAATAAATCTTGCGAGATTTGTTCCAAATGATCTACACGTAGATGAGTCTACCACTTGATTATTGTTAGAACTATATGGAGATTTTACCTTCGTTTGGGAGAGCATCCTAAATATACATATCTCCTAATGAATAACAATAATTGTGTGCAAATCACTTATGGCAAAATTATGAATGCCATGTTGCTGAGTGTCAATCTAGTTGACTCTGTGTCACAAATAATAGTGATTGTAGACGAGGAACATTCATCTTGTTGGTGATGAATGTGTTCACCAAGTGACTTGGATTAAGACTTATGTTTAAGTCCTTATGAGTCAATTGTAAAGTGTTGGAGATCAAAGGTAAACAAGTTATGTTCCTTAAATGAATGATAAAATTTAGCTATGTGCTATATACAATAATTTATGAGACCTTCCTAAATATTGATGTTTTAGGATTGTGAATAAGTCTCATTATTTTGTCTTAACAAGGGATGAATGTTGCAAAGTGATATTATGATATCCTTAGGGCTGTGAAGAATCAGAATGATGCATCTTCTGTTCACATGCTAAAGTATTGTAGTCTAAAGCATGCTAGACTAGTACTTGATTAATTATGGGTCTTGACGAAGACTAATTAACTCTAAACATTCAAATGTGTATGAACACAAAAAGAATTTGTGTATAGACAAAGTTGAGGGATAATTTTCATTCATTATAAGGAAAAGACATGTAGCTTTTTAAGAGTTTGTTCGAAAAGCTAATGAGGAGAACTCATTGTCTAAGCTTATTCTAGATGTTAAATTAGAATTATTCTAAGTTGGTGACAAACTTATGACAATGGCATGTGTTGCTTTGGTCACCTCAGAAGCTTATGTAAGCTAATGCAATATGAGTTGAATTCATTGATACAATGAGGTTGATCTTGTTCAATCATATGTGTATAAATGTCGCCATAAGTGGTGTTACGGAAATGTTGATCAAATGGCAAGAAATGTGGGGGAGGATCCATTTAAGAACCAACCCTATAAGGGTATGTAGAAATGGTTCTCATTAACCCATCTAGATGTTATCCAATAACACTTAAATGTGGGGGTGTCTTGCATTTGTTTTTGGCAATAAGGATTTTGTAATCCAATCTAACATTGCAAATAGACGACTAAGTGGAGGACACAAATGTCGTAGTGCATAATGGAGATGTGTTTGCCTTAAATGATAAATGTATCATTCTAAGACAAATATTATAACCAGATTCAGGTGGCCACTGAGGTTATAGTCTTAGAAGTTGACAATAGGCAATGTTAACTTTCGAGTTACGAACATGTCATGACAATTGATCTTAACTGCAAAGTTATCTTTAGTGACTTGTCAAAGACAAAGATAATGTTATGGATCCAACAACCTAAGGGTTTATTAGAGATCAAGTTGTGGAATGAGACTAAAGCCCATGGAAAAAGGATGTGTGAAGGAAACCTACCTTAGTTGACTGGAGATCCCAAGATCTAAGTTCCATAGGACAACGAATTCATATGCCTAAGGGTGGTCACTGTGGGGGCATAGATGATATGCATAAGCAAGTATATAAGGTCATATATACCCCCTAAATGATAAAAAGGTGTTTAAATACATCCTAGTTCATTCCTATGAAATTCAGTGACAAATTGTGAGGCTAAGCATATTATGTGGTAAATGATTTTGCGTAATCATGGTAACCACGATGCTTTTAATGATTTAAGGGGAATCACCTATGTTAGAGAGAAGTGGGGTCGCTTCGAATGGAATTGGGGGCACAATTCCTAGAGCTCTCGCAGAACCAGGAAAGTGTTCCACGACCATTATTGGACACTACTATGAGGGGATGACCCGGCTAAGGAGAGTATTGTGTGAAGTGTATTGTCGTCTACACAAATGGGGGCTTGTTCAAGGACATCGCGTCTACAAACCTCTAGGAGGCTAAGTATGCTTCACAACGGAAAGTTCAAAGGGAACACCTACTTATCCGGCAATACGCAACTGTCGAGGTTGCATTGGAAATTTTATGTGTTTTGATCAATCTCCATTCATGTGGGGGATTGTTGGAATTTTCTTTAAATGTGATGAATGGAAATTTAGTGAGATTATTAATATTAAATTATACATATAGTGACAAACTCTTGAGTAGAGTTATTTATGTCACTTGTTTAATTTTCTATTAGTATAATAAACTTTTCATGTGGTGTATTGATGTCTTTTATGACAATTGATTAGAGATTTTATGGTATATTAAGGTTCTGTTTGTTTTTTGGCCAGAAGTACTTCTGGCCACTTATGTCTGCGCCGCGCAGACGCGCGCAGAGGTTTGGAGACCGCAGCTTGTTTGTTTTCTCGCAGACCTTTCATTAAAAAAGGTCTGCGAGACCTCTTCACCACACAGACATGATTCCATGTCTTCTTGGAACCTCTTCTTGGCAGACCTCTTCTTCCACCACCTCCACCACCACATCCCTGCCACCACCTCCACCACCACATCCCTGCCCAAACCTCCACCACCACATCCCTGCCCAAAAACCCCAAATCGAACCAAAACCCCAAATCGGAGATCGTGAACCCCAAATCGAACCAAAACCCCAAACCGTAGAGAGAGGGAGAGTGAGAGAGATACCGTAGAGAGAGAGAGATCGGTGGTGGTGCTGCTACCAAACCATAGAGAGAGAGAGAGAGCCGACTCCCTTTCTTCTCCGGCGAGCCCCCCACCACTCCACCTTCTTCTCCGGCTCCCCTTCTTCTCCGGTGGGTGGTAGCTGAAGTGGTGGTTGTTGATTGTGGTGGTGGACGGTGGTTGTGGTGGTAGAGGGAGGCAGGGAGAGAGAGATGAGAGAGAGAGGTTCTGGTGCTGAAGTGGTGGTGGTCAATTTGTCTGTGTGTTGTGTGTTTTTAAAATATGAGAAGAGGTTTTTAAATATAAAAAAACAAACCCTCTTCTCCTTGCAGACTGCAGACATTCGGTCCACCTCTTCTCCTGCAGATGCCTGCAGATGTGGTCCGCAGACTGCAGACCTTTTCCCGCAGAAAAAACAAACAACACCTAAGTCTCTAATTATGTTGGACTTTTCATTCACCCATGACTCTTGCATATATACTTAGTAGGCTATATGCCTCTTACGAAAGAAAGAAAAATGCTAGATACAAGAAAGAGATATAAAGATATGCATGAAGAGTTCTTAGAGAAGAAGTATTTGATAACCCATATGTTGGGAACATATAGAGATAAGTTCTCTACATGATTCATCTGCATTTCTATTCTTAGTTTCCAAAAGGTCCAACACTATATTTTTATCCGGTGTAACCTCCGGCGTGTGGCCTTCTCCGGCAGTACAAACTGCTTTGGCTGTTGTACCCTGGGAGACAGACGCGTCATCTTTACTAGAGGCGCGAAATCTGTTTTAAGGGAAGCGTGTTGAACATGTGCCTCAGCCACAACCGTCAACATTTGTTTGTTCTTTTTGTAGGAAATTATTATACAAGAAGACATGGTTCAAGATCTCGTTGAAGCCTACACAACGGACTGAAAAGACAACGAACCATACAAGTAGACACGGTTAAAGATCAAGTTGAAGACTTTATCTTTTGAAGATATTGGTTTGAATCGATTGTTTTATTAAATATGTTGTAGTTCATATTTAGAGTAAAATACACGGATAGTCCTTGTGCTTTTGTAAAATAACACCTATAGTCCCCAACTTTTGAAAATTACACCGATGCTCCCTATGGTTTGACAGTTTGTTACTCGGATAGTCCCTGGAGTGGATGACGGTTAGTTTTCTCCGTTAAGTGGATGTGAAATGACTAATTTACCCTTCATCTTATCCACTCTATAAAAACAAAACAACACCACCCCAACCCCAACCCCACCCACTCCCACCTTTCTCTTTGTTTCCCCACCATTAACCACCAACCACCACCGCCTGTTGTTTCTCCCTACCGCTGACTTTCCTAGATTTCTAACACACAGTAACACCAAGAGGAACCAATTCACACATAACCTATATACTCATCCACAATCTCAATCAAGTCACCAATCATAAAACTAACAATCCATTTAATAACACAGAGTACAGACCATCAAAATAACAATCAGACGATGATTAAAAAGTTGAAGAGATTAACATGATAAGATGACGTGAACACCAGTTGATATCAGCGTCATCGAAACCGTCTTCGAAGAAGTTGAAGAAATCGGAATCGGTTAAGCGGTGGTGATCCATGGCGGCGAGAGGACCTTCGCCGAAGATATCGGGTGCTTCGACGTCGTCAACGTCCATCGCCACCGTTGATGCTTGATTACCGGAGTGGTGGAAGGGGATGGCGGCGGTGGTAGTGGTGGGGTGTGGTGACAGAGGCGGTGGTGGTGATGACGGTGGTGGGGAGTGGTGACAGAGGCGGTGGTGGTCAATGGTGGGGAAACAGAAAGGTGGGGTGGGTGGGGGTGGGGTTGGGGTTGTTTTGTTTTTATAGGGTGGAGAAGATGAAGGGTAAATTTGTCATTTCACATCTACTTAACAGAGAAAACTAACCGTCATCCACTCCAGGGACTATCCGAGTAACAAACTGTCAAACCACAGGGAGCACCGTTGTAATTTTCAAAAGTTATGGACTATATGTGTTATTTTGTAAAACCACAGGGACCATCCGTGCATTTTACTCTCATATTTATTTTCATTTGAATTTGTACATGGTTCATGTACTACAATTTCCCAAAATTATGTAAAGAGAGTATCTTTACAATTTTTATATTTATTTATATAATTTTTATTATAAAATTATGACCCATGTCCTACAACACTCACACATTAATGACTCATGTGACCACTGACAAAATCATATGACCTGTATGACCATTTTCGCTCTATCATATAACCCGCGTGATATATGGCATATATAGCATCAATGGTGTATCAATAAAACGAAATCATTCCGATTCCCATTTTACATATTCGATTATTCAAATAAAATGTTGATGAATTTAATTTTAACATAACAATCATTGAAAATTTAATTTTACTAAATAAATAAATAAATAAAATGTTGATGAAGAAAATCTCCATAATCATTAATATAGGAAAAAGGTTTTAAAAATCTGTAACGAAAAGGATGATGTGCATGAAGAAGATCTAATTGCAACGTTAGCATACATTATTAATGTGCAGGATCCGATGTTTCAAAATGTGTGTCTCGTAAACGCAAATGCTTTGATTGTTGCACGTTTATTTTTTAAAGATATGATGATATTAGATGAGATAGTAAGGCTAAGTGTTGTGGTGCCGTGAGCGGTGGGCGCCAGACACATGGCTGCCACTGCGGCTCGCGAACACCACAACGTGGTCTGGCAAGCCGGGCGCTAGTGAGGTGGCATGACCGAGTTGATTTGCGTGTTGACTGTTTGGAATTTAAAAAAAATATATCAAAAAATCTATAAATAACCAAATTCAACCAAAATTTCTCCCGTATTTAAAAAAAAAAATCCTCTCCTTACCTCTCTAAATATAAATAATCCTTACACACAGAAAATGAAATGGAATGCATTTTAAAATAGAATGGATACATTTTCTTCAACCGATTCTTCCGAGGAAGACGATCTGATTATTGAAGCGGGTCGAATAACGGTTAACTACTTGGTTGAGCGGTCTCAAAGGCAACGAGGGCTAACAAGACGACCACCACTTGATCGTGATCGAGAGGGAGCTAAAGAAACATTGATACGTCACTATTTTAGCCCCGGTCCCGTTTACTATAAAGGACATTTTAGGTGTTATTAGATAATAATTAATGAGAGTAGTTTTATTAGATAACAAAACAAAAGGTTAAAATATTGACCGGTAATTAATAGTATTTTTTTAACAGAAAATGTGGATCACTGACGGACCATGAGAATATTATCGTGCCACGAATGGAACCACCCGATCATATTCATCTCCATTAGGCAAGAATGTCTATACAGCAGTTCAGGAGGAAACTCAATAAATTTAGAAAAAAAAAACCCTTGTGGGAACCGAACCCAAATACCTTATGGTTCTTAAGTCTTAACCCATCTCTAAAATGTCATTAAACTATAATGCCGTTTAACGGTATGAGTAGTTAATTTGGGCACTTGTTTCATTAAATTAAATACTTTTTTTAACTCATAAATGAGTCAGCTGACTTTAGAATAATATAGACACTTGAGGTCAATTTTTAAAAATAAACATAAAATGTATTTAACCTTCAATATTCTTAGGAATAATGGATTTTAATAATCTCAACTACTGTCCCTTGGCCGGTAACGGTTTCAACTTAAAAAATTCTCACTAGCGGTCCCATCTATTCACATATTGGCCTTCAATGGACCCTGACTAACAGAACCCTAATGCCGTTAGTCTCCGGTCGCTTGAAAAACGTTTTTGGCCGGAAAACTCAACTTTTTCATCTCAAACCTCTTTGAAACCTTATTACGCACCATTAGGAACATTTTCTACTAAAAGCCCCAATTATTAAGGTCGCCGGAAAAACTCATTTTTCGCCGGAAAACTTCTTTTTGACCGGAAAACTCAATTTTTTAGCTGGAAAACTCAAAGTTTTCGTCCCAAACCTGTTTGTAACCATAGACTGGACCTTTAGGAACCTTTTCCGACCAAAAACATTTTTCCGGCGAACAGAGACTAACTGTGTTAGGGTTCTGTTAGTCAGGGTTCATTCAAGGCCAATATGTGAAAAGATGAGACTACCACAGGGGCGGACTTACCCCTAGTCCAAGGTGGGCGGGCGCACCCCCGGGAAAAAAAATTTAATGTTATTTTCCGTTGAAAATCCTGTCCGCACCCCTTGGATTTTTTCGTCTGCACCCCTTGGATTTTTTCATCCGCACCCCTTGGAATTTTTCGTCCACACACCTAAGGTAAAAAATATTATCGATTTATATTTTAATTTTTTTAGTAAACACTAATTAAAAAAAACTACCTAAATTATATAAACTTATACTACCCAACTTAACCCAAATACCCAAATACCCAATACCTTAACCCACTATTTCATTAAACATAATTAGCCCACTAATTACTAGCCTATTAACCAAACTCAACCTAAGTTCAAACTATAATAATTAAAATAAGCCCAATAGTCCTTAGAATTCCTCCCGCCCTCCCTCAGCAACCACAACAGCACGTCACCAGCAGTCGCGAACCACCGTCGTCCGACACCAAAGGGTAACAAAATTCTTAAATAAGTTTGAAATTTCATGTGTTTTGACTTTGTTTATGGTTGTTTAGATGATTTTTAGGATGATTATGTTGTTTAGATGATTTTTAGGGTGATTAGACACGATTTCTAGGGTTGAAAATTAAAATTGAAACATTATGTTATGGAGCGATGAACTTATGGATCAATTTGTTTGTGATAGGAACCTTGAGTAGGGACGTTATGGCGCGATTTCTTTTGTTTTACATGACCCGACCCGACACGACCCGAACCGACCGGATACGAACCTAAAATTTTTAAAATTGTTCCGCACCCCATGGAAAAATTCCTAGGTCCGCCACTGGACTACCAGTAGGAATTTTGAAGATCGGGACCGTTGCCAGCCAACGGGCAATAGTTGGGGTTATTGAAATCCATTATTCCATATTCTTATTATATAAACACGTCAGCTGTCAATCTACTCATCTGGGGACATAAATTTATGCACAGCTAGGAACACATCACTTTTATCTTTCATAAAATAATAGTAAAAAAACAAACAAAACATTTCATAAGTAGTTATTAATTATTTTAAACTTCCAAATATCCAGGAACACCTAGGTTTAGAGATCTAGAATTCAAGTCTCACAGACGACAAGATTAAAAATTTCGCCATTTAAAGAAAAATTCCATAATTTTTAAACAGTAGTCCTGTATAATACACCTGATTACATATATACAATTTTAAAGTCGTTTCCCAAAAAAATATTTAATATTTGTTTTCTAAAAAAAAAAGACAAGAGATGCAAACAAAAATCCAATGCAAAATAACCAATAAACAAAGAGTATCCGGCTGGATCATTGCAATAATACATCCACAAAAATAACTTTCATTTTTCATACAAATCTTGTTCGAATACCAAATTAACTTGCATATGGAAACTCTACATCTTTTTTCATTTCTTCAAAAAAACAAATAGTGTAAGATTTTTTCTATTGTTGTTCTTTGAATTGTTACATAATCATAGATTCAAAAGGGTGAATTTATTTGAAATCCTGACAAACTTATTACATTAAATTTTTATATTCAGTTATAAATTTACATCGAGATAGTTGATAAACAGAAAAAAAACGTCGCTAAGGAATAGCAAGGGGATATGGGAATTTAAAAATCTACAAAATGATGAGAAAGTTCAATGATCATGAGATGATTGAGGAGGAGATTGAGGGTCAAATGGAGAGTAGAGTGTAAATTATCAATAGTACCCATGTCATATTCAGTTAATCTCCGTACTCTTTTATTTTATTTTGACTTTTTTATTTTATTATTACTAGAATTTGACATTAAGTTATCTAAGTGTGTAAAAAGAGCTCTTTTTAGATTCTGACTCTTTTATTTTATTACTAAATTCATGATTAATCGATTAAGGGTGTAAAAGAATTCATTAAGTATTCAAAAAATTTAGAATTCGTGAAATCATCCTAGAAAGAAGCGACGGGGAAGCGAAGCTGTCTACGAAGCTTTGCTTCTCCCCTGTAGTCGTACTTAGGCTATGTGTTGTAATGAATGTTAACGTGGAAAAAAAATTCATACCAACTAACATACATTATGATAATTTAAAATATGAGAGAGTGATATGTATAAATTAGATAAAGAAAAAAAAAAGATAAAAACAGTGTGAGGTGTGTGAATATGACGGTCCATCAAAAAAACCTTTTTATTTCATGTAATATGCATTTTGAAGAAAAAAAAAAGCTGAATAAAAGTCTAAATCATGAAATCAAACCGTTAGTACTGGTTCAGTTTGGTATTAAATTTCAACGGTTTGGTTTCGCTTTTTATAATAAAAAACCGTTACAAACGATCAACCAAAAAATCGTTAAAACTGACCTGTAAACACCTTCAACGTTTACCGCACCATTTGGTTTCAGTTTTTTATAATAAAAAACCGTTACTAACAATCGACCTAGAAATCATTAAAACCGAAACCTTTAACGTTTATCGTACCGTTTAGTTTCGGTTTTTGATAATAAAAAACCATTACTAACAAGCAACCTAAAAATCATTAAAACCGGGCCGTAAACACCTTTAACGTTTAGCGCATCATTTGGTTTCATTTTTTGATAGTAAAAAACCATTACTAACGATCGACTAAAAAATCATTAAAACCGGACTGTAAACACCTTTAACATTTACCACACCGTTTGGTTTCAATTTTTGATAATAAAAAGCCGTTACTAACAATCAACCTAAAAATCATTAAAACCGGGCCGTAAACACCTTTAACGTTTACCGCACCGTTTGGTTTCAGTTTTTTATAATAAAAAACCGTTACTAACAATCAACCTAAAAATCATTAAAACCGGACTGTGAACACCTTTAACATTTACCGCACCATTTGGTTTCAGTTTTTTGTAATGAAAAACCGTTACTAATGATCGACCTAAAAATCGTTAAAACCGAACCGTAAACAATAACACCATGTATACATAAAATACATATAAAACCACCGACGCTTATCTGGCTTCCATAATAAAAATCCACTGTACGTCCCCATCTATTCTATTCATACCCAAAAACAATCTTTAAAAATGCCACCAAATTTTATATGTTAAGTAACCTAAAAGACAACCAATTTGTATTGTATTGTTGCTTCACAAATCAATAAAGCTACACCTTTAGATAATCACACACACACACCACAAACCATCGATCATGACATCATTAATCATTAACAAGCCGATAGCGATATAACACCCTCTGTACACCTCTATTAAAAAAGAATAATAATATCTCTTACCCAGATGCTGCTCATGTAGAAGAATGTTGTACTTGTAGGTGTGGCCGCCCGGATGCTTCAAGAACCTCATCTGTAAGTTGCCCACCATGTGTTTGATGAAATGCCTCAATGGGTTTTCAGACTTTTTTTTTTACTTTTTTTTTATGTGGGGTTTGTTTTTTTTAATCTCTTGAGGGTTTTTGTTTGTAATATTGGCTTAATTTGAAAGGGGTTTGTGTTAAATTGTTTTGTTTTGGTTTGGTTTCTTGAAGGTCAAATTGGTTTTAGATCTAGTTTTATGTTTATTGAGTCTTGAATTATTGATAATGTTTTTGGGATTGTAAACTAGTTTCTTGGTCAGATCTAATAGCTTATAAACTAGTTTGTTGGTTAGATCTTAGTGGGTTAGGTTTATTATCTTCTTTATATATTTATTTGTTTGTTAAATTTGGGGGTTATTTGCAGTGAAGCAGGTGATGTTTATTGTTTAGTATCTAGGTCTATAACTGTAATTGTATACTTTTAGTGATAAATTCACCTTGATTTTATGTTTTTAATCCTATTTCTATAACCAAACAATTGAGTTTCAGACAATTTACATAGCTCACAAAGTTTGTTATTAATTACAGTATTTTTTATGTTTCAGAGAAATTTATATAAATAAGTTACAAACTAAATGTTAAATTGATGTTGATTGGTGTACAATTGTACATGTTGCCTTCTTTGTGTCTTTACATGAACAAAGGCTTTGGATTTTGTTTTGTTAGTATGTTTTTGGATTAAAGGAATATCATCTATAGTTTAAGAAGCCACTAATATAGAAACTTAATTAAGAATAGTTTAGTTTAGAGTAAATTACTTTTTGAGTCCATGTGTTTTAGTGGTTTTAACCACTTGAGTCCAAAATAAAAAAGTTTAACGCCCCGAGTCCGTAGCCATTTATTTTTATAACGTTTTGAGTCCAATTTTGTTCATTTTATAACGTTTTGAGTCCAATTTTGTTCATTTTATAACGGTTTGAGTCCAATTTTGTTAAAAAATTGGACTCAAAAGGTTAAAAATTGGACTCAAAAGGACTCAAATGGTTATAAAAAAGTGTCTAGGGACTCGGGCGTTAACCATTTTGATTTTTGACTCAAATGGTTAAAACCACTAAAACAAAAGGACTCAAAAAGTCATTTACTCTTTAGTTTATTAACCCATTTGACTTTTTCATTGCTCGATTTAGTTTAGCTTTGATTTTTCGGTCAAGAAAGTTGGATATGTAAATTTAACGTCCGTTTACTGTTTAAACCGGGCTCCAAATCCCAAACTTAATCATACAACAACAACAACAACCATACCCAGTATATCCCACAGATAGCAGAGCTATTTATAGGGTCTGGGGAGGGTGGGATGTAGACAGACCTTGCCTCTATCCATAGGGATAGAGAGGCTGCTTCCAGAGAGACCCTCGGCTCGAAAGCGAACAGCAAACCAACATACCAAGTCAAAGAATACAGAAATAAGAGGTCGCCCATACTAAGAAAGTGATAATAGTGGGACAATATAATGTGAATCATGTATTATGGCATGTAATATCATTTTGGGCGTAAACATAATGTAAATAACGTATAAAAGCATACAACATCATAGACACAAGAAGGCAATCATCGGAAAAGTCCCTTAAAGAAAAGGAAAAGCCTACGTCCATGAAAAACACCTAAGACCTTTCTACAATATCCTCTAGAAGTCCTTAACCCTAATCCTACGCCTCCACGAAGTCCTATCGTGGACCATGTCCTCAGAAAGATGTAACTCTAGTAAATCATGCCTAATCTGCTCATCCCATGTCAGTTTGGGTCTGCCTCTTCCTCTCCTCCCCTCCACAGTGAGAGTTTCCACTACTCTAACCGGTGCCGTCGCTTCCCTCCGCTTTACATGCCCAAACCATCTCAATCTCCCCTCCTTAATCTTCTCCGATATACTAACCACTCCTAGTCTATCCCTAAAAACCTCATTTCTTATCCGATCTAACCTCGTGTGTCCACACATCCACCTCAGCATCCTCATTTCTGCTACCTCCATCTTGCGCGCTTGTGTCTTCTTGATAGCCCAACAGTCTGTTCCATAAAGCATAGCTGGCCTAACTGCTACCCTGTAAAATTTCCCTTTTAATTTAGTTGGGAACCTCCTATCGCACAATACCCCACTGGCTGCCCTCCATCTACACCAGCCGGCCTGTATGCGATGAGTTACATCACTATCTATGTCACCATCTCTTTGTACAAACGACCCCAGATACTTAAATCTGGTTACCTGCGGGACCAATTGATCCTCAATGGTGATTTGGGTTTCATCGTCAATGGCTACACCGCTGAAATCACAGTGTAGATATTCAGTCTTAGATCGACTAAACCTAAGGCCCTTGCCTTCTAAAGCTACTCGCCACTCCTCTATCCTCGCGTTTAGGCACTGTTTACTCTCTGCAATCAACACAATGTCGTCTGCAAAAAGCATGCACCATGGAACTGTCTCCTGAATCAACTTGGACATCTCATCCAAGACAACCGCAAAAAGAAAAGGGCTCAACGCAGACCCCTGGTGGAGTCCTATCTCCACAGGAAAGAAGTTTGTATCTCCTACAGGCGCGCGGACACTAGTTTCCGTTCTATCGTACGTATCCTTAATTATGTCTATATACTTCCCCGGTATCCCTCGCCCCACCAAACTATCCCAAATCAGTTGCCGTGGGACAGTGTCATATGCCTTTTCCAGGTCGATAAACACCATATGTAAATCTTGCTTCTTTGCTCTATATTTTTCCATCAGCCTCCTTAGAATATGTATCGCTTCTGTAGTTGACCTCCCTTTCATGAATCCAAATTGGTTTACCGAAACCTGAGTTTCTCTTCTAATTCTAGTCTCAATTACCCTCTCCCAAAGCTTCATAGTGTGGCTTAGCAGTTTGATTCCTCTATAGTTCCCACAACATTGAGCGTCTCCTTTATTCTTGTATAAAGGCACCACGATGCTATTCCTCCACTGATCAGGCATTTTTCTAGTCTTGAAGATACAATTGAACAGAAGTGTTAACCATCGGACTCCTTCTTCTCCCAAACACTTCCACACCTCAATCGGTATGTTGTCCAAACCCATTGCCTTCCCCCTTCCCATCTTCCTAAGTGCCATCCTCACCTCGTCAGGTGTGATCCTCCTGCAGTAGCAATTATTCTGTTGTCGCCTTTGAATCCTGGGGTTGCTGTTATCATGTTGGTATGCCCTACCTTGGTTGAAAAGATTATGGAAGTAGGTTTGCCATCTCATCTTAATGTCTTGTGCCTTGACTAAAACACGTCCATCCTCTCCTTTGATAAACTTTACTACTCCTAGATCTTGTCTTCTTCGCTCCCTAGCTTTGGAAATCTTAAACATATCATGCTCCCCCTCTTTCGTTTCCAAACGTTCATACATTTGTTTATATGCTGCGTTTTTTGCCTCGGTCACCGCCTTTTTTGCTTCCCTTTTTGCCTTCTTATAGATCTCCCTTACCCTCAGCCGCTCCTCCTCATCTGTGCACCTCAAGAGATCTCTAAAACGATGTTGCTTATCCTTTATTTTGGTATGCACGTCTACATTCCACCACCAAGACTCCTTATGTCCACTAGTCTTTCCTGTTGTGACCCCGAGCGTCTCATTCGCCACTGTAGTGATCGTAGTCGCCATAGCCTCCCACATCCGGTTTGCGTCGTCACCTAGTTGCATCGATGTCATTGCGATAACTCTTTCTGTGAACATCATAATTTTTTCTCCCTTCAAGTTTCCCCAACGGGTCCTGGGTCGGGTTTTCCTTTCCCCCTCAGTTGGTCTTACTTTTAGGGCTATATCTGCTACTAGTAAATGGTGTTGAGTCGCCGCAGTCTCCCTGGGTATAACCTTGCAGTCCATCCACATCCGTCGATCATCCTGCCTCATCAAAAGATAGTCGATTTGCGTGTTGCGTCCTCCGCTACTAAAAGTGATCAAATGGGATTCTCTCTTCCTAAAGAACGAGTTTATAATACCTAGGTCGTTGGTTGCCGCAAAGTCTAGAAGGTCTCTACCAGGGTCATTTCTATCGCCAAAACCCCCATGTACCAACTCAAATCCATCACGATCCTTACCAATGTGCCCATTAAAGTCTCCTCCTATAAAATTTTTCTCCTCCCTAGGTATGGCCCTTACTACTACATCTAGACAATCCCAAAACTCTCTTTTCTCTTGGTCTCCTAATCCCACATGCGGTGCATATGCGCATACCACTGTCACTATTTGCTCACCTAATACTAACCTTAACACCATAATTCTATCGTTGTGTCGTATCACCTCAATTACATTCTTATGCAATTCTATAGATACCAAAAATCCTACTCCGTTCTTGGCTCCATCCGACCCTGAATACAACAACTTGTACCCATTGCGCTCTTCTGCTCTCTGTCCTTTCCACCTAGTCTCCTGAAGGCACGCTATATGTACCCTACGTCTTTTAAGTGCGTCTATCACTTCCAGCAATTTACCACTAAGAGTTCCTACGTTCCAAGACGCCACCCGTAAACTCCAGCCTCTACCTTTACCCTTACCTGCACCTCTCGTCCTTGGACATGATCTCAAGTGAACGTCACTGTTTCTATTGTCTATGCTTACAACTAACAAGTAACAACAGGTAGCAAACAACGTGCAACACAAAGGGTGAAACTACGTTCTTCCCTTTTTTTTTTTTTTTTTTGACTTTTTCTTATTAATATAGATATTTTTTTTCTAATGATTAAATGAACCCTAAAGTTTACAAGAACAACACACACAAGAAAATCCAACAAAAAAAACACACAGCTTCTTGTATATTCCCAAACTTAATCATATGTTCCCTTATTTTATACAGATTTGCTTCGGTATGGAATCTTTAGGGCTTGAAAGCGACATTGCAGGCGCAAAAACATATTGTAATCTCGGGCTCAAACAAACATCTAAGCAAAACCGAGGAAGCCCAAAAGTTTTATCACTTCTTTCTTCAATTCTCGAGAGGTCTGTCCAAATGAACGAGACATTACTCGATAAGACACAAACTAAAGATGTTATTACGGTTTTTCATGGTTCAAGAGCACCGGCACTTAGCATTAAAGAGTATGTTGATAGAATTTTCAAGTATTCGCATTGCAGCCCCTCGTGTTTTGTTGTCGCACACGTTTACATGGATCGGTTTATTCAGTGTGGAAATGTTAATTTGACTTCTCTTAGTGTTCATCGACTTCTCATCACTAGTATTATGCTTGCTGCAAAGTTCATTGACGACGCGTACGTGTGCTCTTTTCTTTTTTGAACTTTTTTTAGTTTTATATTTGGTCATTTTATGTAGTTCCTAATATAATCAGAATTTACCGAATATCCGAGCAGTCTCGTTTGGTGATTTTATTGTGTATTTTTTTTACAAAATAAGAGGCTTTTTCATGAAAAAAAGTAAGTATATTGGTTTTATATGTGTTAAGACTTATTTTTTTAAGAGTAAAATGCCATTTTCGTCCCTGAGGTTTGGCTAGTTTTACGACTTTCGTCCAAAGGTTTGTTTTTCCGACTCTGGATCCAAAAGGTTTGAAATGTTGCCATTTTTATCCAGCTCGTTAACTCCATCCATTTTTCTCCGTGAAGTCAGGGGTATTTATGTCTTTTTTTGTTAAGTTAAAGAGAAATTCGGTCTCATTTTACATAAAGTGAAAACGACTGAATTGTTCTTTAAGTTTACAAAAAAGACAGAAATACCCTTGACTTAACGAAGAAAAATAGATGGAGTTAACTAGCCGGATGAAAATGGCAAGATTTAAAACCTTTTGGATCCAGATGCGGAAAAACAGAACTTTGGCCGTAAGTCGCAAAACTGACCAAACTTCAGGAACGAAAATGGCATTTTACTCTTTTTTTAATTAATATATATTATAATAAATGCAAATTACTTTTATAGTCGAGCTTATTGTTTAAGCTCGGCTTGATACGAGCTTTTAGCAAGCAATCTGGAGTAGCTCATGAGCGGCTCGTTTACACCGTACATATCTCATAATCACTTCTAAAACACACATACAGCACGAGTTCCATTTCTTTTAGAAAAAAACTGCTAATACAGAAATTTACCCTCACTCGCGCCCATCACTTATAGTATTTATTTGCAGATTCTACAACAACGCATATTATGCGAAAGTGGGAGGGGTAACAACAGCAGAACTAAACAGATTGGAGATGAAATTCCTATTTGGCCTGGACTTTCGACTCCATGTCAGCCTTCGGACGTTTGGCAGATACTGTTCCCAGTTGGAAAATCAAGGTTCATGTGAGCTGCAAATGGAAAGACCACCACGGGTGATTCACGCCCCATGTGGACTCAAGGATACCTGGTCCAACAGTGAAGACGCGAGTACTTACACCACAACAAAGATTCATACCGTATAAGTAGAGTTTATGTTTGCAAACGTTTTAGCGACTGCTTTTAGTTGATGATGTTGATTGTATTAAAAGTAGAGTAGATTCTAGAAATAAGATTCGTTTCCACATTGAACTGAAGATTTGATTTTGTTGTATTAGTGTATGTTCTGTGAGTAATGAAACTTCGAAGATTTTTGTTGTTGCTCAGAATAAAGGGACATGAAAGACTTCGGATGGTAAAAGTGAACTCATCGATCCGACTCATTTTACTTGCAAGTTTAATAAAAATAAACTCATATTATCCAAGTTCTATGGAAATAACTCAATTTGACTTGATATATAACTTATACTTGTAAAAATAACTCATCAGACCTTTTAAAAATATACCAATCCGTGCTTGAATTTGAACATCATGGCCACCCGATTTTCAAGTTGCATAACGCAAGCCAGCCTAAAACACATGCCTTTAGGGCCAAGAACCAGATGTCAAGTAATAAAACTAGGGCTGTCAATTTCAGACATGGAAACACGACATGAAAGGACACAGCCTTAACAGTTCCGTAGTTTCGTGTTTGACCCTTAACATGTTTCGTGTCTTAAACAGGTCAACCTGTTAGTTTTCGTGCCGTGTTCATGTTTACCTATCTCATGTTCAGGTCCTAACAGGCCGTGTCTAACATGATATTCCAGCCCTAGAATCCACACACCACCCCTCCAAGGCGAGTTAGTGTCTTAATAGGTCGTGTTCGTGTAACATGTTTATTATTAGGTTTGTGTTCGTGTTTGGAAAAACTGACACGATAAGATTTCATGTCATGTTCGTGTTTACTTGTTGGTGTGTGACACAATATGCCAGCCCTAAATAAAACTAAGATATGGGGAAGCAAGATATAAAAAAAGCATGATGAGACGAGAAGGATAATACAAGTGACAGTTGATACAGTTCATGCATGTCAACATCTAGTACAAGCATGGTTTTACATCGAACGACAAACAGACTGCCACTAAGATCCGAGTCCGTTAAACTTGAAAGGAAAAGGCCACCTGCCACTTTCTGTACAACATCCATTCTGCTCATTCTAAGTTGGTTAAAATCAGTTGATCAAAAAATTAATCTCGTCTATTGCCTCATGTCAGCTTCCACTGCCCTTCCAAGCGTCCTCACAAAGTAATCGCGCATCTCTGGCAATATACGCTTGATCAATTCCCCGTACCTACAATTTGACATTTATTAAACCTTGACATCAAGTGCCACAATGCGAGTGTAAATTGTTAAATAGTAAACATAGTACCATACGTCCATACCATGATTTTGCATTTAATTTGTCGAAATTCTCCAAAACAAATAGAATGCACGCGTTCCTTAGTGACACAGCGTTGAAGGCCTCTGATAAGTCGTACATAACTGACACATTGTCGATCCGTATATCCTACATGAAAAGGTAAGATCATCAACTTAAAGGAGTGTTTAGATGTGTAAACATTAACCGATCAATTGACTAAAATGATGGTCTTTAAAGAAATATCTCGACATTTGCGAAATAAAAGGAGTAAAACGCCATTTTTTGTCCCTCAGGTTTGGCTATTTTTGCGACTTTCGTCCAAATGTTTGTTTTTCCGCATCTGGATCCAAAAGGTTTGAAATACTGTCAATTTCGAACGACTCGTTAAATCTGTCCACTTTTTAACGTTGAGTTAGAGGTATTTTCGTCTTTTTGTGATGATTAAAGGGTCTGAGCGGGGAGAAAGTCGACAGAGGTGGATCTTTATTTCTTATGGTGTTTTTTAATTTAACTAAAAATGTCTAAGGGAATGGAAATACCCCTCATTTAACGGAGAAAAATGGATGGAGTAAACGAATAGGATGAAAATGGCAAGATTTCAAACCTTTCAGATCCAGATACGGAAAAAACAAACCTTTGAACGAAACTCAAATAGAAATAAATACAAAAGCTTAACTCACCTGCGCAATGGTGTACTCACAGAGGCGTTTTAGCCCCTCGAGAAGATATTGATCTGCAGCTCTAAGAAGATCCTGAGCAATTTCCAGATTCACGTCTACGGACCCGGTGTATATATATCTATAGTTAAAGAAAATAATATAGTAAGTGTGCATTATTTTCCTATTAAAAACAGAAGATATAAACGGATGTACCTCATCATTAATTCGAACACATCCCATCTTATATTTGGAATCTCGATGTCTTTAGCATCTTTCTCCTGCAATTTACACATTTCAAAATGAGAAAAACAAACACTAATTTAGTATTTTAAACATCCAGTTGGGTACAAAACTAAAAACAGAAGAAAGATACTTTAATGTGCTTACCTTGTACCCGCCATCAAACATTGCCCGGAACGCATCAGAAGAAGCAAGAAGACAAATTCTGTGAGCGTAGAAGCGTTTGCCTGAATCCACAATTATTTATGTATACAGATTTTAAAGCTCGACAAAAGCAATACAAAATAGGAACTTTATTGTGGCAAAATTAAGTTCACACCTTCAATTAGGAAGGTTACATCAGATAGTGTGGGGTTGTTCACATACTGCTCGCCTAAATACACCTGCAACAAGAAGTATTAAGTTATACTGTAAAATGACAAAATCCATTTAGATACTATTAGAACAAAACTGAAAAAGAAAAAAAAAACCTGAGATATCGGAGATGGCGGTCCGGCATCGACAGGAGAAAGTGAACTGGCCTTTTCAGCCAGCTTGCACAAGGCTGCACAACTATCGCGTTGATGTTTTAAACTGCTTGATTCCAAAAGCTCCAAGAGTATGGATAATCCTGCAAATTCTCATTGATAGAATATTTAATTATTTACTAAACGGTGCTTAAAATCAACATACACAACTTACCATTGGCGTCGACGAATATTGTTTTCTGGTCATCTGGTGCACAAAGATGGGAAAGAGCCAAAGCAATTCGTCTCTGAACGGATCTCTCGGCGATCCGCATTAGGTACAACAGATGACTCAATACCTGATACGATATACAAGAGTTAAGATATGTGTTTGGATATGGTTTAGGAACAGGAATGAAAGTGATTGGTATTGCTTGCTTAAAGTATGAATATGTAATCTTATTACCCGTCCATGAATCTTCTCCTCCAGTCTTTTCAAAGTCTTGGCCACACAATCCCGAGTTGGCTACAAAATCAAATATTCAAATTACAAACTTACTCGTGTTAATACAAGAGTTAACTTCATTTTATGTCCTTTAAGTTTGAGCTAAATTGCAGATGCTATCCTTTAACTAACGAAATTACACTGGATGTCCTTTATGTTACTGTTTCTCATCAGGCGGTGTCCTTTTGCCTGTTTCTAGTTATTAAGTGAAAATGACCATTATGCCCTCATGTGAGTGGCACGTGTTAAGAGTTAACAGAAAAAATTAACTGGGTTGGGGCTAAAGGACACCGCATGATGAGAAACAGTAACATAAAGACATTCAGTGTAATTTCGTTAGCTAAAGGACAGCGCCTTCAATTTGGCTCAATCTAACCGGACGTAAAATGCAATTTACTCTTAAAATAAGTCCATATCCCGACTAGGCGGGACAATATCTTTGGAAACACAATAATTAATAATACATTAACAAAATGAAAGTAGAACTACTTACTTGGACAATGAATTCACCATCTTGCAGCTTTTGTACCCCACCAACCCTTATAAGATCAGCAACATTATCCTAGAAAAGGATTTCCATAAAATGTTATATCATAAAGTACAAATCAAGATGGGGCTATTGTTCTTATAAGCTTTTACAGTACCTCGTTATCAGCAAGACCGTATAACGCAAATGCAGCATTGTGTTGCAGGGAACCATTTCTAGAATCGAGAAGTTTCAACAATGGAGGTATGCCACCACCGTGAGCTATACCAGCCTGGTTGTGAGTATCCTGTGAATGAAAACTATTCAGCCACACGAATCCACAAGCAATCTAAATAATTTATCTTATAAATTAGGGATTCTTATGAAATTATTGGAAATTTATGTTTTGGTGGGTATAATGTATTTCTGATCATGTGAATGCTACGGTGATACCTGACTAGAAATAAATAATATATAGATAATCCAAAGAGTAAAATGTCATTTTCGACCCTGAGGTTTGGCCAGTTTTGCGATTTTTGTCCAAATGTTTGTTTTTTGGTATCTGGATTCAAAAGGTTTGAACTCTTGCATCTTCATCCAGCTCGTTAACTCCATCCATTTTTCTCCTTTAAGACGGGTATTTTCATCTTTTTTGTTAACTTAAAGAGCATTTCGGTGTTTTAAATACATGTACATTATACTAAATGCTTGTACATGAAGTGAAAAAGACCGAATTGCCCTTTAAGTTAACAAAAAAGACAGAAATATCCTTGACTTAACAGATAAAATGGATAGAATTAACGAGTTGGAGGAAAATAGCAAGATTTCAAACCTTTTGGACCCAGATGCGGAAAAACAAACCTTTGAACGAAAGTCGCAAAACTGACCAAACCTCAGGGACGAAAATGGCATTTTACTCCAATCCAAACAAAAAACTATATCCTTAAAAAGATACTTCTCTTACGGAAGGTTATCCCCTTATTAGGAAAAATGTGGATTTATGATTGCCATTATTACAACATCCAAATGAACCCGGGTTCTAAATCATAGTCACCTAATTCGCGGTTCGCTCCGGTTCGGGTACGCGGTTCGGGTTCGCAATTCGCTAGTTGGGACGAATTCGGTTCGGAAGGGGGTAGGTTCATTTCGGTACGGTCCGGTACGATTCGGTTCGGTGTACCATTCCGTTCCGTTCGGTATACACAAATTAAAACAAAAATTACTAATTTTATAAATCCAAATAAGTAAACAACTTAAAAAGTTTTAGGTTAAAGTTGAAAAGGTAAAAATATAGAGATTTGAGGATGAAATATGTAACTTAATAAAAAAGATTTAGGTTAATATTTATAATAACATAAACATAAAGGATGAAATATGTAAATAAAAGAGGTTTTAGGTTAAAAGAGATGAAAGAAAGGCAGCGTACAGCCTCCAACTCCATCTTCTCCTCCATTTTCACTAGGGTTCATCATTATCACAGGTAAGGTTTAATTTTTTCTTCTTCATCACCATTCGCTGAATTGATGAACATGATGCGCTGAATTGAGTGAATTAGGTGACTATGGTACTGGCGCCGTATCCAACCCTAATACGTATTGACCCTTAAAATTCGCTATTATTGCAAACGGAATTCAGTGAATTGGTGCAGGAAATTCGCAGAATTGAATGGAATGAAACGCTGAATTCATGGAGTGAGTTCGCGAATTCGAACCGTATTATACGAAAACGAATTCCGTATGGTACGAAACGTACCAATACGAAATTCGCCACTTTTCTAGCGAATTAGGTGACTATGTTCTAAATGCAAATAATAACTTCACAAGTAGGTAATAGGTTACTCATATTAAATGTACATTTAGAAGAGAAACAAAAAGAACGTGAAAAGTCTCAGCAAACCCTAAAGTCAACAACTAATTTGACTACCTGTGCCAATCTTCCTAAGGCGAAAGCTGACATCTCCCTTAATTGAGCATCTGGTGACTGCAACATCTCAACTAGTGGACCAACAGCGCCTCTTTGAACTATGTGAACCTGCAAAAATAATTATTAGAGTTGGTAATAGGTCTCTAAAGACCAACTATAGAAACGAACATAATAATGAATCAACATGTATATCAACCTTGCAATCTGTATCGGCGGCAGCAAACTGTCCAAGCAATAAAGCAGCTTCACGTTGGCTCTCTGAGCAGCTTGAGCTGTTGATAAAGAAGTTGAAAGTTTAAGAATGCTGTACAGATATTGAAGGTAATCAACCATAATCTAATCAATTCTAATCAAGCAGAGAAAATATCATCCTGTGTTTGTTTAAAAAAGGTAAAATATTCAAGTACTTATACTTCTTTTAAATGTAGATGTAGATTTGTTACAGATTTTAAAATTTATTGCTTTAACTGATCTACTATATTAAGAAGCGAACAATTTCACATAAGAAAGTTGAACATATCAATCGAAATACGCCACTTTCATCTAATAATTGAAGGTAGATATAAAATTTAACTTTAGATGATATATTCAAAGTTCCAACAGGGTACTTTTAGGCGTAGACAGAAGTTGCGATCTTAAATTCAACCATCAAAGAACTAAAGTGCACTACAAATTATTATTTACTCCATTTATAGTTTGCATTGATCCAATAATTCAGGACAAAACCGGTAAGTTGATTGATTTGAGTTTATAGTAGGTTGGGAAATGTCACTTTGATGATTTTAATAAAAAATGAAGCAAGTGAAAGCGCTAAAGACAATTACAAAAGCACACATCAACTTACCTAAGCAGTTCAATTACGGGTTGTAACGCTCCAGCAAGAAGAACTTCCTTCTTTATGTTGGGGGATGAGTGAACAAGATTCCCAATTACACCAACCTGACATGTCATTCAGAAAACATTCCCATCTATAAGCAATCTTATATGTAAAGATAAGTGTGAGATTTGGTCATCCATTCATGAAACAAGAACTTACTGCTTCATAGTGTATTGCTGCATCTTCAGACCGGAGCATTAAAATAAGTGTAGGCAAAGCATTGTAGTCTACTATCTGTAGGAATTTGATGTTAAGAAACTTAGCCATTGATCCCACAACACGTTCTATTAATCTAGAAAGTTATCAACCTGAGTTTTGTTTTCATCATTTTTGAAAGCTAAAGTACGCAGGGCCCCTGCAGCCGCTCTCTGCACCTTAGCATCAATAAATTCAAGCAATTCAACAAGAGGAGGGATTCCGCCTTCAACCCTGAACATGAAAATGTGGTAATCGTCAAACAAACTGTAAGTCTGTTACATACAAGTTGTAATAGTAGATGGTGCAATTAAAGTAACCTAACACGGGTCTTGATGCTGCTATTCTCATGAGCAAGGTTTGTGATTGCATCTGCAGCTCTTCTTATAACACCGTTGACTGCTCGAGAGTTCTCGCCGTCCCTGTGTCTCTTAAGCAGAGCAACAAGACGAGGTAGAGCTCCAGCATCAACGATGAGTTGTTGATGCTCAGGCTGTCGACAAATGTATTTACAAACAGTATCTCTTTAGTAATGCCGTAAATATAAATAGAAAAGCAATTTAATATCCACTACAAGCATGAAGCTTTGAATTTAGAATTTTCTTTCTATTTATATTTACTGGCAAGCTAAACTGTTACTAATATTTTGAAGTAGTAACTACGCGATTCGCAAGTACGCAAAAAAAACATATATGAGGATATGGATGTTGTAAAGATATAAAGATGGTATAAAAGCTTAGAAAGCTAATTTCATACTTCAAATACACAATAAGTCACAATTATACTGTGTAAAAAAATAAATGCAAAGAAGAGAAGTAGGTAGCGTTTTCCAGAAACTTTAATGATCCAACATATAAAACTTAAGAGAACCGAGCAGGACATGCTATCATATTGCATGATCAAAGGAGAACTTGCATGTGCACATTAAAGGAAGTTATTTATTAGTCCAGCTACACACAAGTCACAACTAGCATCAGACATGCCACAATGAGAAAGTACCTTTATAGCAAGAAGTCCAAGAGTAAAAGCACTTCCCTTCTCCACTTCATGCTCATACGGCCTCGGTTCCCCAACTTCCTTCCAATCCGGAGCTTCAAGATGCCGTACTAGCGCCGGAACCGCACCGGATTCAACAATTAAATTCACAATATCCTCTGCAATCTCACAAAAAATATCACATCAAATCTCCAGCCAACAATAGAACAAAACAAAACTCCTTATACAACATAATTGAACAAAATTTCCACATCATAAACATAATCATCAACAATTACTCGCTCAAAAACTAATTACACCAATAATTACAAAACTTCTATAATCAAAACTAACCTAAAACTACAAACGTATGCCACAAAGATAAAATTCTCCGTCGAGATAACACAAAATACTCACTCAAAACCTAATTACACCGACAATTACAAAACTACGATGATCAAAACTAACCTAAAACCACAAACGTATGCCACAAACACAAAATTATCCGTCAAGATAACACAAATCAACAACAAATTCTCACTCAAAACCTAATTACACCGATAATTACAAAACTAATAAACTTCGATGACCAAAATTAACCTAAAACCACAAACGTATGCCACAAACACAATAGTATCCGTAGAGATAACACATATCAACAACAAATTCTCACTCAAAACCTAATTACACCGATAATTACAAAACTACAAAACTTCGATGATCGAAACTAACCTAAAACTACAAACGCATGCCACAAGCACAAAATTCACCGTCTGGATAACACAAATCAACAACAAATACTCGCTCACAACCTGATTACACAACTTCGACAATTAAAAATTAACCTAGAACTACAGACGTATGCCACAAACACGAAATTATCCGTCAAGTTACCACAAATCAACAACAAATACTCACTCAAAACCTGATTACAACGATAATCACAAACTCATAAAACTTCAATAATCAAAATTAACCTAAAACTACGAACGCATGCCACAAATACAAAATTCACCGTCTAGATAGCACAAATCAACAACAAATACTCACTCAAAACCTGATTACAACGATAATCACAAACTCACAAAACTTCGATAATCAAAATTAACCTAAAACTACGAACGCATGCCACAAATACAAAATTCACCGTCTAGATAGCACAAATCAACAACAAATACTCACTCAAAACCTGATTACAACGATAATCACAAACTCACAAAACTTCGATAATCAAAATTAACCTAAAACTACGAACGCATGCCACAAATACAAAATTCACCGTCTAGATAACACAAATCAACAACAAATACTCGCTCCAACCTGATTACACAACTTCAATAATTAAAAATTAACCTAAAACTACAAACGCATGCCAGAAGCACAAAATTCACCGTCTCGATAACACAAATCAACAACAAACACTACGAAAACAAGTAGATAAACAAAAATCATGACGTAACAACGGAGAAACATGAAATTGAAGAAAAAACGAACGTAGACACATCAATCATCAACCATACCGTTCTTCGCGAGCTCGGAGAGGATATGAATCGAGCGTTTAGCAACCGAACGATCCGATTCAAGCGATGAGAAAGTAGAATCAAGGATTTGAACCTGAGCGCGAACGTGAGATGCTAGATCTTGTTGAGCGGCGTCATCAGAGGATGCGATGAGGTTCCGATCTGTGATGAATTCGTCCTCTAGCTTCCTCTTCAAGCTTCTTCTCACGGAGTTTGTAGGTTGTTCATGGCGTTTGTTGTTGAGGTTCTCCATGAGAGGCAGATGAGAGAGGGCGAGCCAGAGAGAGAGAGAAGAAATGTTGAAATGATGATGAGAGTGGGGGTGGAGGGGTAGTTTGGGAATTGGGTTTTGTTTATAAAGGTAGGGACGAATGGACGAGTGTGTCGGTCGGGTTATTTAAGATGGTTTGTGAGAAGCGTTATTTGAATTTAAATTTAAGAGTTAAATGCCATTTTAGTCCCTGTGGTTTGAGCCATTTTGCCAGTTTAGTTCAAAGGTTTCTTTTTTAACCTGTGGGTCCAAAAAGGTTTCTCAGTTGGCATTTTAGTCCACTTAGTTAAATTCATCCATTTTTTCTGTTAACGAGAAGGCCAATTTGGTCATTTTGTATTTAATTCTGTTAACTAAAAGGGCAATTCAGCCATATAAAATGACCGAAATGGCCTTCTAGTTAACAGAAAAAATGGATGAAGTTAACCCAGTGGACTAAAATGGCAACTGTGAAACCTTTTTGGACCCACAGGTTAAAAATGAAACCTTTGGACTAAACTGGCAAAATGGCCCAAACCACAGGGACTAAAATGGCATTTAACTCTAAATTTAAATAAGCCAAGCTTTTTAGTGTTTGGTCGATAGTATTTTTAACTTACGAATCTTAACTCGATTAGTTTCTTTTGTTGACGTGGTCAATGTTTTAAAAACCGGTTTTTAAATCAAACCGGATTAGGTTAAAAAATGGTTCAACCGGTTGAACCAGGTTGTATCGAGTGGTTCAACCGGGTTGACTAGCTAACTCTATAATTTCATAAATTAAAGCATCAACTCAAAAGTTAATCCAAAAGTGCATGATTACATATTAAAATATGATCCAAAAGTAAATCCATAATAAAAAATAATCTAAAAGATAATAGAAAATCATTCAATTTTACAACAAGCTCTTTTAAATGAAAGTGTACGTTATGTTTAAGCCTTTTGAGTGTTGAACACATCAACTATTTTCGTTTCATACAATATTAAATAAGAACTTTTAGTTACGAATAATTATAATATATAAAAATTACGTAAGATAATAACATATATAATAAAAATAAGTAACAACCCAAACTAAAATAACCCTAGGCCGGTACCGGTTTTACGTTTCAAACCGGTATACCGGATTTTACCGCCGGTACAAACCTTATGCCGTTTCACTTATTTACCGGGATGTTTCGTACCGGATTTACATCTGGAAACGGTAATACCGGTATAACCGACCGGTATTTACCGGTTTTTAAAACATTGGACGTGGTACTTGTGTAATGACTTGTCCTTTTTAGTTATGTGGCACTTATTTAGTGACGTGGCATCTAGCGTGACTTTTTTGATGACGTGACATCTGATTGGCAGTTGTTTAGTGACGTGTCATCTGACTTAGGTTAACTGGGTTAGTGTTCAGTTAGTTTGAGAGAAATAAGTTGAAAATTGAGAATGGTGTGATACAATTCGTAAGTTAAAAGTGTTATCAGTGTTAGAGTTACTTAATCCAATATTCCTTTTGATAATAGTGTTTGGTTTGGTCATTGGGATTGGGTATGAAAATTTGAAAGTGAAATGGTTTTACTAGAAAATTGTATTGTCTGTATAAAATTATATCCATAAGTTGAAGAGAAAAAAGTTTTTAAGAAGAATATTAGCACATAAATAATTGTCTTGAATGTCTTCAATAGACCATTGTTGTAAAATTGACTTTTTTTATCAAGCTTTCAATAGTATGGTATATCTGGTACATGGCATGTCAAGTTGTGACAAACTTTTTTATCTCAAGTGTTAAATTGTGATATATCTAGTTTTCAAATCATATGGGATATCACACATACTTTTTTTGTCCCTAGCGACAAGTTGTGACATAAACTTACTAAGTAGAGTGTTAGGTGACATTGACATGAATCATCTCTTGAAGTCTTGCAACTTTAAAATGATCAATATATGTTAACTAACATAAATCGTTCATTATATCAAATAGATTTGATTCTTTAAATCGTTCATCATATCAAATAGATTTAGTTTTTTAAATCATAACTGGTGTTATACCTACAATTCACCATTCAACTAATTTTTTATATTTACTTATTATAAGAAAACTAACTTTTTAATGATAAATAATGAATGATTAAACATTACAGTAAAAACTTTTCAATATTTTAAAGTCACCGCTCTTATTATCATCCGAAATGTGAATTTAAGCACGTGTTAAAGCCGCTTACCAGGCCAAAAGATACTATGATTTGAATACATCTTGTTTTCGTTAAAATTTATCTCCGGAAGTTAACACAAAAGATGATGGGATGTTTAGATTACTTAAGCTAATGAACACAACTTATTAGATAAAAATTAAATTAAATATTAAATAAAATGACATAATAAACACAAAAATCAAATTGAGAAATTAGGAGCCCCTTTCTCCGATATCGTCCTCCAAAATGGTCGCTAGTTCACGGGGGTTGCACAAGTTGGTGTTGGGTTCTTATTCGGGGCCACAATGCCACATAGACCACACAAGCTCACAGGGAGAATATTGTGAGATTAAATATATTATTAATGTAATATTTAATCTTGAGGCTTTATAATCATCTATATCTATACTATATAATAAAAGAAACCATTTTGGGAACACTTGTCATCATATTAGGGCATCTCTTATAGATAATTATTATTTTAATTTAATATTTTATAATTAATTATAGATAACCCTTCTATTAAATATTATTTAGTTTAATATCTTATGGATAATTGTTATTTAGTTTAATCTTCTTCTCATTTATAATATTATTTAGAGTAAATTACGATTTTGGCCCCTGTAGTTATATCACTTTTACCTTTTTAGCCCAATTTTTTTTTTAACATCTGAGCCCCCAACGTCTTCTTTTCTAACCCTTTTGGCCCCTAACACTAACCTCATCCATTAAATGTTAGGGGCCATAAAGGTTAAAAAAGACGTTAGGGGCCAAAAATGTTAGAAAAAAAAGACGTTGGGGCTTATATGTTAAAAAAATCTTTTTTGGGCTAAAAGGGTAAAAGTGATATAACCACGGGGGCCAAAATCGTAATTTTATTATATGATGTATAAAGTTAGATTTATTCAATTCGTACAATACACGAGGTTTTTTAAGGATATATATATTTTTTATTATTTAGTACAGAAAATTACATTTATTCAAACCGTGTAATACGCATATTTTTAAAGATGTATTTTTGTATTGTTTGGTATATAAAATTACATTTATTCCACCCGTGTAATAAATGAGGTTTTTTAAAGATGTATTATTTTATTATTTGGTAAACAAATATTACATTTATTCAACTCGTGTAATACGCGTGGTTTTAAAGATATAACTTTTTTAGTTGGTATATAAAATTACATTTATTCAACCCGTACAATATTGTTCTTATAGATATAACTTTTTATTATTTAATATATAAAATTATATTTACTCAACTCGTGCAATTAAGAAGGTTTTTAAAGATATTGTATTATTTTATTATTTGGTAAACAAATATTACATTTATTCAACTCGTGTAATACACGTGGTTTTAAAGATATAACTTTTTTAGTTGGTATATAAAATTACATTTATTCAACCCGTACAATATTGTTCTTATAGATACAACTTTTTATTATTTAATATATATAATTATATTTACTCAACTCGTGCAATAAAGAAGGTTTTTAAAGATATTAATTGTTTTATTATTTAGTATATAAAATTTACTTATTCAGCCCGTGTAATACACGGGGTTATAACCTAGTTTATATTATATTAGATCAAAATATATTAATAACCTATTAATAATTAGTTGGTAATTGTTGATGGACCATATTACCCTTATTAACTAATTAGGTTTCCTCTTGGGTGTATACATAAGGAGCTTATTAGAGAGTTAAAGGGTTACACAACTTAGTGAATCAACCAACCCTCATAACATCAAATCGGCTCTCTCCCCATAACCGAAACCTCCCTACTTTCGGTTCATTACCATCATCACCTTACACCCTAAGGAGGAACCGGATCATCTTGACAAGTATGTCTAACTCAATGGCTGCATCTCTGACTGGATTCTCTACTGGCCTGTCTGCTGTAACAGGTATGTTATTCATGTTTTCCTTTATGTTTAAACAGAACTGATCAACAAATATAACACATGCTCTAGGTGCATTTAAATCATTGCCCAAATTACTTTTTTTTTTGAACGGCTAAGTATGTCTACAAGTTTTTCGGGTGCAAGACACATTCGCACCCCCCTATTGCGGGGAGGCCCGTTGCCCCACTCCGGTCAGACGTGAGTGTCTTAACCGTGCCTCCGCTGGCATCAGAGAGTGACCGGCGTCCAGGGAGAAAACCCCACAGGTACCTCACCCCAACCAAGGGTTTGACGAGTCGATTGCCACCACAGAGGGGAGTAAACCGCCTCAAGTGGGGATCGAGTTCCAATGAGCCGAAATCACTGTTTTAAAGCCATATACATCAAGGCTGGTTTCGAGTTCCAATGAGCCTAAATCACTGTTTCGGAAAAGGATGTTTGATAAATTGACTCGAAATCGTAATGGGTAAATTAATGTCCGAAATCTATTAACAAAAGTCTATTAAAATTTTAGATTTCGGAACACAGAATTATGTTTTTATTTTTTTAGGGTTCATCGCTTGTTCTAAGTAAAACTCGAAAATACCCTAAATTTTGGAATATAATTTGGATTAGTGGGTGTTTTCATTGTTTTGATCTTAATTTTATCTATTAAAGATTCTGAAAACTGTTAAAGGATAATCAGTTATTATTTTCGAAATCTTTTGATAAGTTTAGATCAAAAATAAAATAGGAAACACTATCCCACAATCCCTCAAATTTCGAGTTTTAGTTACTATCACAATAAACAGCCTTAACAGTGGATTCGAAATCATCAATGTAACTAATCGCACAAGTTCCCTTCGGTCGCACAAGATCAGATCAGATATGATCTGATCGCATAAGACAGTCGCACAAGATCAGATCACATAAGATATGATCTGATCACACAAGGGAAATCGCACAAGATTTGTACAACTAATTAAGCACATTGTACAAGTTAAGACTGCATAATCGCACAAGACTTGGGCCTTACATTGATTGCACAAGACTTGGGCCTTACATACATCGCACAAGACTTGGGCCTTACATACATTGATCATCAGGTCCTTAAATCTTTATTACTCGAGACCGTGGTTGTAACTCGAGACCTCATTATGACTCGAGATCTCATAACTCAGTCGAGACCTAACTCGAGACCTGACTCGAAACCTCATTACCCTAGGATGTTTGATGTGAACTAAATACTTGGTTTTGTAAACACTTAATTAACTAATCAGATTCAGATAATTTTTACGAAACCAAAATAGCTTAACTTGAATGAGCTTCTGATGTATCATTTCTGGCCAAAGCTGATTTAATACATCTATTTATTGTTCAAGTATTATAAAAGCTATGTTGAGTACACATTACAAACGTGAAATGTCTTATTTCTGGCCAAAGCTGATTTAATTCATTTATATTTAGCATGCTTGACAAGTGCATAACTAAAGTGATTGTCTCATTTCTGGCCAAAGCTGATTTGTCACGATTACTTTTCACACATACTTAAATGATTACGCTTCTGGCCAAAGCTGATTTGTCTTTGTTTAAGTAGAATTTTACTAAGTCTATTATTTTGATGTTAGTAATAGACATTATCACAGCTTCATAATTAAAATGGTCATTATTTATGCCTGCCTTAGTATAACATGCCCTTAGCTCACGTTAAGACTTTCTTCTTAGTATCATAATTCGCTCATCTTATTTCCACTATCAGCACCAAATCAGGGGATTCCACCTTTGACTGGTGATAACTTTGCTGCATGGAAGGATGCCCTCATGCTTACACTTGGATTGCTGGACTTTGATTATGCTCTAAGAGAGAATATGCCAGCGGATCTTACTACTCAAAGTACTTCTGTTGAGCAAATAGTTCATGGGATTTGTAAAAATATGTGTATCGTTTGCACATATCAACTCTTGTTCGATTTCAAGCTTTAAATCGCTTTTTGGAGGGTTATACGCGCTCTGATGCGTAGATATAACCAGTTTAATGCAACGAACACTCCGGAATAGTGAAATAGGCTTAACATACCTTAAATAACCTTTACATGACTTAGATGTAAGTTTTGGAAGGTTTGGTGTGGTGAAATCAAGTTTATTCGCTTACAGGGACTAAATTTGACAAACTGCGAAAGTATGTCAATTTGAACTGTAACAGACATTCCGGAACATGACCATAAGTTAAACACACCTTAAATATCCTTTATATAGCTTAGAAATAGGCTTTGAGGGGTTCGGTGTGCTAAAATAAACTTTTGGGTCATTCAGGGACTAAAAGCGTCAAAAAGTGCACAAGTTTGCACTTTCGCGCATAACTTACGTTCTGAATACATCCGGACATCCAAAAATTTATGTAAGCACTAAAATATTTTATTTTAGTGTTTGGCATAAGAAAAATCCATTTGTCACGCAATTTGGATCGTTTTTCGCGCTATTGCGCACCGCAAGGTTCTAAGTCTTACGATGCACAAGCAGGGGTCAGATAGCAGAAACTTGTTTAAACAGCTGTTAACAGCTGTTACACTCTCCTAATCCCAATTGCACTTGCCTCTTCATGTTAATGAGGGGCCATTTTGGGTTCCATAACATTCCAACAAGTGTGTGGATGAGATTGAAGCACGTTATTCAAGAAACAATCCTAACGGTGGTCCATTTCCTATAAATACCCACCACATTTTCACCTCATTCCTCACAAATCTGATCAAAAGTGCTCTAAGTTGAAGCCCTTGCTTCATACCTGAGTTATTTGGATCGAGATTAGCTTGCGGGGACCCTTTGTAAGTGTTCCTTCGTTCTCTTTATTCGTTTAGCGTTAAAAGTCAAACTTTGTTTGACTTTCTGCGTTGACCAGTTTATGGTCAATGCGAAGTTCGTTTGAACTTCATAACGTGAGCGTAATCACGATGGTTATAGTCCCTAGTGACTATACCTACTGATTTCCACGTTATCTAGGCTCAGTGACGAGTCGTAGTTTCGGCCAAAATGCGTGTTATTGCGTATTTTGTAACCAAACTACTCTTGGGTATCAAAACCGTTTGTTTTGATACCAAACCTGTTTTTTAAACTTAGTTAAGCATGTTCTAACATGCTTAGCTCGTCACTTCTAGTTTAGTGCTTATATAGGGTCGTAAGGTAAGCGATCTAAACAATCGATTATACTTTCGAACCCGACCCGTTTGGTCGATCATTAGGATCCGACCAAACACATTAGGTGACCATAGTATATAAGGAATAACCTTCCGAGGTTATACCTTATGGTCGCTTCGTTTAAGTAGTTGTATGATAGGTAGTATATATGTCTTAGGTAAATTACCAAAATACCCTTTTTACGCCAAAATTCATTCTAAGCATATGTAACATAACTTTTGGTATCTAAACTGATTTAGTAACAATATTAGACATGTTAAGGCATATTTTACCTGTCATAGGACTAGTTAGGCGTTCCGAACGCGTTTCACGCGAACGACGCGTTAAAGTAGCATTAGCTACCTAAACGAGTCGTAATGGGTCGTAAGCACTTAGGTTAGGTTTCATTTTAGCATGTAGGCTTTGTTAGACCACATTACATGAGTCTCCATACTCATTTGGTTTACGAGCCCTCATTCTATCCGATCTTCCGATTTAGGTCCGGTTTATTAACATAGTTACCTATATTAGGTGCCGTTTGATATCCGTGATCTCTAGCATTGTTTGGTTGTTACTCAAGGACTACTAAGCAATCTCAAGTGAGTACATAGACCCCTCTTTTACTGTTTTCAAACTGTTTTGGGGTGAAACACATGTGCCTACTTGTTACTTTCATGCTTTCCTGCTTTCACATCATATACTTGCTATGTTCATTAGTACAGTTGTAGTACATGATTTCATTGTGTTTTATGCTATGTATGCCCATTGTGTGCGTACTTAGTACATTGTTTTACATTACATTTCATGCTATGTATGCCCATTGTGTGCGTACTTAGTACATCGTTTTACATTACATTTCATGCTATGTATGCCCATTGTGTGCGTACTTAGTACATTGTTTTACATTATATTTTATGCTATGTATGCCCATTGTGTGCGTACTTAGTACATTGTTTTACATTACATTTTATGCTATGTATGCCCATTGTGTGCGTACTTAGTACATTGTTTTACATTACATTTTATGCTATGTATGCCCATTGTGTGCATGCTGAGTACATTGTTTTACATTACATTTTATGCTATGTATGTCCTTTGTTGCATACTTAGTACATTTGTTATTCATCACATGCTTACATTTTGATATTGATATACACAATTCATGATTTACATTAGACATAGACATTAGACATGGTTTTCACACAAACATTTTGACATTTGATTATACATAAACATTTTACGTTGGTGGTTTGGTTTGAGTAAGTGATTTAAGTAACGAGGCGTGTGTAATATGATACAAGCATGGTGGATACGCCGCTGGTACTTCCTATATATAAGTGTTTGTATGGTATTACATATCGTAGCGTTATTTGAATCATTTCAATTTAGACATATAACATTTTTACAAATAACATACTTTTCACAAGACATTGTTTTACAAACAACTTATCTTATACAAACTCATTTTACATGGTTATTCATTTAACCATACATTATTCTCTTATTTATACATATCATCTGACCTTATTGTTTTTCAAATGATTTACAAAACAAATCAATTTACAAGGTTCATGACTAAACTTTATTAAACAACTCTTTCTAAACTTACAAGTCATGAAACCTATTTTCACAAAACCTATGTATCTCACGGGCATTTTTATGCCGACGTACCTATTTTCACATGTGTTTTCAGGAGATGATGCATAGGACTTATCGAGACATACTTAGGCGGGCCTGTGCCTTAGCGACTTAAAACGAGACAAGAACTAGTTAATTTATGTTATGTACTCTTTATTTCTTGTTTAAAGACAATGTAACTCGCTCGTTTGATGAATAAAACGAAACTTTAATTTCCATGGTTGTGAAACATTAATTATGTTACAACACTACCCGACGTTTCCGCCACGTTTCGTTGTTTTACGTGGTCGGGGTGTGACAATTAATGAATCACTCACAAAGATGGAACAGGTTCGAGACTTAGAGACTTCATCTATGTTGTGGCATCAACGTTTAGGCCACATCTCAATAGAACGATTAAATCGTCTCGTAAAGGATGAAGTCTTACCTCCTCTCGATTTTACTGATTTTGGAACATGTGTCAAATGTCTCAAAGGCAAAATGACATCAGCGAATAAGAAGGGTGCCACTAGGAGCTCTAATTTATTAGAACTCATTCATACTGACATTAGTGGTCCTTACCAAATTGCTGGCATAACAGTACATACTTCATTTATCACTTTCATTGATGATTATTCTCGTTACATGTACTTGTATCTTATTAAGGAAAAGTCTGAATCTCTTACAACTTTTAGAGATTATAAAGCTGAAGTTGAAAAGCAATTAGATCGTCAAATTAAAGTTGTGAGATCAGATAGAGGCGGTGAATATTATGGAAGACATACTGATGTGGGTCAAGCTCCTGGTCCATTTTATGAGTTTTGTAAAGGCCAGGGGATTGTGAACCAATACACCATGCCTGGTACACCTCAGCAGAACGGTGTCGCTGAACGAAGAAATCATACCCTTATAAACATGGTGCGCAATATGTTAGCCAACACTAATTTACCATTATTCCTCTGGACTGAAGCGTTAAAAGCAGCTGTTCATCTACTCAATAGAGTTCCTTTTAAGTCTGTCCCTAAAACTCCTTATGAACTTTGGACAGGAAGGAAACCGAGTCTTAAATATATGAAAGTATGGGGCTGCATTGCTGAAGCAAAACTCTATAATCCTTTCCTAAGGAAACTTGACCCTAAAACAGTTACCTGTTTCTTTATCGGGTATCCTGATAATTCAAAGGGTTATCGTTTCTATTGTCCTTCCCATGTCATCCGTATTGTTGAAACCAAGCGTGCTGCGTTCCTGGAGGATTCCAAGGTCAGTGGGAGCAGTACTAACCTTTACGAAGAATTGCAAGAAGTACAAGACGTGGGGGGGGGGGGGAGAGACTCGTCGCTTACCATTACTCCGTTTACTCCTCTTGTACCCCATGCAACAACTGCACCTGAAGCCACTGCACAAACTCCATCTCCACAATCAGAACCCATTATACCTCATAACGAAGGAACATCAAACGCTCAAAACCAAGACAACGCTGAACCCGATAATCAACTCAGGAGGTCATCTAGGCAAAGAATGTGACAACCAGTGATTTACGGCTCTTAATTACGTGATTAACAAGTGATTAACGCGATAATAAATAGTGTTTACAGCGCGAATTAACTTAATTAGGCCTTTGGAGTGCCTGGGAACGTTTATCCGACTTTACAGTACGCGTATGAAGATTCGCGTGGAATCTGCGGAACATCAAACGACAACGGATTGAAATCGAACAGGATACTGACAACACCGACAAATATTAATTTTTTACGATATATATTAGCTTCGTAACAAAATTTTTGTGACTACAGTCGAACCCGGATTGAAAAACGGATTAAAGACGGCAACGATACAATTTTTCGTGATTATTACCGTGATAGACGAACGGGCGTGCAAACAACGACTACCGACCGTATTTTTGTGTATTTTAATTTTTGACGTTAAAACGGAGTTCAGGATTTGACAACGGGTCTCGTAGGAATTACGGGCCACTTACACATGGGATTGAGCTTGTGGGCCCCGGGCCCAAGCCCAAAACACACAAGCCTAAACCTACACATAATATATTAATCTTTATTATTAGATTTTGCTTGTAAATCTGTCTTAAATCCCTTGAGAATCCTACCAAAAATCTCCTCAAAAGATTTATTTTGATCTTTAAAGATTTCAACTTCTCTATATTAGAGCCACACCCATTCTTTGTCTGCATATTATTTTACACACACAAAACACTACACAAAGACTTCCTCTCTCTCTCTCTCGGTTATTATATACAAACACAGACACACACACATCTCTCGGTCACCTCCACTCCCTCCCTCTGTTTTCTGTCCGGCGAACAACCACAAGGAACCGGTGGCTGTCGGTGGTCCTTTCCGGCGAGACACCCCCCCTTTTTCGAACAACAAAACGAACCACCACCACCACTGTTCGGTGGTGGTGCGGTGAAGAAGACAGAGACGGGAGAGAGGGAGAGACAGGACGGAGAGAGAGAGAGATGAGAGAGAGGGTGTTCAAGGGAGAGAAGCTGAGCTGAGAGAGAGAGAGAGGAAGAACGGCGGCACCACCGCTCATGGCGGCTGCGGTGGAGGAGCCGGCGGTGGATCGAGCAGCAGCGGCGGCGGTCTTCGTCCGACAAAATTTTCGGTAAACCCACTTCCCATTTTCTTTTGTTCCGTGAAAATCGATGATGGTGACGATAATGTTGCTGCTGTTGTTAATGATGATGATTTGGTTCAAGTGTTTCAGTCAAAGCCGGTGTTTGTTTCGGGTTCGGATTCAACATATTCGGTGTTCGGGTTAGTGTTCGGCTCAACTCGGTTTGACTCGGTCAACAGAGTCAACTCAGTCAACAGATGGGTTCGGGTCAACGACTGGTCAACAGAGATGTTCGGGACAGATTCGGGTTCGGTTCGGTCAGGCGGTTCGGTTGACTCAGTAAGCGAGTCAACTCAGTCAGCGAGTCGACTCGGGACAGACGAGTCCACTCGGTTTGGTTTGGGTCAGTCGGTTCAGGTCAGATTAGGAAGCAGTTCGGTCGACTCGGTCAGACTCGGTCAAACTCGGTCAATCTCAGTCAACTCAGCAAGTTGACTCGGTCAGCTCGGCTTTCGACACAAGAAGATGGTAAAGATTTTACGACACAAAACATTTCATTATTCTTATAATCTTATTTATTTCGTGAACGAGCTCGAACCGATACAAACTAGTGCTTAATTTACATTTTGTCGCTTTTACGAAAATTATACATATTGATATTGGGAATATTGTTGAGTTTGACAAAATATATCGACACGAGGTTGTCGGGGGCGTCCAAAAACAGAGGAGATTCTGCCCGTTTTTCGAGAAAATTCGTAAAATAAAGGGCGTTTATTTATAAAACAAAACATGTTTTATTGAGAAACGACGACTAGTGATATCAAGCGACTTTTATGAAAACTAGCAAAAGTATATAATTACTTTCGACCAAACTTCGCAATTTTCGAAAACGACGATTCGGAAAGTAATAATAAATATAGTTATATATTTATTCCAAATGTCGTACATCGCGGATTCTTTTACAAAAATAAATATGGTATATATATTTATTTTTAAACATAACAACTCGACGATTCCTTTATAAAATAAATATAACTCTTCATATTTATTTTATACGCCTAAACGGCATATACGTATATTCTTGGCAAATATACACAAGACGTGATATATATATAATACAAGTTATTATATATTATTTTCATACGAATACACGATACATACACATACGACTACTCGAGACGGCTAACACACTTACAACGATATATTTATATATTTTTATATAAATATTTATTCATTTTAAGTCTCTCGGAAACTAAGTCTTTTTCAAGACTTATTAAATTGCTACTGACATTAAACGAGACTTAACACGTATAACTTAATCTTTTCCATTAAGTTAACAACTTACCGTTGAATCGTTCGATTAACGATTCGGTAGAGCTCCGTGACACGTAGACTAGTTACCACTTTTATTTAAAAACTTATTAGATATTCCGTGTTAGGAATATTGTAGAATGCACGCTAGCGAGTCTCATCTTGGAAACGACATCACGATGTCGTAATTAGCTCGCTTTGCACAAGAATATTCAGGTGAGTTCATAACCCCCACTTTTTACTGTTTTACATTTTTGTAAATGTTTTCGAGGTGGAAAGACATGCACGTTTTGCAAAAACATACAAAGTTTAGAACAAACGCAAAACTCGTATTTCTAAATCATATTACGAAGGGATTTCGAGGAACACAAATGAATTACGAAAGGTTTATACTAAACATACCGGTTTTGACAAAAACAAATGCTTATTTTCGAAATGTGAATGATATTCGGCCAGGGTGACCAGGAATTTGGTCAGGGTGACCAGGGATTTGGTCAGGGTGACCAGGGATTCGGTCAGGGTGACCATGGATTTATTTTATACAAGGTATGGTTAGCGTAAGGAGGGTTACTACTTAGATCATGTGAGTGGGTAGGCGGGAACTGGAGGCCATTAATCCTCATTGTAGGACCGAGGGACGTAAGCGGTAGATCTATCTGGGTGTAGCGAGCCCAACCCCAGGCCCAGCAGAACGGACCTTGGGGTGACTTTGTGCCCAACGCGAAATCTGCTAGGTTTGAGTCTTCCTACTTGCACTTCACACATACCAATGGCCTTGCAAACCATTGGTGATCTCTTTTTCCTTATCTGCTACATACCAGGGATTTTATACTTACGGAAACTTCTTGTTCATACAAATTAACTACCATGTTTTATACAAATTCAAAGCATTATGCGGGTATGGAGTCAAAGTCAGGGTGGGCATTGACGGTTATGCGAACATTACAAATACATGGTTTTATGAACATAACGTGTTACAAACACAACGTTTCCATATAACTTGGCAAGAAAATGATTTTTAAATTCATTTTCTCAATACTATTTCAAAAACCGGTTATTCCAAAGATTTATTTCAAATCTTTCACAATACCAAAGATTTATTTCAAACCTTTCACAACTCAAAAGATTTATCTCAAATCTTTTACGAACAAACTATGAACTCGCACAACTTTATGTTGATTTTTCGCATGTTTCTTTCTCAGGTTACAGTTCTAAGACAAGGCACGGTTGGAATAGGAGAACCATTGGAGATACGAGTACTTAGTGGCGTTCAATTTCTAAAAGACTTGGCTTATTTGCTTCCGTTGTGCAATGAAGATACCAGTCCAGTCACGCCAGCTCTGATAATTTCGGGGTGTGACAGATTGGTATCAGAGCTATAGGTTACAACGAATTAGGTTTCTGTTGTGATACCTAGGCTCTAACCTCACTTTTCTCTGGGACTTAGACTATTAAGACGTTGAATACATACAGAACGCCTAGTACTCGAATATGGTCTCAAACCGTTGCCGAAAAACAAACAGTCAAAATTTTGTTTCAAACATATGCTATTGTGATGTTTTATACACGGTACACGAAACGATTACATACAGTACACAAAAATCTGAGAGTTTAGGGAACATGCATTTAAGACCTTCGGAACAGGGAGTCAGTCTGAGAGACTAGGAGATTCAGTCTGAGAGGCTGGGAGGATAGTCTAGTGGGACTAGGAGATTCAGTCTGAGAGGCTGGGAGGATAGTCTAGTGGGACTAGGAGATTCAGTCTGAGAGGCTGGGAGGATAGTCTAGTGGGACTAGGAAGTTCAGTCTGAGAGGCTGGGAGGATAGTCTAGTGGGACTAGGAGATTCAGTCTGAGAGGCTGGGAGGATAGACTAGTGGGACTAGGGGAATTACTTGATTGCTTATTGGTGACTAACATGGTTATTTGATTATATGATTGATTATTTGCTCATGTGTGTGTTTATTAAAGGTCATCACGTAGGAACCGCGAATATTAACTCGGGCACACATTATTATCCATATTGTCTGTGATATTTTAACTTCCCGAGCAGGCAGCCTACGCATAACAAAACGAGTGCACAAAAATACATACAACTCAATCTTTACGTCAACGGATGTCGGGGCACATCACGTTCTACGCGGAATGAAACGCTAGTGCACAGGTATACGCGAAACTCAATATGTACGTCAACGGAGGTTGAAGCACGTCACATACGACTGTCGAGGCGAGGCCTTTGAGAAGGAACGATGACGCAAATTTAACGACGACGCTAGATTCCTGTCAGCAGGAGAACTAACGATCAGGAAACGACAACTTGTCACGCGATCCTGCAACGACACGAATCACGCCAGGGAGAAGACGATTGTCTCCGCATGTGCAATGAAGATACCAGTCCAGTTCAGTCACGTCAGCTCTGATAATTTCGGGGTGTGACAAAGAAGGCCTACTAATTGGGATGATTATGTTACCTACCTGACTGAAATGGATGCTGGAAAGCTCAATGATCCTATCTCTTATAATGAAGCCATTAGCAGTGATCAGTCTTCTGAATGGAATAAAGCAATGATTGATGAGCTTGAATCCATGAAGAAAAATGACGTTTGGGATTTAGTCGAATTACCCAATGGTGCCAAACCTGTAGGTTGTAAATGGGTGTTCAAAACAAAACTGGATCCGAATGGGAATTGATTATCAAGAGACGTTTTCACCTGTCTCTCGTAAAGATTCATTAAGGATCGTTATTGCCCTAGTAGCTCATTTTGATTTAGAGCTGCATCAGATGGACGTCAAAACTGCTTTCCTTAACGGAGACTTAGACGAAGATGTTTACATGAAACAACCTGAAGGCTTTAAACCTGAAGGTCAGGAGCATCTAGTCTGTAAGTTGAAGAAATCCATTTATGGGTTAAAACAAGCATCACGTCAATGGTACCTCAAGTTTGATGAAGTCATGAAGAGGCAAGGTTTTATGAAGAATCAAGTGGATTAATGCACCTACCTCAAAATGAGTGGGAGTAACTTTACTATACTTGTCCTTTATGTAGATGATATTCTATTGGCAAGTAATAGTTTAGACATGTTGCATGAGTCGAAGCGGTTACTCTTGCATAACTTCGACATGAAGGATCTCGGAGATGCTTCTTACGTCATTGGCATCGAAATTCACCGAGATAGACACAAAGGGATCTTAGGATTGTCTCAAAAGACTTACATAGATCGTGTCCTTACACGTTACAACATGCAACAGTGGAAACCCTCAGTCGCTCCAGTAGTTAAGGGAGATGTTTTCGGTTCATTCAAGTGTCCGACAACAGAGGTTGAAAAGGAGCAAATGAGCCAGATACCTTACGCGTCAGTAGTCGGGAGCCTGATGTATGCTCAAGTTTGTACTCGCCCAGATATCGCTTACATTGCTGGAATGCTAGGTCGTTATCAGACTAATCCTGGCCTAGATCACTGGAAAGCAGCTAAGAAGGTCCTTAGATATCTGCAAGGGAGGAAATACTATAAACTGACTTATAGAAGAAGTGATCACTTAAAAGTGGTAGGTTATTATGATTCTGACTTTGCTAAATGCAAAGATGACAATAAATCCACTTCAGGCTACATCTTTATGTTAGCAGGCGGACCTATCTCATGGAAGAGTCATAAACAACAGTTAACTACAACTTCCACAATGATGGCAGAGTACATTGATGTTTACAACGCAACCTGTCATGGAATGTTGCTTAGAAATCTGATCACTGGACTCAAAATCGTTAATTCCATTTCTAGACCATTGAAGCTTTACTGTGATAACTCAGCTGCCGTTAGTTTCTCGAACAGTAACAGTTCGACTGGAGCTGGTTTATATCTCGATACAAAATATTTGTTCGTACGTGAACGAGTTGAGGAAAATAATCTTTGTATTGAGTATATTAGTACTAAAGATATGCTTGCGGATCCGATGACTAAAGGTCTCCCACCTAAAGTTTTCGAAGAACATGTATCGAATATGGGACTTACTAAAGACCTTGTTTAATGGCATATTGTACTAGCTTATGTTTTAATTAATAAAATTTCCTCAGTTTGATTTTGTATCTCTCTAACATATGTTCTGCCGGTGTAATGACATATAGACAAATATAAATACAAATCAGACGCTAAAGGGCTTATGCGTATTTTGATCATAACTATTAGGTTTTAAATTGAGGCTATAGTATGACTAATGGGGGTCTTGATTCGAATGATGATTCAATGGCTGTATTTCTCTGCTATAGTTCTTGGTTTAAGGCTAAAATGAGTGTTAACTCCTGGCCAGGCTTACCTATTACTCATGATAAATGATTACTCGGCTAAGTGGGAGAATGTGAGATTAAATATATTATTAATGTAATATTTAATCTTGTAGCCTTTATAATCATTTATATTATATTAGATCAAAATATATTAATAACCTATTAATAATTAGTTGGTAATTGTTGATGGGCCATATTACCCTTATTAACTAATTAGGTTTCCTCTTGGGTGTATACATAAGGAGCTTATTAGAGAGTTAAAGGGTTACACAACTTAGTGAATCAACCAACCCTCATAACATCAAATCGGCTCTCTCCCCATAACCGAAACCTCCCTACTTTCGGTTCATTACCATCATCACCTTACACCCTAAGGAGGAACCTGATCATCTTGACAAGTATGTCTAACTCAATGGCTGCATCTCTGACTGGATTCTCTACTGGCCTGTCTGCTGTAACAGGTATGTTATTCATGTTTTCCTTTATGTTTAAACATAACTGATCAACAAATATAACACATGCTCTAGGTGCATTTAAATCATTGCCCAAATTACTTTTTTTTGAACGGCTAAGTATGTCTACAAGTTTTTCGGGTGCAAGACACATTCGCACCCCCCCTATTGCGGGGAGGCCCGTTGCCCCACTCCGGCCAGACGTGAGTGTCTTAACCGTGCCTCCGCTGGCATCAGAGAGTGACCGGCGTCCAGGGAGAAAACCCCACAGGTACCTCACCCCAACCAAGGGTTTGACGAGTCGATTGCCACCACAGAGGGGAGTAAACCGCCTCAAGTGGGGATCGAACACGGGTACCATGGGTAAAAACTCAGGTGTCTCACCCATGCTCAAGCCGGGGATTGAACCGGCGCCTCCAAACGAGACAACCGGCCCAACTACCAGCTGAGCTGGGAACATTGACCCATTGCCCAAATTACTATTTGGGCAATTATCATATAAGATGGTATCGATACTAATAATATAGTTTTTTCGATCATTTTGTTTTGGGTATGAACATTTTAAAGTAAATTAGTTTTTCCAAAATTTTAATTTCTTCATCCAATTTTATATTTAAGTTAAAGAGAAAAAAATATATAAAGAAAATATTAACATCAACATAAAGAATTGTGATCTCTAGACAACTGTTATCAAAGGGTTTGTAGCTTAATGGTATCGAGGTGTGTAAATAATAGTGCTCCTGAATGACCCTCTATGATGAACAAAGGTGTACGTTTAAGAATAAAATTAGTGGGTGTCTGAGTTAGTTGTTCTCATAGGTTTTGTTAATACTTATTTGTAATGCTCAAATCCATCATTAATATAACTCTGGTGAATAGCATGGCATACATGATATACCCAATTTGAAAATCATGCAGGACAATACACATACCTTTTGCCTATAGTGTCAAGTTAGACATACATTCACCGAGTATAGTGCTAGCTAACAATGACAAAAATCCTCACTTGGGATCTTGCATCTTTGAAATGATCCAAAACTTTTTTTAATATATGTTGACCGTCATAAACCAGTTAACCGCTCAAATCAACTTTCCTTTATATTTTGTTTATTTATCAAAAACCTCCAACATCAACTCTCTATCTCCATCAGTATCATATTCACAAACAATTACTTTATTATTTTTTTCTCCTTCTATACACTCACAATAAAAATATAGATAGTTGATATGAGCCTCTAAATATAGATCGAGGTTGTACTTTGTTTTCTATAAATATTTTCTTTATTATATTTATTATAGAGATTCCAATGTAACGATGTTTCTCTATTTTTACTCTATATTATATTGAATATATGAATATAGAGGCTCCAATATAAATGCTCTAAGTTCTTTGTATTTGTTTGTTGATTCATCACTTTGGTGAATCGGTACGCTTACATCTTAGACCGTTTACATATACGTTCGTGGACCTTCTCCTCGAGCCTTTTCAAAGTCTTGGCCACATAATCTCGAGTTGGCTGCAAAATCCAATATTCAAATTACACATGTCAAATGTCAAATGAGTATATAAAAATGACATTAGCAAAAAAGTTAATTTAAAGCATTAGAAAAAGTAAAAATAAGAGTGTAGGACTACTCACTTGGAAAATGAATTCACTATCTTGTAGCTTTTGTACCCCACCAACCCTTATAAAATCAGCAACATTATACTGGAAAAGGGTTTCCATAAAATGTTATATCATAAAGTAAAAAGAGTAAATTACAAAAAATTTCATTTATGTATGTCACTTATTGCAAATTATGTCATTTATCTTCAATAATTACAGAAAACGTACTCGATGTTTGCAAACCCTTGCAAGTTATGTCCTTTAACCCTAACTCAGTTAATTTTTTGTTGTTAAATATGACCAAATGGATCCCACATGATGGTATTTTGGTCATTTTAATCTCATGTGGGGTCCATTTGTTCAGATTTAACCACAAAATTACCGTCATGTGGGGTCCATTTGGTCATATTTAACCACAAAAGATAACTGAGTTAGGGCTAAAGGACATAACTTACAAGAGTTTGCCAACATCGAGCATGTTTTCTGTAATTATTGAAGATAAATTACACAATTTGCAATAAGTGACATACATAAAGGACAATTTTTGTAATTTACTCAAGTACAAATGATCATGATGGTGCTATCATTCTCATAAGCTTTTACATTACCTCATTATCTGCAAGACCGTATAACGCAAATGCAGCATAGTGTTGCACGCGATCATCTTTAGAATCAAGAAGTTTCAACAATGGAGGTATGCCGCCGCCATGTGCAATACCGGCCTGGTTGTATATATCCAAGTGAGTGAAAAACTATTCAGCCACAGAATGCACAAGCAATCTAAATAACTTACTTTTGATTAATCTTATAAGTCATAAACATGGATTCTTATAAAGATGTTGCTGATTTATGTTTTGCAATAATGCATTTTTGATAACGGGAATGCCTTGAAGACGTGCGACTAGAAGTATAAACAATGATCATAAAACTTTTCTATAAATAAACCAAACAAAAAAAAAAAAACTAGAGTAAGGTTATTGTACAAATGAGTCTTAACATGAGAAGTGAAGGAGGGATTTTTTTTATTTTTATTTATTTTTTCCCATCTTGTCAAACATGTATATTAGTCCCAGAATCTAAAATAGAAAAAAAAAATCGTGTTACACTAGTAGATATTTTTTTTTTACATTTTGCAACTAAACATCATGCTTAGGCAGATGAATTTTTTTTTTCACTTCTCATGTTAAGACTCATTTGTATGTTAAGACTCATTTGTAACAACTATGGTATTTAAACATGCGTGTTTAAATAAACATGTTACTACCTGTGCCAATCTTCCTAAGGCGAAAGTTGACATCTCCCTTACTTGAGCATCGGGTGACTGCAACATGTCGATTAGTGGCCCAACAGCACCTTTTTGAACTATGTCAATCTGCAAAAAATAAATGTTAAGAGTTGGTAATAGACATTTTAAGACCATGATTAGTAACGAATATAATAAACGAACTAACGTTTCTATCAACCTTGCAATCTGTATCACCATTGGCAAACTGTCCAAGCAATAAAGCCGCTTCACCTTGGCTCTCTGGACAACTTGAGCTGTTGATCACAAAAAAATGAAAATTTAAGAATGCTTAAAGAGTTTGAATTTGAAGGTAATCAAAAAAATAATCAAGTAAAGAAAATATTATGTGTGTTTGTTAATTGAAAGGTAAAGTAATCAAGTACTAAAGGCACACAACAACTTACCTAAGCAATTCAATTACGGGTTGTAACGCTCCAGCACGAAGAACTTCCTTCTTTATGTTGGGGGACGAGTGGACGAGATTCCCGGTTACACCAACCTGAGACGTCATTCAGAAAACATTTTTATCTATAAGCAATCTTATAAGTAAAGATAAGTGCGAGATTTAATCAGTCGAGAAATAAAATAAGAACTTACTGCTTCATAGTGTATTGCTACATCCTCAGACTGAAGCATTAGAATAAGAGTAGGCAAAGCATTGCAGTCCACTATCTGTAGATTGAGACAGAACTTCAATATCAAAAAAACTAGGGGTGCAAACGAGCCAAGCGGCTCGCAAGCTGCTCAAGATTGACTCAAGAAAAAGCTTGAAAAGAGATGAGCCTTATCGAGCCTGAGTCGAGCTTGAGCCTAAAATAAAGCTCGTTTATTTAGCGAGCCCAAGCTCAAGCTTGGGTTATGAAGCTTGTCAGGATCGTCGAGCCTTATCAAGCCTTAGTGTAATATTCGTTTTTATTGATATTTAATAACATTAACCCAAATTTTAAGTTATCTAGTAAACGAGCCGAGCCGAGCTTATTTAAACATGTTTACAAGCCTAACCCGAACCTAAAAATAAGCTTGTCTAGTAAACGAGCCTGAGCCCGAGCTTCACTTATCGAGCTCGTGAGCCTAAACGAGCCTATTATTTATATTATTTTTGTTAAATTTATTAATAAATAGATAATAATCCAGCCGAGCCCGAGCTTGAGAAACTACCACCGAGCCGAGCTCGAGCTCTCATAAGTTAACCGAGCTTGAGCTTGAGCCTGGTCGAACAAAACACATTCTATCAATCTAGAAAGTTAACAACCAGAGTTTTGTTTTCTTCATTTTTGAAGGCTAAAGTACGCAGCGCCCCTGCAGCCGCTCTCTGCACCTTAGCATCAGCGAACTCGAGCAATTCAACAAGAGGTGGGATACCACCTTCAACCCTGAAAACGAAAATGTGATTTCGATCAGACAAACTGTAATACACAAGTAGTGACAGTAGATGGTAGAATTAAAGTGACCTAACACGGGTCTTGATGTTGCTATTCTCATGAGCAAGGTTTGTGATTGCATCTGCTGCTCTTCTTATGACTGCTCGAGATTTCTCGCCATCCTTGTGTCTCTTAAGCAGGGTAACAAGATGAGGTAGAGCTTCGGCATCAACAATGAGTTGTTGATGTTCAGGCTGTCAACAAAAGGAATCACAAACATTATATCTTTAATGAATATATCATACTTTGGATAGAGTTCATTGAAAACGATGTAGATCAAAACTTTAGATTGCGATTAAACAAACGAGCCTCATGTAGATAAATACTTAACTTAACGTCTAGTAAGTCGTCTACTGTTTTCTCAGCTTGGTACGCTAAAGGCCGACCCCAACACGATAATTACAATTAGACAAAACAAACATCATAATTATAACAAAACTTGGTGGCCAACTATGTTATTAACTTTGATGAATAACCGAATAATGAGTACCTTTATAGCAAGAAGTCCAAGGGTAAAAGCACTTCCCTTCTCTACTTCATGCTCATACGGCCTCGGTTCTGAAAGTTCTTTCCACTCTGGAGCTTGAAGATGTCGAACAAGCACTGGAACGCCACCAGATTCAACAATTAAGTTCACAATATCCTCTGCAATTGATTATGACAAAGATGACAAAAAACCGCAAACGTTAGAGACCTAGGGGAGAAAAAAAACTATTTGGACTACAGTGGCATTTTGGGCCAAACCCAATGTTTTAAAAACCGGTTTTTAAATTAAACCGGATTAGGCTAAAAAATGGTTCAACCGGTTGAACCAGGTTGTACCGAGCGGTTCAACCGGATTGATTAGTTAACTCTATAATTTCATAAATTAGAACATCAACTTAGGGGTGTTCAGAATTCGTTTCGATTCGAAAAATTCGAAATTCGATTCGATTATCAAGAATTCGTTTCGAGTCGCAAGAATTCGAATTCGATTCGATTCGAGTCAAGTTAATCGAATACGAATCGAATACGAATTTACAATTTTAAATTCGATTCGATTCGAAATTCAAATAAGAATTATACATGTATTTTTATTTTTATATATATAATATATATAATTTAAAATTTAATACATATATAAATTAATTGGGCTATATAAAATTACCCATTTAAGTTATTACTAAGCCCATTACATATGATATGGGCATATGGCCCATGACATGATGAACCATCAACCAAATACCATATCTATTATTCGAATACGAATTGAAGCGAATTTATTCGAATTCGATTCGAATTCGAATTTTTATTCGAATACGAAGCGAATACGAATTGAAGTTTTTATTCGAATTCGAATTCGAATCGAATAGTATGTGTCTTATTCGAATTCGAATCGAATTCGAATTCAAGAGAAAAAAAAATTATTCGATTAATTCGATTCGAATAATTCGAAAATTCGATATTCGATTCGATGAACACCCCTACTGATCAACTCAAAAGTTAATCCAAAAATGCATGATTACATATTAAAAAATAATCCAAAAGCTAATCCCTAATAAAAAATCATCCAAAAGATAATTGAAAATTATTCAATTCCACAACAAGTTCTTTTAAATGAAAGTGTACAATATGTTTAAGTCATCTAAGTCGAATACATCAAGTTCATGATCGCATAAAAGATAAGATTCACTATTATCGCTATACTCGTCAACTAGAGGATAACTTTTTCGTTTCATACAATATTAAATAAGAAGTTTTAGTTACGAATAATTAGAATATATAAAAATTGCGTAAAATAAGTAACATATATAATAAAAATAAGTAACAACCCAAACTAAAATAACCTTGGGCCGGTACCGGTATTACGTTTCAAACCGGTATACCGGATTTTACCGCTGGTACAAAGCTTATGCCTTTTCACTTATTTACCGGGGTGTTTCGTACCGGATTTACATCTAGAAACGGTAATACCGGTATAACCGGCCGGTATTTACCGGTTTTTAAAACACTGGCCAAACCGAATGGACTAAAATGACATTTTACTTGAAAAAAATGAAAGAAAGTAAGTGTAGATTCATACCGTTCTTAGCGAGCTCCGAGAGGATATGAATGGAATGTTTGACAATCGCGCGATCTGCTTCAAGCGATGAAACAGTGGAGTCTAGGATTTGAACCTGAGCGCGAACATGAGATGCTAGATCTTGTTGAGTGGTTTCATCGGACGATGTGACGATGAATTCATCATCTAGCTTCCTCTTAGAGCTTCTGGAGTTTGTAGTTTGTTGATGGCATTTTTGGTTATCCATGAGATGAGAGACAGATGAGAGTGGACTTTGCATAGTTGAAATGATCAAAGTCTATGTTAATGCATGTTTGACTTTACATAAATTCTATGCATATAATATAAATATCTTGGACCACTTTCTTTTTTTTATTATTTCTTATGTTACCCATTGGTTCGTTTTAAAATAAATGAATCTTCATTACTAAGGGTAAAGGGAGTGGTTAAACAGGTGAAAGTGACAAACTTTAAAATGAACCAATCAGAGAGTGCCACGTCAGAGAGGAGAAAAAGTTTAAAATTTGCTGAAAAGTGTTGGCAATGGTTTAGACAGTTGAAAGTGGCAAACTTTTTTTTTTGTTTTTTTTGTTTTTAAAAATTATGTGTTAGATAAAAACAATAAAGCATCAAATTAATTAAAAAAAAAAACTAAATTAAATGTTGATTTATATAATGAAAAGTATAATTTTTTTTTTATGATAAAGCATCAAATTAATTACACACACCCCAAGGTCTTGTCTCTCCCCTTTGTCGATCGGTGACCACATACCGATTGTGAAGTTTGCCGCGCGGTAAAAATGGGATGGCGGCGGTGTTCCCGCTCGGCATTCTCCTTTGCCGATGGGTTTGCCGCCCCACTCCCTTCACCCTAACTATTTAATATTTTCTAGAGTGAATTGCAAGTTGTGTCCTTTATCTTTAGGCCACTTTGCAAGTTTTGTCCTTTATGTTTAAAGTTGACGAGTTTTGTCCTTTATGTTAAAAATCAAGCACGTTTTACCCTTTGGGTCTTAAAAATCAAGCACGTTTTGTCCTTTATGTTTAAAAATCAAGCACGTTTTGTCCTTTATGTTTAAAAAATCAAGCACGTTTTGTCCTTAAAAATCAGGCACGTTTTGCCCAAAAGGGTAAAACGTGCTTGATTTTTAAACATAAAGGACAAAACTCGTCAACTTTAAACATAAAGGACAAAACTTGCAAAATGGCCTAAGGATAAAGGACAAAACTTGCAATTCACTCTATTTTCTAGTAAAGTTATAAACAGTTTCACAAGGATTGTTTTTCAAAACTTCATTACCAATATGTACGTTATGTAAACACCTGGCCATAAGCCGAAGCGTTACGTTGTAAGTGTGTGTATATTCATCCATGTCGGTATCTTCTTGAAACCCCATTAGTTCTTTACAACACGTTTGTTAGGAGAAATATAAACCAAAGTCTCATGTTTGGTGACGTACCATTTGACATCGGCTAACTGGGTTATGGTTCAGTTAGTTTGATAGTGCCAAAGAAAAATAAGTTGAAAATTGAGAGTGGTGTGGTACAGTTCGTAAGTTAAAAGTGCTATCAGCGTTAGAGTTACTTAATCAAATATTCCTTTTGATAATGGTGTTTGGTTTGGTCATTGGGTTTAGGTATGAAAGTTTGAAAGTGAATTGGTTTTACTAGAAAATTGTATTTTCTGTATAAAATTATATTCTTAAGTTGAAGAGAAAAAAGTTTTTAGGAATTATATTAGCACATAAATAATTGTCTTCAATCCTCTCCCCAGCCCAGTTGGTCCCATGTGGTTGGGCTTGTTGGGAGGTCACAGGTTCGAAACCCGGCTGCGGCAATTCGGGGGGAGGACGTCCCAATGATGGATCGTTCCTACCGAGGCATGGTGCGGTCTTGAGGGCAACCCGGTTTTACCCAGCTGTTACCCCAGCGAGTCTCTCGTGTGGGGGCAGTATGGTTTCCGGGCGAAGGTCAGCTTGCGCAACGGCCGGGGCCCGATCGAACATCGCGTCCGGAAGAGTGGTGCTGACGGGGGATTGTCATCGACATGAACTCGGTGACCAATAGGTCCTGTACATAGAAAGTCACCCTTCAAAAAAAAAAAGCTATTGTTGTAAAATTGACTTTTTATCGAGCTTTTAGTAGTATGATATATCTGGTACATGGCATGTCAAGTTGTGACATCTTTGAAATGATCCAAGACGTTTTTTTTCGTTTAATGCCTCAATTTCGTCATTGATGCCATTCACCAAATTCTTATCTACCAATGCTTCTCTACAATTTCTAGGCTCAACACTGTTATTAATAGTAGACAAAAAAATTAATAAGATAATTTAGTAATATAGAATCAAATATATGTCACCTACTCACCTGGTAGAAAGGTATATGCCAAATTAGTTACAAAATGTTACAACCAAAGAGATGGGCTAGAATTTGTTGGGACTTTCTCTCTGCGGTAAAGATGGTAACCGTTAGGTGTATTGTGATTATAGTAGTAGACAAAAACCGGTCATTATTTCAGTTGGATATCAATAATGCCTTTTTATATTAAATTATTCGTGAAGATGTACATATGACTTTACTAGAAGCGTATTTTTTTTCTGAAAGTAAAACAAAAGTGTGTAAGTTTGTTAAGTCTTATTATGGGTTGAAACAGGCTCCGAGGAAATTCAGTGAGAACTAACTAGTTTGTTGTTACAAAATGAAATTGTTCAAAGTAAAATTGACTATTCATTCTTGACAAAGTCTGTGAATTAAATGTGTTTATTGTTCATTTGTTATATGAAATGACATTGTGATTACAAGGAATAGTGTAGATGAAGTAAATAAAGTGAAGTTTTTAAGTTCAAAATTTTAAACTAAAGACTTGGAAAAATTGAAAAATGTTCTGGGAATTGAAGTTTTATTTTCTAAGAAAGGAATTTGTTTATCTTAGAAAATTTTGTCTTAATCTTTTAGCTAAATTTGTTGCAAGCTTGTTTGTGTTCCTATTGAGCAAAAGTATATAGTTTCTTCTAAATATGGTAATGAAACAATTGTACTAGTTAATTAGTTATCAAAAGTTTTCTAAATATGGTAATGAAACAATTGTACCATTTATCAAAAGTTAATTGGTAAATTGATCTATTTCTCTCATACTCGTCCTAATATATCATATGTTGCTCATTTCACGAGTCAAATACAATCATAAGCCTACTAATTCACATATTCGGCTTGCATTAAGGCTGAGGTCTCTAGATAAAGGTGTTCCTTTTAGTAAATGTACTTTTAATTTGACTTGTTTTCTTGACTTTGATTGGGTAAGTGTTTGGATTCAAGGCCTGTTAAAGGTAGAGATGAGCATTTTGTTTTTTAGGACCCAAATTTTTTTCATGGCCAGTTCTTGGCCAACCTGGTTTCGGGTTGAAACTGGTTTGGTTCCGCCCCGGTTTGGCCGGTTTGAAACAACGGCTTCGATTCATTTTCGGTTCCAAACTGGTTCTTAGGCTCACTATTTTTTAATCCTTTTTTTAGCAAAATAACAATTAACATTCTACTTTTAGCAAAATAATATCATTCTACTTTTAGCAAAATTAGCAAAATAACAATTAACATTCTACTTTTAGCAAAATAATATCATTCTACTTTTAGCAAAATATCATTCAACATGCTTTCCATACTGACTTTAACAACAATGAATATATAAAATTTCCATTTGAGTGAACATTTTTTTTATTAATTTAGTAATGGCTGTTTTATTTTCTTTTGTGAGATTCATAAATGTTAGATAGTTGTAAATAGTGGTGCACAAAAAACCCGAACCCGGACCTGGACCCGGAAAAAAAAATCGAAACCGGGTATTATAAAAACCGGGTTTTCTATACCCGAACCCGACCCTACCCATAGGGTAGGGACCGGGTATTCATATTTGATCTAAAACCGAACCCGGAACCGGGTTTTTATACCTGGTTTATACCCGAAACCCGGTTTTTATAAATACCCGGAACCGGTTTTTATAAATACCCGGAACCGGGTTTTATAAATACCCGGAACTGGGTTTTTTTATACCCGGTTATATAGCTACCTCTAGTTTTAAGTAGATGCATCTTTGAAAATATGATTACACACACCTAATTATGGACATTCCACTTCTGTTTAAGCTTATGGGCTTCGTGAGAGCTTTTAAGCTTTGGGGGAATATCACTCACAAAGTTGATTGATTTTTTTTGTCCCCTACTCCCCTTACTGTACATCTTTGAAAGTTTGAAGACATTTAAAACAGAGAGTGGTTGGAGATTATTTACTACAGAAGGGAAAAACAAATAAAATATATTGTTGTTTATGTAATCCAAAAGGATTCAAATCAGGACTATTCCTTCGATCTAGCACTATCGAATTTAAATTTAGAAATGTCATTAAAATTTCAATAGGCACCATCCACTAAAACATATAAAGAAGCATGAATACCCGGTCGGGTTTTTTTAATACCCGGTGCGGGTTTTTTCCCAACCCGATTCATACCCGAACCCTACCCGATGAATACCCGAACCCGGAAATAGGGTATTATAATACCCGGGTTTTATAAAACCCGACCCGAACCCGGGTATATAGGGTATACATTTTTGGTAGAAAACCCGGACCCGACCCGGTTTTAAAAAAAACCCGATTTTGTAAAACCCGATCCTACCCGAACCCGGTTCCATACCCGGAACCGGTTTAAAAAAAAAACCCGATTTGTGCACCACTAGTTGTAAATGGCGTTCGTATTGTAAGTTGTAACATTTTATAATTCAAATGGGCCATGGGCGTTGTTCGAGGGTTGAGCCCAACCAAACGTCGAGTCTCTTGAGTCCAAAAGCCCAGCCCACTAACAATCGAGCAATCCAGCAACCCAGCAACATTACCCAACGGCCATAAAGAATCTCAACCGTCACACGCTTTTGAAACCATGTTTCACTTTCACCCTTTGCAACAGACGGTTATTCTCGTTGTTTCAACCCCACAACAACAACTCTTTCTGAAGTTATCTATCCACCCATTGCATTTCAGAACAACAATCCACTGTAAGTATACAAATTTTTATTTGAGTACCAACTGTTCGATAAAATGCCTCAATGAAAGTCTCTTTACCATTTCCCATCTTTCTGATGAATCAATTTGTACATATATGATTTGTATATTTATGTATGTATCACTATCAACATACCCACAAAAATTTTACAAGTCATAACTAGTTATAAAGTTAGAAAGTATTCATTTTCAGTTAACTGTAATCATGTAAAGCATACCATAGTTTTTTTTTTTTTGTTGAATTTGATTTTATTATAGTATTTGGTTTGTTTCAGAGTTGTGTATTTAAGTTGATGATGTTTAGTGTTTGTGCCTATATGGAAAGTGTGTAATTTAGGTATGCATTGTTATACCTGGTGAAGTTTATGTGATAATAACTTTGCCATATGAGAATATCTAGGGCTGGCAATTTTACACGAATACACGACACGAACCTACACGAAGTTAACATGTATCGTGTATGGCCTTAACATGTATCGTGTACCAAACAGGTAGACACGAGATTACCTGTTAATTTTCGTGTATAAACAGGTTAAATACCTGTTTACCTGTTAATACCCGTTAGTACACGATAAGAAATTAAATTAAATAAAACTCATCAGCCATGTGCGTGTGGGTTCCTTAACTCCTTTCTATTTTCATTTCACATTCAATTAAAAAAAATAAATAAAACCGTAAACTCACTCTGTAACTCTCAGATAGCATGTCGTGTTCGTGTTTTTGTTTGTGTTAACATGTATTAACAAGTAATTTTCGCGTATAACAGTCGAACAGTCGTGTTAACAGGTATTAACAGGTAATTTTCGTGTATATCATGTTGTGTTCGTGTTCTTGTTTGAAAAAAAAGGACACGATAAGTTATCGTGTCGTGTTCGTGTATGGGATTTCGTGTATCGTGTCTTATCGTGTACGGATATACACGATATGCCAGCCCTAAGAATATCTGTTGCTTGAAATGAGCGAAATATCGTCCATGTAATGATAGATAATATCATTCTACTTTTAGCAATATAACAATAACATGTTTTCTATACTGACTTTGACTACAATGAATATATAAATTTTTTTCATTTGAGTGAACATTTTTTTTATTAATTTAATGATGGCTGTGTTATTTTCTTTTATGAGATTCATAAATGTTAGATAGTTGTAAATGGCCTTGGTATTTTTCCTAATAAATGCGGCTGAAACCACGAAAACTCGTAGGTCATTGTTTCTGTAGGTCAACTGAGCAGTTTTCTTCAATTTTTACGCAGGCCTATTATCGTTACTTAATCAAATCTAATGAATCATAACAAGCATTATAATATTAGGATCCTATGGGTACTTGTGTTGCTTTTACAAACCACCGAGTCATTCAGTTGGTTTTTTTCGGGTGAAAAAATTGATTCTAGCAAGAAACATTCACCAGAAATTTTTCATGATACCGTCGGTGAATTTTCCATGGAAACATTCGATAGCAAAAAGGGAGCGAGTTTGGTCGAAAAGGCAAAGCGAAAGGCTGCTTTGCCTGATTCTTGTTGGCAAAGTGCGTATCAAAATTTGTTTGCAGGATGCTCCGAGATTCTAGCAGACGAAGAACAACGGTCTCGGCTTGCTTGGCATCTTAGTGATTGCTTTCAAAAGGATAGTGGGAGGCCTCCTTTTCCGTATTGCGATATAAAATCCCGCATGATTGATTGTTTTAAAGGGTTAGATAAGGTGGCTCATAGCATTTATCTTGAGTTTTATCTTGAGACCAACACCATCTGCCATCAGTTACAGTCAGTCCCTCTCTCTCTCTCTATATATATATAATGAGAACCACCTTGAGTTGTGAGAATTGTGAGAACTAGGCCAAAAAAAAGTTATTTTTTCAAAAATGTCGTCTGGGAAAATTTACATCACCATAAAAAAAAATTACTTGCGACGTCATCGTTTTGTAAAACAAATTCACATCAGTGTAAACGGTGAACAAATATTAAATACCAGCTCAGCAAATTTTTTACAGATGTGTTTGTGACATTTTCATCTACATTTGTGTAAAAAATGGTGGCAAAACTTGCACGGGAAGTAGGAGTTCTCACAGTTCTCACAACCCAAAATGGTTCTTAATTGAACCCGATCCTGTATATATATATATATATATATATATGAATATCTCTATCTCTCAAAAGGTTACTTGAATTGATGTTTGACTTGCTGTAGGACTGGTGCATTCAAGAGACAAACAGAAAGATTGGTTAACGAACTCAAAAAATCCGCTGAATATGCAGAGGACAAGTTAGAGAACATAGAAGAGAAAGCCGAACATCTATTGCTCCGTTCAGAAAATATTCATGGCTCGTTATCTTCTATCGATGATCAAACACGACAACTGGCTCAAACATCAAAACATGTTGAAGAACGTGTTAATACCGTGTTAGAGCATTCACAGTCAGTTTACGAACAGTCCCTTAAGATATCAGATTCTCAAATGGAGCTGCAAAATGGACAAATGAAAATGAGTGAAAGGATAGATGAAGGAATGACGATGCTTAACGAATCTGCTAATAAGTTAGGTGAAGAAATGGTTAGTTTAAGGAACGAAGCAGCTGAAATAGAAAAGGAAATTGGTAAAGTTGGAGATGCGATGTTTATGAAGATGAATAGTTTACAAAGTAAAGCCGATGATATCGAGAACATAACGGAAACTTCGTTAGACCGGCAAAAGCAACTTCTTGAAAGCCAGAGTTCCGCACTTGAAATTCTCCAGACCGTCACAAGGTTTCAGTCACAAGCACTAGAAGAAAGCAGGTACAAAATAACAATTATATTATAATGAGTAAAATGTCATTTGTCCATGAGGTTTGGCCAATTTCACGACTTTCGTCCAAAGGTTTGTTTTTACGCATCTGGATCCAAAAGGTTTGAAATTTTGCCATTTTCATCTGGCTCGTTAACTCCATCCATTTTTCTCCGTTAAGTCAGGGGTATTTTTGTTTTGTTGTTGACTTAAAGGGCAATTCAGTCTTTTGAATACTTGTACATTATGCTAAATGCTTGTACATAAAGTGAAAGAGACCGAATTGTCCTTTAAGTTAACAAAAAAGACGGAAATACCCCTGACGAGTCGGATGAAAATGGCAAGATTTCAAACCTTTTGGATCCAGATCCGGAAAAACAAACCTTTGGACGAAAGTCGCAACCTTTGGACGAAAGTCACAAAACTTGCCAAACCTCAGGGACAGAAATGACATTTTACTCTATTATAATAAATTAATATACTTATACGTATGTATGTATGTATGCATGCATGCTCGTGTATGTGTGTGTATATTAACTGACTTTCAATGATTTATTGCAGGGGAAGTCTGCAACAGTTGATTACACTTGGTCAAAGTCAACAACAGGAACTCATACAAAGGCAAGAACAGCTTAAAAGGTCTCATGATGATCTAGTTGAGAATTCGAAAACTATATTAGATGCTCAGGTTTGCCTTTTCGATTTAATTGTATTTTTAGTTAAATGCACTTTTAATTATCCTGATTAATTCGTTCGAATTCGATAGGATATATTCAAGTCAAAGCAATCAAGCATGTTTGTCGCAATTGACAAGCTTTTTACTCTACACAACGCAATTTTGCTTGAATCGCGAGTCATCAAAGCTTTCCTTGTGTATTCTTTATTAATATTCACTATTTACATGTTTACGAGTACAAAACAAACCTACAGTGTGAGATCCAGGCTATATGTAGGTGAGAAACCGAGATATGACTTTAAACGAGTCAAACTTTTGGACGTTTTCTTGATCTTACGGTAATTTTTTTCCTTTTGGTTGCAGGGTTATGTGTGACATTCTTGATCGAATTTATGGTGCTTCGATATGGAAATGACATTGAGCAACAAGCATGGATTATAAGCATTGTTCGGTTAATATTTGTGGTTCTCGCGTCATGTCAACTTTTGTATGCCATTTACACATACAGGTAAAAACTTACAAGTTGTATCTATTTAAAACTATTACTTATTATGTATAAAATTTTTAAATAAATTAATTGAATTTATGCAGAGACTATGAGACATTGAACTATGAAATGCTACAATCGCTTATTGAGAAGGTTAATGGAATGCAAGGAAAGAAACAGTTTTTATGTGAAGATGATGATGATGATAGTGATGTTGACTGGTCTTCATGGGTTGACAAAGATATATCTGATAATGAATTGGAAGATCTTGACTACCGTATGCCCCCGGAGCAACTCGACAAGGCTTCGATCATCCCTAGAGTGTACAATCTCCGTAACCGACGCAGTCGATAGCTTAATTATCATTTTGTAATTAAATTAAAGAAGCATGTATGTATGTATGTATGTGTGTGTGTGTGTGTGTCCATAGATATTACTAATGAATTGTGTATGTATATTGAATCCATGTGTTACCTTCTGGTACCAGGTGGGTTCTTCTCCTTGTTGCAAGAGGAACCCTTTTTGGAGCTTTTGTTTCATACCCGATTCGCAGGATCCGATGATAATCGACTGCAAGGTGTTTGATGAAATGCCTCAATGGAATTACAACCCGAATTCCAAACAAATGTTTGTAGAAAATTATAACTTTTGATGAGCCAGTTTCTCTCTTGGTTCCCAGAACCAACAACTGACTGTGAGTACACAAATTTTTATTTGATCACAATGGATTTCTTGGTTTCAAAAAATAGGCTATGTGTTTGAATTTGATGTTAACATGTATAAGAGCCACACTGATTATTAATTTAAGGATGTATCATATTTTTTTTCTATCTGATTGATTATGTAAAGTAGAAGATATTTGGTCATTTGCATCAAGCTTTCTTGTTGAAACGATGGGAGTGTCGGATCAAATTGCGATTTTTTATTGAAACGATGGGAGTGTCGGTCCGTGAGGTTTGACCAGTTTTGTGAGTTTCGTCCAAAGGTTTGTTTTTCCGCATCTGGATCCAAAAGGTTTGAGATCTTGCCATTTTTATCGGCTCGTTAACTCCATCCATTTTATCCGTTAAGTCAGGGGTATTTATGTCTTTTTTTCTTAACTTAAAGGGTAATTTGGTCTTTTTCACTTAATGTACATAAAGTGAAAAAGACTGAATTGTCCTTTAAGTTAACCAAAAAAGACAAAAATACCCCTTACTTAACAGAGAAAAATGGATGGAATTAACGAGCCGGATGAAAATGACATGATTTCAAACTTTTGGGTCCAGATGCGAAAAAACAAACCTTTGGACGAAACTCGCAAAACTAGCCAAACCTCAGGGACGATAATGACATTTTACTCTATGTATATACAAACACACATCTATTTTTCTGCATATCTATCTATCGATATTGTTCTATCTCTCTCAAAAGGTTACGTGAATTGATGTTGACTTGTTGTAGGACTGATGCATTCAAGAGACAAACAGAAAGATTGGTGAATGAACTCAAAAGGTCGGCTGAATCTGCAGAGGTTACGTTAGAGAAGATTGAAACAAAAGCAGACCATGTGTTGGATAGTTCAAATCACATTCACGACTCGTTATCTTCTATCGACATCCAAACACAAGAACTAGCTCAAACATCAAAAGATGTTGAAGAGCGTGTTAATATAGTGCTAGAGCATTCACAGACGGTTTACCAACAGTCTCTTAAGATATCAGATTCTCAAACGGAGCTGCAAAATGGACAAATAAAAATGAACGAAAGGATAGATGAAGGAATGACGATGCTTAACGAATCCGCAAAAGCAACTTCTTGAAAGCCAGAATGCTGCCCTTGAGGTTCTCCAGACTGTCACAGTTTTTCAGTCACAAGCATTAGAAGAAAGCAGGTACAAGATTATATATATGTATATGTATATGCATACTAACTGTCATTTGAATTGATTGCAGGGGAAGTCTGCAACAGTTGATTTCACTCGGTAATAGTCAACAACAGGAACTCATACAAAGGCAAGAACAGCTTAAACAAGCTCATGATTATCTATTCGAGAACTCAAAAACTATATTAGCCGCTCAGGTTCGCCTTTTTTATATAGTTTGTCGCGTATTCAGTTAACTGCGTGTTTTATCTTTCTAGATAATCTTTTACTGTTTGATAGGAAACCTTTGAGTCAAAGCAAGTAAGCAAGCATGTTTCTTGCAATCGACAAGCTTTTGAGTTTGCACAATGCACTTTTACTCGAATCACGAGTCATTAAAGCTTTTCTTGTATATTCTATATCGATCTTCGTTCTCTTCATGTTTACAAGCACAAAGCAAACGTACAGTGTTAGACCCAGGCTATATATTCCGGTGCTAGGATTCACTACACTAAACATTAAAACTCTAATGTCAAGATCTTTATCAATCTTCGGTGCGACATATTGCCATTTGAAGATGATTTTGGTTAAGTTTTGTTCTAACGTTCGGTCTACTGCGAAAACTGTCACTGTTTCTGGGACCGGAACTAGCTTTATCTTCCACGAAAGAATGATTCCGAAACTAGAACTGCCACCTCCTCTAATAGCCCAAAAACGATCCTCACCCATTGATCTTCTATCAAGAATCTTGCCATGCACATTGATGAATTGTGCATCAATGACATTATCCGCTGCAAGACCGTATTTCCTCCTCATCGCATAATACCCACCGCCGCTAACATGTCCGCCGAGCCCCAAAGCATACCAAACTCCAAACACCTCCCAGAAATCCAAGATTCCGGGTTTTCTGCCCTTAGAACTTACAAGAAGTTAACAGCAATCAGATTTAACAATGAATAGGCTGCTTGAATGTTCATTGTTTTCTGCAAGATGTATATGATTTTATACATAGATATAGATTCATATTTTTTATTACAACTTGTTGTAGGTTAAGTGGAGCATCCTCACAAGAAACTGCAACTGGGAATGAAATTGAAGCAACATGGATTCAACTAGCAGCCTCCAGTTCATGCCATTATGGAAGAAAAGGTTTGACTTTGACAAAAATGTTTATCATATTATAACTTGTGCACTTGCCAAAAAAAGACTATATGGAATAGGGCTTTAATCGAGCCGAGTCGAGCTTAAACGAGCCAGCTAGGCTCGCCTTGATTACTTTTTCGAGCTGAAAAGTCGAGCTCGAGTTCGTCTCGTAAAAACTTCGACCCAGATCGAGCCGGCTCGTTAACTTTTTAAAAAAAGAATTATTAATATTTTTACAAATATTGGTAACACAAAAAACAAAAATAAGAAAAAATCACACATTTCAAAAAAAATATATACATATATACACACATACGAGTCGAGCACCCAGGCTCGAGCTGGGCTCGATTACAAAATGAGTTGGCTCGAAAACAAAACGTCGAGCCAGCTTTTTCGAGCCTTAATTATGTTGGGGGATAAAGGAATATCAAAATAGGATAAACATTTTTGTCAAAGTCAGCTGCTACCAAACTTATGTTTGACTTTGTTTCAAAAAGCAAACCATTAATATCTCAAAAACACGCCATCCGTGGGACTCGAACCCACGACCACGTGTTTAAAAGCCACGCGCTCTACCAACTGAGCTAGAACGGCTTATTTGCTTAATAGCATGTACAACTTTCTTTTATTGATTAGACATATGGCTGGCATGTCTTTTCATCTAACAAACTGCATGTTATAAGGTACACAGATGTGAAGACCACATCAACTCATCATTCGGCTTGAAAGATGAATTCGTAGGGCCCAGCAATGCGTAAAGGTCGCTATCTCACAAGGACGGGTTAGCGCCAAATATCCATTGTTAAAATCATGGCCGGCCCTGAGGGTGGGCGGGGAGAACCACCGGCCAGTGCCCGATATCTCGAAGGGCACGTTATTCTAAAAAAATCCGATATGCATATGTAAAAAAATAAATTAATAGGGTATACCCATACAAACACCAACATAGGCCCACTTACAAAACTATTTTTATGGTTTATATTAGTTATTAACCCATTGACATTAGGTTTAAATATTTAATGAGGCCAATACTCAATTTCGTTAAGGATAGTTTTGTAAATGAGCCCATGTTGGTGTTTATATGAGTATACCATGTTAATTTTTTTTACATATACATATCAGTTTTTTTTTTAATAACGCGCCCTTCGAAAAATCGGGCCCTTGTCGGTGATCCTCTCCGCCCACCAGGGCCGCCCCTGCTCTTTGAACTTGATATTGAAAAATACTCTAATAACATGACGGTCAATCCACGGTCAGAAACTCGGATTGTGAAATTGACCATCCATGATCCATGCATACTTCTGACCTTGTGGTTGATTAAGGGCTTCAGCAACGAAACATACGAGCACACACTTATACTTAGATATGTACGCCCTGGGGTGTACCCTAATACCAGAGGCGTTAAGTGTAACATAACATATTAACCGGTGCTGTACACCACTCTCTCCTCGTGCTAATGGGCGTTAAAGAGGTTACTTGTTAACATGTTAACGGAATCTTAACAGATTGAGTTAATATTTTTTTTAGGGAAATTGGATTTAAATAATCCGAACTTTCACCTGTTGGCCAATAACACTCCGAACTTTCAGTTTGGCCAGCAGCACTCTCAACTTTCATCCTATTTTCCCAAAACACTCCCAAACTAACATATCACTAACCAAGTTAGTTTTTAAGTTTTATTTATTACACAAACAGTCCCTGTAGTTATAATTTACTAGTTTTAAGTTTTATTTATTACACAAACAGTCCCTGTAGTTATAAAAAAAATCATAAAAATAAAAAAAAAATCTAAAAATTCAAAAAAATCATAAAAATTCAAAAAAAAAATCAAAAAAATTCTAAAAAAATAAAAAAAAAATCTAAAAAAATAAAAAAAAAAATCAGAAAAATTCTAAAAAATATCAAAAAAATTCTAAAAAAATCATAAAAAACCGTTTCGACCCGTACCGTTTCGACGCGAACTGTTTCGACGCGTACCGTTTCGACCCGGACCGTTTCGACCCGTACCGTTTCCACCCGGACCGTTTCGAACCGTACCGTTTCGACCCGGACCGTTTCGACCCGTACCGTTTTCGACCCGTACCGTTTCGACGCGAACCGTTTCGACGCGTACCGTTTCGACCCGTACCGTTTTCGACCCGTACCGTTTCAACGGTACGCGTCGAAACGGTCCGGGTCGAAACGGTACGGTTCGAAACGGTCCGGGTCGAAACGGTACGCGTCGAAACGGTACGGGTCGAAACGGTTTTTTATGATTTTTTTAGAATTTTTTTGATATTTTTTAGAATTTTTATGATTTTTTATGATTTTTTTTATTTTTTTAGATTTTTTTTTTATTTTTTTAGAATTTTTTTGATTTTTTTTGAATTTTTATGATTTTTTTGAATTTTTTTGAATTTTTAGAATTTTTTTTTATTTTTATGATTTTTTTTATAACTACAGGGACTGTTTGTGTAATAAATAAAACTTAAAACTAGTAAATTATAACTACAGGGACTGTTTGTGTAATAAATAAAACTTAAAAACTAACTTGGTTAGTGATATGTTAGTTTGGGAGTGTTTTGGGAAAATAGGATGAAAGTTGAGAGTGCTGCTGGCCAAACTGAAAGTTCGGAGTGTTATTGGCCAACAGGTGAAAGTTCGGATTATTTAAATCCAATTTCCCTTTTTTTTATTTTCTAAATCAAAAACCACTAAAAGCAGGGCTAACTGGTGTTAACTAGATTAAACTATTTCCTTAAAGTAAGAGAAAGTAAAACGAAGAAAAACGGATAATGTGATACCTAGGTAAAATTAAGGAGGTTAAAGTATACCCAAGGAGTAGTTATATATGACTATAATTTTTAGTTGATGATTGTTGTCAGTCAACAATTCCAGCCCATAACAATTATAGCCTACTATGCATTAGCCCAAATAACCTAGCCCAATGATCTAAAAATAACGAACTAAGTTGCAGAAGTATTGAAATTAAATCTGAACTAGTATTAAACACCCCCCGCGTTGCGGCGGGGCTATCAACGTTGAACTTGCAGCGTGTTAATACGATTAACTTAGACCGAAACGTAAAACATATAAAAGAATAACTAAGTTGACCTATTACCCGCACATTGCAACGAACCTATCAAACCGGAAAAAATAGACGATATTGAACCGCACACATGTTGCGCCGTGTTAACTCGCAGAATTTAAAACGGAACGTAAAACGAAAAATTTGCGTAAGATGAAAAGTATGAGGGACTAAAGTTGAAAGTAAAAAAGTTGCGAGGTAAAATTGCGAAAGACGAAAACTTATGGGTTAAAAGTAAAAAAATCAAATAGGCTAAGGTTAAAAGTGAAAAATTACGTTTTTTTTTTTTTGAAAATCCCCCAAAGCATTGAGTACAACCACTCTTTGCCTACAAATGTTGAAAATTTATAATATGGAAATTATCCTGATTTCAATAAAATACATAGAGCTCTTTTGAATTTAAGTTCATAACAAAGTTTTAAATAAATTAACTGTTAATTAATTAAACCAACAAATAATTTGGCACTTACTAACTCTTGATACAACTATAAATCTTTATCATTCCGATTATAGTAGCCAATTTATTGGAATTTTTTGTAATTATGTAGTGTGTTTTGTGTTGGTTTGTCGTCCGGTTTTGTGAATTGGTTGGTTTTTAATGAAGTTTAAGTTTTAAAAAAATGCTTTGCATGGATTTTAAATAATATTATCTGTTAACTTCTTAAAATATTAATATAAATTAAATTCATATATGTACTAACAAAAATTTTAATGAATCAATTACTACGTAAATATTAATAGTCAAGGCTTTCGAACTTTTGGACATTTGTTATTATTAATATCAATTAAATTAAATATGTGTACTAACAAAAAGATTAATGAATCAATTAAAAAAATTAGTATGTAAATATTAATAGTCACGGCTTTATAACTTTTGGACATTTGTTATTAAAATAAACGTACAATAGCTATTAACTAAGGGGTGGGGTTCGGCTACAAAGTCTATTTTTCTTACAAAGTCATAAAACACCACAATTTCAGCCATAAAACACACTCAAAGCCCACAAATAACAGAGTGAAGATCACTAAAACACAATATCCAAACCCTAACAGTCCATAAAAACTTCAAACACACCATCGTAGAGCTATAAATATAAAACACAACATGATAATCAACATAAAACATACTAATGTTAGTCATTCGATAATCAAAGCCTTATCATCAAAAACACAACACAACCCCACAAATATGACGTTTTAGTAATAATCACTTTCTTATCTGTGGGTTTTGAGTGTGTTTTATGGTTGACATTATGGTGGTTTATCACTTCTTACACTTTGTAGGAAAAATGGACTTTGTAGCCAACTTCCACTCATTAACTAAGAATTATAAAGACATCTTCCTCAAGAAATCACTTTACAAATAAACCAAACAAGCCATTTGGTTATAGCTCATTAGTAAAAGCAAAGTTTTTTTTTTTTTTTTAGAAAAGACTCATTTTCAAATTTAAGCAAAGTGTAATTTAGATAAATTTAGCCGTTAAAAAAATAATAATTAATAAACCAAAGTCACTGTAAATGAGCAATAAGCTGAATTTCAACCCCCTTTTGAATAGCACATCCAATTTTACCGAAAACAAAATTCTCGTTCTTCGGCATTAAGAAATTGTTGTACTTGTTTGGTTCTAGATGATTTCACGATTTGAGCTTTCTTGTCTTTATATAAAGCGTGTCGTCGCGCCGTTTCATAAAAATTTTACGTCAAAACGTAGATCAGCAAAAAACGTACATAAAAATAAGCACGAAAAGTAATATATATGAGCGACTCATTTCTGAAAAATTTTACGTCGAAACGTAAATCAACTTGAATTTCTACCTGCGCGTACCTAAAAATAAACACGTAAAACTCGATTAGAAAGTATTTTAAAGGTTAAGGGGTTGAATGTGTCAATGCTAAAATTTGAGAGGTAAATGTATGCAAACATACAAAAAGACAAAAAAAAAAGATGGAAAACAAAGAGTCGGATAACTATTCAGAATAGTTGGTAATTGTATTATACAAAGTCTTTAGAAAGTTAAGGGGTTGTAAGTGTCAATGCTAAAAGTTAATAGATAAAAGTATAAAAAAAACACAAAAACACAAAAAAGACAAAAAAAAAATGTTAAAAAGTCAAACTATTCATCCAAGTTGCTAGTTGAGAGGTAAAACTGTAAAAGTATAAAAACCATAAAAAAAACAGAAAAAAAAAGGTCAAAAAGTCAAACTACTATTAATCAAAGTTGCTAAATGTATTATAGATAATGCATAAAATATAAAAATAAAAAATAAAAATAAAACGCATCTTTTTGTGAGAGGTTCATATAGAGATGTACAAATCGGTTTTTTTGAGAAACCGGTTTCGGTTTTTTAACCGAACCGGTTTTTTTGTCGCGAAGTGTAACCGGTTTTTTTATTAATCGTAACCGGTTTTAACCGGTTTTAGGAACCGAAAAAACGTAACTGGTATCAACCGGTTGTAACCGGTTTATAACCGGTTTGTATAATAACCGGTTTTGTAACTGATTTTATAAACTGATCAAATAACCGGTTTTCAGTAACTGGTTAAAAAACCCGGTAAAAAAACCGGTCTGCAGCAAATGTAAAAAAACAGCAGTTTTTGTTGCTGACTTCCTGTTTTTTGGGTTTTTTTTTTAAAAAAAACAGCAGTTAATTTTATAAATATTCACAGATTGCTTATTTACTGTTTTGTGGCCTTTTTTTAAAAAAAAACAGCAGTTTTTTTTAAATATTCACAGAATGCAGTATTTGTTGCTTATTTACTGTTTTGTTTATAAAAAACAGCAGTTTTTTACTGTTTTTTTTTTAAATAGCAGTTTTTTTTATAAAAACATAACAAATGCAAGTGTAAAAAAAACATAACATAATATCATTAAGTCTTAAGAACAAACGGTTTACATAACATACGGAAATAATAATGCTACGAACGCTAAAGCGTAACAACGAAAATACATAAACTTCATTAATAAACTTCTAATATTAAGCCGCGTCTAATCTTCTTCGGCCGAACCCGATCTCGCACAAATCGAAATGGTTCCAAACTTCCGGGTTGCGCTTCGTTGCAAGAACACGAACAACCGTGTCGGTTGTAGACTCGCCAACATTGACCGAATCATGAGCACTAGAGCTTGCCATGTTTTTTTTCACAATTATCGAATAAGAAAAGTGAGCGTTTTTATGAGATTTAGGAGATTAGAGAATGGTGTGATTGAACCAAAACACCCAACACCCTTTTATAGTAATTGAAGATGAACTTTTGACCAAAAAAAAACGGCTCAATTCAAGTCCCAACGGTCATATGACCGTTTTTCTGCAGACCTGCGCAAATAACCGGTTTTTATTGTCCCGTTATCGGTTAACCGGTTCTATAACCAGTTTTTATAACCGGTTTTACCCTTAACCAGTTTTTAAACCGGTTTTTTATATAACCGGTTTTATAACCGATATCGAACTTAAAACCTATGACCGATATATAACCGGTCAAACCGGTTTGTAACCGAACCGGTTACAAAAAAACCGGTTTTCACACCAACCGGTTTCGGTTAATTTTTCAGTTTCAGTTGCGTAATCAGTTTTTTTGTACATCTCTAGGTTCATACCAAGAAGCTAAAATCCAGAAAGGTCGTAAAGCAGCTGTTAAACAATTTCTCTAATGAGTTAAAATCCAAAAAATGTCACAATTTGTGTTCAGATTTAACCAAATTAAATAGAACATGTTATACAATTTTTCCAATGCACTGAACATACAGTAACTTTTAAGTGATTTCGTCCCAACAATCTTTATGTATAATCCAAAAATGATGATAGATAGAGATAAAAGACTTTGGGCTACCCACTTTCATTTCACTTAGTTTAGAGATAACTTAAGCACATTTTAAAACTAGAGGTCACTTAATTATTTTAACCAAGCCTAATATATACACACACAATGTTGGACCTAGAAAAAACTTTCATGGAGAGCGGAAATTTTTAGGGGTCGTTTGTCTATCGTCATTTAATAATTTTTTTCCAGTCCAGTTCAGGTCGAAGCGGGTCGAGTCATATAAAAAAAGGTAATCAAACTATTTTATATTATTAACAAATTTACGTCAAACGTCATTACAAATGCATGATGAAAATTTAAAATCTTATATGCCTAAAGTTGTTCTCATTCAATTTAATAATCACTAATTCTAACTATTAGGCATAAATCATCTAATCCACATTAACTATTCGTCTATTCATACTAACAATGTTTTAAATCTAAAGTTAATAACTTATAATTTGTAAAGTTGTAATTTTTTAAACCCTAGTCCATATTCCCTAATAAATAAATTAATATAATAAAACTAACCATCAAATAAATAATTTATAAAGTTGTAATTTTTTTTTCTTGTTTTTTTTTCTTTCACACAAACAAAGCTCAAATGAAAAGTCCCTATTGTATTTGAACTTGCAATCTCAATGATATCATTTGCTATTATTGGAACATGGTTGTAAAACAAGGTCTCCAAGGCCGAGTACTCCCCGAGTAGTCGCTACAAGGTAGGCTGCAGAGGCGACTTTCTTCAACTCCGACTAATTACTCGGAATGGATCAAATGCGGTCAACATCGGCCAAAATCGGATCTAATAGGTCAACTTGGGCCGATTTTGACTTAAAATAAAATAAAACACAATTTTTATTCCTATCATATTAAAGAATGAATATCAATTTCACGTATTTTGTTTTAAATATTAGTAAATTTATGTTATTTGAAACATATTTAATTTTTTAAAACTAATTTTCTTTATAATTTGGCATGTCCGAGTACTCCCCGTGTACTCTTCGCCTAGGCCGAGTACTCTCAACTCCCCAGTCGACCGACTAGGGAGCGCCTAGCTACTTTTGCAACTATGATTGGAATACATAGATATATACATGGTGTATTGTACATATCTTTGTTGTATCTATACATTGACCAATTGGGAAGAGTGAATTAAGAGAAAACTTAACTTATTTTGGCTTAAATTGTTTGGTAAAAGTATGACACAAAAAAGTAAAACATATGTGTACAATAAAACATATAATATATTCAAACAATAATAATTATTTGTACTAGTAGTTTGTGTATTTGTGACCCCTACTCAAATTTCTTTTTTGGAAGAGATGTCTCTTGTCACCGACCATTGATGGGATGAACCATTACAACATTGTTTGTCTGGTACAGAAATTTGACTAGAGTAATTATTTGAACAACTTTACACACACGGGGAGGGTCAAAGGAAGATAAATCCAAATTTCAATTGATGCGATTTTAATCATTTATCAAGTTAACTTGATGATTAATATTGAGATTTTTTTGAGCGACAAATTTGGATGATTGACGGTAGTATCATCGTGTTACCAGCTGAATCATCCGATCATATCCATCTTCACTAGGCAATAATGCATATACACTAATTCAGGGGAAAACCCAATAAATCTAGAAAAACCATCGAACCCAAGACCTAGTGGTCCCTAAGGGTAAACCCAAGACCCACCCAATCATCTATTGTTATGTCAACTCCCCTGTCTAACTCCTCTCCTGCCCAAAAAAAACATAAGGGGATACGGAGTGGGCGGCAAACCCACTCGGCAAAGCCGGTTTACCGCGCGGTAACGCCGCCGCCGGTGGGTTTTGCCGCTCGGTGAAGGTTTGGACGCTGTGATGGGTTGCCGATCGGGGAGTGGGAGGGAAGGAGAGAGAGGGGGTGTGTGTGGTGGGGTCCATGCCATCTCAACCAATCATAACGTCCCCCTTTAACTTGCACGGTGTGGGATGGAGCCCCCTATTAAACAAAACTAAAAAAATTTGATTGGATGACATGTTGTGGGCCACACCTGAACACATTCATCTGCCTCGTTACCATGGTAGCGCTTCAACCATGGCGCCCCCCATTGAATTTGATGGTATGGATGATGGCGGAAGGGTGGCGCTATAGATGGCTGAGGTGGAGGGATGGCGCCTCCCACACCCTCCACCCTAACAATAATAAACTTAAGACAATAAATGAAAAATGATTGGACGGTGTAGTCTAATGGATGATGGCGGAGGGGTGGCGCTATAGATGGCTGAGGTGGATGATGGCGGAGGGGTGGCGCTATAGATGGCTGAGGTGGAGGGATGGCGCCTCCCACACCCTCCACCCTAACAATAATAAACTTAAGACAATAAATGAAAAATGATTGGACGGTGTAGTCTATTGAAGGTGTAGCCAGGGCCGGGGCCATGCACCGTCGGTGAACAGATGAAGTGGCCACTGACCCCCCTTTATTGTGAAAATAGCTGCAGACTTTCTATATTTGACCCGGTTCAGATACTATTATTAACTTCTTATAATTATCCTGGACCATAATTTTAATTGCTTTGCCTCCACTTGCTACTGTACACCTTGCTTTAACTATTTCTCAATAGCTTTGACTGTTTTTTGCATTTATGTTGTATATAAATGTGAAATATCATTGTATTGTATATAAACTAGGAAGATTATCCGTGCTATGTTGCGGGGTTTCGGTCGATATGTATTTTGGTTCAGTATACCAACAAAAAAAATACGCTCAAAAAAATATTGACACTTGTTTTATATCGACTGAAAACCATATAACTTTAAATATAATGTAAATGGAAACGTAAATGTCGTCTTAAATATAAGTTTAATGAAAAAGAAACGTAAAACTAAAATATTAAACATAAAGAAAAGTAAAAAAAAATGAATAAGTCCAGAAAAATAAAACTCAAGAAAGAAACGAAAAAGCCAATAGGATAAAAGCACTATTAAATACATAGACCAACTGAAAACATATAGAAAAATAAGCATTGAAGAAATTATGGTGTTTAAGTCTACAAAGTAAGTCATTCTTTATTTTTATCAAATTGCTCTCAAAACCCTAATTGTTTTTCAGTTATACTTACAGTGTTTAAGTTTTTGTATTCTGAAATTACTGCCGGTATATGGGGTTTTGTATACACTACTTGATAATGTTCACTATTAGACGAAAGTTAGCCAATGAGTGATATGACCACCGTCACATCGGAACTGCAACCGTGTGATAAATACTGATTGAGTTTTGATAGATGTAAACAACGTAATCACCCTTGATACTGTAAAATATAACAATGTGTCTTTTTATAAAATGGAATGAACTCACCAGTATTTTTCGCTGATAAAATGTTTTCAAACGCGTTTTAAGTAACTTACTGTGAATGTAATAGAAGCCCGCTATGGAGCACTGAAGGCTTAAATAAAGTGGCTATTAGTATCTGAATAAAAGAATAAATTTATGTTTTATCAATTAAGGTTTATCCCTATAAAAACATTTGAATGAAATATGGGTTTTATCCAATTTGTTTAATATTAAACTTTGGTGTTTTACAAACTCTAAATTTATTTCCTAACTAGGATCCTGATGATATTTCCGCTGCAAATTTAATAAACACCGATACCACATGTAATCCGGCTCACGGCTCCCACTCAGGGTGTGGTCGGGGGTTGTGACAGAGGGGCTTGGGTTTGGGGCATTGCTCAACACGTGACGAGGGTGGGATCCACAAGGTAATACTAAAAAACTAGGGGTGTGGTGTGGCGTGGCTTAGCTTGGCGTGGCCAGCCATGTGGATTTTTTTTAACTATTTAAAATTTCACCCAATAAAACACAATGAACAACAAATTAAAACAAAATGAACAAAAAAAAACACAATGGACAACATATTAAAACACAATAATCATAACCAATAACACAATGTATAGAAAACTCAAATATAACATCATATTTATTATGTCATAAATTGTGTTATGAGTTTTGATAAAAACGCAGTGGCCTGAACCCAAATTAACAATGAGTGTGTTATAACTTATAAGTTTTGATAATAACACAGTGTGTAGAAGCCCTAGTAAAAACGTAATAACCAAAATCCAGTTAAAAGACACAATGATCTGAACCTTTAATACAATGCAAAGAAAACCCTGTAAAAATGATTTTTATTTTATTTTTATATAGCAATATCATACTTATATTAAGATAAAAATCGCTTGTTATTATTGTGATTTTTTTAAAATGTCTTACGAAAAAGTTATGAACGTTTTAAATTGATGGTGAGAATTGACATATGTGGAGAAAATAAATAAATGTAGAATTCTTTTTATACTCTTCCAGTATCTTTTTTTCTTTAAATTAATCTAACCCCTCCAAATCTCAGATCAATAGACCAATTTTTTTTACCTTTCTTATTTATTTTTCCTTTATATTTGATCCTAATCCTATAATATTTTTTCTTTAAATTAATCTAAACCCTCCGAATCTTAGATCAATAGACCAAATTTTTTTTACCTTTCTTATTTATTTTTTCTTTATATTTATCCTAATCCTATAATATAATACAATAATATGGTATTTACTCGTTACATCAATATGTGAAATATCATTGTATTATATATTATCAATTATTAACTATATATTAATTTATAACATTTTATTGCATTATTAGTTGTAGTTTTAGCAAAAATGGTTGTACCCACTTGATTTTTTTTGTCTTTAAAATTTATTTTGTCTTTAATTATTATTTTACTTTTAACCCAAATACTTTAATAATTTTACAACTTAATCACAACATCATTGGTTGTAACATGTGCTTAAGTGGTTGTACCTTAATCAAATAATAATGGTTTCATTACCTTACCAAATTTAATATGTTTTGTATGCATGTATGGTTGTAAATTGTGCTTAAGTGGTTGTACCCTAATCAAATAATGGTTTCATTATCTTACCATATTCAATTGGTTTGATCCATTCAAAGTTGTGTTGTTTTATTTGTAAATTACTGTTATTTATATTAATCTAACTAATTTAGCCAAAATCTTGTATAAATATAACTAGGTTTATTACTATGGCCGCGTTGCGGCCAACTTCTTTTGTCATTTAGTCTGTGTTTACATGTGTTTTGAAATCACTACGAGCGCGTTACGCACAGAACCGCTGACAAGAATAAAAAGAAAATGTAGAAAAAAAACAGTATAAGATAACCGAAAGAAAATCAAGAAAAAAGTTTTATGGTAATGATGTTGTTCGTATGAAACCCGTGGTCAGAGATGAGCAAATGGTATTGGGTACCGGTACCGAATTTCCCGAACCGAAAGATTTTAAGTCAATTCGGTATTTTATGGTAATGATGTTGTTCGTACGAAACCCGTGGTCAGAGATGAGAAAATGGTATTGGGTAACGGTACCAAATTTCCCGAACCGAAAGATTTTAAGTCAATTCGGTTTTAACTTTTGGCGTTCCTAGTACCGGTTTGCTACCAGTTTTTACCTTCATATACATGTACCGTAATATTAACTGAATTATTACATTATTAATATGTGTATATAGTAAGTCATAAGTATTTTAATATTTAAGTATTTATAAAAAAAAAACATTTTTTAAATGAAAAAGTCAACAAAGGAAAAAGTCAACAAAAGTGGCCATTTGAATGGGTATTTCGGGTGGGGGTGGAGGGTGTTTCGGGTGGGGGATGGGTATTTCGGGTGGGGGTGGGTAGTGTTTCGGGTGGGTTTTGTTATCCTATTCATTAACTTGTCACATGTCTATATATATGTGTCAAAATTTGAATGGTGAGGTTACTGTTGTACTATTCATAAGGTTGGTTTATTAATATATAGGATAATTTGCAACATATTGATGCAATGGTTGTTGTAATGTATGCATTATGGTTTGTATAGTGATAATGATATATATTATATATAGATTACAATGAACATGTCAAACGGGAAAAAATAGACGCGGGTTTATCGTAACGCACGAGTCCTAAATCAACTTGGTTATTTTATTCTATGTTTTACGTTTCGGTTAAATTTCTTCGCATTAACACCGCAACTTCAGTGTCGGTGGTCGCTGATAATAGTGTGACATTAGTGCTCGCCCCCGCCGCAACGCGGGGGGGTGGGGGTGGGGGGGGGGGGGTTTAATACTAGTTAATTATCAATTTGTAACATTGTGATGCTTATAGTTGTTGTAACCTATGCATTATAAGTTTTACATGTTATTATTTATTGTAAGTTCTTATGCTTTGTTTGTACTTTGACATAAAGCTTAGGATTTGTACATGTATAAATGTATAATTGTACATGTCATATAAGGTTTTGTGTTGTGTGATTGGGTAAATTGGGCGGTGATCCTGTTCGATATCGGTATATGAAGGTAAAAACCGGCACTAGTTTGTACAGAAAACGCCAAAAGTCGGTACCGAGTTGATATTGAATCTTTTAGTTCGGGAAATTCGGTGTTGCTACCCGGTACCATTTGCACATCCCTACGGGTACTGTACGGACAATGGTATCGTACAACGTTTTTTTTTGTTGATTTTCTTCAACTTTTAATGATTTCTTTTTTTTAGTGTCAGGGGTAGGGATGAGCTCGGTGCCAACCGATACCGAATCGGTACTGATACCGAAAATACCGGTTACAGTATTGGTATATGAAGGTAAAACCGGTAACGAACCGGTACCAAAAACGCCAAAAGTCGGTACCGAATTGGTACTTATGATCTTTCGGTTCGGGAAATTCGATACCGACACCCAGTACCATTTGCTCATCTCTGACCACAGGTTTCATACAAACAATATCATTACCATAAATTTTTTTGGTTGATTTTCTTTCGGTTATCTTTTAGTGTTTTTTTTCTACATTTTCTTTTTTGTTCTTCTCAGCGGTCCCGTGCGCAACGCGCAAGGAGGTAAATACAATCATGATGTAGTATTTATTCGTTACATCAATAATTTTGTTATGCTCGTTAAATTTCTCTTAACTATTTGCCGAATAATGTGCAAGACTATTGAGAAATCATGACTCATATTTATTAACCTCATTAAAATTCAGTGGTATGATTATCATTTTCAAACTAGAATATCCTCTTTTCAGATTTTTTATGATGATATGAATGGATAACTTTTCATTATTACTATTTTTCTTGATTTAAAATAACATTAAAAAGAACAAAGTGGGAGAAAAAGTTATAATAAAGTTATTTGTATATTTATATTAATTACTCTAATCAAAATTATTATGGAATTAAGCTTAAAAAAGATGTGGTATTAGATACCCTTTTTAATAAATAGTTGATGGTTAGCTTTTAGCCCAAGCTTGTTTGTCTATGCGTTAAGGGATTGTAATTCGATATTTATCTTAGCAGGATTGTCCCTAAGAATTCGAGGCACTCGAGGACCTTGTGTGAGTAGAAAACATGGCCCCTAAAAATAAGCATACATATAAAATGGACCAAAATTAAAGTGGCGTTTGTTTTACTATTTTTAGTTGGGTTTTCGAATTAATTTTAAGTTTTTGTTTAAAAAATGTCTTACAAATAGAAATTGGAAGGATGAAATTGCTTACCAATAGTGTTAGAATGCTAATAATCACTCAAGAAGATTTGGAAAAGACTTAGAAAATGATTTGTAGGTTGAGAGTTGCTAAAAACTTGTCATTTCATCTTGGTTGTTCAGTGTGGTATACATACACACATATAACTACAGGTGCATAAACCGGTTAATTTGACTTTAACCGGTTAATGCTTTAACCTATTATTACTTTAACCGGTTCGGTCACCGGTTAATTAACCGGATATTTTCGGTTAATAACCGTTTTTTTTTTCGGTTAACTGGTCTGCCGGTTAAAAAAAAAAACAGTTAATAACCGGTTTCTATACTAAATATTAATAACATGTTACTAACTTTCGGTTAAAAATAACCATTAACTGGTTATTCCTCGATCAGTTATTAACCGAATACGATTTCGGTTAATTAATCGGTTATTTTGTGCACCCCACATATAACTGATCTCTCTCTACCTGATTTTTTTTTAAAGTTTGGAGGTACCCCAATATTAACCCTCCTTGTTACAATTATTGAATATTAGTGTTTTGGGCCCTTGAAAGAATATCTGGTCGTGTATCCTGCACTTGGCCCGAGCCAGCCTTGATCTTGAGAAAACAAAATTAAGAATTTGTATATATATATATATAGGACAAAGATCCGTTAGGACCACCCTTTATTGTGAGAACCAATTTGAACATAACCAAAAATGTCTAAAAATAGCTAAAAAACACACAAATTTTTTTAAATATTTTTTATAAAAAAAAGCGCTACTTTTAGTAGCAAAAAAAATTTTTTTTTGGCTACTAAAAGAAGCGATTTTAACATAAAAAATATTTAAAAAAAAATAGATTTTTTTAGATTTTTTTGGGGTTTAGTTTTTAGCATTTTAGCCGGGGGGGGGGGGGGGGTTAGGTTTTTTAGCTATTTTAGTTTGTGTTCACATTGGTTCTCGCAATAAAGGTGGTTCTCGCAGGAACCTTACCCTATATATATATATATAGGGGGCCGCTAGAATGAGAACCACCACGAGTTATGAGAACCACGAGAACCGCGCCCCGCGGGTGGCCGTTGACCACGAAATTTTTTTTACACCTAGATCCGTATATTTTAAGACCGGGTGTAAATTTTGGGTTCAAACGGCGCGCCCGAGGGGGTAGTTTTTTACGCCCAAAGTTTGGTTAAAAAAAAAAGAAAAATTAAAAAAACCCAAACTTTGGGCGTAAAAAACTACCCCCTCGTGCGCGCCGTTTGAACCCAAAATTTACACCCGGTCTTAAAATATACGGATCTAGGTGTAAAAAAAATTTCGTGGTCAACGGCCACCCGCGGGGCGCGGTTCTCGTGGTTCTCATAACTCGTGGTGGTTCTCATTCTAGCGGCTCCCTATATATATATATATATATATATATATATATATATATATATAGGGGACCGCTAGAATGAGAACCACCACGAGTTATGAGAACCGCGAGAACCAAGTGCCACGGAGGGGCGTTGACCACGATTTTTTTTTACAACTAGATCCGTATATTTTAACAACATTCGTAAAAAAAAAATTTCAAACGGCGCGCCCGAGGAGGTAGTTTTTTACACCCAAAGTTTGGTGTTTTTATTATTTTGTTGTTTTTTCTTTTTTTTTACAAACTTTGGGTGTAAAAAACTACCCCCTCGGGCGCGCCGTTTGAAATTTTTTTTTACGAATGTTGTTAAAATATACGGATCTAGTTGTAAAAAAAATCGTGGTCAACACCCCTCCGTGGCACTTGGTTCTCGCGGTTCTCATAACTCGTGGTGGTTCTCATTCTAGCGGCTCCCTATATATATATATATATAGTGTAATGCTAGATAGAAAACCCTAAAAATTTGAGAAAACCCAACCTCCCGACTTTTTTTTTGAAAAAAATAACATATGTAATATACATGTTTTTAAGAGTTTTGAGCCAAAAAAATCAAAAAAGCGTCGAGTGGATGTTTTTAGAAAAAATAAACAAGTTTCAGCAACTTTCATCACTAACATGTGTTAGACAAAAAGTTGCTGAAACTTGTTTATTTAAAAAAAAAAAACACTCGGCGCTTTTTTGATTTTTTTGGCTCAAAACTCTTAAAAACATGTATATTACATGTGTTATTTAAAAAAAAAATGTTGGGAGGTTGGGTTTTCTAGGGTTTTCTCAAATTTTTAGGGTTTTCTATCTAACCCTCCCCTATATATATATATATATACATAGGGGAAAATTCTTTTACAAATAATCTTAACATACTAAACATAAAAATTGAAGTAAAACTCAAAAAGACAAGGTGACATTTTTGTAACTATCAATAACTATCAAAGTTACTCTACAAATATACCTAAAAAACCTAAAAAAAAGCCTAACCCCCTACCCCCCCCCCCCCCAAAAAAAAACCCTAAACCCCCCCCCCCACCCCCCAAAAACCTAAAAAAAAACCCTAACCCCCCCCCCCCCAAGCTAAAATGCTAAAAACTAAACCTCCAAAAAACCTAAAAAATAAAAAAAAAAACATACACAAATTATTATTTTTTTAAAATATTTTTTACTAAAAAATCGCTACTTTTAGTAGCAGCAAATTTTTTTTTTACTAACAAAATGTAGCGATTTTTTATAAAAAATATTTAAAAAAAATTGTGTTTTTTAGGTATTTTTGGTTGAGTTCACATTTGTATAGTAACTTTAATAGTTGGTGGTGTCGCAACCCCCGATCCCTTATTCCCGGGAACGGGCGGACGCGATCTCATTTGTGGTGGTATCAGGTTATTTAATCTCGCAGCGGAATTTTCTCATCAGGACCGTAGTTAGGAAATGTTTATCAGAGTAAAACACCTTCTTTTATATTAATAATCACATGGATGCAATCCAAGTTTCTTATTACAATACATTTATAGGGATAAACCCTATTTTATTAAATTTAAAACATCGTTTATTAGGTAACTTTTATAGCCACATTTTTCCCAAGCCTTCAGTGCTCTCCAGCTGGCTTTTTTACTAATTGGCTGTTCACATTGTGTTACCTGTAATGCGTTTTAAAAAACATTTGTCAGTCGGAAATACTGGTGAGTGAATCCCAGTTTAATCAAGAAACATTTTATCAATTAAAACAGTATTGAGAGCGATCACATTGTTTATTTCTACACAATTACTCATTCAGTATTTGCCACTCGACCGGATCTATGGCTATGGTCAAATTACCCATTGGCTAACTCGTCGTCCAATGGTAATGCACTGTCATTCAGACTTACTACTACTCGTAGTAAATTTTGTATACAAAACCCCGTAATACCGGCAGTAATTGAAGAACTACAAAGACTCAATCACCGCTTAATCGCATTGTAAAACATTTAAGGTTTTGTAAAATATTCCAAAAACATTAACAAAAAGAGGATAAACTCACTTTGCTAACTTAGGCTTCTTGTAAGGATTTCCTGGATATAATCTATAATTTATACAAATGTACATTGGTTAGTATCATAACCCTTTGAAATTATTAATAATACCCTCCCCGAGACGGCATTCCAACAACTACGTCGGGCAGAACCACGACAGTTGTTACGGAACCCTAAATCAATCGGGCAGCGTAACTATTATGAAACTGGGGTTATAATACTTACAACGGAGCAGAACCTCGCTAATTAGGGGTATAGTACCCGACTATAATGCTTAATACTTTCAGAATTCGAGATTGAGAAGTGTGAATGAGCGACGGAAATTGTAATCTGATGCCATCTATTTATAGTTGTGATATTGGGTCTCCACGCGGCCCGCGTAAGGTAAGGCTAAGCCTTACGCGGCCCGCGTCAACACGCGGTCAACATATAGCTTTGCCTGATCACCAAGTAGACTCGACACGATGTTGACACGTGTCGGCACCGGATGATTCCGCGTTTCATGATCTGTCGCGGCCCGCGTCAACTTAGACGAGGTCTTACGCGGCCCGCTTGAACTAAAGAAGTCAGCGGAGTCAAAGTCTGGTCTTGATACGGCCCGCGTGAGCTTGAGGTGGGATCTTACGCGACCCGCCTCAGCTTACTATTTCTTGTTTTTAATTTATTTTATAAACTATAACATAATTTGGGCTTGGTTTTCACATACGGGGTGTAATATAAGACATATTTGGACATTTTAAGATATAATAGGGTATTGGAATTATACTGAGGGTTGTTACATTCTCCCCACCTTGTTTTAGAGCCTGTCCTCGAGATCTACTGAAATAAATGCGGGTATTTCCTTTGCATTTCTGACTCAAGATCTCATGTGTATTCAGGTCCTCTTTTGGAGTCCCACTTTACTTTGACTAGAATTAATCTCCTATGCTTGAGATTCTTGACTTTCCTGTCTTCAATCTGTATAGGTCTTTCTATAAACTTGAGTTGTTCATTTACCTCTATATCCTTAAGAGGTACTATTAGTGATTCATCGGCTAAACACTTTTTGAGATTAGATACATGAAACACATCATGTATTCTTGCCATTTCCTCTGGCAGTTGTAGCTGATAGGCTACAGGTCCTATTCTTTTAATAATCTTAAAAGGTCCAACATACCTGGGACTTAGTTTTCCCCGTTTGATGAATCTTACTACTCCTTTCCAAGGAGAGACTTTCAACAATACTCTATCTCCTACTTGAAACTCCAATGGTTTTCGCCTGTTATTAGCATAACTTTTCTGTTTATCACGTGCTGCTTTTAGTCGTTCCTTGACTTGAATAATTTTATCAGTTGTTTCTTGCACTATCTCAGGTCCAGATAATTGATTTTCCCCAATTTATGCCCAACAGACTGGGGTTCGACACTTTATTCCATAAAGTGCTTCAAATGGTGCAGCATTGATACTTGTGTGATAACTATTATTATAAGAAAATTCTATTAAAGGTAAGTGATCGTCCCAATTACCTCCAAAATCAATTACACAAGCTCTAAGCATATCTTCCATTGTCTGAATTGTTCTTTCGCTTTGTCCGTCTGTTTGTGGATGATAAGCTGTGCTTAGCTTTAACTTGGTTCCCATTGCCTTTTGGAAACTTGACCAAAAATGAGATGTAAAGCGACTATCTCTATCAGAAACAATTGATAAAGGAATGCCATGTAAAGAAACAATTTCATTTACATATAATTTAGATAATTGTTCCATACTAATTGTTTCCTTCATTGGTAAGAAATGAGCTGACTTAGTTAGTCTATCTACAATCACCCAGATTGTATCATTTCCTTTCCTAGTTTTGGGTAATTTAGTAACAAAATCCATGGTTATAAATTCCCATTTCCAAACTGGCATTTCTAATTGCTGTAACAAACCTGAGGGTTTCTGATGTTCAGCTTTAACTTGTGAACAAGTTAAACATTTAGAAACATAGGTTGCTATGTCTTTCTTCATTCCTATCCACCAGAAATTTTTCCTTAAATCCTGGTACATTTTGTCATTTCCTGGATGCATCGTATACTTGGACTTATGAGCTTCTTCTAATATACGATAACGTAGATTTCCTAATTTAGGTATCCACATTCTATTTTCATGGAATCTCCAAATTCCATCTGTTCCTTGTTTTAATTCCTTTAACATACCTTTTAACTTTTCAGTATCTTCCTTGATTACTGACTCTTGTGCTTCTCTTATTTGATCATTTAAATCTACTTGCAGATTTAATTTAAGAGAACGTACCCTTTTTGGCTTTTCATGATACTTTCGACTTAAAGCATCTGCTACTACATTTGTTTTTCCTTCATGATACTGGATATTACAATCATAATCACTAAGAAATTCCATCCAACGTCTTTGTCTCATCTTTAACTCTTTCTGCCCTAAAACATACCTTAAACTTTTGTGATCAGTAAATATGGTAAACTTACTACCATAAAGGTAATGTCTCCAAATCTTAAGAGCAAAAATTATAGCTCCTAATTCTAAATCATGGGTTGAATAATTCTCTTCATGACTCTTAAGTTGTCTAGATGCGTAAGCTATAACCTTTTGTCGTTTCATCAACACACATCCATAACCTAGTTTAGAAGCATCACAGTAGACTACAAAGTCTTCAGTTCCTTCTGGTAATGCTAATATATGTGTATGGGTTAATCTTTGTTTACGAATTCTAAAGGCTTCTTCTTGTTTTAATCCCCATTCAAACTTAACAGATTTACAGGTTAACTTAGTTAAGGGAATGACTATTCTAGAAAAATCTTGAATAAACCTTCTATAATAACCGGCCAATCCTAAGAAACTTCTAACCTCAGTTGGTGACTCAGGGGTTTTCCATTTCGTAATTGCTTCAATCTTTGTTGGATCTACATGAATTCCTTCATGATTGACTAGGTGTCCAAGGAATTGTACATGTTCTAACCAAAATTCGCACTTATTGAATTTAGCATAAAGTTTTTCCTTTCTTAACAAACTTAAAAGTGCGTGCAAATGTCTTGCATGATCCTCTTTACTCTTAGAGTAAATTAGAATATCATCTATAAAAACAATTATGAATTTATCCAAATATGGCTTACATACTCGGTTCATCATGTCCATAAATGCAGCTGGGGCATTGGTTAAACCAAATGGCATGACAGTAAATTCATAATGTCCATACCTTGTTCTAAAAGCGGTCTTAGGAATATCCTCTTCCTGTACCTTTAATTGATGATATCCTGACCTTAAATCGATTTTAGAGAAAAATCGAGCTCCTTGCAGCTGATCAAACAGATCATCGATTCTTGGTAATGGGTACCGATTCTTAATCGTGACTTTGTTTAATTCACGGTAGTCAATGCACATACGCATTGATCCGTCTTTCTTTTTAACGAACAGTATCAGCGCTCCCCATGGCAACGAACTTGGCTGTATAAATCCTTTCTCCAACAATTCGTCTAATTGTTTTTTAATTCTTGCATTTCAGCGGGTGCCAAACGGTAAGGTGCTTTGGCAATTGGTGATGTTCCTGGTAGCAGGTGAATTCTGAATTCAACTTCTCTGTCTGGAGGTTGCCCTGACAATTCTTCTGGAAAGACATCTGAAAACTGAGATACTACTGGAATGTCTTTTAAATCTTTTCCTTTAGTGTTAGTGATTATGGAAATCAAATACACTATAGAACCTTTTCTTATACAACTTGCAGTTTTTATCACAGATATGAATTTTGTGGTCCTAGAGGGCTTATCTCCTTTAATTGTGATCGTTTTACCTTTTGGTGAATTTACTCGAATTAACTTTTGATCACATAAAATACTGGCTTTATTAGCTATTAACCAATCCATTCCTAAAACAACATCAAATCCTACCAGATTCATGGGATAAAGATTTGCAATAAATTTCTGATTTGAAATTTCTATACTTGCTCCCTACAAGATTTCAAAAATTCTAACGGTTTCCCCATTAGCTGTTTCTACTAAGCATTCTAGTGGTAGTTTAGTTAATGACTGATTTAGAAATTTGCAAAATGATGTATTAATAAAACTTTGGTTTGCACCAGAGTCAAATAATACTTTAGCAAAAACATCATTAACTAAAAACGTACCAGCTATGACATCTGGAATCATCTTAGCTTCTTCTACAGTCAGAACAAATGCTCTAGCATTTTTAGTATTCTTGTTGTCTGGAGTTGGGGCAAATTTTGGACAATTTAGCTTAATATGACCTTGTTATTCGCAATTGTAACATACCCGGCTGTTAGCTTTCTTCCTGCAATTTTCTTCCTTGTGTCCCGATATTTTGCAAAAGTTACAATATATGGAGCATCTTCCTGAATGCTTTCTTTTGCAATACCTACAGTAAGGCGCAGAGGTAGAACCTATATTTTTCCCACGGTTAGAATTTCCAGAACGAAATCCTTGAGTCAACTTCTGGGTTAGGCTCCTTCTTTGATCCTCTTCTCGGGTACGAACTAACTCATCAGTCAAGGTATTGGCTAGTTCTACAGCTTCTTCTATGGTTTGAGGTCTATCTGCCTTAACTACGTGTCTTATCTCCCCAATTAATCCCCAAATATAACGGGAAATTAATACTGGTTCTGGCGAAGCAAGAGTTGACACTATTCTAGCATATTCAAAGAATATTTTAGTGTATCCCTTACTATCCACACCAGTCATTCTAAGGTTTAAGAATTTGTTTGCTATCTGCTCTTTTTCATTTGGAGGGCAGAATTTCCTTTCTACCTTATTCTTAAACTCTTCCCATTCCATATTATAGGTTCTATCACTTCCTTTTGTTTGGAGGATAGTGTTCCACCATTCTAGTGCTGCATTCTTAAACAGATTAGAAGCAAACAGTATCTTATCTTCTTCAGCACATTTACTTATCCTTAAGACTGCCTCAGTCTTTTCTGTCCAGCGTAAGGTTGCAATGGCCCCTTCATTGCCCGAGAATTCCATTGGTTTACAAGACCAGAATTCCTTATAAGAACAACCATAAGGCACAGTTCTTCTTCTTTTGGGAATGGGCATTTGAAGTACAGGTCCATTGTTCACGCTGTTTTCTGGTTCACTTGGTCGCTTACTGCTATGCTTACTTCTATTATCAGCATCTTTAACAGTTTGAAGAATAAATGGCATTGCATCTATAATTCCATGTGCTACTATATGTTGGATAGCACTATTGTCCACTTGATTGTTATTGTTATTGATGCTTGGATTATCATTAACCACGTTAATGTTACTCTGGTTATCGTTATTCAGATTTCCTTGATTTCCTTCGTCGGCCATCTGAATTTTAAACATTTATCCCATATTAATATCACAAATAATAGGTAATATAGTTAATTACATGACACGCAATTTAACCAAAACCGTCGATCATTGCGACTATACTCTTTTTCATATACTATGCATCTATTACACACTAGTACAGAAATAAAGATTACAATACCAACAGAAATAAAATAGTAATATGCATCCGTACACACATATTTTTATTTTATTTTTTTATTTTTATTTTATTATTATTACTACCGCTTCTTCCATTCTAACATTCACGGATATGGATTCATCCAAAAATCCATATTGCGCTCATCGTATTTCCATACGAGACGCTCTCCCACCTGACGCATCCTCTCACTGCTTTCTAAAATTTCCTCCCCGAAAGTCCTAAGTTCTTGAACGTTTTCTGCACTCATTGGGGGTGCAGGTTCTCGGACTAGGTTTGGAATCTGTGGCGCTGGTTCCTGATATGGAGGGGTATGAGTTCAGAGATGGTAAGGATCCTCTAATATTTCCCTAATATAATCATCTTGATAATAGGGATCTAAAGGGTCCATACCTGGGTAAACTTCTATGTTCTGTATGGGTGGATAATCCTGGATAGGGTAACGTTGCACAAAGTCCCTATTGTTGTCCCACCACGGGTCGTAATTTGGATCTAGAGGGTTTGGTGCAGGCACTCTAGGGATTTCTTCTGGATTAAAATCGTACATCTCCACTTGGTTTTCCTGATTTTCTATCTCCATAGGATGTTCTGGGTTTTGTGGTTGTGGGGCTACTAGTTGTTCCAGACCTGGGTCAGCAGCAGTCGTAGCTAAGATATGGAAATTAGCTAAGCTTCTATTTAGCATATCTAGAGTATGGGCATCTGTCTCTCGCTTAATAGCTGCTAACGCTCTTTGCTGTTGCAATTTTCGCATTCTCTTCCTACGAGCAAAAGCTTATTTACTGAACCATCCTCGTTTAATGGCTCTTCAGATTTAGCTCTAAAAGCAAATATTCCGTCTTCCTGATCAGCAGAATACCCTGAAAGGGCAGGCTGTGATGATGTACCTTCACTCCTAGGTGAATCAGCTAACTGACGATTCACGTCTGATGGTCCTTGATCACTCATACTGAAAACTAACAAATAGTCAAATAACACATAACACATAATTACAGTTATGCATGTATTTCCGTAATTTATTTCCTAACACAAATTTTAAAATTTAAGTGTCAGCAGAACACTTCTTTGGCTCAGACCAGTGGCTAGGCTCTGATACCACCTTCTGTCGCAACCCCCGATCCCTTATTCCCGGGAACGGGCTGACGCGATCTCATTTGTGGTGGTATCAGGTTATTTAATCTCGCAGCGGAATTTTCTCATCAGGACCGTAGTTAGGAAATGTTTATCAGAGTAAAATCACCTTCTTTTATATTAATAATCACATGGATGCAATCCAAGTTTCTTATTACAATACATTTATAGGGATAACCCCTATTTTATTAAATTTAAAACATCGTTTATTAGGTAACTTTTATAGCCACATTTTTCCTAAGCCTTCAGTGCTCTCCAGCTGGCTTTTTACTAATTGGCTGTTCACATTGTGTTAACTGTAACGCGTTTTAAAAAACATTTGTCAGTCGGAAATACTGGTGAGTGAATCCCAGTTTAATCAAGAAACATTTTATCAATTAAAACAGTATTGAGAGCGATCACATTGTTTATTTCTACACAATTACTCATTCAGTATTTGCCACTCGACCGGATCTATGGCTATGGTCAAATTACCCATTGGCTAACTCGTCGTCCAATGGTAATGCACTGTCATTCAGACTTACTACTACTCGTAGTAAATTTTGTATACAAAACCCCATAATACCGGCAGTAATTGAAGAACTACAAAGACTCAATCACCGCTTAATCGCATTGTAAAACATTTAAGGTTTTGTAAAATATTCCAAAAACATTAACAAAAAGAGGATAAACTCACTTAGCTATCTTAGGCTTCTTGTAAGGATTTCCTGGATATAATCTATAATTTATACAAATGTACATTGGTTAGTATCATAACCCTTTGAAATTATTAATAATACCCTCCCCGAGACGGCATTCCAACAACTACGTCGGGCAGAACCACGACAGTTGTTACGGAACCCTAAATCAATCGGGCAGCGTAACTATTATGAAACTGGGGTTATAATACTTACAACGGAGCAGAACCTCGCTAATTAGGGGTATAGTACCCGACTATAATGCTTAATACTTTCAGAATTCGAGATTGAGAAGTGTGAATGAGCGACGGAAATTGTAATCTGATGCCATCTATTTATAGTTGTGATATTGGGTCTCCACGCGGCCCGCGTAAGGTAAGGCTAAGCCTTACGCGGCCCGCGTCAACACGCGGTCAACATATAGCTTTGCCTGATCACCAAGTAGACTCGACACGATGTTGACACGTGTTGGCACCGGATGATTCCGCGTTTCATGATCTGTCGCGGCCCGCGTCAACTTAGACGAGGTCTTACGCGGCCCGCTTGAACTAAAGAAGTCAGCGGAGTCAAAGTCTGGTCTTGATACGGCCCGCGTGAGCTTGAGGTGGGATCTTACGCGACCCGCCTCAGCTTACTATTTCTTGTTTTTAATTTATTTTATAAACTATAACATAATTTGGGCTTGGTTTTCACATATGGGGTGTAATATAAGACATATTGGGACATTTTAAGATATAATAGGGTATTGGAATTATATTGAGGGTTGTTACAGGTGGTAATTACAAAATGTCACCTTGTCTTTTTGAGTTTTCCTTCAATTTGTATGTTTAGTATGTTAAGATTATTTGTATTTGATCTTTTTCCTGTTTATATATATATATATATATATATATATATATATATATATATATAGGGAGAAGATCATGCGAGAACCACCTCTTATTGCGAGAACCGCGAGAACCATTGTGAACACAACCAAAAATGCCTAAAAATAGCTAAAAATCAGACAATTTTTTTTTAATATTTTTTATATAAAAATCGCTATTTTTCGAAGCAAAAAAAAATTAATTTTTTTTATAAAAATTTTTTTGGGCCACTAAAAGTAGCGATTTGAGCATAAAAAATATTAAAAAAAAAATAGATTTTTTTTAGATTTTTTTAGATTTTTTTTAGGTTTTTTGGGGGTTTAGTTTTTAGCATTTTAGCTTGGGGGGGGGGGGGGGTTAGGTTTTTGAGGGGTGGGGGAGGGGGGTTTAGGTTTTTTTTTTTTTTGGGGGGGGGGGGGGGTTAGGTTTTTTTAAGGTTTTTTTAGCTATTTTAGGTTGTGTTCACATTGGTTCTCGCGGTTCTCACAATAAGGGTGGTTCTCGCATGATCTCCTCTCTCTCTCTCTCTCTATATATATATATATATATATATATATATATATATATTATCCATTGGAAATAGCCCAATGACGTTGGTGAGTTAGATAAGGTGTAGAATAGGTGTAGGTCATGAGTTCAATCCCCATGGCATGCAAATTTAGCCATTAAAAAAAATTGTATATTTTTAGTTATAAAAGAAAAATATTATTAAATAAAAAGAAATATCACTGGTTAACACATTCTAGATTAGAAGTTGTTTTAAAAACACATAGGTAATAGGTTGGGAAGGGGAAGATGGTGGTCCATTGGCAAAGGTAAAACCTTTGAAAACACTTAGATTGGAAAGGAGAAGATATTGGATTCAAGTCCTACAGACGACAGCAGGGGCGTAGGATTTAAGTGGCGGGAGGGGGCGCCCGACCTCCCGAACTTTTCGGCCAGTAGTGTTATATATGTACGTTTCGTATAGGATTTTGTAGGTATATACGTTTTCGACCCCCCGGTTTTATTAAAAAAAATTAGGTATATACGTTTTCGACCCTCCAGTTTTAATTTTTTTTATTTATATAGCCTAAATAAAATATTTAATTAGCCCAAATATTATAGCCCAAATCATTATATTTGGTAGAATACTAGAATGTATATTACATAACCTAAATCAAATCATTATATAGCCCAACTTAAAAGCCCACCCTATCAAAAAAAAAAAAAACCCAAATTCGTTTACTTTGGGACATCGACCAGAAGAACAGAAGCGACAAGCCAGAACTGCAGAAGGGGGGGAAACGCAGGTTCCAGAACTATAATTCTCATCCAGAAGAATCGGGTGCCCACCTTCCTCTCTCTTTTTTAATGTTTTGGTGTCTTTGTTTGTTTGTTTGTTAAATAATGTTTACGTTTCAATGTTTGAGAACGTTTTTTATTTGATATTAATGTTTGACCCGACCCGACCCGAATCAAATCACCGACGTCCGACCCGAACACACACCTCGAAACTACGCGATAGAAAAAAAATTAATTTGGTCCGTTACCTTCCGACCCCCGAACTTTTTTTTCAAACTTCGCCACTGGACGACAGACAGTAGATTAAAGAAATTAGCAGTTCAAAAAAATTGTATTAAACTGCAATTCATTGGTATTAAATCTCCATGAGGTACATTGTATCTTGAAGGTGTTTTAAACGGCAATTCATTGGTATTAAATATTCCTATTAAAAAATAACACCAAGTTGAGTTAAGTCAAAACATTGTAAGCCTCAAGTTATACCAAACTCAAAATTCAAAAACTTACTCCAGCTGGGTTATCCTCTATAGTCTATATTGCTTTAAAATTTTTTATTAATATAATTATCTTTTAGCACATTTTGTTTTTCACCTGTAGCTTCTAATATATGATATTTTATAAAACTTTGAATATGTTATTTTGATGTGCACATTTTTTTAGAAATTCTTTAGTAGCGTATTCAATCAAACGTCTAATTTTCTCCCCGATTACGGATCTTTTGATAATCCTCATAAACTAAACTGAAATTGTTCAGTATTTTATACATATGAATTGACATGCCTTTTCTTTATTCTAATAATTAGGTTAGAATCGTGTGTATACACGACTTTAATTAGTAAACTTGGTTTTACTTTTGTAATTTTAAATATGTGGGATCACAAAAGGCAAAATGGGAAAATTCGAATCACAACTTTTAAAACCACAAAAAGAAATAAGGAATGTACTAAATGTAATATTGAAAATGAAATCGGGTAAATTTGAAACTGGTAACGATTGCGTGTAAGTTAAATATGTGTACGATTTAGGCGAAAGACAAAAATTAAGGTTGCCTAAAATTATGTAATGTGTCATCTAAGATTTTTGTTTATTAGGTTTATATACATTAAATAAATAAATAATATTATAGAGAAAAGATAGAGACAAAGATAGAGATAAAGATTAAATAAATATTTAACATGTGTAATTTTATATTGTAGGAATTAAAAATTAATATTAATCAAAATTAGTGTAAAAAATAAATGTTGGAGAGTGATTCTACTAGTGACACGTGACATTTTTTAGAATCATCTATTATAATTGGGATGAATATAATGTTTTATAAAAATTTGAATATACCGTTGAGACGCACTTATTTTTATCTATTACTCGATAAAAGTTCAAAATAAAATTGGTCAAATATAGTTCATTTTTTTGTTCTTTATCGTAACGAACCGAACTAATACCATCAGAATAAGCGTGTTTACGGTTCTCTCAATGTGCGGTATTAAATTCAGCGAAAACAAAGTTGTATTTGCGATAGAGTATTTTTTGGCACCGTAAGCTATAGCGAGTGCTGGTACGGTAACGGTACCTTGACAAATCGAACCAATACATGCCGAACAAAATTGGTACCGACATTCGTATTATGGCTTTCGATCGATGCCGAACAAAATTGCTATACCGAGTGCAGATATGGTACCTGTAACATAACGAACTGAATCGATAGTTCGATACGGACTAAAAGCCGTTAAAATTTCCTTATTTATTTTTTGCTTTTTTGGATCCCAAACGGCAAACGTGTCCTTGCCACATAAAACACGTGTTGAACATTTGAGAATTTTTTTTCTTTTGATTAATATAGCGAATGCTTATATCGTAACAAATCAAATCGGCACTAACTAAATTTAGCATTGTAATCAGCCGAACTGGTATTCACATAATTCTGACGCTGCGAAGCAGAGAGATACCCCTAGCTTTTTAATTTTTTTTTGAACTGTTAATTTTTCCTCTTAAATACTTACATCTCTCAAAAATTAAACCTTAGTCTCCACACAAAAAATAATTTATCTTGACCACTAGGCTATAGTCTAAGTGGCCCTAGCTTTTTAATTAAGAATTTTTTTTTTTGAAAGGTGACTTTCTCTATACAGGACCGAATTGGTCACCGGGGTCATGTCGAATACATTCCCCCGCAGCCCCGCTCTTACGGACGCGATGTTCGATCGGGGCCCGGCCGTTGCGCAAGCTGACCTTACATCTTAGTTTTATGAGTTAATTACTGTTTTCGTACCTGTGGTTTGTCAAAAATCACTATTTCAGTCCATTAGTTTAAAAATTGCGATTTCAGTCCCTATGGTTTCACTTTCGTAACCATTTCAGTCCATCTCGTAACCATTTCAGTCCCTGTACTAACAGAATAAATGGATTGAAATGGTTACGAAAGTGAAACCACAGGGACTGAAATCACAATTTTTAAACTAATGGAATGAAATAGTAATTTTTGACAAACCACATAGACAAAAACAGTAATTAACTCTAGTTTTATTAAATCAATATATTGTAAAAAAATCCTCATCGATGAAAACTGAAAACGATAGTCGTTACTCTTTTATTACTACTTGAAGCCCACGTGGGTATCACTGCAAACTTGATACAACATTTTAGAAAATCCCTAAAATGCAAAAAAACAAAACCTACAAAATGCAGAAATAAAAACAAAATTAAAAAAAAAAAAAAAAATCTAAACCACTTAACGTCCGTCAACAAGTTGACTAACGGCACCACTTTTACACGGACTTGGAGGCAAACTACTAGTTCCTGACGCCACTATCCGCTGAACAAAATTCTCAATTCTCTGGCCGTTAGTCTCCGTTAGTAACCGCTTACCACCAAACGGCAACGATTCCACACCTCTCTCGTTCAACACTTCCTCCGTTGTGGTCCCCACTCCGCCGGTTATGTAACCGTTCGCCTGACCAAAAAAAATCAAACTCCGATCATTTTCACTTTCTCCCCGCAAACGAACCGAACCGACACGTTACCAAATGTTTATCTGTTCATGTTCGTTCGTTTAACAAGACGAGCAAAATATCTTGTTTGTGTTCATGTTCGCTTATTAAACAAATCAACTTCTAACTAGAGGTGTAAAAAACCGGTTTTAGAACCGAAACCAGAAAAAAAAAACGAAAAAAAAAAAACCGAAACCATACTTTTTTAAACCGGTTTCAACACAAACTGAACGGGCGGTTTGTATAATAGTATGTAATCTTGAACTTTGAAACCAGTAAAAAAACCGAAACCGGTTTAAACTAGGTTTTTTTGTATAATAGTAAGTAATCTTGAACTTTGAAACCAGTAAAAAAACCGAAACCGGTTTAAACTAGTTAAAAACCGGTTTTTTTGGCCTAAAGCAGTTTTTAACCGAACCGAATGGTAGCAATTTTATGGTTCCCACCATGTAAAACCGGGTTTTTCCACACCAAAATCGGTTCAGTTAAAAACTGGACTGGTTTAAAAAATAATAATTATTTGTACACCTCTATTTTCAACTATTCGTTTCATTTATAACACAGTTATCCGGCAGTAAAAAAAACCGAAACCGTATTTTTTTAAACCGATTTCAACACAAACCGAACAGGCGGTTTGTATACCAGTGAGTAATCTTGAACTTTGAAACCAGTAAAAAAACCAAAACCAGTTTAAACCAGTTAAAAACCGTTTTTTTTTTTTTTTTTTTTCCTAAAACACTTTTTTAACCAAACCGAATCGATTGTTACCAATTATGGTTCCCACCATGTAAAACCGGTTTTTTCCACACCAAAATCGGTTCGGTTAAAAACCGGACTCGTTTAAAAAATAATAATAATAACTTATACACCTGTATTTCCAACTGTTCGTTAAACGTTCGTTTCATTTATAACACAGTTATCCAACAATTGAACAATCACATTACCTGAATTCTAACATAATCAGCATGATTCCAGCAAAAAGCATTCCCCAACATTTGATCAACGGTTTCCGACACACCGTCGCGGACAATACCAACAACATACCGACTATCACAATAACCGCTCCGGTTAACCTTCCGTTGCAATGAATGATCTGTGTCACCATTACCAATAGAAAGCACCAGCAGATCTTCCACACCAGTAACCGTCGGAAAATCACGTTTATTATGCAAAACATGAGTCACAACAGCAGCAGAAGGATTATTCATCACCAAACCACCGTCTACAGCCACACATGAAGTTTGTGCATTGACTGAAGTGAAAGAAAACGGTTTGAACATCGACGGATCTGACGACGTCGCACGGCAAACCTTCCAGAGCTCAAAGTTGTAACTAGCGGTATCACAAGCATCTGCTCGTGAGAACACGAACGGTGCAGATGTTTTGAGATCGTAGCACGGTATAATCAACGGCTTACACGTGTCGGTTAGGGTTAAAACCTTACCATCTGTTTCCCTTGTTAACACTTGTTTAAGAACTTTCTCGATGCTCTTACCGGAAAACATCTGTTTCCGGTTGAGAACACCGACGGTTTTCAGCTTATACATTTCGGTACGTGTGTCGGTTAAGAGCTTAACCGCTTGTTTCGCGGAGTAAATCGGCCGGCCGGTACCGTCATCGGCGGTTATGAGCGAGGCGAGAACTGCTCCGATGCCGGTACCGGCGATAATATCGAAGGAATCGATGATTCGAGAGTTTGAATTACCGGTTTTGAGTTGGATCTGGTGTTCGAGGTGGATTAAGGCGGGGCCGGAAGGTATGGCGGAGGTTCCGCCACCGTCGATGGTGAGAATGCGTGTTTTAGTGTGGTGCTGATGATGAGATAATAGCCATTGTTGTTCTAGCTTTGAGAATATCTCTAATGTGACCTTACTGAGCTCCATGTTCGGTGAATTTGAGGAAGAAAGTGTGGGAAGAATGAATGAAGAGGAGGGTGGTTAATACGTGGAGGGTTGAGGTTGCGGTTATGGTTATGGGTTACTCAGAGTCGTTCTCGTAGTTCTAGGAACAGACTCGCAGTGTGTGTTTGTGAAAGGAGATGATGGAGCAGCCACTTATATTATTGTGAGAGATACTAGTGTGTAGTGTGTGTAGTGTGTGAGTGTGTAAATATTTTTATATATTAAAAAAAGATAGAAAGTTTAACAAATATTATTGTGTACACAAATTAATTACCGGTACAAACATTACTTTTGTAACAAAATAAATAAATTACTTTGTGATGATGATGCATGTAAATTTGGTTTGATAATATGTCTAGGTTATCAAGCATTTTAAGCATATTAAATACATTAACAATTTAAATAAATAGAGTACTACAAGAATTTTGTAAATATTTATATGGATACGAGAGATAACTAGATTTAGTATGTGGTGAAAGATAGGCTAAGGGGCTGTTAGCCAACATCTGAATGGTTAAGTGCTGAACTAGTAAGAGTTTTGAACCATTAAGTGCTGAATCAGTAAGAGGTCTGAACCATTAAGAGACTTTATGATGTTTAACCGTTCAGAGGCAAATGTCTGATCAATTCAGATTAGAGGTCTTAACCATTCAGACACTGTATAATGCTTAACCATTTAGAGGCAAATGTCTGAACCATTCAGACATCTACTCGTGAAACAAACAGTCTGAACCATTAAATGTTGAACCAGTAAGAGGTCTGAACCATTAAGAGCCTCTTTAAGAGATAAACAAACAACCCTAAGACGTAGTAAAAGAACCTGTATCATATTTCTAAGGAAAATTATATATGTTAGTTATTTTTCTACATAAAATTGGTTTTTATTGTATTATTCAACTTTTATTATCATTTATTTTATATTTAACTATATGAACAATTGAACATGATGCAATTCGGCCCTACAAGTTTCTTAGATATTTTTATATAACATCAATTTATAATTAATATTTCTTGGGTTGGACGTTATAAATTCGTAATATTAGCATGACACTACCCTAGTTACAAGTTGTTTTTGGTTTAAAATTCAATGTGACATATATGTGTGTGTAATATATTTTATTAATACTAAAACAAACTAAAACTTGATTTACTTGATTTGTCTCTATTTGAGTAAACTTTTGTGAAACATAGTTTGTCTCAAAGAGTCAAACGTTCTTGTATTTTCTGATTAAGACTTAAAATTTAGCTTTTTAGAATGGAATTCTTAATTAAGTCGGATTCATATATTTTTAATACGCGGATGTGAATATTTAGCGGCAGGGCCGGCTCTGGGCCCGGCAAACCCGTGCCGACGCCCGAGGGTTCAAAATTTCAAAGGGCCCGAATAGTCTTTTATTAGCTTGTATATATTTATTAAATTATATATTTAGTATATTTATCTGTTTATTATGCAAAAAAATATTGGTGGTGTAGTGGCAAAAATCATCTCAAAATAAAGTAAAAGTCTCAAGTTCAAGTCTTTGCTCCATCACTAAGTTTTTATTTTTGTAATTCATTTACCCTTAACCATAATTTTGGGCCCAATTCTTTTCGTCGCCTGAGGCCTAAATTTTTTCAAGAGTTTTCGGGGACGACTCTGTTTAGCGGGATTGCATGTTTGTTCTAAATATACTTGTTTAGGGTTAGAGCTTACATATTTATTTAAGATTAGGATATATGTTTTTCGAACACCACTAGAAACCCGATTATAATTTTATAAGTGGTCACAAATATAACGGATTTTATTTAATAATAGGATATATGTTTTTCGAGCACCACTAGAAGCCCGATTAGAATTTTATTATAGTGGTCACAAAAGTTTAATTACAAAGAGTTTACTTACTCGAACCATCCGAAAATTCGGATATCCGAATTTTTCATATTCAGATAGTAATTTAAATTTTTATGGATGTTTCGGATATCCGAAAATTTATAAATTTATTTTTATCGGATATTCAAAATATCCGAAAATTTATATTTGGATATCCAAAAATATCCGGTTTAAAATAAATAAATAAAAAAAAAATAATTGACTATACGGATATCCAATTCATTATATGATCGGATATCCGAAATTCGGATAGGGATTTAAAAATTAAAATCAGATATCTGAAAATTTTAGATATCCGAAATATTCGAATATATGGTTTTAAACACCTTTTAACAACAACAATAATAATAAAACACTACTAATAATAGTAACACTCAATAAATAACTCATGTTAAAATTAATAAAAGGAAAACTATATTAGTCTGAAACTTATCCCTCAATCTTTTTTTTTTTTGAAAGGTATAGATCAACTGGCAATCCCGTCTACTCCAACCCTTTTTATCGAGAGCAGCTCAAGTTCGAATCCATGGGCACCCCCAAAGGGGGCAGGGCGAAACCAGGCCGGCACCACATGGGGCAAATTTGCCTCCACATGGGGATCGAACTTGAGACCCTGGGCAGGAAACCCCTAGAGGAAAACCTTCCCACCTCCATGCATATCCCTCAATCTATCACTTTAAGGTTTGTCTAATATTATAAACTGTGTTGACGAAAAAAGAAATTAAAGAAAGTGGCAGCTGACTGAATTTAGAATTGATACTCTTACCTTTAAGCTCATGGTATACAACACTATATATTAATTAATAAATAAAGTAGAATAAAATAGAAGTCAAGAATGGAGGGATGTATTAATAACTAATAAGAGATGAGTAGTTGATCTATAAACATTTTATGCTTATTCTTTTTGATTATGAATAAACAAGGAGAATAAATCTAACATCAATATTTCTCTATTTTGATCAAGATTTAATTTTATCAGTTGCTTAAAACAAATGATGTTACCACTTCAAAAGATCATTTTTATAGCATTCACAACATTATGTTTTTGAACTTATGGACGCTAACGCAACCTTCACGTGGCATTGATTTTCACGGACGATGGGATTTTCAAGACGAAATGTTTGTGGCAACAAACAACCATGAATTATTTCTGTGAGAGTGGAAAGAAAGAAATTCGTCAATGTAGGAGGTTCTTGGTAGCCGACATGGAGAGAAGGAAGAGAAAATGGTTCGTAGGGCTGGTCTTGGGTATGGGTAAGGTGGGCGACAACTCAAGACCAAAAACTACATGGGCCCCGCAAAATTTTTAATTAAATATATGTGTTGTATACCATGAGCTTAAATTAAATATACAATTATATTTATCCATACTAGCATAATCAAACCAATAAAAAATTTGACATTTTTCTCTCATTAATCGTCAGTCGTCAATCGTCTCTCGCTCTCGCCATACGCCACAATGGAACATTTGTTCTTTGTTGTATATTCATCGCCTCACCTACCTCAACCAGAGCCTCATCCTCGGACGATCCAATCTCAATCTTAGTGTCATCCTCGGACAATTGGACCTTATTCGTGACCCGATAGCGGAGACATCAAGGAAACATGCTAAATCTATGATTGTCCAAATTACTCGTCGCTCGCTTCTCGCTCGGAAAATTACACGCTCGAATATGCTCATTAGGATTTCGCTCGGTTGTAAACGAAACAAGCACGGGCAAAGGTCCGCTCGGTTCGGATCGGCTCGTGAACAACCCTAACCCGGAAGACTCTTAGAGTAAGGAATGATAGGCCAAGATAACTTTGAAGTTTTATCTCTGTATGCAGTAAACCTAACTAAGTGACTTTAATAAATTTGGAATCATTTAACTTATCTTGTATTTTTCATTAAAATCATCAAATAAAAAGATATATTTGTTATTTATAGTCTTAAAAACACAACATAAAATTCATTAATACAGAAAGATATGTGTTTGTTATAGTCTTAGAAACACAACATATAATATGACAATTTTAAAGTAACCACGTACCTTTATAGACAGTGGCGGATCCAGCCGGAGAAATCACTGGGTTCCTTTTTCCAAATCATACAAGGTTTACACTACAAAAAAAAACGTTTTTTTTTTTCCAAATCATACAAGATTTACACTACAAAAAAACGTTTTTTTTTTTTCCGAAAAGACTGGGTTCCTGGGAACCCGGTCTTTACCTCTAAATCCGCCCCTGTTTATAGATTCTTGATTTAAACTAGTTACACATGCAAGTTAAAAAAACAAAGTCTATATATAAGATCAGTTTTCATTACTTCAAGTATCACGTATTAGAATACATATATTAAATAGTGGCTTAGAACTAGAATTGTTTATACTTTTTTAAGTACGGCATACAAAATCAATATTTGCTTCTAATCTATTACTTAACTATATAGTTAGCTAATAATAGCCACAAAATAAAACTATGTTGAATTATGATAATAACTTTTTTTTTGAACGCAAATTATGATAATAATTAACTATGACAATAGTTTTGATCAAAATTTGTAGTAAAATATTAAATTGATACATCAAACATTTGATACGCTTTTTAATAAAAGTGACGTGTAAAGGCATGCATCCGAATCCTTTCTACTATTTTACCTTCGGGCTTCAAGTTCTTTTCTCTAGATAGGTATCATACAAATAACCCTATATAAGTTTCTACATATAATATCATCAAAGTCAATTTCTACATAATAATACTAATTTCTACATATAGTAATACCAAAGTTTCGACGTATAATACACGAATGATCAGTTTTGTATTTCCTATGACTTGAATATCTTTTTAATTCACGTAATCTTGTTTTCAGCTTAAAGTATTTTATGGATATACGAAATCATTAATTGGATAAGTCATAAAAAGTTATTTTAAAGAACGAGAGGTACAATTCTTTGTGAAAACGAAGTATCAAAATTGACGATTTGAAGAAGGCTAGGTGACTCCTTTATATCAGGGCTCGAATCATCATAACAACATGTAGTCATACCATTATGGGCATAAACATGGATAATTACTCGATGAGACCCCCACTTGGAACGCTGCCCGAAGATCTTGTTTGGGGAATTGTCCCCGAACCCAGCGCAACTCCCTTGGAACCCCTGCCAATGGAGCTCTACCCCTTCAAACCAAGTGTTTCTAGATTCTTGAAATTACAATAGCCTTAGGCAAGTCTAGGGCTGGCATTATAGGTCAGGCACGATACGATGACCAAAGGGGCTAGACGCAAAACACGACACGATAACAAAGCATGTCATTTTTTCCAACACGAACCTATTTAGAATCAGGTTAACATGACATGTCATGACCTGTTTAAGGACACGATATACCATATATGTAGCGAAACAAAAGTTGCTAAAATCAACCCGAGGTCGGTGGAGCTCGGCCCTGACTCAAGATTTGTCGTCACGACTACTAACAATTATTCGATGTGTTGGAGAATTTGAGGATGTGAAGCAAAAGTAAAACTAAGGTTTGGTTTAGGACATAAGGGGCATGAGGGTGTTAGTCGTAAGGTAAATAAAGCGGTAACTAGCAAGTCATATGGCATAAATTTTATTTCTTAAAAAACATTACCAATATAAAGATGTTTAAACAAATCATTAGCAAGTTAATTAATGTTTAGCGTGTTTAGACATGAATTTTAACATGTCATTAACAAGTATACTAGTTTAAGACACGAAATCTGTTAAACTCAAACCCAAACTTGTTTAACTCCATGTCATGTTAACATAACCGTGTTAAAAATTACCAGTCCTAGACAAGTGTATAGTCCATGTTGATTGGTATAGAGAACAATCTCTGATTTAGGTTGGAATTGTATTGAAAAATTGTTTTGTTCAAACTATTAGGGTTACAAGAATGGTGTTTATATAGGACACCACTTTACACACTAGCCCCCTACACTATCTATGTTTCTCATTTCCGACACTCCCCCTCAAGTTGAGTAGTGGGGTCACCAATACTCAACTTGCTCAAACAGCTACTAAACGCGTTTTCGTTGACTGCCTTTGTGAGTATATCTGCGAGTTGATCTTTTGACGAAACATGAGGGAGTTCTATGATTCTTGCTTCCAACTTTTCTTTGATGAAATGTCGATCTACCTCCACGTGTTTTGTTCGATCATGTTGAACTGGGTTTTCTGAGATTTGTATTGCAGCTGTATTGTCACACATGACTTTACCAGGAGCCTTTTGGAAAAAAACCAATGTCTTCTAGCAGCTTCCTGATCCACAGAACTTCGCTTAACCCTCGAGCTATACCTCTAAATTCCGCTTCTGCGCTCGACAGAGCAACTACTTTCTGTTTCTTACTCCTCCAGGTAACGAGGTTCCCACCAACCAAGGAAAAATATCCTGATGTTGATCTTCGGTTTCCCTTATCCCCTGCCCAGTCTGCGTCAGTGTAGAGCTCAACATTTAGATGTCCATTTGTTTTGAACAACACTCCATGGCCTGCCGTTCCCTTGAGATATCTTAAAATTCTCTGAGCAGCTTCCATGTGGGCAACTTGCGGTTGGTGCATAAACTGACTTACCACTCCAACAGCATAAGCTATATCAGGACGAGTATGGGAGAGATAAATTAACTTGCCCACGAGCCGTTGATATCTTTCTCTGTCTGCGAGCTTTCCATCGAGTTCCATGTGAAGATTGTGGTTCACCACCATTGGTGTATCTGCTGGTTTACAATCAATCAAACCAGTTTCCGCCAAGAGATCAAGAACATACTTCTTTTGGCAGATGAAAATCCCCGTTTAGACCTGAGAACTTCTATTCCAAGGAAATACTTGAGATTCCCAAGATCTTTCATTTCAAACTTTGAAAACAAATTTCTCTTCAGCTGTGCTATTTCTTCTACATCATCTCCGGTGATAATCATGTCGTCCACATATATGATCAAGCAAGTTACGAGGCCGTTCCTCCTTTTGAGGAACAAGGTATGATCAGCGTTGCTTTGGTGATACCCATATTCTTTCATGGCCAAGGTGAACTTTCCAAACCATGCCCGATGAGACTGTTTTAGCCCGTATAGAGATTTCTTCAACCTACAAACTTCCCCATCTTTAAAACCCCCTGAAAAACCTGGAGGTGCTTCTATGTAAACTTCTTCGGTTAGGTCTCCATGAAGAAATGCATTTGTAACATCAAATTGATGAAGGGGCCAATCCTTATTAGCTGCCACGGAAAAGAGAACTCTTATGGTATCCATTTTTGCAACCGGAGAAAATGTCTCAGAGTAATCAATCCCATACGTCTGAGTGTACCCTTTGGCTACAAGCCGGGCTTTGTATCTTCCAATAGAGCCATCTGGTTTATATTTAATCGAATACACCCACCGGCATCCAACTGTTTTCTTTCCTTTAGGAAGAATGCACTTCTCCCATGTGTTGTTTTTCATAAGAGCACGCATCTCCACTTCCATTGCTTCTTCCCAGTTCTTCTTACCTTGAGCTTCCTTTACGGAATTAGGTATTTATTCAGTGTATAGAGAAGTAACAAATGCTTTCGCACTGTTCGATAAGTTCCCGTTGACCATATTAGCTACATGATATCTTGAATTTCTGGTCTCCCTCTCTGGGGAGTACCGTTTTGGAGGAACCCCTCTATTGGCTCTAGGTGGGAGAGAGTATCTTCCAGTAGTCTCTGCTGCAACTGGTTCAACGACTGGTTCAACCTGTTCACCAACTGGTTCAACCTGTTCAACAACTGGATCAACATGTTCTGTAGTTGTCGGTTCTATGTGTTCCCCTGTTGTCTCATAGTTATAAGACGTAGAACACTCAGGGTTCTCAGTATTTCTTACCTCAGGCATCACGTTGGATGGACTTTCTTCAGTGGCACTGTGCTTCGCGGATTGTGTGTCTGTGTTTGAAGGACTCGGAGTACTGTGATAGTTTTCTGTTGTGACTTCTTCAGATGAGGGAATTTGGGTTAACCAGCTCAGAGTGTCTATACTGTCATTCTCCCCCTGACCACTGAGTTGGGTGTTATAAAAGTATTTTGTTTCAAGAAAGTCAATATTCATTGTGGTGAACATTTGACGAGTCATTGGATTATAACATCGGTAACCTATTTGATCGATCCCATAGCCGACAAATACACATTTTTCAGCACATGGGCCAAGCTTGTTTCGATTGGTTTTGGGTATATGAACAAATACGGTACACCCGAAGATTCGAGGTTCAAGTGTAAGAGGATGAGGAATACTGGCAGACTTAGACAAACAATCTAAGGGAGTCTTAAATTTAAGAGCTTTGGTGGGAAGCCGATTCATCAGATACACGGAGGTTGCAACTGCCTCCGGCTAGAAAGATTTAGGGACCTGAGATTCGATCAAAAGGGCACGAGTCATTTCAAGAATAATACGGTTTTTCCGTTCGGAAACACCGTTTTGTTCGGGGGTATGAGCACAAGAGGTTTGATGAATTAATCCTTTGGTTTTAAAGAATTGTTTCATGGGTGTATTGACAAATTCCCCCCCATTGTCAGATCGAAGGATTTGGATTTGAGTTTGAATTATAGCATAAAACATGATAAATTTTTCGTAAACTTCGGCTTTGTTTTTCAAAAAATATACCCATGTCATGCGAGTGCAATCATCCACGAATAGTAGAAAGTACCGAAGACCATGCCCCTCCATCACAGGAGCAGGACCCCACACATCAGAATGGATTAGTGAAAAGGGTGAGGCAACTTTCGTATTGCTAGGTTTGAATGGTTGTCGATGGCTTTTAGCGCGAAGACAGGTTTCACAATCTATTTTTCCATTTGAAGGGAAGAGTTTTGGAAATAAAAGGTGCGAATAACCATAGGATGGGTGTCCCAAACGTCTATGCCATAGCCAGGCTTCCCGGTTTTCAGTTCCATGAGCCAACATCACAGTACCCTGTTGAGCCACTTCATCCACGTAGTACAATCCGTGGCGCTCAGTACCACGTCCAATAATCACACCCATCCTGATATCCTGTAGGATGCAGAAAGTAGGATGCATTAGTACCGTGCAATTCAATTCTTTGGTAATATGACTAATTGAGAGCAATTTGTGTGATAATGACGGAACATAGAGACAATTTGGTAATTTCATAGTTGGTGAAATTTCAATTACTCCTCCTCATCCTTTCACTTGCATCATTCCGTTGTTTGCTGTATGGATCTGAGTTTTTTTGGTTGGGTCATTGAACATATGTCTAATGGTTCAAACGTCATGGTGTCGGTGGCACCAGAATCAAATATCCATGAATTGTTTTTTTCATGATTGATTTCCATTTTTTTTTGAACAGTTAACAACCAGGCTTAATTATTAAATTCGCTGGAAGTATTAAACAGAAAAAGTCGGAACACGTAGAAACAATGTCTGAAAGTCGCCCTAATTTCGCCGATAACCTACACACGCGGAATAACCACGCTAGGAGCGACGTTAACTTACCGGCGTATTTATCAAATACGCCGGGCAACTTGAACTCTCGTTCAAGATTTCAAATAAGCCCGAACAACAAATCCGCTCGTTTCGGAGCGGAATTAAGCAGCGTAAACCACCCGGATATGTGCAGCGAAATTGTTGGAGAATTAGGGTTTTGGCCTTTTTGTGTGTGGCGGCTGAGAATTAGGGATCGATTATGATTGATTAAAGCTGATCGAAATTGATCGGGATTGAAACAGAACAGATCGGGATTGAACCTGGTGCTAGTTTTGGGTGTTCGATTGATAAAAAAAAACGAATTGGTTTGATCAGAATTAGGTAACAGATCGGAATTAAGAAACTGGTTTGCTGGAACTGATGAGCGGCGGGATTAATTGAGCGGATTTGACGGAACTAGTGGTGGCCGGCTGGAAGGTTTTCTGACTTTTTTGTTGGAGGCGATTGGACAAGGGTTTCCGGGCAAAGGTGAGTGCGGCGGCGATTGGTTGGTTCGGTTTTCGAAGTTTTGATTTTTGATTGTTTCTGTTTTGAGGTTGGATTGGCTGAAATTGATTGTAGATGATGAGCAAGTAGTTCCAGAATCAAAAACACTGCTCTGATACCATGTTGATTGGTATAGAGAACAATCTCTGATTTAGGTTGGAATTGTATTGAAAAATTGTTTTGTTCAAACTAATAGGGTTACAAGAATGATGTTTATATAGGACACCACTTTACACACTAGCCCCCTACACTATCTATGTTTCTCATTTCCGACAGTCCACACCTCCTTACTTAGACCAATTTATATTGTAGTTCTCCTCTTTGGTCTTTAAGTAAATCCAATTACTCAAATAACTTTATAGGACTAACTTCATTCACAAATCATACATGTATTATAATTATAAATATAAAAATATACAAAACTTTTTTTAGGTTATTCTTGTAAAACACGTGTCTAGTTTATTTTCTTCAAACACAACTATTTTAAGGTATTAAACATTTTAACGTATTTTAACTAACTTTTAACTTCTTTTACACATATATATAAGTATTTAACACACATTAAAAGTAAGTAGTATATAATTGAAATAAATCTATTCAATCATGATTATTTTTGAAATTGTGACCTTCGTATAAGGCTGGAGGGTGTGGTTGAGGCTCATTCTTGGAGGATGACCCGCCACGTAAGCGCCACGTAGATCGGGTGTGAGGATGGGGCAAAGAGGATAGAGGTAAGGAAATGGGGGATAGGCCTAAAATACATATGTATATGTTGTATGTATATGTGTGTGAGAGAGGGGAGTCCCGTCCAATTCGTCACACCTCCGACGATCTCGATGAAGGAGGCACGGTTACGAAGCAAGGGAAATGGAGAGGGGGCACGACGTCGGGGCGGGACGGTCCCCATACCGTCCAGCCTAAATCAACCTAAACATTGGAAAAACATAAAAATACGAGGATAATATTAAAATTAGGAATCTTACGATATTACGAAATCTATGTAATATATAATCGTACATCTATAAAGTGTTATTAATTATGGATTCTTTTTACCTTTTATTTATTACGTAGGTTAGCATTAGTACTTGTCGAGTAGCAGTAGACATTTTCCTGATTACATTGTTCCAATCTCACGTGTAAGTTTTGTCTCTACACGTGACCAAGTGTGCCAAATTTCACATGCAATTACTTTATTAATTCAGCTTTTCGTCAAATTCTATGTTCATTAGAAATCCTAAATCACTCTCTTGAGTCTTGTAACACTTGGATCATACTTAATAATATGTAGTTACATGAAAAATACCATTAGGTTAAGGAATAGTAAGCCCTCAAATCCATCGACCGAAGCATCAAAGTGTCGGGCCAAGTAACATCGAATCAACATAGCAAGCAACGTAGCATTAGATAGACCAATGAGCACATAATACCCACGCAGTTGTTTTAAATACTCTTAAGTATACTGATGGGCAATATAGTTATTGACGCATGGACCTACTGTCAATACTTGATCACGTTTGATAAAACGTGGGACCATTGTCACGCCTATCAACATTGTGTTTGGCAGTGTGGCGTAGAGCGGAGATCGTATACAACATTAGTGACTAAATGGTCCATGAGGGGTCTTACCTTATAAATGCCTTTCTTTGTACATGGGAGGGAATTCAATTCCAAAAACTACCTTGTATTTACTATACTTTACCGCTCATAGCACGCCCAAATAGGGGCATGCTTGGATGCTTTTAAGGAAAGAGGTTATGATGTGGAGAAGAGGTGAGAGGCTCGTTATTGTGGAAAAATGAGATCAATAGGTCTATGTGAGTGAAGGTTTGAGAAGAAAGAGTGTTTTCAGGACGGTTTTGAGTTTGTGAGAGGGGCGACTTGGAGTAGGAGACAGAGAGAAACGGTAATTCGGATTGGTTTTTTAGTCACCTATTAGGGGTGTAATCAAGTTTTGCCTAAAAACATAACTGATTCTTAGGCCATAGTGTATACAAGGAACAATTTAATAACCAAGCATATGCATCTCTTGTTAGCATGAACCATTTGGGAATTTTGTGAGTGTGACAAACAAATTATGCTTGTCCTATATGATGCTTTCACTAATTTAGTACCCTAGCCTTATGATACACTAAGTAACTCTATGGCATGCAAGTTTTTAACACTCCATATTTTTTTGTATTCATTCATTTAGCTTGTTTTTGTTAATATGTATGTAGCCCATTCTCTCGGTGAAAGAATCCTACTAGTTTATAACAAATGCATTTAAATAAGTTATATAAGATGTGTTTTAGCTCATGTCATTATAGTCTAGTGGTATTTTAGGGTTTGATAAGCTTTAGGAACCATTAGGTTATGGGTTCGATTCCCACAAGGGGGTTTTCTCAGATTTATTGGGTTTTCTCCTGAATTGGTGTATAGGTGTTATTGACTACTGAAGATGAATATGATCAGGTGATTTCGCTGATGGCACGATAATACTCTAGTAACCCGTCAGTGATATAAATTTGTGGTTAGAATAAAAAGACGTGTAAGAGAAGCCTAGCTAGGAAGGAGAAAATAAAAATAAAGAAAATAGACAAAGAAAAGTGGGAGATTGTGAAAAGTAGGTGGTGTTTTTCATGTTTGAAGGTATTTTATTGGTTTTTGGGATCCATTTGATTATATTATTGTTATTGTTATTTAACTACAAAACATATACTTATGATCACAAATATCAAACACACATTCTTATATAATACATTAAAAAACATGTAATTAATCTACAAATTCGAAGGTACCAAAACAACTCATTGGCCCTCCCTCCCTACACCATCATACCCCCAATGTCTTGGTTCTCAACACCAACCGTTTTCAACTCGACCAAAGTGCTAAATCCAAAGTAACAAAGACAAAAGGAACAACAAACGAATAACCAAAAAGATGGAACAATGTAATATCGTACTCTATACGTTTGTTTCATATATGTGTTGATATAACTTTGACTCACCTTTTATTCTTTTTTTAATTGTTTTCTTGGTAAAGTAGATACAATGTTGGATGTTTTCCTTCAACTATATTATTTAATTTTTAGGGGGATATATAATATCATCCATATATCGGAAAGACTACTAGGTGTTGACTCATCACTCAAGCTTTTGACCTTCACCAAATGGCACTACAAATTTGATTGATTATGATACCATAGGTTTTAGTAGAATTTATTTATTTGTTTTGGTTTTTCATGTGTTTTTATTCTTCTATTTGCAAATTCCTATTTTTATTGTTTGGTGTCGACTTGTTATGTCGTCTGTTTAGCCCATGTGGTACCATATTCTTTGAAGTATCGTTTTGTAGTACTACGACGGTGGTTTTCTTATGTGTTTTTTGTATCTGGTTTTTTATATGTCCCTCAAATTGCTAGTTTTTTAAATACACATTGTACTTCTTTTAAGTTATATATAAGCATGTCAAACAAACAATTTGTCTCTTCCTCCATGATGTAAAAAAACCTTTTTGATAAATGTATGTTTATATATTTCTCTTTGTCTCGTAATATAACATACATTACATTGTACATACATTACATCTATAAAGACAAAATGTCCTTATTTAACTGAGTTAAACCTACATTGCATTGTACAATATTTTTTACATACCCGTAGTTTGAGAGAGGGGGGGGGGGGGGGGGGGGGGGTAACAACATATGTGTTGGTGTGTTGATGTTGACATGGTTAGTAGACAAATAAACTGACACTAACGTTGACTCAATGGAGGCATAAAGTAAATGATAATAAAGCTCAAGAAGAGTGGTGGACCCATGATTTTTGGACAATGGGGTAAAAAAAAAAACACAAAAAAACAAAGAAATAGGTATGGAACCCATGACATTTTGAGTGTAAACAAGGGGTTTTACCACTGCACTAAGCTTACTTTTATTGTTATGGGGTCCAACTAAATTATTTTATGGGGTCCATAGACAAATTTATATACCGTTTCTACTACTTTTTAAAAAAAGATTGGGGTCCGGGGACCCCGTTCTTCGTAACGTAGGTCCGCCCCTGCTCAAGAAGTATATTGTGTATCCAATATAAGGGTGTACGGTGTGGTGATCGGCAACATGCGGCAAACTAGTTTACCACTCGGTAAACACCACCGCCAACAAAGTTTGCCGCTTCCAAGTTTACCAAATTGGTGGTGTGATGCCGATGCGGTGAAGTAGAGGGTGTGTGTGGTGGGGTGGGGTCCATTCCTATCTCAACCAATCGCACATTTTTCCTTTTTTTTTAAATAGTTTACCACTTCACCAAGTGTCTAAACCATTGCCAACACTTTTCACCAAAGTTTAAACACTTTTGACTGATTGACATGGCGCGCTCTGATTGGTCGGTTTTTTGGTTTGCCACTCCAAAGTGTTTAACCACTCCCTACACCCTAAGTAGGTAACATCATTACCAACTCCGTGATGTTCATCATCAACACCAAAGCGTGAGACAATAACCTGACGCGTGGAAAACCAAGATAATAAGTTATCACATGAAAGCACACAATAACTAGAAGTTGATCTACGAGTATCCGGACATCCACCCTTAGTAGCATCATAAATATGCTATGAGATGATATGTAGATGATGCATATAGTTGTAACATGTGATATAAAATGTTTTTAATGCAACAAAGAATACACTTGAGGGCGTTAAAGTGTGGTTCTCGTGGATAATGCCTATATAAACAATCTTGTGGAACTACATACGAGATGGCTAGTCTAGTGAATACTAAATATTGTAGAGAACCAACACAACTTCGTTATTATGAGGGCTCCTCAACTTGGGGCCCCTTAAGGCCAACGTTGAGTTACTATCAACAACAGTAGTGGCGACTTGCAGTTAGGCGTACCTTCATGATCCAAAATATCTCAAGCGTATTGTGTTTAAGATAGAAACATCCATTATTTATTACGAGAAGCCGTAATACTTAAAAAGTAGTTGAGAGGTCACGAGTCACTCATGGAAAACTCAAAACTCAAAGAAGTGATAAGACGATGTACCAAGTCATTGGAGGAACCAATAAGAATAATGCTATTAAAAAAAATAAAAGAAAACTTGTAAATGGACTTGCTTTGATTACTTCTAATCCCAATTTTAACACTTCATACACATCTATATAGATGTATCTAATCTTTTGGAACAATTCTTGATCAACTAAGATTATCAAAACACTACTTTGGTATTTTGAGTCTAAAAATAACTTAAAACACCTTATTTTTCTTTCTAAAGGTCATCATTTTAGCCTTTTTAACCTCAATTTCAATTGAACTTATTGGAATTGTATCTGTTCGTTCTAATCAGTAATTGGTAGATAAAACACTCTTTTGCTTAAAACTCTATTGTTTGTCTAATTTGATCAAAATTACCAAGGATGTACATATTTTTGGCTTGGGTTCATGATTATTGAATTTTAGTAATTAATAAACATCATTTGTGATGTTTCTACTTTTTTAAACACTATAAGTCATAAGTTCCCAAACTAGGGTGTTAGGTCACAATTCATCAAAACCCATCTTCTTGATCTCAACAAATAATTGGAATCAATAAGTTTTGATGGGTTCTGACAATCAAAGATGACTATTCCAAGTTAGTAAGCATAAGTTTTGATGCTCAAAATCATTAGATAATGAAATTAAATACGTGAAATTGCTTACTAAGTACTTCCTTATGATCCTAAGCACAATGTAAGATTATTTTCTTGATTTGTACTTGATTTTATCTCACAATTGGAGTTGTTTTGTACTTGATTTTATCTCACAATTGGAGTTGTTTTGTACTTGATTTTATCTCACAATTGGAGCTGAAACTAGTGCCTCCTTGTGCCTCTGACTTGAGCTCGATACACACAAACACTAGAATATACTTTCTAGTTAAAGTGGTGGAGGAACGAGGTTAATGGAGAAGTAATCTAACTTCTAGAAAATTTAAAATCGAGTTGTTTTGTACTTGATTTTATCTCACAATTGGAGCTAAAACTAGTGCCTCCTTGTGCCTCTGACTTGAGCTCGATACACACAAACACTAGAATATATTTTCTAGTTAAAGTGGTGGAGGAACGTGGTTAATGGAGAAGTAATCCAACTTCTAGAAAGTTTAAATCGAGTTTTGTTTCCTTCATAATTTAACTTGGAACTTGAAACCCGTTAACTCACCAGAATCAATACCCCTATAATAAAATTCACAACATAAGCTTTTAATGTTTATCAGGGTCGTCCCTAAGATTTGGATACGTTGTGCGACACGTAAAATGGGCTCTTGAAATAGATACATGTATAACTTTATTATTATAAATGGGCCCTTAAAATAGATACAATGGGCATTTAGTATATATATATGGGGGGATAGAAAGAAAACCCGTATTAGTTAAGAAAACTAAAAAACCCAAATGAATGGATCTCCTTTTGGCACGTGTTACAGCTTTTGCAGACTTTCAACTTTTTTTTTTGAAAAAGTAAAAGCTTTTACGTAACACGTGTCAGCCTCTAATTGTTACACGTAATACGTCTGCAAAAAGCTGTAAAACGTGGCAAAATGAGGTCTATTCATTTGCTGGTACCAGACATAGCCCTAAAAGTAAGGCTAACCGAGGGGGAGAGGAAAACCCGACCTAGGATCCGTTGGGGAAACTTGAAGGGAGAAAAAAATATGATGTTTAGAGATAAAGTTAACTTGATGACATCGATGCAACTAAGTGACGACGCAAACCGGATATGGGAGGCTATGCCGACTACAATCACTACAGTGGCGAATAAGACGCTAGGGGTCACCACAGGAAAGACTAGTGGACATAAGGAGTCCTGGTGGTGGAATGAAGACGTGCGTACCAAAATAGAGGATAAGCAACAGAGTTTTAGAGATCTTTTGAGGTGCACAGATGAGGAGGAGTGGTTGAGGGTGAGGGAGATATACAAGAAGGCAAAAAGGGAAGCGAAAAAGGTGGTGACCGAGGCTAAAAACACAGCCTATAAACAAATGTATGAACGTTTGGAAACGAAAGAGGGGGAGCATGATATGTTAAAGATTTCCAAAGCTAGGGAGCAAAAAAGACAAGATCTAGGAATAATTGTTGGTGCACTTGTGTCTGTACTTTGTCTGTATTTTGTCTTGTTACTGAACGATGTCTTTGTTAGTCTGTAAGTTTGACCAAGTCAACCATCCTCCGGTTTGACTTGGCCAAACAGTCAACATTATGTTTGTAATTTGTTTGGTTCGAAGGATGTGTCATCGAAGGATCACTTATATCCTTCGATGATGAGCTCGATAGATAGCTTTCGATAGATGGACCACGAAAGATCCCATCTTTCGTAGTACATGTTGATCATTCGAGCTGTTCCTGGTCGAAAGATGATCTTTCGACCGGTCTGCATGATCCTTCGACCGGACCTGCTGTGTTTGGGTATAAATACCCGTGTGTTGTGTTCATTTCGAAGGATGACAGTTAGCAGAGAACACACACACACCTAGAGAGTTTACAGGACTGATTTGTAAACATTGAGCTGTAACCGGACCTTTCATACGTTTAATACAAGTGGTGTTAATCGTTGAGTCTTGTGTGTTGATTATTTGCGTGTTCTATCTCGGTTTGCTATCTCGGTTGGATTCCGCACAACCGGGTTGGTTTGTACACAAGGATTAGGCGACTAGATCCTCCCCTAGCCGGACCTACAAGTGGTATCAGAGCCTTGGCTCTTCTCCTTGTTAAAACCGAGAGTTTTCGGACTGTTTTTCGGGTTTTAAAAGTTCACTATTTTCTGAAAATCTTGTTGTTTTTGCTTGGTGTTTTTGTTAAAAACCTTGTTATTCTTCATGCTTACATGTTAGTTGTTGGTTTTTGTTAAACATTTTAGCAAAATTGTGTGTTTGGAAAGTTTTGGTTCACCGAAATTCTTGTTTTTCTGGGTAGTGTTCTTGCTATATTCATAGTGTTCTTCATAAAACTACACTTTTGATCTTAAAATTTGAATATTCAACTTGTTTGTGCATTGAAAAGTGTAATCTGATTAAAATATTGGGATCCTTACCTGGTTGGTGAAAGCCTGCATATTCAGACCTGAAAGATATGGTCTGAACATACTTTCTGCCGAAAATTCTCACCAACCCGTCAACTTTTCACCAACCTGTCACCATTGTCAACTGTGTCAGAGCAAGTTCGAAAGATATCTTTCGAAGTCGAAAGATCATCTTTCGACCAAAGGAGGTTCGACAGATAGTCATCCTTCGAGCATCCTTCGAAGTGTGAGACTTATCTTTCGTTCCAAGGAATATTTTCGAAACATATATCTTTCGGTCTTCTGCTCATTTTCGAAAGACTAGGATCCTTCGATTGGGGAGTCTTTCGAAGTCATCTTTCAAAATCATCTTTCGGTGTACAGTCCTTTTTCGAAAGATAAGGATCCTTCGTTTTGGAGAATCTTTCGAAAACATTGTTCGAAATTCAACAGAGATCTTTCGAACCCTGTTGATCCTTCGAACAGGTGTTGATCTTTCGATCCCAGTTTGTTTATGTTTAACAAGTTTGTGTTTTTCAGATTTGTCTTTCGATCTCAGATCCTTCGGCTAGTGTAACATTATTATTCTTGATCAAAAATGAATCCAAGATGGAATAGGCCGGCGGTAAATTCTGATATATATTTTGGTACTCCGTCTCCCGCACCGGTGTCTTCTCAAGCTAATACTGGTCAATGGGCTTTCGTATCAAATCAAACTCCTAGTATTCAAAGCATTCTCTTAAGAGATAGTGAAACGGGAAGTTTGAATCGGCCTCCGAAGTTGATGCACTTATATGAATATCCAGGATGGATTGACAGATTTCATACATACGTTCTTGGTCAAAATACCGAATTGTGGTTGTGGTTCATCACAGATTTTGATCAAACTATAGAGGTTGCTGCATCATCTGCTGCTACGTTTGCAGATCTTACGGAAGATCAGAAGAAAATCTATGATTTAGAAAAGAAGGCTTATGCTATTCTCACTCAGGCGTTAAGTAAAGATATTTATCATCAGTTTGTCAGTTACAAGACAACAAAGAGATTGTGGGATGCATTGAAGACAAGGGGCGTGGGAAATGAAGCAACACGTCAATTAAGAAAAGACCTGCTAAAGAAAGAGTTTGATGGTTTTTCTTGTATGGAGAATGAATCTTTAGGAGATTTGACAAGTCGATTTAATCATTTGCTGAGTGAATTGTCAAATTTTGAGGTCGTTACACCTCAAGCAGAGATTGTGAAAAAGTTTGCTGATGCGTTGCCACCTCAATGGAATACTTTCTTGGAAATCATGAAGTATAATGACACTCTAGCTACAACAAACTACAATGACTTTGTTCAAATCTTGGAAAACAAGAATCAGGAAGAAACTCTTAAGGCGAAAAGAGTTCCAGTGCCACAAAATCCAGAAATGTATTATGGAACTTCTAGCACTTCTACAAAACCTGCTTCACATGCTCCACTTCAAACAGCGTTTGTGTCTCACACTGACATGTTTGGCAATACCATCCAAGTTCCAGTCCCTCCAAAGACAGACATGTTTGGAAATCCGCTTGAACCAGTTTCTCAACCAGCACCACAACAGCAAAGCCAACGAACTATCAGAGCAACTGATATGTTTGGAAATCCTCTACCTGTTCGATCTACCGAAGCAACTGACATGTTTGGAAATCCATTACCTGCTCAATCTACCGGACAAACAGACATGTATGGGAATCCACTTCCTCCTCCTCCTCAACAGCAAGCGTGTTATGGAAGTACATCATCTGCTGGTCAACAATCAAAGCCAAATACAGTACAGCTCAACACCTCAAGCTTTTCTAAAGTCAGTGTGGAAGTAGCCAAGGAACACATGGAGCTGCTAAACACTGTGGTGAGCGCATACTGTGGACTAGTGGAAGGTCAGATTGGTAATATTAATCTGACACAAGAAGACTATCAGCAGATTGATAAAGAGGAGATGGAGATGATGGACATTAAGTGGGCCTTTGCCAGTGCTGTTAGGCGAGCAAAGGATTTCATGGAAAGAACAGGCCGAACCAGCTTGGAAAGCAAGAAAGACACCAAGTATGGGTTTGATAAACAGGCTGTTAAATGCTTCAACTGTGGTGAACGTGGTCATTTCAAGCGTGAATGTACAAGGCCATCTCAGCATGGGAACCAGAATCCTTTCCGAGGTCAAGGCAACAGGGCAAATCAGAACCAAGGAAGGAACAACGAACGAACACTGGTGCCTGTCAATAACCAGAGTCAAGCAGGACCATCTAATGCCAACCAGGCACTTGTGGTTCAGGTAGATGAAGGTTGTGATTGGTCAATCCAGTTGGGAAATGATGCACCTGATGGAACAGCTTGTTTTGCTGAAGTGGTTAATGATCTTAAACACGCCAGTGGTGGAGAATCTTCCACCAATGGTGTTGAATCTTCTGAAGATGAAGACAGCTCCGGGTACAGTGGAAGTTCAGATGAAGAGTCCTCTGCTTCAGGCAATGATCAGGAAGATGACACATCAACTGCATCAGTTAATGCAGACATTGATGAACTTTTGGAGGAAGCTGCAGCAGGAATTCAAAGAAGATCTATTTTGGTGGATCAAGCTGCTTATTCTTCGTCTTCTCTCCATTCAGCCTTTATGGCGAATGTCGACAGTTCATCAAGTCAGGTATGTGTCGACGAACCCACTTCTGTTAGCTGTAATAACTGTGATAGTTTGCATGTTAGATGTGCTGAGATGGAAGCAAACATGTCTGAGTTGCAAGGCAAACACGATGCTTTACAAGCTAGTTTGTTTGAATTGCAAGACAAACATGTTTCTGTGAATGATAAGTGGTGTGAATTGCAAAGCAAACACGAGGCTTTGCAGGAGAAATATGATGTGACATTCATTCACAATCAGAAATTAACAGTGGATCTTTCAAAGTGCACTGAAGCCAACATGTTTTATGAAAACCATGAAAAGGAATTTAAAAGGATGATTGAAACATTAAAGAAAGATAAAACAGAACTGACAAAAATGGTTTCCAGAAAACAAACTGACATTAATTTGTACATCACTCGTCTTGAGGTGATGCAAAAAGAAATGGCTTGTGTTAAAACAGAAAGTGAGGCGATCCGACTCAAGTTAGACAGTTATTTGAGTTCTAGCTATGTGTTGGATCACATCATTGATGTTCAGAAAGAGAAAAAGGATGTCACATGCATAGGTTACAAGAAATGTCCACCACCCGTGAGAAACAATTTTGATGCTCTGCCTGATGAGGAATATAGAACTCATTTTGAGCCATCTGTTCCTCTAGATATTAAGGAATTTGCAGCGGAATGTGCAACAGGACTCGGATACAAGAAAGAGGAATCATCAGATTCAGATGTGTCAGCAGATACATGTGTGTCTTCTGCTGAACCGAATCAGGATCCTCCAGTTGTTGTTGAGGATACTGATTCTTCTGATGATGAATCTGATGATACTGATTCAGCAAAGTCTGATGCGGTGATCAAAGAAGAGGACATACCTCTTGAGAATCATATTCTCTGTGATCCTCCCGCTAAGACTGTTGCAACTGAGTCCTCGTCTGAGAAAGAGTCGGAGAGTGTGGATTTGCTGTACACTCTTGTTGGAGATGATAAAATTTACTCAGACAAAGATTTTCCGATTAAGAATGTTAATCAATCTTTAATCAGTAAAGTCTTTGAAAATTCGACAAGTAAGTTTTTGGGAAAGACAGGACCACATGTTACAGTCACACAGTGTCCTTCTATCCCAAAGGCTGAAGTTAGAAAACAATTTGGGAACAAGAAATTACCAACAGTGGAAAAACAGCAAAATCATACCAAATCCAAAGGTAAGACACCGACTCAAAGTCAAAAGAAGCCAAATCAGAAGAAGAAGAAGAATGTGAACTTTGTGAAATCGAAGGGAACGGACAAAATTGAAAAGTTTGCAAATCAATCTAACTTAGATTTTGTCCAGAAAGTAACAGTGATGAAAAGGAATGAACCAAATAGTTCAAAACCTAGTACCTCGAAATCACAAAGTTCATCATCGGCAAGACGACCACATGATACTTCGGGGTTTGTTGAACGAAGATCATGTTTTGAATGTGGAACAATCGGGCATATTGTTCGAAATTGCCCGTATCTTCATAAACAAAAAGGCATAGTTGATGATCCCCGTGGCCCAACTGACCGCAAGCGATCTGTTTCTGTAAAACAAGATCCTCGACTCATAAGAGAAAGGGAAAAGAAACAGAAACGTCAACAGGTCAAGAAAATTGAAAAAGCAATTAAAACCGATGTGGCTAAAAAACAATCTGTTTCTGTCAAACCAAACAATTTAAAAACTTCAGACAATCATGAAGTTAAGTTTTTAAAGAATAGCACTGGTATAACAAAACAGACTTGGAAACCAAAAACGGTTACTGAATCAAGGGGACCATCACAATTTCCGAATCATCAAAAGGTGGAAGTTATTGTTGTTGATAAAAATGGAAGACCCAAGACCACAATGGCTTGGGTCCCCATCTCCAACTAATCGATTGAGTTTATGTGCAGGGTGTTCCAGGAGGAACTATCAGTAGTCATTGGATTGTTGATAGTGGGGCATCCAGGCACATGACAGGCGACATGAAGCTTCTCTACGACGTCAAATCTATTAGAGGAGGTTATGTTGCTTTTGCTGGAGATAAAGGCGGATATATTACGGGTGAAGGAATGATTTCCAACGGGGTTGTTAGCTTTGATAAGATCAACTTCGTACAACAACTTGATCACAATCTTCTTAGTGTTTCTCAAATTTGTGATAAGCAGTTCTCAGTACACTTTGATGCAAATGGATGTTATGTGCTGAAACCCGGCTTCAAAGTTCCAAAAGAATGGATTCTCTTGTCGGCTCCAAGGATAAATGATCTGTATGTCCTTGATATGAGCCAAGCTATCACAACGTCTGCACAAGCAACTTGTTTCGTTTCCAAAGCCACAGAAAAAGACACAATCTCTTGGCACAGACGAATGGGTCACATTCACTTACGCAAAATGAATCATTTGGTGTCAAATGAATTAGTGAATGGTGTTCCTCTTAAAAACTTCCATCTTCAAGACGTCTGTGTCTCGTGCCAGAAAGGAAAACAAACGAAGAAGCGACACCCTACAAAGAAAGTCAACACGGTGGCAGTTCCTCTTGAACGTTTGCACATGGATTTGTTCGGTCCTGTCAAGCACAAAAGCATCAGGAATCATCAATATTGCCTCGTGATAACTGATGATTATTCAAGATTTTCTTGGGTGGCGTTCATGGCACATAAGAGTGAAACCTTCGGTATTATCAAAAACTTGATCATTCAGATTGAGAATCTATATAAGTTGAAGGTTAGGCGGATACGTAGCGACAATGGTACTGAATTTAAAAATCATGCCATGGCGGAGTTTTGCACTTCAAAAGGTATTCTTCACGAATTTAGTGCAGCTTATACTCCTCAACAGAATGGCGTCGCTGAACGCAAGAATCGCACATTGATCGAGACTGCTAGGACCATGTTGGTAGAGTCACAATTGCCGATTCCTTTTTGGACTGAAGCTGTGTCTTCTGCATGTTATACGTTAAACCGAGTCCTCACAGTCAAAAGGCACAACAAGACCTGTTTTGAGCTTATTAACAAACGGAAACCAGATTTGTCATATCTTGAACCGTTTGGAGCTCCGTGCACAATAATCGATCCTAATGGAAAGTTTGGGGCAAGAGCCATTGAGGGATACTTTCTTGGGTATTCCACCCCAAACTTAAGAGTCTGGAATCTAGAGACTAAAAGGGTCGAGGAATGGTCTGAAGTCAGAGTACAAAGGCACACTTTACCAGTCAAAAATCCTGGTCAGCCTTGGATGTTTGAGTACGATGACTTTTTCAATTCGATCAATGTCGAAGCCGTTGAAGAAAGTGCTGCGGCAAGGATGTTTTTCGAGAGTGACAACGCAACAGATTCACCGTTGGTTCGTCCCATTATTGTCAATCAAGAACCATCTTCCGTGAACAATAATGCTCTCGACAATGAGGATTTTCAAGATGCTACCGAATTGAACGAATCTTCAGAGGATGATGAATTTCTAGATGCAGATCAAGAAGCTCCAACAGCAGTTCATGGTATTTCAGAGGGTACACCTCCAGTGGATGTCCCTAGAACAGCTGAAACTTCTGCATCATCCTCTTCGTCAATTCCGGGCCTTGAATTGATTGTTGATCTGAATCTCAACAATCTGGGTACAAATATTCCAGTTCAAGATAATCCAGAAACAAGGATTCATAATACCCATCCTCAACAAAACATCATAGGAAATGTACAAAGTGGCGTTCAAACAAGAAACATGTTGCGAAACAACAACAATGCAGGCTTGTATGCAACTATCCGAGAATCTGGTCAACAGAATGATTGGTCTTTCGCGTGTTATGTCTCACAGGAAGAGCCAAGAACTTGGAAAGATGCTTTGAAAGATAGCTCATGGGTTGAGGCAATGCAGGAAGAACTGCAACAATTCCAGAAGCTTGGTGTCTGGAAACTCGTAGAGAAACCTGCTGGATACAAGAAGATTGGTACCCGTTGGGTGTTTAAATGCAAAAAGGATGACCGTGGGATCGTTATCCGGAACAAAGCAAGGCTAGTCGTTCAAGGTTTTCGTCAGATTGAAGGGATCGACTACAACGAAGTGTATGCACCTGTTGCACGTCTAGAAGCAATTCGGATTTTTCTGGCTTATGCCTCATTCAAAGGTTTCAAGGTATACCAGATGGACGTGAAAAGTGCATTCTTACATGGTGTGGTGGAAGAAGAGGTGTACGTCGAGCAGCCTCCAGGTTTTGAAGATCCTATCCATCCCGATCGGGTTTGGTTGCTCAACAAAGCTCTATATGGTCTACATCAAGCACCGCGAGCTTGGTACGCAACCTTATCTAATTATCTGCTGGAGAACGGTTTTCGCAGAGGTCTTATCGACTGCACTCTTTTCATCAAAGAACAAGATGGAGATCTTCTACTGGTACAGGTATACGTTGATGATGTTATTTTTGGTTCTACTAATGATGTTTTGTGTAGGGATTTCGAGCGTGTTATGCAGGATAAATTCGAGATGAGTGCTATGGGGGAAATGACCTTCTTTTTGGGCCTACAAGTACAACAAACAGAGTCTGGGATATTCATCCATCAGACTAAATATGTTGGTGACATCTTGAGCCGGTTCCAGATGTCTGATGCAACGCCCATTGGTACCCCATTGCCACAAAATCACGGAATTACTCCAGACTTGAAGGGTCAAGATGTTAGCCCCTCATACTACCGCGCGATGATAGGATCTCTTATGTACCTCACAGCATCAAGACCAGATATAATGTACCCAACGTGCCTGCTTGCCAGATATCAAGTGAACCCGAAGGCCTCACATCTTGCAGCTGTAAAAAGGATTTTTCGTTATTTGAAGGGTTACCCTGACACCGGTCTATGGTACCCTAGGGATAATAACTTTGACTTGATCGCATTCAGTGATTCTGATTTTGGCGGATGCAAAATCGACGGCAAATCCACAACGGCTGGATGTCAGTTTTTGGGAAATCGCCTAGTCACATGGCAGTGCAAGAAGCAGACGTGTGTAGCTACATCAACATGCGAAGCTGAATACATTGCTGCCTCAAGTTGTTGCTCCCAAGTTCTATGGATCCAACAACAAATGCGCGACTACGGTTTTGAATTCCTAACTACTCCTATTTACGTTGATAATTCTGCTGCATTACAGATCACTAAAAATCCTGTGCAGCATTCAAAGACTAAGCACATCGACATTAAGTATCACTTCATACGTGATTGCTTTGAGAAAAGGCTAATCGATGTTGCTTACGTCCACACCGATGACCAACGTGCCGACCTTTTTACCAAAGCATTTGACAAATCAAGATTTGACTATTTATTATTGGTAAACGGCATTAAAGTCAAGCAAGAGTAAAACCAACATCGGAAAATCATTTTTGTAAATACCTTTGTGTTTTAAATTTGTCTTAGTTTATTGATTTTAGGGGGAGTAAATCCAAAATCTGAAAATCCAAAAACATTGAAAAATTTCAAAAACACAAAAACAATAGAAAAGCAAAAATGAGTTTCCTGGCGAGAAAAAAAGAAAATGATAGTACATCAGTGGTCTGTCTAAACCTCTTTAAACCTAAAATGAAAAATGTTAAGCAGCTCTATATAAGATGTATCGGTAGGCTCACAATCATTTTAAAGTGTGCAGGGTGATATAAACTTAAATCGACTGAAGACCAGGTGGGAACCATTCATTGGCATATGGTCTTAGTACCGAAATTTCGTTTGAGAGATTGCCGAGGTTCTGAGATATTCGGTCTTTATGCTGCTTATCATCTGGGTATCATGGTTGTATCTTTTACCGAAAAATAACGGGGACGCAAGTCTAGATCTTCCATGATACCATACATACGTGTACATATTGCATTCGACCTCAATAAGTGATAAACAATCACATGTCCAAACAAATAAGTGATAAAATATCACAAATTCTTTCCGGGAGTCAAGTTCGTCTCTCTGCTGTACGAAAGTACTGACCTGTTCACGGACTTGCTCCTGTGCCCTCATGCATCGAAAATCAAGTTCCTCATCAATAAGTGATTCTATCACATAGGGCTTGTTTTCAAATCAAAATAAGTGAGAATCTCACATCATATACGGTCAAACAGATGATAATCGGCATACTCACCGGTAAGATGAACCCTCGTGCATACCTTGATACGGGAATGTGTCGTGATGTGGATGAACACCGGTCGGTAAGTATAAATCATACCTTAAAGTATCCCCTCGCCATGATTACAAATGATAAGTTGAGCTTATGTGGACAACAATACCGATAATTGTTATAGGATGCTTATCTTAAATGTTAATTAATTGAACAACAAGAGCGTTTTGACCTGACCGTACACTGATATGATTCTCTTACCCTCGAAACTCGCAAAAAGACTGTCTGTATATATTTATTTACTGCTTTCAGTCTTTACATTTGAAATATTAAAAATTCCAAAAAGATTTTAAGTGTGTTTTAACATAAACTTTATAAAAGCCAAAAAGATTTTATTTCTACTTTATTTTTCGATCGTACGATGTTGGAGCTCGAGTCGTCGTTACTTGAAACCTGAACGAAAACCGAAAATGACTAAATCTTCATAAACGGTCGAAATTTGCAAGTTTTGAAAGTTAAAAACTGAATTTGATAAATTTATTAAACTTTCAAACTGTCGGACGGTGTTTGATTGAACAATGGTCACATGTGTGTCGTTTGCTTATGATATTCCAAGCAGTTGTTCTCATTACGCGTTTAGATTTCTTGCATGTGCAGATTCTAAAGGCAAGGAGAACATGGTCGATGACAAAGCCTCGGAATGAAGACTGTTAGGTCATTTGAGACCGTTGGTACTTGTTTTAGATGGTTCTGGATTGTTTTGGTTAAGTTTATTAAGCTTTAGAAAGTCCAAGGGCTTGTTTTGTAATTCTCTAATAGTAATGTTCCTGACCTAGTGTAGATAAGATTCCAGCAAATTTATAAATTTGCTGGCAGATCAGGAACACCCTATAAATAGTCCAAGCCATTGTAACCTTTGCCAAGCTTTTGGCTCTTGAATGAATATTGGTGTTGTTACTTTCTCTTGCTGATCTTGTGCTTAAATCTGATATCCAAGGTTGTTTATTGCTATATCTCATTGTTTGGATTCAATACAACACTTGTTGTATTCATTAATCCATTAGCTTCCCTTCATCTTTGATATTTCTTAACTTTTCATATCTCAAACACCTAATCAATAGGTGTTATGGGTTAAAACAACCAACCACTGTGATCCGGATACGTTTTGGGAGCTACAATTTGGTATCAGAGCCTTAGTGCTCTTGGTTGTTGAGTTTTTGTTAAGATTTTTCAAAGTTTCAAGGTTTTTCAAAGTTTCAAGGTTTTTCAAATTTTTGGACTTAAAATGGATTGATTTGGTGTGTTTAATCGATAGGTTGTTGTTAATCTGTGATTAGGGAGTCATTTTGGACATTTTGGTGCATCAAAACAAGGTTTTTGAGTCGTTTTTGAGTGATTAGAGGGTTTTAGTTCGTGTTAAACCCTCTGGTTGGCGAAGATAAATTTGAAGCCAACGAAATTATTTTGAAGCCAGCGAAATTATTTTGAAGCCAGCGAAATTATTTTTGAAGCCAGCGAAATTATTTTTGAAGCCAGCGAAATTATTTTTGAAGCCAGCAAATTTAATTTGAATACAGCAAATTTAACTTGAATATCGCAAAATTAACAGTTTCGCCGATTAAACTCAAGCAAAATTGTTAATTACCGGCGAAATAGCGTCATTGACCCTTGAGCGAAATTATCGAAGGCGACTTCGAGATCCGTGATACTGAACCACAGCGTTCTTATCACGGTAATCAGCGAAATTAGTCCAACTAACGTCTGTGTTGTGTTTGCCAGCGGAATTAGCTTGTTCGCTCTTGCAGGATAGTCTTGAGTACCAGCGAAGGTTGAAGATCAGCAAGGTCTGTCAGCGAAATTGAACGAGCTTCTCTTGTTTCAGGCGAAACTAGCTCTGTCTCTGGTTTTCTGTGACTTGTCAGCGAAATTAGGTTCTGGTCAGCCCTATTTTGTCAAAATCAAGCAAAGATGTCGTTGAATCAGCTAAGTCAAATTGTTCAAGCGGAACTTGAGACCGGAACCACTACTAGGCCACCAAAGTTGAGAGGGGCTGAAGGCTTCAGCACTTGGAAGACTCGCATTCAGTCGTTCTTCGAGTACACGGACTACAATCTGTGGCTCTCTGTCACCGCTGGACCTCACATTCCAACGGTTGTTCAAAATAATGCGGTTGTTGCTAACAATGACCCCACAACTTTCACTGACAAAGACAAGGCCCTAATCCAACGCGATCGTCGTGCACATGCCGCCTTGACCATGGCTCTGTCAACTGATGACTGCAACATGTTTGAAGAACACCGAACTGTAAATGCACTATGGAATGCATTGATTGAATATTATGAGGGAAATGAAGAGCTAATTGAAAGTAAGAGAGACATGGTGCAGAAGCAATACGACATGTTCTGTGGAGTTCGTGGAGAAAGTCTGTCCGATCACATCAGTCGCTTTCTAAATATGATGACCAAAATGAAGAAGGCTGGAAATCCAGTCACAAACCGTGGTGCTATCAAGAAGCTGCTGGATTCACTCCCTAAGGAATGGAGTTTGCAATGCATGATGATCAAGAAGGATTTTCTCAATAATCCAAATCCTGTCACTCTGTCAGACTTAATTAACACTCTAAGAGCTTTTGAAATGGATGTCAACAAACGAGAAATGAACATTGCTGGCTACACTCCAAAAACCAATCAAACTTCTGCTGGAATGAAGAATGTGGCATTCCTTGCTTCAGGTGGCATCTGTCAACAAGCTTCTGACATGATCTATGCTAACGCTTCCGCAAGCGCATTAAAAGCTCCACAACCTAGTGAAAAGACTGTCAAGGTTGGTGATACACAAGCGTTGAAAGTGTCTGCTGAAAACGTGGCACTTTTCAACATGTTTCTAAGTAGCTATGAAGCTTTAATGTCAGGAGAGCTCAAGAAGGAAATGTTTACTGCTGAAGACATGTATCAGGTCGATCCAGATGACATGGAAGAAATGGATCTGAAATGGCAGATGGCCATGATCACCTTAAGGTTGAAGAAATTTCAGGACAAGACCGGGAAACGTTTGGGTCTTGGAAAGGCTGGCTTTGACAAATCCAAACTGAGATGTTACAACTGCAAGAATCTGGGCCACTTCAAGCGTGACTGCCCCTTGTTGAAAGAAGGAAACATTGAGGCTACTCCTGCTGTAAAACAAATCACTATCGAAGAAAACAAAAACAATGCGTCTCCCAGCACACCAAAAGCCTTAGTCGTTGAAGATTATGATTGGAGTGAAGAAATTGCTGAAACTAAGGAGCAAGTCAACAAAGCTCTCATGGCAAAGATCTCAAGCGAGTCCTCATCGAAGCAGTTTGAGAAACAGACAGCTGGAATTCCAAAAGGAGACAATACTGCTGACAAAGGTTTGAAAAGCATTCTCACCTCACCGGAGCCTGAAAAAGAAAGGAAGTCTGGAGAAGCTAAGGAGCAGATTCCTAAGGATGCATCTGACCCGAAGAAAAACAAAGAAAAAAGCTCAGCCGCAGCAATGAAAACAGAATCTTCCAAAGAAAAGGCTGACAAAGAGTTGGTAAATAGTATTCCACATAACTTTAAAGTAAAGTTATGCTCATCAGCATGCGTTGATGTCGTGGCACATTACAAGTCTCTTAATCTTGAATTTGAGAGACAAAAAGACAAGGCCTTAAAAATGAATAACGAACTTAAACTGAACGAGGCCGCATACCAGAGAAAGTTGAATTCAACTTTAGCTGAGATGCAAACTCTAAAAGAATTTGTGATTAGAAAAGATTTCATCATTAACGATCTCATAGATAGATTAGAAAAGGCTTTAAATGAAAAGAACAAATTGCAAATCATCATTGATAAATGGAATGTCAGTCAAAAGGCCTTTACTGACATCAAAAACTGCCAACGACCAACGTATGTGAAAGACGGGATCGGGTATAAGGATAGGCAAGGAAACGAAAGAAAACTTTTCCTTCCACCACATAGCAAAAACTATGTGCCTATACCTACTCCTCATCCCGAAAACGATCTCATTGATGAAAAGGCCTCTATAGAACAAAACGATTCCTGTGAAAACGATACAACCGCTAACTTTTCTAAAAGTAATGCAGACCCAATTATGTGTAAAGAAGATGAGTGCGATGAGGAAGGAGACTGCGGCGGTACAAAAATAGGAATAGGCTATTCAGGCGACAGTTATTCCACCGTTAACTGGTTCGCCTGGAACTGTTCTAAGAAAAACAGTGGTTGGGATGAATGTAATAATGGCCATGCGCCTAAATTTAAGTCTTTGGATGACTGTAAGGGCCATGTGCCTACATTTAAGACCTATGATCGTGAACATGTGATGTCTGAATGTCATGATTTAAATTCTGCATTTTGTGATGATAAAATTGTTTGTGAATCTCCTGTATTTGTGCCAGAATTGAAAAAGAATAGCTTTGGAATATTCCTCACCAAGGAAATTCCAGAATTTATTCCATCTCGAACAGGTATGACAGATTCTGAAAAGAGAGTCACTGAAGATCAATGCAACGAAGACTCAAGCTCTGCTGTGAAGACTTCAAGACCTGAGGATGAGCAAATATCAGAAACATCAAACGAAAGTCGAACAACAGACATTGAGAGCATAGAATTCTCAAGTGAAGAAACCTTGAAAACCTCAAGTGAAGATCAAACAACAAATGATGAAAGCTTCGAAAGTTCAAGTGTCGAAACAATTGAAGACCAAGATCCAGAAAGTTCAAGCGAAGATCAGAGCTGCAATGATTCAATTTACGAAGCAAGTGAAGAACAAGACTCAAGTGAATACCAAACGTCTGAAAGCTCATCTGATTGTAACAATGATGAAGAATGTTCAGAAGATGAAAGCAGAGTTGACAAGAAAATGAAGAAAGCAGAAAGCTCAAGACACTCATCACATACATCATCTTCTAACACCAAAAGACCCAGACATAAAAGATGTTTTCGCTGTAGTCATTTAGGACATACAGCGAAACATTGCAAAAGCAAGAAATTTTCTAAACCAGAATATGATTTTGTTAAGAACGTCACAGATCAACTAGATTATCTTCAGAAATCTGTTAAAAATTTGGTTAATTCAACAGCTTATTTTTGGAAACAAAAAGAGGACATCGTGGCTCAAAACCACGATAGATTAAAATTGAAGCAAGTATGGGTTCCGAAAACTAACTAACTTGTATTTTTTTTGTTGTAGACTAGAATAAAATTGCGTTGGGTGGTGATGGAGCTCATTAGACACATGATGAATCTTCAAAGGGCTTCTCAAGAACTTGAAACTCGTTGATGGTGAAGTTGTATCGCTTACCGATGTTCAAAAAGGAGGAAAGCTAGTTGTACATTGGACGCAATTATTCTAAGAAGATATTCTCTATGCTTCAGATTCGTGCTAGAATCCTATGAGCGCATCAGAAGTCTGTGACAAAGGAATGTCAGCTCCATTCAACGATGTAGAATGCGTCTAACTACACAGCTTCCCACAACAAAAAGCCGACATCCCCACAGAAATCTTCAAAATAGACCCGTATCAACCAGATTGGTAACCTGGTTGGAAATGGTTGATTTCCTTGAGTGGAAATGGTTGATTTCCTTGAGTGGAAATGAATCTTGATGTCCAAAAGCTTTCGTAAATACACTATCCCTGTTCATAGTTTTTCTTTAAAAAAAAAAAAAAAAAAAACCGTTTGTTGAAAGTAAAACAAGTATCGTACAGCGTTGCCCACCAAAAAGATTTTCTGATTCTTAAAATTTCATTTTCGGGCAAATGGACTTTCGAAAATAAAGATTTTAGGGGGGACATTCCAGAAAATCAAAACGAGATGCTTGTTTCTGACTCCTGTTAGAGGAAATGATAGAAAATTGCTAACGCTTTGCTATTTCCTGCAAAACAGAAAACAAAACAAAAAGAAATCGGGGTACCAAGCAACGACGTGTCGGTAGATTCAGCAATACCGACGAGTAAACTGCTGTTAGGGAGCAAAACATAACATCTACACAAGGATTCTGGCTTCTCTCAGGCATTACGCATCTTGTGGGTAACACGTTGCGGCATATGGCTTAATGGTCTTAAATCTTGTGTTGATAGATTGCCAAAGTCTGAGATCTCGGGTCTTTATATTGGTTTTCATTCGGGGGGTATCATAGTTGGTCTTCTGCTGCATCCAGATACATGCTGACCTAGAACTTCTATGATATCCCTTCATAATAAGCGCCAAAAAAAAAAAAAAAAAAAAGGCCAAACCCTTTCATAATAAGTGCCTTCTAGGCCAAAACCTTTTGATGGATTAGTTTCGGTCTCTCTGCTGTACGAAAGTACTGACCTGTTCACCGAACTATCCGTCTCGCCCTCGATAGTTCTTGGAATCTCTGTTGTACGAAAGTACAGACCTGATCTCCGTTCTATCGTTGAAATGAATGGATCCAATATACTCACCCGTTATGAAGAACCTTTGTGCATACCTTGATCACGGGGGTATGTCCTGACGTGGGACTCACAGGCGTAATGTTTCTATTCTCAATAGCTTGTGTGGGGGCCATAGAGGTCTTGTCAATATTACCAAAAACATGATAAAAGCGCTCTCCGAAGGCATGTTGAAAGAAGGATGCATGGATTTAAGTGGACAAACATACTGGCAGTTTTTCTTGTGCCTTGTTTCACTAATAATAATAATATATAAGAAATTGACAGGTGTTGGCAATATGATCTTCTGCAGGAAAGTTGACGAGCGTCAAAAGAAAAAAAAAAGAAATCAGTGAAAAAGGAACCTCCTGGTTTGAAAAATGAATTTCGAAGTCCAAAATTATCTAAGTTTTGGCATTTTGTAAATATTTTCTAAGGGTTTATGCAGTTTTAAGATAACATGGGCATGCTTCTCGAGAAAGTTTGAAATCTTCAAGCGTTTTAATTATGACTTGTATATAATCTGACGCAATTAACAAAATCTGGCCGGCGTGATTTTCAAAATTTCAAAAATATGTAGTGTTCTTACCTGCATACTTGACTGCGCCTTTGTAAATATTTTTTCTTTCATTACTACTTCTATCCTTTGTAAATATAACATTATAGCATTATCTAACCTTCTCATTTTGCAATCCAGATCTCACTTAGCTTGTTTGTGTGTTTCAGAATACAAGAACTGTTAGAAACGAGATCAAGAGAAACAAGATGGTGTAGGATTGAAGATATATTTTGCATATGTTCTCTTTGAAGTCTCTCACACGGAAACGAAGAACAAGATATTGAAGGAGATCCCCAACAGGTTGCAAAAAGCAGAGACAAGCGAAAGAAAAGGCGGGGTGATTCGGCACTACCAGCTGATCTTAAGATGCAATCTTCACCTACGTAGGGATACACGTGAGCTGTGAGAAAGGAGAAAGAAAGAAAGAAAGACTGAGATAAAGGAGATCTTATTCAAAAATAGAAGAACAAAAGGAGTGTGACGAAGGTCGAGAGAAGAAATAAGCTATTATCAATCACCTGCTCCGAAAGTCACGAATCATTCTTCAGAATCAGAAGTTCGAGAGATTCAATCTCCGGCGTCATCCACATACAATGTCACAATAGGGGGCGCAAGTGAAGCTGATAACAAGCAAACTCCATCACAACACAACATGGGAAAAGACGCAGCAAATCCTGAAACCGGAGTCAAAGAATGAAGACGCTCAAGTACGCAACGGTCTAGGGGGAATATTGTTAGACCATTTTGAGACCGTCGGTACTTGAGTCGCTTAGGGTCTGAAACGCTAAACAAGAATGAAGAACAATCAAGTACGCAACGGTCTAGGGGGAATATTGTTAGGTCATTTGAGACCGTTGGTACTTGTTTTAGATGGTTCTGGATTGTTTTGGTTAAGTTTATTAAGCTTTAGAAAGTCCAAGGGCTTGTTTTGTAATTCTCTAATAGTAATGTTCCTGACCTAGTGTAGATAAGATTCCAGCAAATTTATAAATTTGCTGGCAGATCAGGAACACCCTATAAATAGTCCAAGCCATTGTAACCTTTGCCAAGCTTTTGGCTCTTGAATGAATATTGGTGTTGTTACTTTCTCTTGCTGATCTTGTGCTTAAATCTGATATCCAAGGTTGTTTATTGCTATATCTCATTGTTTGGATTCAATACAACACTTGTTGTATTCATTAATCCATTAGCTTCCCTTCATCTTTGATATTTCTTAACTTTTCATATCTCAAACACCTAATCAATAGGTGTTATGGGTTAAAACAACCAACCACTGTGATCCGGATACGTTTTGGGAGCTACAAAGACACGACGTGAAGGCACTCAAGTGATGAAGATGATCGAGTTGCCGCTGAACATCATCAACACCACAAGGATCTCACTTCATAAAGAACAAGTATTTCACGAGCATAACTCAAGGGGGAGCTTATGTTAAGGGGGAGCTTGTCAACACACTTCCTACATGAAATGGGGAGTTTGTTGGTACACTTTCTGCTTTCAAGACGTGAAGACTTTAAAGATCCTCCGACATGGAAGACTTGAAAGGACGTCAAAGATCGAGACAAAGATCGAGACAAAGCTACAGCCAGACAAAGCTACAGCCAAGGGGGAGTTTGTTGGTGCACTTGTGTCTGTACTTTGTCTGTATTTTGTCTTGTTACTGAACGATGTCTTTGTTAGTCTGTAAGTTTGACCAAGTCAACCATCCTCCGGTTTGACTTGGCCAAACAGTCAACATTATGTTTGTAATTTGTTTGGTTCGAAGGATGTGTCATCGAAGGATCACTTATATCCTTCGATGATGAGCTCGATAGATAGCTTTCGATAGATGGACCACGAAAGATCCCATCTTTCGTAGTACATGTTGATCATTCGAGCTGTTCCTGGTCGAAAGATGATCTTTCGACCGGTCTGCATGATCCTTCGACCGGACCTGCTGTGTTTGGGTATAAATACCCGTGTGTTGTGTTCATTTCGAAGGATGACAGTTAGCAGAGAACACACACACACCTAGAGAGTTTACAGGACTGATTTGTAAACATTGAGCTGTAACCGGACCTTTCATACGTTTAATACAAGTGGTGTTAATCGTTGAGTCTTGTGTGTTGATTATTTGCGTGTTCTATCTCGGTTTGCTATCTCGGTTGGATTCCGCACAACCGGGTTGGTTTGTACACAAGGATTAGGCGACTAGATCCTCCCCTAGCCGGACCTACAATAATAAAGTTTATCAAAGGAGAGGATGGGCGTGTTTTAGTCAAGGCACATGACATTAAGTTGAGATGGCAAACCTACTTCCATAATCTTTTCAACGACGGTAGGGCATACCAACAAGATAACAGCAATCCCAGGACTCAAAGGCGACAACAGAATAATTGCTACTGCAGGAGGATCGCACATGAAGAGGTGAGGATGGCACTTAGGAAGATGGGAAGAGGCAATGCAGTGGGTTTGGACAACATACCGATTTGGAAGTGTTTGGGGGAAGAAGGATTCTGATGGTTAACACTTTTGTTCAATCGTATTTTCAAGACTGGAAAAATGCCAGATCAGTGGGGGAGTAGTGTCGTGGTGCCTTTATATACGAATTAAGGAGACGCTCAATGTTGTGGGAACTACAGAGAAATCAAACTGCTAAGTCACACTGTGAAGCTCTGGGAGATGGTAATTGAAACTAGAATTAGAAAAGAAACTCAGGTTTCAGTAAACCAATTTGGATTCATGAAAGGGAGGTCAACTACAGAAGCGATGCATATTCTAAGGATTTTGATGGAAAAATATAGAGCGAAGAAGCAGGATTTACATATGGTGTTTATCGACTTTGAAAAGGCATATGACATTGTCCCACGACAACTGATTTGGGATAGTTTGGAGGGTCGAGGGCTACCTGGGAAGTATATAGACATAATTAAGGATACATACGATAGAACGGAAACTAGTGTCCGCGCGCCTGTAGGGGATACAAACTTCTTTCCTGTGGAGGTAGGACTCCACCAAGGGTCCGCGTTGAGCCCTTTTCTTTTTGCGGTTGTCTTGGATGAGTTGTCCAAGTTAATTCAGGAGACAGTTCCGTGGTGCATGCTTTTTGCAGACGATATTGTGTTTATTGCAGAGAATAAATAGTGCCTGAACGCGAGAGTAGTGGAGTGGTGAGTAACTTTAAAGGGTAAGGGCCTAAAGATTAGTCGATCTAAGACTGAGTATCTACATTGTGATTTCAGTGGTGTAGCCGATGACGATGACACCCAAATCACCATCGAGGATCAATTGGTCCCGCAGGCAACTAAATTTAAGTATTTAGGGTCGTTTGTACAAAGAGATGGTGACATAGATAGTGATGTAACCCATCACATACAGGCTGGCTGGTGTAGATGGAGGGCAACCAGTGGGGTATTGTGCGATAAGAGGTTCCCAACTAAACTAAAGGGAAAATTTTACAGGGTAGCAGTTAGGCCCGCTATGCTATATGGAACAGACTGTTGGGCTATCAAGAAGACACAAGCGCGCAAGATTGAGGTAGCAGAGATGAGGATGTTGAGGTAGATGTGTGGACACACGGGGTTAGATCGGATAAGAAATGAGAGTTTTAGGGAAAGATTAGGAGTGACAAGCATATCGGATAAGATTAAGGAGGGGAGATTGAGATGGTTTGGGCATGTGAAACGGAGGCAAACGACGGCACCAGTTAGAGTTGTGGGATGAGCAGATTATGAATAAGCATATTAGGCGTGATTTACTAGAGTTGCATCTTTCTGAGGACATGGTCCAAGATAGGACTTCGTGGAGGCGTAGGATCAGTGTTAAGGATTCCTAGAGGATATTGCAGTAAGGTCTTAGGTGTATTTTAGGAACGTAGGTTTTTCTTATTCTTTAAACGACTTTACCGGTGATTGTCTTCTTGTGTGTATGCCCAAATGATGTTGTATGATATTATACATGATTTACATTATATTGTGTCACTTTGATCGCTTTCTTGGCATTGGTGAATTGTTATTCCTATATTCTTTGACTTGGTGTATTGGTTTCCTGTTTGTTTTGGAGCCGAGGGTCTCTCTGGAAGCAGCCTCTCTATCCCTAGGGATAGAGGCAAGGTCTGTCTATATCTCACCCCCCGAGACCCTATAAGTAGCATTGCTATTTGTGGGATTTAGTAGGTATGGGTATTGTAGTTTTCTTAACTAATATGTGATTTTTCCTATAATTGCCATATATATATATATATATATATATATATATATATATATATATAGGATTAGGTTCAAGAGTGAACATTAGTGTAGCTTGCGAACTGAGTGAACTAATCCTGGCTATACACGTGTGTAGATCAATGGCCAGGATTTGATGTTGAAATACACTAGTGTATTTTACGATTTGATGATGAGATCCTGGCCATACACGTGTGTAGATCAATGGCCAGGATTTGTTCACTCAGTTCGCAAATACACTAGTGTTCACTCTAGAACCCCACCCTATATATATATAGGGTAACGTTCATTTGAGAACCACCTTTATTGTGAGAACCAATGTGAACACACCAAAAAAACCTTAAAAATCTAAATGAAAAACCTAACCCCCGCCCCCCCCCCACCCCAAAAAAAAACCTAACTCCCCCCCCACCCAAGCTAAAATGCTAAAAACTAAACCCCAAAAAAACTTAAAAAATCTAAAAAACACAAAAAAAAATATTTAGCTAAAAATCGCTTGAAAAATACGGGACGTTAAAGACGGGGCGCAAAAAACGGCGTGTAAAAAGGGGCGTAAAAACGAAGCGTAAAAAAGGGCGCGTAAAAAAACCGGGCGTAAAAACGACACAAAAAAACGGGGCATAAAAACAGCGCGTTAATATGTTTTTAACAAAAAACAATTAATATAATGAGACAAAAAAGTAATAAAAAACATTAAATACAAATAAGATAAAAAAACAAATTTACAAAACTACCATTTTGATATTAAAATATTAAAAACATAACAAGACAAAAAGGATTTAATATTAGTTTTAATTACTTTTAATCTCATCCATCCATCTCTAAGATCCAATGGTTGAAAAGCGTTTCTCACGGTTTTCGCAACTGAATGTGGTTTTTATTTTAGCGGTCCCCTATATATATATATATAGGGTAGGGTTCCAGCGTGAACCTAATCCCATGCGTGAACTGCGTGAACTGATCTGGACCATTGATTTCCTTTTTAGTTGTTAAGGGTATGATTGCAATTATATAAAAAATTATATTTAAATTATTATTTTAATAATTGATTTAAGTTACATCTTTCCTATTTTAAATTCATTATCCACATTATCTTTTATTTCATTTTTATTTTTTAGATTTCACCACCAGAATTCGGATTATGATTTTTAAGATTCACGTAACCTTCATATTTCAACGGTATACACATGTGTACTTTGATATGAATTGAACAGTACACATGTGTACTCAGCATGGTACATATGTGTAATTAGCTACATAATACATACATATAAACAAAACTTGTAAACCTATTTTATATTAAGCAAATAACAATTTCCATAATGTTTGCCAAACCAAAAAAAACATACAATTACAAGTTCCAGTTTCGTGAAAACAATAAACGCAACATAATCGGAAAAATAAAAAAGACATAGTCTTTTACAACTATTCGCCGCGTTGTATGCTGAATCATCCTTATCGACCAAGTAAACAAACATACGTGAATCATCCTTATCGACCTCATACGTGAATCATCCTTATCGACCTTCCATCTCCACTTTCCTCGTTTACAACGTCTCCTATAATAACACAAAAAACTCAGCAATTAGTCCTTTGCATAATTCACAAGTGTACATCAACAACTTTACACATTCAATACACAAAAAAAATATGAGATATCACAAAAACAGACGCTATACACATGTGTACATCGCATTAAAAACATAGCAAAACCAGAATACACATGTGTACAGCGCCTTAAAAACAGAGCAAAATCAGAATACACATGTGTACAGAGCCTTAAAAACTAGAGCAAAAATCAGAATACACATGTGTACAGCGCCTTAAAATCACTCGAAAAATCCTCTCACATTTTAATATGGAATACATGTTGCACCCAAATGTGTTTAAAGCTAAAATGGGATCGAGTATACTCACATTGATTGCGTTGCGATTTCTTGTAATAACGCACGACTAAAGATTGAGAAATTCCAAGAGAATGAGAACGATTATCCTAAACACATAACGGACTCGTTACAAGTTGTAGATTAAATATAATCGCTAACGTTTACAATTTAATTAAGTATTATAATATAATTTAACTTACTATTAACATTGAATGTTAAAAGAAATTATAATAGAATTTTTAATTATTCATGTTACTGATATATAAGGTTTTATGAACATGTAAACGGTTGATTCGACAGGTTATTACTGAAAAGGAATTGTATTAAAACTAATACACAATGTTATTATTAAATATTTAAGAAAAAAAAATAAATAAATAAAATAAGAAGAGTTATAAACTGTATGGAATGTATGGGTTTAAAAGGAAAAGGGATATAATTGTATTTGCATTAAAGTCTAGTTACTGTTAATGCTCATCTTCTCCATTTTATAAAAGAACCAAAAAAAACGAACTGGAGCGAAAACATGAGTGGCCGGGTCGAACCCGTTACCACTGGTTTGTTTATAAAAAACCAACACCACTATATCAACTTTGTTATATTCTATCTTTTGTTTTTCTTAAAACGTGAAATAACTGGCATCGTCATCTAATTTTTTATCCAGACCGAAATACCCGGTTAACCATTGATTTTAGTTCAATTCAAGGCTTCTTAGATTCTTGTAATAGTTTCTAATATGTAATAAAAACAAAACAAAATGACGGAACAGAAGGTTATACCGAACACGAAAGTTGGTAGCGGGTCGGGTTCCGTCGTAAACTCCGACGACTCTTCTTGTTCCGACATATTCTTTCAGTGAGTTCGTGCGGCTTCTTTTATATAAAGGAAACAAGGATTAAAAGAACAGTAACTAAAGGAATGTACCAAAACGAAGGGAAGTGGTTCCGTCGTGACTTCGGGTTTCTCCGGTGAACTCCGATGCGCTTCGATGTCCGGTCGTCTTCTCCGACGGCGTCGGACTTCTCCGGCGAGTTATGGTGTTATCGAAACAGAAAGAGTGAGAGGATTTTTCGAGTGATTTTGATGGTGTCGATCTCATAGGGTCTCACATAGGTTGTATATATACTAATTCAAATTAAATCACATTTTAATTCTTGAAACTGATACAGAGATTTTAGGGGATTACAAATTAATTAGTTTCCATATCTTTAATATAAAAGTTCCCTATTTTACCCTTTAGATTAAAATTTAAATTAAATTTATTATACCTTTAATTACAATTGTGCCATTGATCTAAGATCTATCATCTACTGTCACACCCCGACCGCGTAAAACAACAAATCGCGGCGGAAACATCGGGGAGTGTTGCGACAGAATTAATTGTTTCAAATCCATGGCAAACAAAGTTGTATTTTATTTATAAACAAAGGTGTTACATTGTTTCAAACAGGAAATTTAGAGTTCAGAACATAATTAAACATAGTCTATCTTCTTTTAAAGTCTCTAAGGCACAGGTCCGCCCTAGTATCATGATCAACATCCTATGGAAAAGCTCCTGAAAACACATGTGAAAATAGGTACGTCAGCATAAAAATGCCTGTGAGATACATAGGTTTGTGAAAATAAGATTCATGACTTATGTTTGAGAAAATGTTTAGTCATGAACCTTGTAATTTGATTCGTTTTGTAAATCACTTGAAAAACGATAAGATCAGATGATATGTATAATTAAGAGAATAATGTATGGTTAAATGAATAACCATTATAAACTGAGTTTGTATAAGATAAGTTGTTTGTAAAACAATGTATTGTGAACAGTATGTTATTTGCATGAAATGTTCTATGTATAAAACTGAAATGATTCAAATAACGCTACGATATATAATACCATACAAACACTTATATATAGGAAGTACCAGCGGCGTATCCACCATGCTTGTATCATATTACACACGCATCGTTACTTAATCACTTAATCAAACCAAACCAAACAATGTAAAATGTTCATGTCAAGATGTAAATCATGTAAAAAATGTCTATGTCAAATATCCAAGTCAAATGTCTATGTTTAAACCAATAGTCAAAAGTCCTTGTATAAACCATGTCAAATGTTTATAAGTCCAAAAGTAGTCAAGTAATGTGTAACAAATGTCATGTATGGTAAGTAAAATAAGACTACTTAAACCATAAGTAAAAATGTACAAAACAAAGTATTTTGAATATATCAAAAAGTTATGTTTTGTAAAGTGATGCATGATACATTGATACGAACATTTATGTGGTAAGTTAACGCATACATTCAAGCCTTGAGACAGTCGGATAACCCTTTCAGTCAAGGTTATCAAAAGAATTGTATTCGGATTCAGTCATTCCTTACATCCAAACAAACCCGGGATGTCAGGAATGGGATTTGTCAAGTCCTATGGTACCACTACTTACTCCCGAGCGGCGTAGCAAATGTTAATGAACGTAATAAAGACCCGTTTGTGCAAACCAAATGTCATAGTAGTCGTATACATGTCATATGAAAACAATGTACTAAGTATGCTAAATTAACATACAAAGCAGAAAAGTCATGTAAATCAATGTGCTTAGCATGTTATCAGTCAACATACATAGCAGAAAAGTCATGTAAATCAATGTGCTTAGCATGTTATCAGTCAACATACATAGCAGAAAAGTAATGAAATCATGTACTATAATGTACTAACAAACATAGTCGGTATATGATATGAAAACAGGAAAGCATGAAAGTAACAAGTAGGCACATGTGTTCCACCCCAAAACAGTTTGGAAAACAGTAAAAGAGGGGTCTATGTACTCACTTGAGATTGCTCAGTTGTCAAAAGATAACCACCAAGTAATGCTATAGATCTCGGAATATCAAACGGCACCTAATATAGGTAACTATGTTAATAACCCGGACCTAAATCGGAAGATTGGATAGAATGAGGTTTCGTAAACCAAACGAGTGTAGAGACTCGTGTCATTTGGTTTAACAAAGCCTACATACTAAATGAAACTTAACATAATTGTTTACGACCCAATACGACCCGTTTAGGAAGCTTATGCTACTTTAACGCGTCGTGCGCGTGAAACGCGTTCGGACCGCCTAACTAGCCCTATGACAAGTGTTATATGCCTAAACATGTTACATAATCAGTTACGTGACAAAAGTTTAGGTTACATATGCTAAATTACCAATTATGTATGAAAAGGGTATTCTGGTAATTTACCTAAGGCATATAAACTACCTATCATGCAACTACTTAAACGATGTGACCATAGGGTATAACCTCGGAAGGTTATTCCCTACCTACTATGGTCACCTACAGTGTTTGGTCGGATCCTAATGATCGACCAAACTGGGTCGGGTTCGAAGGTATAGGCGATTTATTAGATCGCCTACCCTACGACCCTAAACAACGTGGTAATCAGTAGGCATAGTCCCAAGGGACTATGACCATCGTGATTACAATCACGTTGCGAAGTTCTAACGAACTTCGCATTGACCATTACTGGTCAACGCTGAAAGTCAAACAAAGTTTGACTTTCCGACTCGAAAAGCAGTAAATAATAAGGAAAAGAACGAAAGAATACTTACGAAGGGTCCCCGAATGCTAATCTAGATCAGTATAGTTCAGGTATGAAACAAGGTTTCAACTTAGAACACAACTAATAAGATTCTTGTGCCTTAAAACAATGAAAGGCATGGGGTATATATAGTATTCGGGTAACCGTTAGGATCGTTTGTCGATTATCGTGCCTTAATCTCGTGCGTACACTTGTCACAAAGGTTATGGAGCCACATATGCTCCTAATCTTAGTGATTAAGCAAGTTGCAAACATGTGGTTGTGGTTTAATTGGTTGCAACTTGTGATAAAAACACTGAATCTGGTCCAGATAGGGGCTCGCGTGACGCTAAGGACCCTCGCGTCACGCTAGGCCCCTGTTTTGGCAGATTTTGCAGAAATGGTCCCTGCACGTGTTTTAAGCGATTTTCGATGCGTTTGAACCCCGTTAACCTCATTTCAAGGCTCTAAAATGAAGTTACAGTATAGGGAACTCAAAACATGTTCAAAAATATGCCGGATGATGGTTCGTTTGGTCGTACGAACGCGATGTTCGCTTAAGTACGACGGAATGCGCATAAGCGCGAAAAACGATCCAAATGACGCGACGAATGGATTTTTCTTAAGGCGAACACTAAAATAAAATATAGTCATGCTTCCATAAATTTTTGGATGTCCAGATGTATTCAGAACGTAAGTTATGCGCGAAAATGCAAACTTGTGCACTTTTTGACACTTTTAGTCCCTGAATGTTCCAAAAGTTTATTTTAGCACACCAAACCCCTCAAAGCCTATTTCTAAGCTATGTAAAGGATATTTAAGGTGTGTTTAACTTATGGTCATGTTCCGGAATGTTCGTTACAGTTCAAATTGACATACTTTCGCAGTTTGTCATATTTAGTCCCTGTAAGCGAATTAACTTGTTTTTGCCATACCAAAGCCTTCAAAACTTATTTCTAAGTTATGTAAAGGTTATTTAAGGTATGTTGAGTATATGTTGATGTTCCAGAGTATTTCTCGCATTAAACTGAGTACGTTTACGCACTAGTTTGCGTATAACTCTCCAGAAAGCGATGTAGAGTTTGAAATTACATAAAAGTCAAAACATGAAAAATGTACAACATAACCAAACAGACATTGGGATCAAATAACATTGTTTTATTGATAACAGAACTGTTCATAGTGATTACAAGCACAGTTGTTACAGTCTCCCCTACTTGTGGAAATTTCGTCCCGAAATTTATTTAGAGGAAACTCGTGGAAAAAGATGTGGATATTTCGCCTTCATTTGATCTTCGCGTTCCCAAGTAAACTCAGGTCCACGTTTAGCTTCCCAGCGAACTTTGACCAAAGGAATGCGCTTGCGTTTAAGCCACTTGACTTCACGTTCCATGATTTCCACTGGTTTCTCAACAAATTTCAGTGTTTTGCCAACACGAATTTCGTCAAGCGGTATGGAGTAGTTCTCATCAGCTGTACACTTCTTGAGATTGGACACGTGAAAAGTTGGATGAACATTTCCCAGTTCCGGAGGTAACTCAAGTCTGTAGGCTACCTTTCCGATTCTTTCGACGATCTTGAATGGTCCAACGTATCTAGGTGCAAGTTTTCCTTTCTTTCCAAATCTGATCACACCTTTCCAAGGTGAGACCTTAAGTAATACTCGATCACCGACTTGAAATTCAAAGGCTTTGCGTTTTGGGTCCGCGTAAATCTTCTGACGGTTTCTAGCTGCCTGAAGGTTATCACGAACTTTCTTGACCTTGTCAGTTGTCTCTAAAATGAGGGCAGGTCCAGTAAGTTGAGCCTCGCCAATCTCATTCCAGCAGACTGGTGAACGACATTTTCGACCATAGAGAGCCTCAAAAGGAGCCATTTTGATGCTAGTGTGATAACTGTTGTTGTAGGAGAATTCAATCAATTTAAGATGTGAATCCCAGCTACCACCAAAATCGATCACACAAGCTCTAAGCATATCCTCCAGAGTCTGGATTGTTCTCTCAGATTGACCATCCGTTTGCGGATGATAAGCTGTGCTCAGATTAAGTTGGGTTCCCATAGCAGATTGCATGGTTCTCCAAAAATGAGAAGTGAAACGAGCATCTCTGTCAGAAATGATGTTCAAAGGAACACCATGTCGAGCCACAATTTCATCTACATAGATTTGAGCAAGTCTGTCAGTAGGAAAATCCTCGCGGATTGGCAAGAAATGTGCTGACTTTGTAAGACGATCAACGACTACCCAGATGGCATCATGACCTTTCTTTGTGCGCGGGAGTTTGGTAACAAGATCCATAGTAATGTTTTCCCATTTCCAAACTGGGATCTCTGGTTGTTCCAATAAACCCGAAGGACGCTGATGTTCAGCCTTAACCTTAAGACAAGTAAGGCATTTTGATACGTATAAGGCAATGTCTTTCTTCATACCAGGCCACCAATAGTGAATACGAAGATCCTTATACATTTTATCTGAGCCCGGATGAATAGAATAACGAGACTTATGGGCTTCATCCATAAGCAAGGTACGAAGATCATCCTGGCTTGGGACCCATAAACGGTCCATGAAGTAATATGACCCATTGTCCTTCAGTTCAAGAGCAGGTGTTATGTGGTAAGGAAATTCCTTAACCATTAAACCTTGTGAAACACAGGATTGTTGTGACTGAGAAATGCGTGCTTGAATATCGGATCGAGCTTGAATAACAGATTGAACACGTACACAATGAAGCTTAGTACGTTCCTTGCGACTCAATGCATCAGCCACGACATTCGCCTTACCAGGATGGTAGCGAATTTCGCAGTCGTAGTCGTTTAAAAGCTCAACCCAACGTCGCTGTCTCATGTTGAGTTCTTTCTGGTTGAAGATATGCTGAAGACTTTTGTGGTCAGTGAAAACCACACATTTTGTACCGTACAAATAGTGTCTCCAGATCTTGAGAGCAAAGACAACTGCACCCAACTCAAGATCATGAGTGGTGTAGTTCTTCTCATATATCTTCAATTGCCTCGATGCATAGGCTATGACTTTGTTCCTTTGCATAAGAACACAGCCAAGACCCAATTTCGATGCATCACAATACACGACAAAATCATCATCACCCTCAGGCAATGATAGAACAGGCGCATCGCAAAGCTTCTGCTTCAGGTGTTGAAAAGCTTCCTCTTGTTTGAATCCCCAGAAAAAGGGCATTTTCTTCTGAGTTAGAGCAGTTAGAGGAACTGCAATTTTAGAGAAGTTTTCAATGAAGCGGCGATAATAACCCGCTAGACCAAGAAAAGAACGAACTTCAGTAGGAGTAGAAGGTGTATCCCAATCCTTGATCGCACTGATCTTGGAGGGATCTACATGAATACCTTGTTCGTTGATAATATGTCCTAAAAATTGAACCTCTTTAAGCCAGAATTCACACTTGGAGAATTTGGCGAAAAGTTGCTCTTTCTTTAGGAGTTCCAGAGTAAGACGAAGATGTTGCTCGTGATCAGCTCGCGTCTTAGAGTAAATCAAGATGTCGTCAATAAAAACAATGACGAACTGATCCAAATAAGGTTTGCAGACCCTATTCATTAAGTCCATGAAAACAGCAGGAGCATTAGTCACACCGAATGGCATGACTGTGAACTCATAGTGCCCATACCGAGTACGGAACGCTGTCTTAGGAATATCTTCTTCATGCACCCGAAGTTGATGATATCCGGAACGTAGATCAATCTTCGAGAAATAAGAAGCGCCTTGTAACTGATCAAAGAGATCATCGATGCGAGGTAGGGGATATCGATTCTTGATGGTAAGCTTGTTAAGCTCACGATAATCGATACACATCCTAAAGGATCCATCCTTCTTCTTAACAAAAAGAACGGGAGCACCCCAAGGTGAAAAGCTAGGACGGATAAAACCTTTATCAGAGAGCTCCTGAAGTTGTTTAGACAACTCTTGCATCTCAGATGGTGCAAGGCGATATGGAGCTCTGGCAACGGGATTTGCACCAGGTACGAGATCAATGCGGAACTCGACTTGGCGTGCTGGAGGTAGACCAGGTAAATCTTCAGGGAATACTTCAGAATAATCCCGAACGACAGGAATATCTGAAATAGACTTACCCTTGCCTTTATCTTCTGTAACATGTGCTAAGAAAGCCACATAGTTCTTCCGCAGATACTTCCGAGCTTTAAAGCAAGACATGAGTTTGAGACCAACGGTAGGCTTCTCACCTTGAACCTGCAGAATCTCGCCTGTCGAAAGCGGCACACGAACAATCTTCTCAGAACAAACTATCTCTGCGTGATGCTTAGATAACCAATCCATACCCACAATGACGTCGAAGCTTCCAAGTTGCATAGGCGTGAGATCGATAGGAAAAAGATGATCGTTAAGGTTCAACTGGCAGTTGCGTAGAACAGAATTAAGGATAATGGGTTCACCACTAGCAACCTCTACTGTCAAAGATTTACTTAGTTTCGTTCTAGACACGCGAAGCATCGGCTCAAAAGACAATGACACAAAACTCTTATCGGCACCCGAATCAAAGAGAACAGATGCAGGCTGATTATTAATAAAGAACGTACCGTTCACCACGTTATCATCCGCCTGCGCCTCTTGGGCATTCATGTTAAAAACTCGGCCTCGAGCCGGAGCCTGATTCTGATTCTGGTTCTGGTTGACTAGCCTTGGGCACCGGTTCCTGTAGTGGGTCAGATCCCCACAATTGTAGCACGAACCAGGAGGAAAATGAGGTCGTGCAGCTTGGCCCTGTTGCGGGGCAGGAGGCTGAGCAACCTGTTGAGCTTGGTTACGAACTGCCTGGTTCTGATTGACAGGAATGCGGCAGTCGACAGCAAGATGACCAGATCTTCCGCAGTTGGTGCACTGACGACACTGGAGATGTGGTTGGTGATGGCCGTTACACCTGTTGCACAAAGGTGCATTGCCAAAATAAGTCTTCTTGGCAGGTGGTTGCGCAGGCTGATTTGGTGCAGCTTGAGCCTGTGCAGTAACAGCAAAATTTTGGGCACCCTTTCGTTTCCTTGATTTCTTTGATGCTTCACCTTCCTTACCCTTACCCTTATTCTTGTTTTTCTCAGAATTAGTCTCCTTCTTTTTATCACCCTTGCGGGTGAGTTTACCCTTCCTGACTAGAGTCTCAGTGAGGGTAGCAGACAACTCGATAGCTTGGCGAAGGGTAGTAGGATTAACACCAGTCAAAATCTCCAGAATAGAATCGGGTAGCCCATCAATATACCTCTCGATCGCTTTATCCGGAGGGGTAACCATGGTGGGACACAATAGACTGAGTTCTTCAAAACGATCCGTGTATGCACGGTGTTCAGCCCCATCTTGCTTTAAGCCATCAAACTCTCGTTCCAAAACTCGAATTTCATGACGGGGACAAAACTCCTTCATCATGAGAGCCCGAAGCTCTTCCCATGTCTGTGCCAACGCCACTTCGGCACCCCTATCGCGCTTAATACCATTCCACCAGGTAAGCGCTCGCTTCTCAAACACGCTTGAAGCAAATTCAACCCTACGCGCATTCTGACACTGCACGTGTAAGAATGTGCTCTCGATACTTTCAAACCACCGTAGGAGCGCAGTTGCTCCTTGCGACCCAGAAAACTTAAGCGGCTTCGCAGAATTGAAATTCTTGAAATTACAGTGTGCGTTATTGTTGTTGTTATTGCCGTTGTTGTTAAATATATCGTGGACTTGAGTTACAACCCCGGGAAGTACAGCAGCCACTTGTTGAGAAACCAGGGCTGCGATCTCTTCAATAGTAAAAGTTCGAGGATCGCGTCGAGGAGGCATTCTAAAAGAGGAAAACATGAAAGAAAGCGAGTGAGATGATTGGATGAAAAGAATGAGATGAAACAAAATCAACAAGAGCAAAGATGGTGGTCATTCGTCCGTATCACAGAGCAAACAAACAACACACAGTGACTAATCAAAGTAAATGGGTCAAAAATAATGTATAATGAAGACATGCTCGCCTATAAGTGAACACTCATCCCAAGAATTCCCAGGTAAGCACAACTGGTCTCGCGTCTGATGAGATGTATACGAAGTGCTTGCCTAGACAGAAAACCCAGAATACAGGCATTCACCCTTCCAGTTTGCACATGTTCACATTATTTAAAACCCAAAACGTTTGACGGGATTTTGAAAATTTGAAGGCACAAGGCTAAAACCAAACTGAAAAGGGTTCAAAACCATATAAAAGAGAGTTCAAAACCTTACAATAGAGGGTTCAAAACCTTGTAATAATTTATTCAAAAACAGATGATTGTTTTTCAAAAATCGTTTCGGAAAAATTTTGGTTCCTTGTTTTGATAATCACCTAAGGATAGGTGATGTAAATGTTTTAAGATCTAAACACAACTAATTTGTGTTAGGGTCCTAGAAAAGTTATAGTCTAGGTCAAAGCATTACTAATAACCTAATTCCCTATAACCATTGGCTCTGATACCAACTCTTCTGTCACACCCCGACCGCGTAAAACAACAAATCGCGGCGGAAACATCGGGGCGTGTTGCGACAGAATTAATTGTTTCAAATCCATGGCAAACAAAGTTGTATTTTATTTATAAACAAAGGTGTTACATTGTTTCAAACAGGAAATTTAGAGTTCAGAACATAATTAAACATAGTCTATCTTCTTTTAAAGTCTCTAAGGCACAGGTCCGCCCTAGTATCATGATCAACATCCTATGGAAAAGCTCCTGAAAACACATGTGAAAATAGGTACGTCAGCATAAAAATGCCTGTGAGATACATAGGTTTGTGAAAATAAGATTCATGACTTATGTTTGAGAAAATGTTTAGTCATGAACCTTGTAATTTGATTCGTTTTGTAAATCACTTGAAAAACGATAAGATCAGATGATATGTATAATTAAGAGAATAATGTATGGTTAAATGAATAACCATTATAAACTGAGTTTGTATAAGATAAGTTGTTTGTAAAACAATGTATTGTGAACAGTATGTTATTTGCATGAAATGTTCTATGTATAAAACTGAAATGATTCAAATAACGCTACGATATATAATACCATACAAACACTTATATATAGGAAGTACCAGCGGCGTATCCACCATGCTTGTATCATATTACACACGCATCGTTACTTAATCACTTAATCAAACCAAACCAAACAATGTAAAATGTTCATGTCAAGATGTAAATCATGTAAAAAATGTCTATGTCAAATATCCAAGTCAAATGTCTATGTTTAAACCAATAGTCAAAAGTCCTTGTATAAACCATGTCAAATGTTTATAAGTCCAAAAGTAGTCAAGTAATGTGTAACAAATGTCATGTATGGTAAGTAAAATAAGACTACTTAAACCATAAGTAAAAATGTACAAAACAAAGTATTTTGAATATATCAAAAAGTTATGTTTTGTAAAGTGATGCATGATACATTGATACGAACATTTATGTGGTAAGTTAACGCATACATTCAAGCCTTGAGACAGTCGGATAACCCTTTCAGTCAAGGTTATCAAAAGAATTGTATTCGGATTCAGTCATTCCTTACATCCAAACAAACCCGGGATGTCAGGAATGGGATTTGTCAAGTCCTATGGTACCACTACTTACTCCCGAGCGGCGTAGCAAATGTTAATGAACGTAATAAAGACCCGTTTGTGCAAACCAAATGTCATAGTAGTCGTATACATGTCATATGAAAACAATGTACTAAGTATGCTAAATTAACATACAAAGCAGAAAAGTCATGTAAATCAATGTGCTTAGCATGTTATCAGTCAACATACATAGCAGAAAAGTCATGTAAATCAATGTGCTTAGCATGTTATCAGTCAACATACATAGCAGAAAAGTAATGAAATCATGTACTATAATGTACTAACAAACATAGTCGGTATATGATATGAAAACAGGAAAGCATGAAAGTAACAAGTAGGCACATGTGTTCCACCCCAAAACAGTTTGGAAAACAGTAAAAGAGGGGTCTATGTACTCACTTGAGATTGCTCAGTTGTCAAAAGATAACCACCAAGTAATGCTATAGATCTCGGAATATCAAACGGCACCTAATATAGGTAACTATGTTAATAACCCGGACCTAAATCGGAAGATTGGATAGAATGAGGTTTCGTAAACCAAACGAGTGTAGAGACTCGTGTCATTTGGTTTAACAAAGCCTACATACTAAATGAAACTTAACATAATTGTTTACGACCCAATACGACCCGTTTAGGAAGCTTATGCTACTTTAACGCGTCGTGCGCGTGAAACGCGTTCGGACCGCCTAACTAGCCCTATGACAAGTGTTATATGCCTAAACATGTTACATAATCAGTTACGTGACAAAAGTTTAGGTTACATATGCTAAATTACCAATTATGTATGAAAAGGGTATTCTGGTAATTTACCTAAGGCATATAAACTACCTATCATGCAACTACTTAAACGATGTGACCATAGGGTATAACCTCGGAAGGTTATTCCCTACCTACTATGGTCACCTACAGTGTTTGGTCGGATCCTAATGATCGACCAAACTGGGTCGGGTTCGAAGGTATAGGCGATTTATTAGATCGCCTACCCTACGACCCTAAACAACGTGGTAATCAGTAGGCATAGTCCCAAGGGACTATGACCATCGTGATTACAATCACGTTGCGAAGTTCTAACGAACTTCGCATTGACCATTACTGGTCAACGCTGAAAGTCAAACAAAGTTTGACTTTCCGACTCGAAAAGCAGTAAATAATAAGGAAAAGAACGAAAGAATACTTACGAAGGGTCCCCGAATGCTAATCTAGATCAGTATAGTTCAGGTATGAAACAAGGTTTCAACTTAGAACACAACTAATAAGATTCTTGTGCCTTAAAACAATGAAAGGCATGGGGTATATATAGTATTCGGGTAACCGTTAGGATCGTTTGTCGATTATCGTGCCTTAATCTCGTGCGTACACTTGTCACAAAGGTTATGGAGCCACATATGCTCCTAATCTTAGTGATTAAGCAAGTTGCAAACATGTGGTTGTGGTTTAATTGGTTGCAACTTGTGATAAAAACACTGAATCTGGTCCAGATAGGGGCTCGCGTGACGCTAAGGACCCTCGCGTCACGCTAGGCCCCTGTTTTGGCAGATTTTGCAGAAATGGTCCCTGCACGTGTTTTAAGCGATTTTCGATGCGTTTGAACCCCGTTAACCTCATTTCAAGGCTCTAAAATGAAGTTACAGTATAGGGAACTCAAAACATGTTCAAAAATATGCCGGATGATGGTTCGTTTGGTCGTACGAACGCGATGTTCGCTTAAGTACGACGGAATGCGCATAAGCGCGAAAAACGATCCAAATGACGCGACGAATGGATTTTTCTTAAGGCGAACACTAAAATAAAATATAGTCATGCTTCCATAAATTTTTGGATGTCCAGATGTATTCAGAACGTAAGTTATGCGCGAAAATGCAAACTTGTGCACTTTTTGACACTTTTAGTCCCTGAATGTTCCAAAAGTTTATTTTAGCACACCAAACCCCTCAAAGCCTATTTCTAAGCTATGTAAAGGATATTTAAGGTGTTTTTAACTTATGGTCATGTTCCGGAATGTTCGTTACAGTTCAAATTGACATACTTTCGCAGTTTGTCATATTTAGTCCCTGTAAGCGAATTAACTTGTTTTTGCCATACCAAAGCCTTCAAAACTTATTTCTAAGTTATGTAAAGGTTATTTAAGGTATGTTGAGTATATGTTGATGTTCCAGAGTATTTCTCGCATTAAACTGAGTACGTTTACGCACTAGTTTGCGTATAACTCTCCAGAAAGCGATGTAGAGTTTGAAATTACATAAAAGTCAAAACATGAAAAATGTACAACATAACCAAACAGACATTGGGATCAAATAACATTGTTTTATTGATAACAGAACTGTTCATAGTGATTACAAGCAGAGTTGTTACATCTACAAAATCAAGGGCTCAGATAAGTTCACGCAGTTCACGCTGGAGAAAATGTTCACGTTTGAACCTAATCCTATATATATATATATATATATAGGCTAATTATAATGAGAAAACCCATTGCAGTTGAGAAAACCCATGAAACTCTCACATGTGGCTAGGATTGATCCACGTTTGATATTAGTTTGATAGGAGACAAGGGCATTTTCATCATTTTCTTTTAACTTTTTGATTGTATGAAATGTGTAAGTCTGTACACGCAGACTTTTCTTCTTCTTTTCGTCTTTATCACATTTAATACCTTTGTACTTGTATAATCTCTCACCTCTCTCACATATTTTCTCTTTTGTTTTATTACATATCCATAGGCTCCATATCTCACATCTCATTTATCCCAACCAGAGAAGTGGAGTGAAAGAAAGAAACAAACCATACTCACCATTGAAGAGTTTTTGCATTTAACATGGCCGATTTGAACAGCCAACAACCTCGGACTGTTGCCGGTGGTACGCGGACACTCAATGATCATCCGGGTTCACCATTAAATGTTGTCCCACATAATCTTTTACCTGATTTTGTATTTAATAAAGATGAAGATGCATTGTGTGAGAGTAGAGTTGTTGAAGATCCTGAACCTATTTCTTCAGAGTTTTCAGGTGAGTGATACTTTTTTTCAGTTTTATTAAATGTACAACTTTAAATGCATACGAGTAGTTGTGTAAATTAAGGTTTTCTTTTTTAGATTTTCATTGGATTCTTCTTGATTTTTTTTTGTTTTTTGGTATTTTTTTATGTGTAGTCTTAGTTCTGAACCAAAATGGCACAAATGGTGTTGAAGACGGTGTTCAGAATTGTACTTTTACACAGCTACTATCCACAGGTCATTGTTTATGTGAAACCATGATTTTTTTCTATAGGGTTATTGTAACACCCCTAGTTTTAATGTTTGTAGTTTGTTATTATTATTATTTTTATTATTATTATTTGTTGGTAGAGGAGGAAAAAAAAAACATATGATGTGTTGGTTAGTTTGGTTGAAAATGTGGTAAATTTGTAGAAGGTAAAAACAAGTGTAACCATTTTTATTTTTTATTTTTATGAAACAAGCTTTTATATTTTGTAGAAGGTAAAAACATGTGGTTACACTTGTATTAATTTTTTATATTTTTTGGAAGGGGAAAACATTCGAGATTACATTTCTGGATTACATAACAAAAATGCACCAGCATCTACACTTTTTGGTGAGATCAAAAAAATGTACCACCACGTTTTGTTTGCATTTTAGGAAAACGTGTTAAACTTGTATTGAGAATACAGTAAAATGCATCAGTTTGTTAGGTATCATGTTACAAGTAAATTTTTTTTTAACCTATACGTGTTAAAATTTATTAAACAATACCTTTTTTGTAGGTATTCATGCGGATGAGGAATTTTATGTTCACCACACACCTAATGGCACTAGAATGTGGTGTCCTAATGTTCCTATTGTTTTAAAGCCTGTTGCTGGTTGTGTATATGAAACGTGGAAGGACTGCCGCCGCCATAGTGAAGTAGAAAAGGGTTTTTGTAGGTGGTTGGAGATGGTGGTGAAGGTGCATGTTACATTTTTTGATCATGTAAAAAGTGGGTTTTGTTGTTGTTACACATCTACCTATCATGTTACAGAAACAAAGTGTTATTTGTTACAGATGTTTACAGAAACAATGTGTTACATAAAATGGTTTTTGTTATTGTTACACATGGTATGTTTTCATATTTATGTAACGTATTACATGTTACATTTTTGTGTATAACATTTCTATGTTACATTTTCATGTTTATGTAACATTTACTTGTTTTTATGTTTACGTTTTTTATGGAGTTGCAAGAAAGAGACTGTTACATCTCTTTTAATACCTAAAAAGATGTAACATACAGTCAATGTTACACGACCAAATAAAAGTATTTTTAATATACAAAATAATGAAAGATGAGAGAGAAAATGAAGAAAGAGAATGGATTTGATGGATTTTTTGCAGGTCACATGTTTCCAAGTGAGGTGCATGTTTTTACTTTTTAGCTCTATAGGTAGGTTGACTTTATAGATTAAAAAGTGTTGTACTTTTTACCTTTGTTCAAGTACACACTACTTATATAATATTTGTTTACATAAAACTAATGAGTGAAATTTAGTTCTTACTAAATTATACAGTAACAATCAAAACAATAAATCAAAAAACATAAATTAACAAATATGTTACAAGGGCCCCATGTTACATATCTTAGTTATTGTTTTGGTCAAAAATCACACTAGGATAATGTAACCAAGTCTTCTTTTGTGAGGTATGATGCTTAGATCAATGAACAAATGTATGAACAACTTGTAGATGAAATGAACAAGTAACACAAGGATTTATACGAGGAAAAAGCCCTTGATCAATGTATGATCTCCGGCATAAAAAACCTCGGGTGATGAAAACTACCGATCACCATCTATAATTAAACAAATGATCGTTACAACTCGGGATGATACCAAGCTTGTTACAAGGATCACTAGTGTGCAAAATGTATATAATCGCCAATGAGTTGCAGAGAGCTTGCGAGAGTGTGTGTGTTTTTCTAATTGTTCTAATCAAGCTTGTTATCCCCTTTAAAAATAGAAATAAACTAAGTAACAAACTATCTGCCAAATGTGCAAGCTACCCACGACTTCTAAAACGGTCATTCCAGCCATGCACGTGCAGAATATTAGAGCATATTCCCTAGGAATATCGGTAAGACCAAGTCCCACTCGTTCCTTCCTGCAAAACAAGCTTAAATGTAATTGAAACAACCGTTAGTGTTAGGATAACAATGAGTATCCTGAATCCTTAAATCTGCAACGTCTTCTGAGGATCCTTAATTCAAACAGAATTGAGGATCCGTGATCCTGGCTGCACTTGTGGATCCGTGATCCTTAGTTATGGAAAATATATCCCTAACAATTGCCCCCAAAATATGAGGAATAAAATATAACTTAATGAGTCATATTTTTGATCTTATCTCCAACGAACTGACTAACGGATTTATAGCCGTTAAAATTGAACTAGCCATTGCATATCATACGTCAGGACGTGACAACCTGCAAAATCATCATTATAAATTTGAGATTAGAGATAAGGATCGATAGGTATTTAAATTCGTGCGTTACTTCCCTTTAAATCCTCATCCCAAGACCAATCAGGTATCTCTCTTTCTCTTTCTCTCTTCATTTGCTTATTTTGATCTTTATTTTTTGAACACCCATGACGAAGATGGTTCTTAGATCCTCACCGGCCAAGGATCCAAAGAAGGATAGTCCCTTGAAAAGCCAAGGCATTATCCAAAATCCTTCAAAGGAACTTTGCCGCTTCACCGACCCAGAGATTGACCGGATTCGCCATTGTTTCTCGGCGGACACCGTCTTTAAACCTTTTGACCCTACTGCCAAAAGTGACTCTGTCTCCGACACTTGGGTTGCTTTTCCGGCCACCCCATTCTTGATAGGATTTTCCTATCCTTTCCCTGCCTTCACTCAATCTTTCTTTGCACTCACCGGCATGTGCTATATCCAGGCCATGCCGATGATGTGGAGGGTTCTATACACCATAGAGAATATCATCGAGCAAGAGGGTATAGAAATAGGAATGTCTGAGTTGGCCGAGTTATATAATCTTGTCAGCCATGGTTCACACCGTTTCTTGTTTAAGCACGAACTTGGTGATCCTCACCCAATCCTCAAGACCACAAAAAACGATACCCACTGGAAAAACCGATTCTTCTTTGTTAGGAGGGATTCTATCCCAGACGGGAAGGATCTCCCCAAGAAATGGGCCACCCATGGTAGGATATAGGATCCTTATAGAAGGATCATAGGATGACTCTGTTTTTGTTGAGGATAACTGATCTTCTTCTGTTTCTATTGTGCAGCTATTTCAGTTTCTCATCTCATTGAGTCACCTGCAACAAAAAAAATGATCACTGCCTTTTGGAACCTTGATCCTGTTGTTAGAACATTCCAGGCCAAAACAAAAGATTCACAAGAAGCATCCTCTGGTTCAGTCACAATGTCAAGTAAGTATTCATGTTTATGTATAATTAAATATTTAAATAGATATAGAATAAGGATACTTATCTGTTATTTGTCCTTTGTAGGTGCCAGAAAGTCTAAAAAATCAGCCTCTCGCTTCAGCGTCAGTGACCTTGATGCATACGTTCCCCCCCAAGTTTGCCAAGAAACAAGCTGCTTCTAGTCCCAGCATCCCATATCCTAGGGCTGTCAGCACCAAAGGCAAGGGTGGAAAGAAGAGGAAAACCGCTGACACTCTTGAAGGTCTGCCTCTCCTCCAGCATCAGTTTGAGGAATATGTCTATGAGGTAAGGATCCTTAATCCTTAAATCTGTTCTACCCATATTGAGGATAATGGATCCTGATGCGTGTCATTCTTTTACAAAAATTTTCTGAGATCCAAATGCTCATGGATTCCTATGCTGAAGAGGCTGAGCAAAAGGAGCTGGACTTCCAAAAGTTGTACATGGCTAAGGATCAGACCATCTCTTCCCTCAAGAATGAGCTCAACTTGGTGAAAAAGCAGCTGGTCATGGCCCACATCACTGCTGATCAGGAGAAGGCTGAAGTGATGGAGGGTGCTAAGCTTTCTGCCACAATTGACATGCTCAAGATTAAACTGCAGATGGCAAAGGAAGCTGAGGATCCCAACTTTGACAGGACTGCCTGGGACCAAGAGGGCTGGAAGAAGAGGCTTGAAGAGCTGGATGACGAGGAGGAGACTGAAGGGGTCCTGATGATTGAAGCCAGTGGCAGCGGGGTGAAGGATCAAGCTGAGGATGCAGCGGCTGGTGGTGATGCAGCGAAGGTGTAGGCTGCAACAATGGGCGATGATGGAAATTTCTAGACGTGGTCAGAGCCCATTTTTTATGGTTTGGTAGTTTTTTTTTTGGTTGTTGATGTTTTGATGATAAACAATGCTGGTCTGTAATAACTCTAAACAATAGTTCTTAGGTTTAAGGATCACTGATCCTTCAGACAATAGGTAGGATAACAAATGGTGGAGGGATCCTCTGTTTGGGGGATGAAGCCATTGTGATCCTGCCGTCTTTCTATTCCTGCACTTATTTAGAACTCATTATCATGGACACCCTTTACCTACCCCAGCGGACGGGCCACAGATTGCTGGTAGATGCTTGGGGTAGGTAATTTTGACAACCTTTAGAGGGTTAACCTTTTGCTAAATAAATAAAAGCTTAATCTTTTGACTATCTCATGTGTTGTTATTTTTGTGAACACGTTACCTTTCAATTGTCATGATACACTTTATTTGAATTCATAAATTAAGAACAAAAGTTTAATAGATTATGTCAAAAAGTTTAGGATATGATCAAGGATCAAATATCCTATAATCGAAAAATTTTAAAAAGTGATGCAATTTAAGGGTCATGTATCCTGTTGTCAAAGAATAAGGGTCACTAAAATAAATAAAGAATAAAATTAAGGTGATTAGGAATCATACCTGAGAATCCAAGTTAGGATCCTAAATCTTCAATACTTACAATTAGGATAACTAAAAGACAAACCTTAATAAAAGGTTAGGATCAAGGATCCTTAGTTGTTTAGCTTCAAAACCCTGAAATGGAACATAACTTGGGACTAAGCCAATATAAGAGAAGAGTTAGCAACTGGGGACAAGCCCAACAATCTGGGGACAAGCCCAATAAACTGGGGACAAGCCCAAAAACTGGGGACAAGCCCAAAAAACTGGGGACAAGCCCAAAGGATCTTGTGTAAACTGGAGTATGGCCCTCACTGGCGACTATCCAAACTTAGTGACATGAAAATGCCAAAACCTTAGCAACGTGAAAACGTTAGAAACCTTAGGAACGGATGTATGGTACGTCTACCATTATACGTAGGATCCTGAATACAGCCAATACAATGAAATTGTCAGCCCCTAAAGCGAGTACTGGTCACATTGCCTTGAACTGCACCAGGATCATCGTGCGCTACTGGCGAAACTGGGGACAGGCCCAAAAAACTAGGGACTAGCCCAAAAGACTGGGGACACGCCCATAAAACTTAGGAGACTTCTGTGGATACTTGATCCTTCGCTAAGGATATATCAATCTTCTGCAAAACTCAGAACTAAATGAAAGAAGGATATAGGATCCAGGATCCTTCTCCTTGTATATAAGTTAATTAAAGAAGTGGATAAATTGAGGTTAGATCATTACCAGAATGAGGATCATTTATCCTCTAAGGATCCTTCATGAACATCGGACACGAAAATGGCTAAGGATCCTGGATCCTTATTACATGAAGTATCTCTTCAGGTGGATAGCATTCCAAGCTCTTGGTAGCAAGTCACCTTCCATTGTTAGCAATCGATATGCCCCCTTTCCTGCCTCAGCTTCAATCAGGTAGGGGTCTTCCACTTTGGTGCTAACTTTCCATCAGCAGGATTTGTGGTATTCTGAAATGCTTTCCTCAATACCATGTCACCAACTCGGAATTTTCTGATCCTGACACTCTTATTGTAGGCTCCAGCCATCCTTTGCTGATAACTAGCCATCCTTATCCTTGCCAAATCCCTGAGTTCTTCTATGGCATCTGTTTTGGTCAAAAATCAAGCAATGACAATGTAACCAAACTTTCTGTTGTGAGGTATGATGCTTGAATTGATGAACAATAATAAGGATCACTATGAAGTGTAATGAACAAATGACACGAAGATTTATACGGGGAAAAAGCCCTTGATCAAGAGTTGATCTCCGGCACAAAAAACCCCGGGTGATGGAAACTACCGATCACCAATTCAAATTAAACAAACAATCTGTTACAACTTCGGATGATAGCGAGCTAAGTACAAGGATCACTATAGTGTAACGTGTAGAAATGTATGAAAAACGCTAAGTGTTTTGTCGAGAGCCAGTGAGAGCGGTTGTATGAGTGTGTGTGTAGCCAAAAATAGCTAAGTGTCTCTAATATAGCTCGCTACCCCTTTACAAATAGAAAATATCAAGCCTAACTAACATTCCGCAAATGGTGCAAGTCTTCCACGACTCCACAACGTCCATTTCTGGCTAAGCACGTGCGGAATAAACTAAGAATATTCTCCAGGAATGTCGCCAAGACTAAGTCCAAGTTGATATTCCTGCAAAACATTCACGAATTCAAAGTAGACAATCGTTAGTACTGGGATCCTTATAGTGATCCATGATCCTGATCCTGCAACACTTCTGAGGATCACTACTTCAGACAGAATTGAGGATCACTAAATCCAACAACAAATAAGGATCACTGGTCATTTAGAAATCCACCCCTAACAATTGCCCCCAAAATATAAGGAGTAAATATGTAAATAAATGAGTTATATTTTGTCGATCTTATCCGCATTTAACCAACGGATAACTAGCCGTTATAAGCGGACTAGCCGTTACGATCATGACGTCAGTGAGATGACTACCCTGCAGAATCATCATTATAAATAAGAGTTAGAGATAGGGATCATTTCACATTTAAGTTCAAGAGAACTCCCTTTAAATTCTGCTTCGACGATCAAACAGGTAATTCTTTTCCTTTCTCCTTTCTCATATTCTGCTCTCCTTTCTTTACCATCATCTTGTTCAAAAATGATGCTCCGAAGCTCACCGGGCAAGGATCACAAGAAGAACAGCCCCTTAAAAAGTCAAGGGATCATCAAAGATTCCATAAAAGAACGCTGTTGTTTCACCGATGCACAAATTGATAGAATCCGCCACTGTTTTCCAGCAAATATTGTTATCAGATCATTTGATCCCACTGCTCTTAGTGACAACATTTCTGAAACTTGGGTAGCTTTTCCGGTTACACCTTTCACCATAGGATACACCTATCCTTTTCCAAACTTTACCCAATCCTTTTTCTCCCTTACCGGCATCTGCTATATCCAAGCTATGCCGATGATCTGGAGGGTCCTATATACCCTTGAAAGGATCATCGAGCAGGAAGAAATTGACATAGGAATGTCAGAGTTGGCTGAGATGTATGATCTCACAACGTTTGGATCCCACCGATATTTGTTCAAACGTAAACCCGGAGAAGAACATCCCATCTTTAAGGCTATCAAAAACGATACCAACTGGAAAAGGCGATTCTTCTTCGTCAGAAGGGATTCTATCCCGGATGAAAGGATTTGCCGAAGAAATGGAGCACTGATGGTAGGATTGGAGGATCCTTAGAAGGATCACTAAGTAAGCTCATTCTGATAATGCTTACTAATATGCTTTTGTTTCTTTTTGTACAGCCATCACATTTTCGCATATCATTCCTTCAGCTGCCACCAAGGGGAGACTTGCTGCCTTTAGAAAGCTTGATCCTGAAACAAGATCATTCAAGACAATCACCCAGGATTCACAAGAGGTATCCTTAGGCTCTGTCACCATGTCAAGTAAGTATCCTGTTCGTTTTATATTCAAATGTTTGAATAAATAGTTATATATGAATAGAATTAGGAAACTTATCTGTTTTGGGTGTGTAGGCGCTGGAAAATCATCAAGATCCGCTTCCAAATTTAGTGTCACTGAGCTAGACACCGTCCGATCCTCCAAGAAGAAGCTTCCTGCCAGCCCAACTGCTTCGATCCCCAAGGCACCCGCTAAAGGAAGGGGTGGCAAGAAAAGAAAAGCCTCCGAAGCTGAGGATCTGCAAGGTCTGCCCCTGATCCGCCACTAGTTCCTTGAATACTTCAATGAGGTAAGGATCCTTATCCCTGCTTTAGGTATCCAGCTTATTTGAGGATCACTTGTTCCTAAACTGTTCTTTATCTTCTTTGCAGAAATTTGCTGAGATTGAAGACTATGTTGGGCATGTCGAGGAGCAGGACAAGAAGATTGCTGACCTCCAACAAGTCGTATTGCTTAAGGATCTCAAGATTGATGACCTCCAAAAGGATCTCAAAGATGCCAAAGCTCAGACAGCCACAATCCTGGTCAACTTCGATTATGAAAAGCACGAAATCACAGAGGATGCCAAGGTCTCCGCTGCCATAGCCATGTACAAGACCAAGCTACAAATGGATCAAGAAGCCCAGGATCCTGCCTTTGACAGGAGCAACTGGGATGTGGAAGGCTGGAAGGCAAGGCTGGCTGAACTGGATGACGAGGAGGAGGCTGAGGAGGTTCTGGCAATTGAGGCTAGTGGTAGTGGCAAGGATCATGGTGGTGAAGCTAGTGGAGCTGGAGGTGGTGATGCAGCGAAGGTGTAGGCTGCAACAATGGGCGATGATGGACATTTCTAGACGTAGCCGGAGCCCATTTTTTAGTTTGGTTATGGTTTTTTTGTTTTGATGATGTTTTGGTAAACAATGGTTGGTCTGTATTTGAACAATAGTAATTAGGGTTGAGGATCATGGATGATCCTTTGAACAATAGGTAGGATTACAAATGGTGGAGGGATCCTCTGTTTGGGGGATGAAGCCATTGTGATCCTACCGTCTTCAATTTCCTGCACTTGTTAGACCTACAAACAATGGCCACCCTTTGCCAACCCATGTGGACGGGCCACGTTTTGCTGGTAGAAACATGGGTTGGCAATTTTGACAACCTTAAAAGGGTTTAAGCTTTTGTGAATAAAATGACTTTAACTTTTTGGCTATATCCTGTGTTGATATCCTTATTGTTATTTTATTTTTCCATCTATTGAGATGTTCATATCGTCTAAACTTATCAAATAAGGAAAAAATTTAAAAAATATCCATTAAGGGTTAAGGACATGATCAAGGATCACATAAAAAAAATAATTTAAGGATCACTATTTCAGTTGTCAAAGGATAAGTGTCACTTAAATACATAATGAATAAAATCAAAATAGTTTAGGATCATACCTGAGAACCCAAGTTAGGATCTTATCCTTCAACAATTAAAATTAGGATAACCCAAGATACAAACCTTAGTTGAAAGTGAGGGTCAAGAATCTTTGGCCATTTATCTTCACAGACCTGAAATAAGATATTACTTGGAACTGAGCCAATATAAGATGAATGTTAGTGATTGGGGACAAGCCCAACAATTCTGGGGACAAGCCCAATATACTGGGGACAAGCCCAAAGGATAACTGGGGACAAGCCCAAAGGATAACTAGGGACAAGCCCAAAGGATAACTGGGGACAAGCCCAAAGGATCGTATGTAAACTGGAGTATGGCCCTTACTGGCGACTATCCAAACTTAGTGACATGAAAATGCCAAAACCTTAGCTAACGTGAAAACGTTAGAAACCTTAGGAACGGATGTATGGTACGTCTACCATTATACGTAGGATCCTGAATATAGCCAGTACAACGAAATTGTCAGCCCCTAAAGCGGGTACTGGTCCCATTGCCATGAACTATACCAGGATCATCGTGCGCTACTGGCGAAACTGGGGACAGGCCCAGACTGGGGACTAGCCCAAACAACTGGATACTTCTGTGGATACTCAATGCTTAGTTAAAGATACCTGAACCTTCAAAACTCAGAAATCAAGTAAAAGGAGGATAAAGGACGCAGGATCCTTATCCTTGTAAGAATAAAAAGAATGAAATAGTTTAAGATTGGAATGTTACCAGAAAGAGGATCATCTATCAGCGGGGATCCTTCAAGGATACTTGTCTGGTAAGGATCATGGATCATGATCACATGAAATATTTCTTCAAATGGATAGCATTCCAAGCTCTAGGTAGCAAATCACCCTCCATTGTTAGCAATCGATATGCCCCCTTTCCTGCTTCAGCTTCAATCAAATAAGGTCCTTCCCACTTTGGTGCTAGCTTTCCATCAGTAGGATTGGTGGTGTTTTGAAATGCTTTCCTTAATACCATATCCCCAACTTGGAATTTCCTGAGCCTGACATTTTTGTTGTAAGCTCCAGCCATCCTTTGTTGATAACTGGCCATCCTTATCCTTGCTAAATCCCTGATTTCTTCTATAGTATCCAAGTCTTGAATCAAGTTTTCAGCATTTTCTTCAGGATCACGAACGCTTGTTCTTGCAGTTGGAACCACCATCTCTGTAGGGATCACTGACTCAGCCCCAAATACCAAAGAAAATGGAGTTTGGCCTGTAGCATTCTTGGGAGTTGTTCTATCAGCCCACAGCACATAAGGTAGTTCTTCTGCCCATTTTCCTTTCTTGGATCCAAGCTTCTTCTTCAAATTGTTGATGATGATCTTGTTGGATGATTCTGCCTGACCATTAGCTTGTGGATGGACTGGTGTTGATGTTATCATCTTAATTCCCCAACTGTCACAAAAGTTAGTGGTTCTATTCCCAATAAATTGGGATCCATTATCACAAATAATTTCAGAAGGGATGCCAAATCTAGTAATAATATTCCTTTTAATAAAGGATATAACTTCCTTTTCTCTGACTTGAGCAAAGGCTTCAGCCTCTATCCACTTAGAGAAGTAATCAGTCATAGCAAGCATGAATACTTTTCCACCTGGTGCCTTAGGAAGCTTTCCAACTATATCCATTCCCCATCTCATGAATGGCCAAGAAGAAGATATAGGATGCAAGAGCTCTGCTGGTTGGTGAAGGATATTACTATGCCTCTGACAAGGATCACACTTCTTGGCATACTCCACAGCGTCCTTCTTCATAGTGGGCCAATAGTATCCTGTTCTCAGGATCCTTGAGAATAACGCCCTGCCCCCAGTGTGATTTCCACAATCTCCTTCATGGAAATCCTTTAGGACTTCTTGAATTTCAAGATCCTCAATGCATCTCAAATATGGTCCTGCAAGAGATCGTTTATACAACATATTATTTAATATTGTAAATTGAGATACCTTAATTTTAAAGGCCCTTGGGTTTTCTCCTGTAGGAATTTCTCCATGTTGTATGTATCTCATGATTGGGAGTATCCATGATCCTGAATGAGATTGGGTATCATCACTAGGGATGATTGCAGAGTCATCTCCTATCTCCATAGCTACATGATCCTTAATAGCAGGGGTCAGGATATGGATAATAGGGATCTCAATATCCTCAGGAATCTTCAAAGATGATCCTAGATTGGCTAATGCATCAGCTTCTGCATTCTCTTCCCTTGGTACCTGTGTCAAACTAAAGGATACAAAAGAGAGTGCCAATTCTTTGACTATCTCCAAATATTTGATTAGCTTTTCACCTTTAACAGCATAGGATCCATTAAAGTGATTAGTGATCAATAAAGAATCTACATGTACCTCAAGATACCTGATACTCATATGCTTTGCAATTTGCAAACCAACTATCAAGGCTTCATATTCAGCCTCATTGTTGGTAGTTTGAAATTCACAAGCTATGGAGTGGGGTATTATGTCCCCCTGTGGCGATTTTAGTAGTATTCCAAGCCCTGTTCCATTCACATTGGAGGATCCATCAGTAAATAGTATCCAAGGATCCTTGGTTTCTTCAAGCTGTTGGACTTCTAGTTCGGCTTCCTTTTGCAAATCACTACTGAAATCTGCCACAAAGTCAGCTAATGCTTGGGATTTAATGGCTGTCCTAGGCTCATATCTTATATCATATGCACTCAACTTCACTGCCCACTTAGCCATCCTACCTGACATTTCAGGTTTCCTGAGAACATTCTTAATTGGGAAATTAGTTTTAACAATAATGGCATGAGTCTCAAAATAATGTCTTAATTTAGTAGATGCCATAATTAATGCAAGGATAAGTTTTTCTAAATGTGAATACCTGGATTCAGCATCAAGTAAGCTCTTACTTACATAATAAACAGGATGTTGTGTACCTTGGTGATCCTTAACAAGGACCGCACTTACTGCTTTTGAGGATACCGCCAAATATAAGGATAACACATCTCCCTTTTCTGGTTTCATTAAGGCTGGGGCTGAGGATAGGTAATCTTTAAGAGCTTTAAGGGCACTTTCATGCTTCTCAGTCCATTCAAATTTCTTGTTTTTCCTCAGGATGTCATAGAACTCCTTGCACTTTTCTAAGGATTTGGATATGAATCTGTTCAAAGCTGCGATCCTGCCAGTCAACCTTTGCACAACCTTAGCATTGGCAGGAGATTTGATATTCACGATAGCCTTAATTTGCTTTGGACTTGCTTCAATGCCCCTCTTTGTTACCATATATCCTAAGAATTTACCTGCCTTTACACCAAAATGACACTTAGAAGGATTTAGTTTCATATTAAATTTATCAAGGATATTGAATGCTTCCTCCAAGTCTTTAAGGTGATCCTCAGCTCTTTTGGACTTAACCACCATGTCATCAATATAGACTTCCATAGTGTATCCAATTTGTTCTTTGAACATCATATTGACAAGCCTTTGATAAGTAGCACCTGCATTCCTTAATCCAAATGGCATAGCAATATAACAGTATATACCAGTTGGGGTCATAAAGGCTGTATCCTCTTGATCGGATGGTTCCATCTGAATTTGTTGAAATCCAGACGAAGCATCCATAAAAGTTAACAACTCATAACCCACGGTAGCATCCACCATGGAGTCAATGTGGGGTAATGGGAAAGGATCCTTGGGACATGCCTTGTTTAAATCTGTAAAATCGACACATACCCTCCACTTTCCATTTTTCTTTTGAACAACAACCACATTGGCTAACCATCTTGGATACTTAACCTCTCTAATCATACCTGCTCGAAGTAGCTTATCTACCTCTTCCTGGATAATAACATTTCTTTCAGGTGCAAACTTCCTCCTCTTTTGATGAATTGGCTTGAATGACCTGTCAATGCCAAGTTTGTGAGTAATTATATCCTTAGATATACCTGTCATGTCTTCATGTTTCCAGGCAAAGGTGGTCTTCCTTCTTTTGAGAAAGGATACTAGCTCTTGTTCAATATCGCTGAGGATCCCTGACCCTATGAAGATCTTGGATTCAGGATCATCAGGATCCATGAGGATTTCTTTCAAATCCTATTCTCTTGCCTCCAAGACGTCTCTTGAAGGATACTTTAATTGCTATTGCTCCCTTGGTCTTGAGGCTGGTTTCATTGATGAGGTATAGCAATTCTTGGCCTCCTGTTGATCACTCTCAATTTTCACCACCCCCCATGGACTTGGAAGCTTTACACACTGATGATAGGTGGATGGAACTGCCTTCATATCATGTATCCATGGCCTGCCAAGGATAACATTAAAACACGATAAGCAATCAATAACACAAAACTTTTGATAAGAATGCAATCCTTCAATATAGATTGGGAGTTTGATGTCCCCCAATGTATTCTTTGTTTCTCCACCGAATCCCACAAGTACTGAGGATCTTGGGATAATATCGGACTCTGGGATATTCATTTTCTTGAGAACATCCAGCTGAATGATGTTCACAGAGCTTCCTCCATCTATAAGGATCCTGCGAACAAAGTGGTTAGAAATAAACAATGTAATTACGAGACTGTCATGGTGAGGATCCTGGATGTCAACACGATCATCCTCATCAAAAGTAATGCCTTTATCCTGGGTGACAACGGAGGTCCTGACGGGTCTGTCTCCATTATCCATCTTGGTTTCCTTAGCGTGTCTTTTTGCTGCTGAGAAGGATGTACCACAGATGTCTCCATTATGACTTGTGCATCTGCCGGAGGAGCAGGAGCCCTTTCTGGGATCCTTTCAAGATCCTGGGTTCTTGACTTTTTTCGTCCCAAGAGTTCCTTTAAATGCCCCTTGCTCAACAAATAACCAATTTCCTTTCTAAGTGCAATACATTCTTCAGTGAGATGCCCAAAATCCTCATGATATGCACACCACTTGGATTTATCCTTTGTAGCAGCTGGTTTATCACTTTTTCTTGGCCACCTAGCTTTCTCACCTAGATTCTGCATTGCAAGGATTAGTTCATTGTTATCAACAGAGAAACAATATTCAGAAATAGGAGGATAATTCTCATCATCCTCTTCTTGTTCCACTGCATGCACATTCTGGTTATCAGATCTGTTATAGGACTTGGATTTGTTGTTCCTGAAGTAGGATCCTTGCTTATCCTGTTTTGAGGATCCTGTCAATCTGTCCTGGATCCTTTTGTCATCCTCTAGGCGGATGAATCTAAGGGCTCTAGTCCTTACTTCATCAAGATTCCTCCAATGTGTCATAACAAGATCATCATAGAATAATGAATCCCTAAGCAATCCCATTTTACAGGCTTCAACAGCCGTAGCTATATCCAAATTGGGAATATCTAAGGATTCTTTACTAAACTTAGTGATATAATCTCTAAGTGATTCATTTTGACCTTGTGTTACCCTATATAGATCACTAGTTAATCGTTCAAACTTTCTGCTACAGGAGAATTGACTATTGAACAAGTTAACTAAATTAGCAAATGAAGTAATAGAGTAAGGGGGAAGACTTAGCAGCCATTTAAGAGCAGATCCTGTAAGTGTGGACCCAAATCCCTTGCATAGACATGCTTCTTTCAACCTTTCCGGAATTGGATTGATCTCCATCCTCTCCCTGTATTGAGCTACATGCTCTTCTGGATCCGTTGAACCATCATATAGCTTCATTGATGGTATCTGGAATCTTTTAGGTATCTCAGCATCACACAAAGGTGGTGCAAAACGAGATATCCTATGGCTACCATCCGCAATATCAGGAATGGGTTTAACCACTCCTGGTACACTGGATATCATATCCTTAAGCTTCTGCAGTTCCCTAGCCATGGCTTGATTGATACCTGTATCCTGCATAAAGCCATGGTTAGTGTTATATAAATTATTAAAAGTGTTACCTCCCACAGGATTCGAGTTTGGAATTGCGGATGTGAATCCATCTTGTCGAGACTCTGGCATGATTGAAGGACCAGAGGAGGCAATGGTCTGCATTGGTATGAAGTCTCCTTGATGGACGTCTGAGTTCTGAGGTTGCATATTTCTTGAGTATCCTTGATTTTGAAGGGGGTTGGATCCTTGGAATTGTGATGATCCTTGAATCTGAAAGGATCCTGGGATCAGGGAGGATCCTTGGACCTGGGAGGATCCTTGGACCTGGGAGGATCCTTGAACCTGGGAGGATCCTTGGACCTGGGAGGATCCTTGGACCTGGGAGGATCCTTGTACTGCATGCATTCCCACATATCCTCCTGACATGAGGTATCCCTGATGCTGAGAAGAGGATCTTAATGGTTGAGAAGAGGATCCCTGAGGCTGGAAGCAAGAGCCAAATGCCTGACTCATTGTTGTTGTCCCATAGCCCCTTCCTGATAGTTCACCCAAGTATTGCACGTCCGGAACTGCTGAGTATTGTGAGGTTATAACCGGAGTGTCGAAGTTCAGTGATCTTGGCATCAGAGGGGAGTGATCCTCCACTGATTTCTTCTGTTTCTTGATTTCATCGATCTCCCGGAGGATCCTTTCGTTGGTCTTATCCTACTCTTGTGCATGATTCTTCATCTGCAAAATCAAGGCATAGAGATCATTAGTAGTAGGATTAGTTGAAACAGAAGAAGTAGGTGGTTTTTGGAAAATAGGAGTTGGTTTCTTCGCAGCATTCTCAGCATTCTTCTGGGATCCAGAAGGTGGTGGAGGCAAAGGAGGAACGCCTTGTGAAGAACTGAATGAGGGCATCAAACTTGAAGTATTCTTCACTGAGGAAGCCATCTGTTTGGTTGTAGCGAACCGAAATAACCACGAAAACACGAATCTTTCTAAGAATGAAGCACCAATTGCCCCACGGTGGGCGCCAAACTGTTTTGGTCAAAAATCAAGCAATGACAATGTAACCAAACTTTCTGTTGTGAGGTATGATGCTTGAATTGATGAACAATAATAAGGATCACTATGAAGTGTAATGAACAAATGACACGAAGATTTATACGGGGAAAAAGCCCTTGATCAAGAGTTGATCTCCGGCACAAAAAACCCCGGGTGATGGAAACTACCGATCACCAATTCAAATTAAACAAACAATCTGTTACAACTTCGGATGATAGCGAGCTAAGTACAAGGATCACTATAGTGTAACGTGTAGAAATGTATGAAAAACGCTAAGTGTTTTGTCGAGAGCCAGTGAGAGCGGTTGTATGAGTGTGTGTGTAGCCAAAAATAGCTAAGTGTCTCTAATATAGCTCGCTGCCCCTTTACAAATAGAAAATATCAAGCCTAACTAACATTCCGCAAATGGTGCAAGTCTTCCACGACTCCACAACGTCCATTTCTGGCTAAGCACGTGCGGAATAGACTAAGAATATTCTCCAGGAATGTCGCCAAGACTAAGTCCAAGTTGATATTCCTGCAAAACATTCACGAATTCAAAGTAGACAATCGTTAGTACTGGGATCCTTATAGTGATCCATGATCCTGATCCTGCAACACTTCTGAGGATTACTACTTCAGACAGAATTGAGGATCACTAAATCCAACATCAAATAAGGATCACTGGTCATTTAGAAATCCACCCCTAACAGTATCCAAATCTTGAATCAAGTTTTTGGCATTTCCCTCAGGATCACGGATGCTTGTTCTAGCAGTAGGAACCACCATCTCTGTAGGGATCACTGATTCTGCTCCAAACACTAAAGAAAATGGAGTCTGGCCAGTAGCATTCTTGGGGGTTGTTCTATCAGCCCATAGTACATAAGGTAGCTCTTCTGCCCATTTTCCTTTCTTGGACCCAAGCTTCTTCTTCTTCTTCAAGTTGTTGATGATGATCTTGTTGGATGATTCTGCTTGACCATTAGCTTGTGGGTGGATTGGTATTGATGTTATCATCTTAATCCCCCAGCTGTCACAAAAGTTAGTAGTTCTACTCCCAATAAATTGGGATCCATTATCACAAACAATTTCAGAAGGGATACCAAATCTAGTAATAATATTTCTTTTAATAAAAGATATCACTTCTTTTTCTCTGAATTGAGCAAGGGCTTCAGCCTCTATCCACTTGGAGAAGTAATCAGTCATGGCAAGCATGAACACTTTTCCTCCTGGTGCTTTGGGAAGTTTACCAACTATATCTGTTTTGGTCAAAAAATCTGATGAGGATAATGCAACCAAACTCTTTGTTACAGGGTATGATGCTCAAAATGTAGAACAATGACAAGGATCACTTCAATGTAAATTGCACAAATGACACAAGGATTTATACGGGGAAAAAGCCCTTGATCAAGAGTTGATCTCCGGCACAAAAAACCCCGGGTGATGGAAACTACCGATCACCAAGCTCAAATAAATCAATAAATGTTTACAACTTCGGATAGTAACGAGCTAGGTACAAGGATCACTATGGTGAAATGTGTAAAAATGAGTGAAAACTAATAAGTGTTCGTCGAGAGCTTCAAGAGTGCGATTATATGAGAGTGTGTGTAGCTGAAAATGGCTAAGTGTTCTAATTCTAGCTCGTCACCCCTTTAAAAATAGAAGTTAGCTACAATAACAAACTATCCGACTTTTGTGCCAAGCTCCCACGTTCTCCACAACGTCCATTTCCAGTCAAACGTGTGCGAAATACCCGTGGAATATTCCATAGTAACGTTGCCAAGACCAAGTCAAGCTCGTTATTCCTGCGAAGTAATACAAAACACAAACAAACAATCGTTAGTATGAGGATCCTTAAGGTGATCCATGATCCTGATCCTGAAGCTCTTCTGAGGATCACTATCTGTCACAGAAGTAAGGATCATTAATTAGGATAACAAGTAAGGATCACTAATTGTTAGAAAATCCTCCCCTAACAATTGCCCCAAAAATATAAGGAGTGATATGTAAAATGAGCGAGTTATGTTTTCTTGATCTTATCCGCAACTAACTATCGTAAATATAGCCGTTATTGTTGAACTATCCGTTGCAACCATGACGTCACAGAAGTGACAACCCTGCACAATCATGATTATAAATAGGAGATAGAGATAGGATCGATTGCATTTAAAATTTCAGAGAGACTCCCTTTATAACTGCATTCCGAAGATAATCAGGTATTCTCTCTTCATCTTCTTCCTTCTCTTGCTCTGTTTTTCTTACTTTATCATTATCTCTTCAAGAAACTATTGTTCAAGTACAAACCATTAAATTGTTCAACATCACAACCACAGAAGACCTACTACCAAATTTAAAAATTGGGCTCCGGCTGCGTCTAGGAATGTCCATCATCGCCCAATTGTGCAGCTTACACCTTTGCTGCATCCTCTTCCCCTCCGGCTGCGGTATCCTTCATCAGATCCTTTCCACTGCCACTTGCCTCAATCGCCAAAACCTCCTCAGCCTCCTCATCATCCTCGAGATCGGCCAACCTTGCTTTCCAGCCCTCAACATCCCAGCTGCTTTTATCAAAGTTAGGATCTTGAGCTTCCTGGGCCATCTTCAATTTTGTCTGATACATTGTGATGGCAGCAGAGACCTTAGCATTTTCTATGAGATCATGCTTCTCATAGTCAAGGTCAATCAGAAGTTTAGCCGTCTTAGTCTTGGCATCTTGGAGTTCTTTCTGAAGATCAGCAATGGCAAGGTCTTTAAGCACGGCAACCTGTTGGAGGTCAGCAATCTTCTTATCCTGCTCCTCGACATTCCCCACGTAATCTTCAATCTCATCAAATTTCTGCAAAGAAAAGGACAAAGCAGTTCAAGATCAGGTGATCCTCATATGAGTAGGATACCTAGGCAGAATTGGTGATCCTTACATCATTGAAGTATTCAAGGAACTGGTGGCGGATCAGTGGTAGGCCTTGAAGGTCCTCAGTGTCAGAAGTTTTCCTCTTCTTACCACCCTTTCCTTTAGTGGGTGCTTTGGGAATGGAGATGCTAGGACTAGTAGTGGACCTCTTCTTCCTGGATCGAACAACATCAAGGTCAGCCGTGTTGAACTGGGATACAGGCTTGGCAGATTTTCCGGCACCTACACAATCAAAACAAGATAAGTGTCCTACTCTTATTTCAATTTAATTATTTATTTTAATATTTAAACTATAAATCAAGCAGGATACTTACTTGACATGGTAATGGAACCTGGGGATACTTCCTGTGAATCTTGGTGTCTATCTTGAATGTCCTTGTTTCAGGATCAAGCTTCCAAAAAGCAGCACGCCTATCCTTGGTTGCAGGTGATGTGATGATGTGTGAGACAGAAATAGCTGCATAACACAAGACAAAAAGGGGGTCAGTAATCCTTATACAAAAACAAGACTACCTGGTGATCCTTCTCAGGATCCTCTGGCCTACCATGGGTGGACCATGTCCTTGGTAGATCCCTTCCGTTTGGAATGGTATCCCTCCTGACAAAGAAGAAGCGACGTTTCCAATTTGTGTCATTCTTGGTGACTTTAAGAAGGGGGTGTTCTCCGTCGGGTTTTCGTTTGAACAAATAACGATGGGAACCAAAGGTAGTAAGATCATACAATTGTGTCAGCTCTGACATTCCTAAATCAATGCCCTCCTGCTCGATGATCCTCTCCAGGGTATACAAAACCCTCCAAATCATCGGCATGGCTTGGATGTAAGAGATGCCGGTAAGGGAAAAGAAGGATTGTGTAAATTCTGGGAAAGGATAGGTGTATCCTATGGCGAATGGAGTAACTGGAAAGGCAACCCATGTTTCTGAAACATAGTCGCTCAGAATAGTAGGATCAAAGGGTTTGAAAAAAGCACTCGCCGGAAAGCAATGACGAATCTTGTCTATCTGAGCATCGTTAAAGTAACACCTCTCATTTTTGGAGTCTTTGATGATCTTTTGACTCTTCAAGGGACTATCCTTCTGGTGATCCTTGGCGGGGGAGGACCGGAGCATCATTCTTGAAGAGATAATGATAAAGTAAGAAAAACAGAGTAAGAGAAGGAAGAAGATGAAGAGAGAATACCTGTCTATCTTCGGAATGCAGTTATAAAGGGAGTCTTTCTGAAATTTTAAATGCATTTGATCCTATCTCTATCTCCTATTTATAATCATGATCGTGCAGGGTTGTCACTTCTGTGACGTCACGATTGCAACGGCTAGTTCAACAATAACGGCTATATTTACGATAGTTAGTTGCGGATAAGATCAAGAAAACATAACTCGCTCATTTTACATATCACTCCTTATATTTTGGGGGCAATTATTAGGGGAGGATTTTCTAACAATTAGTGATCCTTATTCGTTATCCTAATTAATGATCCTTACTTCTGTGACAGATAGTGATCCTCAGAAGAGCTTCAGGATCAGGATCATGGATCACTTTAAGGATCCTCGTACTGACGATTGTTTATTTATGTTTTGTATTACTTCGCAGGAGTAACAAGCTTGACTTGGTCTTGGTAACGGTACTAAGGAATATTCCACGGGCATTTCGCACACGATTGACCAAAAATGGACGTTGTGGAGAACGTGGGAGCTTGGCACAAAAGTCGGATAGTTAGTTATTGTAGTTAACTTCTATTTTAAAAGGGGTAACGAGCTAGAATTAGAACACTTAGTCATTTTCAGCTACACACACTCTCATATACTCGCACACTTGAAGCTCTCGACGAACATTCATTCGTTTTCACTCACTTTTACACATTTCACGATAGTGATCCTTGTACCTAGCTCGTTACTATCCGAAGTTGTAAACATTTATTCATTAATTTGAGCTTGGTGATCGGTAGTTTCCATCACCCGGGGTTTTTTGTGCCGGAGATCAACTCTTGATCAAGGGCTTTTTCCCCGTATAAATCCTTGTGTCATTTGTGCAATTTACATTGAAGTGATCCTTGTCATTGTTCTACATTATTAGCATCATACCCCGTAACAGAGAGTTTGGTTGCAATATCCTCATCAGATTTTTTGACCAAAACAATAACCAATGTTATGCTAAGGATACCTGAACTTTCAAAACTTAAAATCACGTGAGAGATGGATAAAGGACACATGATCCTTATCCGTATATGAGAAAATAAAGAAATGAAATAGTTTAAGATTAGTATATTACCAAAGTAAGAATCACCGATATTTTAAGGATCCTTCAAGGATACTCCTAACGTAAGGGTCATCTGTGCCATGAGGATCCTGGTCACATGAAATACTTCTTCAAGTGGACAGCATTCCAAGCTCTTGGTAGCAAATCACCTTCCATGGTTAGCAATCTATATGCCCCCTTTCCTGCTTCAGCTTCAATCAAATAAGGGCCTTCCCATTTTGGAGCCAATTTTCCATCAGCAGGATTGGTGGTATTCTGAAATGCTTTCCTTAATACCATATCTCCAACTTGAAACTTCCTGATCCTAACATTTTTGTTGTAAGCACCAGCCATTCTTTGTTGATAGCTGGCCATCCTTATCCTAGCCATATCCCTGATTTCTTCAATAGTATCCAGGTCTTGAGCCAAGTTCTCATCATTCTCCTCAGGATCACGGGTACTTGTTCTAGCAGTTGGAACAACCATTTCTGTTGGGATCACTGATTCTGCCCCAAATACCAAAGAGAATGGTGTTTGACCAGTAGCATTCTTAGGGGTTGTCCTATCAGCCCAAAGCACATAAGGTAGTTCTTCTGCCCATTTCCCTTTCTTGGATCCAAGCTTCTTCTTCAAATTGTTGATGATGATCTTGTTGGATGATTCTGCTTGACCATTAGCTTGTGGGTGGACTGGTGTTGATGTTATCATCTTAATCCCCCAGCTGTCACAAAAGTTAGTGGTTCTGCCCCCAATAAATTGGGAACCATTATCACATATAATTTCAGAAGGAATTCCAAATCTAGTTATAATATTTCTTTTAATGAAGGATATAACTTCCTTTTCTCTGACTTGGGCAAAAGCTTCAGCCTCTATCCACTTGGAGAAGTAATCAGTCATAGCAAGCATGAATACTTTTCCACCAGGTGCCTTAGGGAGCTTACCAACTATATCCATACCCCATCTCATAAATGGCCAAGAGGAGGATATAGGATGCAATAATTCAGCTGGTTAATGAAGGATATTCCTGTGTCTCTGACAAGGATCACATCTCTTAGCATACTCCACAGCATCTCTCTTCATGGTTGGCCAGTAGTATCCTGTCCTCAGGATCCTTGAGAATAATGCCCTGCCCCTAGTGTGGTTTCCACAATCTCCTTCATGGAAGTCTTTTAAAACTTCTTGGATTTCAGGATCCTCAATGCATCTCAAGTATGGTCCTGCAAGAGATCGTCTATACAACATATTATTTAAAATTGTGAATTGAGATACCTTAGATTTGAAAGCCCTAGGGTTTTCTCCTGTAGAAATCTCTCCATGTTGTAAGTATCTCATAATTGGTGAGATCCATGATCCTGATCCTGAATGGGATTGAGTATCCTCACTAGGGATAATTGCAGAATTCTTTCCTATCTCCATAGCCACATGATCCTCGATAGCCGGGGTCAGGATATGGATAATAGGGATTTTGATATCCTCCGGGATCTTCAAGGATGATCCTAAGTTAGCCAATGCATCAGCTTCTGTATTTTCTTCCCTTGGTACCTGCGTCAAACTAAAGGAAACAAAAGAGAGTGCCAAATTTTTGACTATCTCTAAATATTTGGTTAGCTTTTCACCTTTAACAGCATAGGATCCATTAAAGTGGTTTGTAATTAACAACGAATCTACATGTACCTCAAGATACCTGATCCCCATATGCTTTGCAATTTGCAAACCACAAATTAAGGCTTCATATTCAGCCTCATTGTTAGTGGTTTGGAACTCACAAGCTATAGAGTGGGGTATTATGTCCCCCTGTGGCGATTTTAGTAGTATTCCAAGCCCTGTGCCTTTGACATTTGAGGATCCATCAGTATAGAGTATCCAAGGATCCTTGGTCTCCTCTAGCTGCTGGACTTCTAACTCAGCTTCTTTTTTGTAAATCACTACTGAAATCAGCCACAAAGTCAGCTAATGCTTGGGATTTGATGGTTGTCCTAGGCTCATATCTTATATCATATGCACTTAGCTTCACTGCCCACTTAGCCATCCTTCCTGACATCTCTGGTTTCCTGAGGACATTCTTAATTGGGAAATTAGTTCTAACAACAATAACATGAGTTTCAAAATAATGTCTCAACTTAGTGGATGCCATAATTAATGCAAGAATAGGCTTTTCAAGGTGTGAATACCTGGATTCGGCATCAAGTAAACTTTTACTTACATAATAGACGGGATGTTGTGTACCTTCGTGATCCTTAACAAGGACCGCACTTACTGCTTTTGATGATACTGCAAGATATAAGGATAGCACATCGCCTTTTTCTGGTTTCATCAAGGCCGGGGCTGAGGATAGGTAATCTTTGAGGGCTCTTAAAGCATTTTCATGCTTCTCAGTCCACTCAAATTTCTTGTTCTTCCTTAGGATATCATAGAATTCTTTGCACTTCTCTGAGGATTTGGATATAAATCTGTTCAAAGCTGCTATCCTGCCTGTTAGCCTTTGAACATCCTTAGCATTGGCCGGAGATTTGATGTTCACTATTGCTTTGATTTGTTCCGGGCTAGCTTCAATGCCTCTCTTTGTCACCATATATCCTAAGAATTTACCTGCTTTAACACCAAAGTGACATTTTGAAGGATTAAGTTTCATGTTATATTTGTCAAGGATATCGAATGCTTCCTCCAAGTCCCTTAGGTGATCCTCAGCTTTTATGGATTTTACCACCATATCATCTATGTAAACCTCCATAGTTTGTCCAATCTGATCCTTGAACATCATATTCACCAGCCTTTGATATGTTGCACCTGCATTTCTTAGTCCGAACGGCATAGCAATATAGCAGTATATACCAGTTGGAGTCATGAAGGCTGTATCCTCTTGGTCGGATGGTTCCATTTGGATTTGTTGAAATCCAGATGAAGCATCCATAAAAGTTAACAGTTCATGACCCGCAGTTGCATCCACCATGGAGTCAATGTGGGGTAATGGGAAAGGATCCTTGGGACATGCCTTATTTAAATCGGTAAAATCGACACATACCCTCCACTTTCCGTTTTTCTTTTGAACAACAACCACATTGGCCAACCATCTTGGATATTTGACCTCTCTAATCATACCTGCCCGGAGCAACTTCTCTACCTCTTCTTGGATAATGGCATTCCTTTCCGGTGCAAACTTTCTTCTCCTTTGATGGATTGGTTTGAAGGACCTATCAATGCCAAGTTTGTGAGTGATTACATCTTTAGATATACCAGTCATGTCTTCGTGTTTCCATGCAAAGGTAGTCTTTCTCCTTTTGAGGAAGGATATGAGGTCTTCCTTCATACCGCCAAGGATCCCTGATCCGATATAGATTTTGGATTCAGGATCATCAGGATCCATGAGGTCTTCTACCACATCCTGTTCTCTTGCCTCCAAGACATCCCTTGGAGGATACTTTGATTGCTATTGCTCCCTTGACTTCGAGGCTGGTTTCATCGATGAAGTATAGCAATTCTTAGCCTCCTGCTGATCACTATCAATCTTCACTATTCCCCAAGGACTAGGGAGCTTCACACATTGATGGTAGGTAGATGGGACTGCCTTCATATCGTGTATCCAGGGCCTGCCCAGGATAACATTACAACAAGATAAACAGTCAATAACACAAAATTTTTGATAAGAGTGTAGGCCTTCAATATATATTGGGAGTTTAATGTCCCCCAGGGTATTCTTAGTTTCGCCACTGAATCCCACGAGCACGGAGGATCTTGGTATGATGTCGGATTCGGGAATACCCATCTTCTTTAGAACATCAAGCTGGATAATGTTCACTGAGCTTCCTCCGTCTATAAGGATCCTGCGGACAAAATGGTTAGAAATGAAAAGAGTAATAACCAAACCATCGTGATGAGGATCCTGGATATCAACACGATCATCCTCATCAAAGGTTATGACTTTTCCTTCGGTGACACTTGATGTTCGAACGGGTCTTTCTCCATTATCCATTTTAGTTTCCTTTGCATGCCTTTTAGCTGCTGAGAAGGATGTACCACAAATGTCTGATCCTCCAGAAATAAAGTTTATTACTTGTGCATCTGCTGGAGGGGTTGGAGCCTTCTCAGGGATCCTTTCAGGATCCTGAGTCCTTGACTTTTTTCTTCCCAACAATTCTTTTAGATGCCCCTTGCTCAACAAGTATCCAATTTCCTTTCTTAGTGCAATGCATTCTTCTGTGAGATGCCCAAAATCTTCATGGTATGCACACCACTTTGATTTATCCTTAGTTGCAGCTGGCCTATCATTTTTTCTGGGCCATCTAGCTTTATCACCTAGATTCTGCATCGCAAGGATTAGTTCATTGTTATCAACAGAAAAACAATATTCAGAAATTGGAGGATAATCCTTATCATCCTCTTCTTGATCAACAGAATGCACGTTATGGTTATCAGATCTGTTGTAGGATCTGAACTTGTTGTTCCTGAATGAGGATCCTTGCTTATCTTGCTTTGAGGATCCTGCTAACCTCTCCTGGATCCTCTTGTCATCCTCTAGCCGAATGAACCTAAGTGCTCGGGTTCTTACTTCATCTAAGTTCCTGCATGGTGTCATAACAAGATCATCATAGAACGACGAATCCCTAAGTAATCCCATTTTAAAGGCCTCAACAGCCGTGGCTATATCCAAGTTGGGAATGTCTAAGGATTCTTTACTGAATTTGGTAATGTAATCCCTTAATGATTCATTATGACCCTGGGTTATCCTATATAGATCACTAGTTAATCATTCAAATTTTCTACTACAAGAAAACTGATTATTAAACAGGTTAACTAGATTAGCAAATCAGGTAATAGAGTAGGGGGAAGACTTAGCAGCCATTTGAGAGCTGATCCAGTAAGAGTGGATCCGAATCCCTTGCACATGCATGCTTCCTTTAACCTTTCTGGGATTGGATTGATCTCCATCCTCTCCCTGTATTATGCTATGTGTTCTTCAGGATCCGTCGAACCATCATACAGCTTCATTGTTGGCACATGGAACCTCTTGGGTATCTCAGCATCACAGATTGGTGGTGCAAAATGAGATATCTTGTGGCTCCCATCTGCAATCTCTGGGATAGGTTTGACCACTCCTGGAACACTTGATATCATATCCTTTAGCTTTTGCAATTCTCTAGCCATGGCATGATTGATACCTGGATCCTGCATAAGACCATGGTTAGTAGTATAAGAATTATTAAAAGTGTTACCTCCCATTGGATTCAAATTAGGAAGAATGGATGTTAATCCATATTGTTGGGGCTCTGGAATGATCGAGGGACCAGTAGAAGCATTGGTCTGCATTGGAATAAAATCTCCCTGATGGACATCTGAACTTCCTGTTTGCAAACTCCTCAAGGATCCTGGCATCTAGAAGGATCCCTGAAACTGGGACGATCCTGGAACAAAGGAGGATCCTTGAACCTGGGATGATCCTGGAACAAAGGAGGATCCTTGAACCTGGGATGATCCTGGAACAAAGGAGGATCCTTGAACCTGGGATGATCCCGGAACAAAGGAGGATCCTTGAACCTGGGATGATCCTGGAACAAAGGAGGATCCTTGAATCTGGGATGATCCTGGAACAAAGGAAGATCCTTGAATCTGCTGCGCTCCTGAATATCCTCCTGAATTCGTGAGGGATCCCATATGCTGAGGATAGGATCCCGCTGGCTGGAAATAGGAACCCGATGCCTGGGTCACTGTTGTTGTTCCGTAGTGCACTCCTTTTGGTCCACCCACATATTGAACATCTGGAACCACTGATGGCTGAGAAGTAATCATCGGAGTGTCAAAATTCAAAGATCTGGGCATCAGTGGGGAATGATCCTCTGCCGTTTTCTTTTGTTTCTTGAGATCTCCGATTTCTTTGAGAATCCTTTCATTGGTCTTATCCTGTTGCTATATATGATCCTTCATCTGCAAAATCAAAGTAAACATGTCACTAGTAGTGGGAGTGTAAGAAGCAGAAGAAGTTGGAGGTTTTGAGAAAATGGGAGTTGGTTTCTTCGCAGCATTCTCAGCATTCTTCTGGGATCCAGAAGGTGGTGGAGCCAAAGGGGGAACGCCTTGGTCAAAAAATCTGATGAGGATAATGCAACCAAACTCTTTGTTACAGGGTATGATGCTCAAAATGTAGAACAATGACAAGGATCACTTCAATGTAAATTGCACAAATGACACAAGGATTTATACGGGGAAAAAGCCCTTGATCAAGAGTTGATCTCCGGCACAAAAAACCCCGGGTGATGGAAACTACCGATCACCAAGCTCAAATAAATCAATAAATGTTTACAACTTCGGATAGTAACGAGCTAGGTACAAGGATCACTATGGTGAAACGTGTAAAAATGAGTGAAAACTAATAAGTGTTCGTCGAGAGCTTCAAGAGTGCGATTATATGAGAGTGTGTGTAGCTGAAAATGGCTAAGTGTTCTAATTCTAGCTCGTCACCCCTTTAAAAATAGAAGTTAGCTACAATAACAAACTATCCGACTTTTGTGCCAAGCTCCCACGTTCTCCACAACGTCCATTTCCAGTCAAACGTGTGCGAAATACCCGTGGAATATTCCATAGTAACGTTGCCAAGACCAAGTCAAGCTCGTTACTCCTGCGAAGTAATACAAAACACAAACAAACAATCGTTAGTATGAGGATCCTTAAGGTGATCTATGATCCTGATCCTGAAGCTCTTCTGAGGATCACTATATGTCACACAAGTAAGGATCATTAAACAAGTATTCAAACTTGTCGGGTCAAAATCACATTCAATCTGGTCTTCGCTTAATCGTGCGTACGAACCGTATCTTTGAAACTAACCGGTCTAAGCATAAGCTTAATTAAAGACCCGTTAGAATTCTAATAGGTTATTATAAACCTTCGTTCCAGATTAGGAGTACCAGTAAAAGCTACTTGCATTTTGCTTATTGTGATTATTACATTGCTCAGGTAAATACTTTTAACTTATTTTCCCTATACGGGCTTGGGTTACGGTATATAGCATACCGCTTGATCGGGCATCAAATCTTCCATCGTTGGGTGGTTAATTGAATAATTTGATCGGCTTGTTTAAACAGTCTTGTTTACTTAAAAGCCTTTGGGGGGTTAATGACCATGTCCCGGATATCCTTGGCATCATTTTACGAAATGGCCACGACCTAAGCGCGGAGTGTAGGCGTACACTCGTCAGTGCATAAATAGTTGATGTGGTGTGTCTATTGATCTTTAACCCGGTACGTCCGGGCTACTGAACGCATAAGGAACATGTAATTCGTTCACAAGGTTATATATTTAAATAATTCTCCCAAGTTATAAAATGTTTATGCCACGTGCATCCAAACCAATTTTCAATCATTTTCCAAAATGAGTCAGTTGATTGTATTTACCAGTGTAAACTGACGTATTTTCCCAAAAAGATTAAATGCAGGTACTAAGCGTAATTGGCTGGGATTTTCTCCTTAGCATCAATAAAGAGTCTCGCAAGCTTAAGATGCCTACCGTCTGTTGAACTACTATTTATTTTTGATCCTTCTGTGGACAAACATTCAACTGTTGTGATACACGATATTACAATATTATTGAAGTTGAATTTATATTTTTCATTTGCTTCCGCTGTGCATATTTATATATTGTGTTGTTTGACTATTATGTTGCCAACCACGTCACGATACTCCCCCACCGGTGACACGTGGAAATCGGGGTGTGACAGGTTGGTATCAGAGCCAACATTGAGTGAATTAAACACTAGCCTTTTGTGTTTAATCTCAATGACACAATTGCACATTTCTAAACTTTCGAGTCTAGACATATAACATAGGACAAATTCTATTTTGTTTTTGTTGTCCTTTATTTTATAGATATACTTTTGTTGTTATCTCATGTTATATTGACAGGATTGAAAATGCTGCCAAGATTCTTCCGAAGAAGAGGACGAGGAAAGGGGCCAATCACCGCCCCCAATGACAACGAGGCAGGACCTTCGGATGTGCGAGCTCCTTCTACTACCAAGAGCGACGATCCCTGGCAGAACCGGAGGAACCTTTTCAAGCCGGCTAGACGGTCGGTCTCACACAGTTCAACACCTCCTGTTCATAACCCTTATGGACCACAGCCAGAGTATGAGCCCAATAACCCTCAACCTTCCTACATACCGTTACAGCGATCCTTATCGCACCACTCCTTTGGTGACCCTACACCTGTTTTTAGGGGCCGGTTTAACCCAGCAAATTTTCTGCAAGAACCAATGGGTTTTAACCCATTGGGACCAGAGGACCACTTCTCAGGAGACAACGCTATGGATATGGACGAGGACACGGACCCCGTCGAGCCAGCAACCGGAACTCCCAACCATTCGATCGAGATCTCGGATGGATCTTCTTTCCACGGATCACCCTACGGTGGTCCAGACAGCTTTCAAGCTATGTTTACCCGGCACGAATGGTACTATACACATCCTCGCCATTCACCTCCTCAGCAGCAGCAGCAGCAACAGGATCCCTCTGAGGATTCAAGATTTGTGGCAGTCACGCCACCACCTCCACCGCCACCAGTTCAACCGGCACCTCCGCAACCGCCAAGGCGTAGGAGAACCGGAGCGCGTATGTCTGCGCGAGCGGGAGACTTTCATTTTAGTTCCCCACACCAATCAAGTGGCAGCCATTACCCGCCACTTCCGGAGGACCCACAAATGGGTGGACCCTCACACCCAGTTGCACCGCAACCACCGCCTATGGGTTTTGATAACCCAATTCCGGCATACACGGGTTCCATGGCGTATAACCCGTTTGAACAGCCAGTGCACACCAACTACAACTACGCCGAAGCCGACCCATACATGGTAGCGGCTAACTACAACACCCAAGGACCCTATGGAGATCCATGGGGAGTAGGTTACCCAACACATTCGTACCAAATACCTCCAAGACCTATGATCAGGCAACAATCGCAACCACCAAGGTTCTCCCCACCAGAGCGTGAAGAAATTCTGCAAAGGTTGGACCATGTAGAGCGAGAATTTCACAGGGAACGAAGGGAGCGACAAACTTTCTTCCAAGGATTAACGAGCCTAATACAAGGGAAGAGCAAGAAGGACCACTGAATCCTTCCAATTGTTGTTGAGCCCCTGCGTGGGCAAGTCTTGTTGTATAAACCCCTGCGTGGGTATGCTTTTTTGTTTTGACCCCTGCGTGGGTCTATCTTTCTATTAACCCCTACGAGGGTATGTTATTTGTGTAAGTCCCTGCGTGGACTATTATGTTATTAAGCCCTACGTGGGTATGTTTGTTATTAAGCCCCTGCGTGGGTATGTGTGTTATTAAGCCCCTGCATGGGTAAGTACTTGTTTAAACCCCTACGTAGGTAAGTTTGTTTGTTGAAAAGTCCCGTTTAGGACGACATGTAATCTTTTGATAAGTAATGGAATGTTATGTTTATAAATTTCATCTTGCTATTATATGCATAAATGTTATATATGAAATAAATAAATTAAAATTCATTCCTTTTAAAAATAATCTGCCTACTTTAAATATTAATTAAGGATCTTAAAGGTGAAACCTAGCCTTCGGGTCAATTAAAAGACTGGGCCAAGATGGTAAGGCCTGTTAAAAAGATTCAAATTCCAGTTAACATCTGAAAACATGTTAACACTCCTGGCAGATGTGATTCATTTAAAAATCACACGTTATTATATAAGGGTCTTTTCAAAGATTCCAATCCCAACTAAATGATCTCTGAATCATGGGTTAAATCATCAATTAAGATGATCATATTTTGACCATACGTGGTAATGTGATGCCTACGGGCCTTGCTCATTTCCATATGAGCCAAAAGACAGTGGTAGCGATGACTCCCTGTCCGAAAAAGGTAATAAACTATGTTCAAACCTTAAAAGCCTTGATTCTCTGAAATCATAGCTTATAATTTAAAATGTCCTTGTGACTAGGCCTTATGTGCTAATATATATTGTTATTGTTTATAATTAGGATAAAATTATAATTGAAATCCTAATTGAATACGATTAATAAATTAACCAAATATGGTCTCTGTTTACCATGGTTAATGAATTACCCTAAGGGGCAATTCCATAATAAACTCCCAAATAAACTATTGTCCTTGTTTTCTGTAACAGTTCAATTAAAATGGCTAACTCAGACGAAATTAATAGCCATCCAGTGGAGAATTATTGATAACGCCCGAGTTAATTTAACGGGTGCTGAACTTAAAGCGTTAGTTGACGAGGCTGTTACAAAGGCATTGGAACGGCAGTACGAAGAGTATAGTGGGACTCGGAGCAGGACCCTATCTACGCCGCATTCGAATCCACCTTCCAAAAAGGAAGAACCCAAGAAAGATGATGATAGACTTTCCTCAAACCACCACAGTGCTCCATCTCAGCAGGTTGTACTTAATCAAGAACCCCGTACTAAGGGTTGCTCCTATAAATACTTTGTCTCGTGCAAGCCCAAGGATTTTACTGGGGAAAAGGGAGCCATTGACTGCATGACGTGGTTAGACGAGATGTACACGGTTGTGGATATCAGCGGATGCGCTGAGAGAGATGTAGTCAAGTTTGTGTCGCAATCTTTTAAGGGTGAAGCTTTAGCCTGGTGGAGATCTCTGATTCAAGCCACCGGGAAAATCCCATTGTACAACATGTCATGGGATCAATTTGTTGCCCTCATCAGGGAAAATTACTGTCCTCAGCATGAGGTGGAGAAGATAGAGTCCGATTTTCTATCATTAGTGATGACAAACCTTGACTGTCAAGCTTACCTCACGAGCTTCAACACAATGCCCCGGTTGGTTCCATATCTGGTGACCCCGGAACCAAAAAGAATAGCTCGTTTTATCGGTGGTTTAGCCCCCGAGATAAAGGCAAGCATGAAGGCTTCTCGGCCAGCTACTTTCAGATCTGTAGCTGACATATCTCTGTCCCTCACTTTGGATGCGGTCAGACAAAGATCGCTGAGGAACAAAGATACTGAGAAGAGAAAACGTGAAGATGATAATTCACGGAGGTCGAACAAGAAGCACCGTGGGAACGGTGACAACAAGAAGGGATCGGAGTCAAGAAAAGATGGGCATCAGTCTGGTGAGAAGCCCAAATGCAAAATTTGCAAGAAACAGCACTATGGAAAGTGCCGACTCGAGTCGAACTCGCAGACTCAGTCAAAAACTTTTGCATGTGGAATATGCAAGTCCACAGATTACAAGACCTTGGATTGCAAGAAGCTGAAAGACGCAACCTGCTACCGTTGCAATGAAAAGGGGCACATTAAAACCAACTGCCCTAAATACGCCAAGAAGCCTGAAGAGGCCAAGAAGACCAATGCGAGAGTCTTTAGGATGGATGCGAAAGAGGCTGTGCAAGACGATAATGTCATAACAGGTACTTTCCTTGTAAATGATGTCTATGCAAGAGTACTTTTTGATTCAGGCGCTGATAAGTCTTTCGTAGATCATAAGTTTTATGAATTGCTGAATTTACCTGTCAAAACATTGAGTATAACTTATGAGGTAGAGTTAGCAGATGGCACCATAGAAACCGTCTCAGCTGTGTTAGATGGATGTGTTATATCCATTAACAACCACTCTTTTCCTCTGTCTCTACTTCCCTTTAAGTTGGCCGGTTTTGACATAGTTTTGGGTATGGACTGGTTATCTCATAACCAGGCCCAAATTGTCTGCAACAAGAAGCAGGTAGTGATAAAGACTCCGTCTGGTGAATCACTTACCATATGGGGAGACACCCAGTATGGACTGCCTGAGCAGGTGACTATGCTTAAGGCTTCCAAGTGTTTAAAGAAGGGTTGTTTCATCTACATGGCACAAGTGATTATTGACGAGCCTAAACCAAAGATAGAAGACATCCCTGTCATTTCTGAATACCCTGAAGTGTTTCCTGAAGAACTACCTGGTTTGCCACCAGATAGACAAGTCGAATTCAGAATTGACATCATCCCTGGAGCAGCACCTATTGCTAGAGCGCCTTACAGGTTGGCATCGACAGAGATGAAGGAATTAAGAGCACAACTGGATGAATTGCTAGCTAAAGGTTTCATTAAACCTAGTTCGTCTCCTTGGGGAGCGCCAGTCCTGTTTGTCAAGAAGAAGGACGGATCGATGCGTCTGTGCATCGACTACCGTGAACTTAACAAAGTCACTATAAAGAATAGGTATCCTTTACCCAGGATCGACGACTTGTTCGATCAATTGCAAGGGGCAAATTACTTCTCGAAGATTGACTTAAGGTCAGGCTACCACCAACTGAAGGTTAGAGATGAAGACGTGCACAAAACTGCATTTAGGACTCGTTATGGTCATTACGAGTTCCTAGTGATGCCGTTTGGGCTCACTAATGCACCGGCCGCGTTCATGGATCTCATGAATCGCGTTTGCAAGCCGTACTTAGATAAATTCGTCATCGTTTTCATCGACGACATTCTCATTTACTCTAAGAACCAAGCTGACCATGAGAAACACCTTCGTTGTATTCTTAAACTTCTACATCATGAGAAGCTCTATGCCAAATTCTCTAAGTGTGAATTTTGGCTACGAGAAGTCCAATTTCTTGGACATGTGGTCAGTGAGCGTGGTATCCAGGTGGATCCCGCTAAGGTTGAAGCAGTGATGAACTGGCAAGAGCCGAAGACGCCTACGGAAATTCGTAACTTCCTAGGCTTGGCAGGATACTACAGGCGTTTTATCGAAAAAAATTTCAAGAATTGCTGCACCCCTGACTTCGCTGACACGAAAGAAGTTTAAGTTTGATTGGGGCCCTAAGCAGCAAGAATCTTTCGATATCTTGAAGCAGAAGTTGAGAAATGCTCCTGTACTGACATTGCCTGAAGGTATCGAAGAATTTGTGGTTTACTGCGATGCATCACACACTGGCATGGGGTGTGTGCTTATGCAGAAAGGCAAAGTTATTGCCTATGCATCACGACAGTTAAAGGTGCACGAAAAGAATTACACCACCCATGACGTGGAGTTGGGTGCCATTCTAATTGCACTAAAACTGTGTAGGCATTATCTATATAGAGTCAAGTGTGTGATCTATTCTGATCACAAGAGCCTCCAGCACTTGTTTAATCAGAAGGATTTAAACATGAGGCGACGCCGTTGGATGGAAACTTTAAATGATTATGATTGTGAAATCAGATATCATCCCGGCAAGGCGAATGTAGTCGCTGATTCCTTGAGTCGAAAGGAAAGGGTGAAACCCATCCGAATCAATGCCAAGAGCATTGAAATAAAGAACAATTTGATTGAAAGGTTGTTAGCTGCACAGAAGGAAGCTGTGTTGGAAGCTAACTATCCTAATGAAAAGTTAGGAGTAACTGAGGAGCAGTTAACTCTTAGCAAGGACAGAATTCTAAGATTAAATGGACGAATATGGGTTCCAATTTATGGAGGACTTCGAGATGTCATCCTCCAGGAAGCCCATCGTTCCAAATACTCCGTTCATCCTGGAGCTGATAAGATGTACCACGATCTAAGGGCAAATTATTGGTGGATAGGCTTGAAGAAGTCTGTAGCCACCTATGTAGCTAAAGCTTGACATGTGCGCAAGTCAAAGCTGAGCAACAGAAACCGTCAGGTTTACTACAACAGCCTGAACTTCCCACTTGGAAATGGGAAATGGTAACTATGGATTTTATCACCAAGTTACCTAAGACGAGGAAAGGAAATGATACCATTTGGGTGATCGTTGACAGTCTGACTAAGTCAGCACATTTCCAGCCCATTAAGGAGACTTACAGCTCCGACATGTTAGCCCAATTATACGTTGATAAGATTGTAGCTTTACATGGCATACCTGTGTCTTTTATCTCCGACAGGGATACTAGATACACGTCACATTTTTGGAAGAGTTTCCAGCAATCTTTGGGCACACGTTTGAATTTTAGTACGGCTTACCATCCGCAGACGGACGGCCAGAGTGAGCGTACTATTCAAACGTTGGAAGACATGCTACGCGCATGTGCGATCGATTTGGGTGGTAGTTGGGATAAGAACCTACCATTAATCGAATTCTCCTACAACAATAGCTACCATACCAGCATTAAGGCTGCGCCTTTCGAGGCATTATACGGTAGAAAGTGTAGAACGCCCGTTTGTTGGGTGGAAGTTGGAGATGTCCAATTATCAAGACCAGAGATAGTCTTTGAAACGACGGACAAGATTTTCCAGATTCGTGACCGTCTCAAAGCTGCCCGGGATAGGCAGAAGAGTTACGCAGATCCAAAGCGTAAATCTTTTCACTTCGAAGTAGGTGACAAGGTGTTGCTTAAAGTATCACCCTGGAAGGGAGTGATGCGATTTGGTAAGAAAGGCAAGCTAAGCCCGAGATACATAGGACCTTTCGAGGTTATCGAACGTGTCGGATCAGTTGCCTATAAGTTAAACTTACCTGAAGAGCTCAGTGGAATTCACAATGTGTTCCACATCTGCAATCTGAAAAAGTGTTTCGCTGACGAATCACTGGTAATACCGCATACTGATGTGCATATAGATGAGAGCTTAAAATTTGTGGAAAAACCATTGTCGATTGAAGATCGACAGGTTAAGAAGCTTAGAAGGAAGCATGTGCCTATTGTAAAGGTCAAATGGGATGCCCGTCGAGGTCCCGAATATACGTGGGAGGTTGAATCCACGATGAAAGAAAAATACCCTAATTTGTTTCAGTAAATCTCGAGGTCGAGATTTCTTTTAAGGGGGTGAGGATGTAACACCTCGAAAATTCGTGATCAATGATATAACGACACGTGTCATGTAAGACAAAAAGCGTTGTAAACCCGGATTTAATAAAGATGTTTTGGCAGGATTTAAAAGTGTCGTCATGTTAATTTTCACCTCTGAACGACCTCATTTATAAATCCCAAGACCCAATTATATTTTACACACATCTAACATATCTTAAATCCAGAAATTATTGACAATAATTGAATTCGAAGTGCACGATAGGATCCTATGGAAATTTCTACGGTAAACCTTCAATTTAGGCACTTACAAAAAGGATTCAAAGGAACATGGCAAAATGGTAGGGTATGTAACTGTTCAAGGCACATTTTAGAGGCCTTAACTGATAATTGAAGTCCCAAATTTGGAAAAGATGGTTGCCCCTTCGAAACCCTGAAAGAACAAACAATTTTTGTTTCTGCCCGAGGCTTGCGCACCGCAAGCATACACTCTTACGGTGCGCAAGCAGTGCCCAGCGACAGAAAATCTTGTTGTTTGCTGTTTAAACGTAATTCTGACCTTTTAAACGATTTTACACATCTTTCTTGACCCCTAAACAACCCCTAAACATCTAGGACACTTGTGGGAATGTTATGGTCAGTAGTAGACTTATTTGTCAACACTTTGTGGAGCCTTGATCACTATATAAAGCTCCTAAGTGCAACACTTGATCATTCACCCCTCAAACAACTTCTGATCAATTGTGGAGCACAAGAGCACCTTCCAGGCCTTCCTAATCAACCATTAGACACTTGTAAGTTTGCTTAACCTTCTTTAATTGAGTTTAGCTTAGTTATTTAGCTAAAAGTCAAACCGTCGTAATTACGGTTTGACTTCGAGATTAATTAATAATGGCTCGGTCAAATCTTGAATTAAAAGTACCTTTAAGTAGGTAATTATGTGGGTAATAAACCCTTAAAAGGGTTCCCCCTGATTCCCACTCTAACTAGGTCAAATGTCAGGTCAAACATGTAAATAAAAAGTCAACAGGATACTTAAATTCTAATTTATGCATGATTAGCAATGTAGAACACATACAACCTGTTTGATCATTAATATAACTTGGTAATTAGTGTAAGAACATGTCTAAACATGTTCAACCTGACAATTTCCTGTTTAGACCCGGTTCGGAACCGAAGGTCGCATAGTTTGACTTATACTTTGACTTTCAGTTCTGACCCGTTATGGTATGTTTAGAAATGCCTTAGAGATTTATTTGGACCAGGTTACATGCTAGTATAACCCTCTGTTATTATACACCTCGGATCATTAGTTATCCAATTAATATGCATGATTCCGTTAATTGCTCATATGTTGACCATTATGCCCTTTTCACCTTAAAACGTGATTTTTGAAAATGTAAAAGAGTAGAAACTTTAAATACTGATATATAAACTTGCACCCAAAATTTGACATCAGTTTGAGGTGTAGATTGGGAGTTATGCTCATTAGCGTAATTAGAAGCTTATTTAGCGATTAAACGGCGTAATTAGCGTATAGCCTAATTACACCTACTTTTTGACATCAAAATTAATACCCACTGATGTAATATATTATTTTGGTATTTTTGAAGATTTTTAATAAATTTTAGGCTGAGCATAACTTAGAGTCGTAGGCTTAATCCGGTAATTGTCGGTTTTGCCCTTACGGGCTATAAAATGAGTTTTACATATCTAAACGACTCCTAACCTTTTGCTACTGATTCTAAATGATTAATAAATTATTTTAAACCTCCTGGAATAATAAAAATATCATATTTCTATATAGAACCCGGAAACGACTTCTAATCGCCTAATTAAGCGTTTTTAACGCATAGTATGTACTAAAACCATTTTTAAACATACAAGGGTGATACCTACTGATATTTGAGGCAAATTATAATATTTTAATAGTAAGCAAAAGTTGTTTAACTCAGACTTCAGTTTTGAGCTTTACGGCTTATGTGAAATTACCAAAATGCCCCTACGGTGCATAGTTTGGTTATAATTGATAAATTTCACATATATACAATACCCTACTGTTATAACTTAGCAAATTGATTATCTTTGCTGATTACACCAGACCTGTAACTCAGGATACTACTTAAACTCTTTTATCACCTTATAAATGACCAAACTACCCATACGGGGCATAGTTTGTGTTTAAATTCATTTCGGGCATAATAAATGATATCTTACTGATGTCACAACATATTTGGAGCATATTAACTTAGGAAACCTGTAAATGGCTCTCATTATTACCCGTTACGCTTATTACGCGTTCGGTTCGGTTTATGTAACTAGCTTACATAAATTAGCCGAAACGGGTCAAACCTTATCGGTTTTATCTCAAAATCCAGAATGTGTATAATATACCCGTATTAAAAAAGTATTCAAACTTGTCGGGTCTAAATCAAATTCTATCCGGTCTTCGCTTAATCGTGCGTACGAACCGTATCTTTGAAACTAACCGGTCTAAGCATAAGCTTAATTAAAGACCCGTTAGAATTCTAATAGGTTATTATAAACCTTCGTTCCAGATTAGGAGTACCAGTAAAAGCTACTTGCATTTTGCTTATTGTGATTTTTACATTGCTCAGGTAAATACTTTTAACTTATTTTCCCTATACGGGCTTGGGTTACGGTATATAGCATACCGCTTGATCGGGCATCAAATCTTCCATCGTTGGGTGGTTAATTGAATAATTTGATCGGCTCGTTTAAACAGTCTTGTTTACTTAAAAGCCTTTAGGGGGTTAATGACCATGTCCCGGATATCCTTGGCATCATTTTATGAAATGGCCACGACCTAAGCGCGGAGTGTAGGCGTACACTCGTCAGTGCATAAATAGTTGATGTGGTGTGTCTATTGATCTTTAACCCGGTACGTCCGGGCTACTGAACGCATAAGGAACATGTAATTCGTTCACAAGGTTATATATTTAAATAATTCTCCCAAGTTATAAAATGTTTATGCCACGTGCATCCAAACCAATTTTCAATCATTTTCCAAAATGAGTCAGTTGATTGTATTTACCAGTGTAAACTGACGTATTTTCCCAAAAAGATTAAATGCAGGTACTAAGCGTAATTGGCTGGGATTTTCTCCTTAGCATCAATAAAGAGTCTCGCAAGCTTAAGATGCCTACCGTCTGTTGAACTACTATTTATTTTTGATCCTTCTGTGGACAAACATTCAACTGTTGTGATACACGATATTACAATATTATTGAAGTTGAATTTATATTTTTCATTTGCTTCCGCTGTGCATATTTATATATTGTGTTGTTTGACTATTATGTTGCCAACCACGTCACGATACTCCCCCACCGGTGACACGTGGAAATCGGGGTGTGACAGGTTGGTATCAGAGCCAACATTGAGTGAATTAAACACTAGCCTTTTGTGTTTAATCTCAATGACACAATTGCACATTTCTAAACTTTCGAGTCTAGACATATAACATAGGACAATGCCCCGGTTGGTTCCATATCTGGTGACCCCGGAACCAAAAAGAATAGCTCGTTTTATCGGTGGTTTAGCCCCCGAGATAAAGGCAAGCGTGAAGGCTTCTCGGCCAGCTACTTTCAGATCTGTAGCTGACATATCTCTGTCCCTCACTCTGGATGCGGTCAGACAAAGATCGCTGAGGAACAAAGATGCTGAGAAGAGAAAACGTGAAGATGATAATTCACGGAGGTCGCAGACTCAGTCAAAAACTTTTGCATGTGGAATATGCAAGTCCACAGATTACAAGACCTTGGATTGCAAGAAGCTGAAAGACGCAACCTGCTACCGTTGCAATGAAAAGGGGCACATTAAAACCAACTGCCCTAAATACGCCAAGAAGCCTGAAGAGGCCAAGAAGACCAATGCGAGAGTCTTTAGGATGGATGCGAAAGAGGCTGTGCAAGACGATAATGTCATAACAGGTACTTTCCTTGTAAATGATGTCTATGCAAGAGTACTTTTTGATTCAGGCGCTGATAAGTCTTTCGTAGATCATAAGTTTTGTGAATTGCTGAATTTACCTGTCAAAACATTGAGTATAACTTATGAGGTAGAGTTAGCAGATGGCACCATAGAAACCGTCTCAGCTGTGTTAGATGGATGTGTTATATCCATTAAGAACCACTCTTTTCCTCTGTCTCTACTTCCCTTTAAGTTGGCCGGTTTTGACATAGTTTTGGGTATGGATTGGTTATCTCATAACCAGGCCCAAATTGTCTGCAACAAGAAGCAGGTAGTGATAAAGACTCCGTCTGGTGAATCACTTACCATATGGGGAGACACCCAGTATGGACTGCCTGAGCAGGTGACAATGCTTAAGGCTTCCAAGTGTTTAAAGAAGGGTTGTGTCATCTACATGGCACAAGTGATTATTGACGAGCCTAAACCAAAGATAGAAGACATCCCTGTCATTTCTGAATACCCTGAAGTGTTTCCTGAAGAACTACCTGGTTTGCCACCAGATAGACAAGTCGAATTCAGAATTGACATCATCCCTGGAGCAGCACCTGTTGCTAGAGCGCCTTACAGGTTGGCACCAACAGAGATGAAGGAATTAAGAGCACAGCTGGATGAATTGCTAGCTAAAGGTTTCATTAAACCTAGTTCGTCTCCTTGTGGAGCGCCAGTCCTGTTTGTCAAGAAGAAGGACGGATCGATGCGTCTGTGCATCGACTACCGTGAACTTAACAAAGTCACTATAAAGAATAGGTATCCGTTGCCCAGGATCGACGACTTGTTCGATCAATTGCAAGGGGCAAATTACTTCTCGAAGATTGACTTAAGGCCAGGCTACCACCAACTGAAGGTTAGAGATGAAGACGTGCACAAAACTGCATTTAGGACTCGTTATGGTCATTACGAGTTCCTAGTGATGCCGTTTGGGCTCACTAATGCACCGGCCGTGTTCATGGATCTCATGAATCGCGTTTGCAAGCCGTACTTAGATAAATTCGTCATCGTTTTCATCGACGACATTCTCATTTACTCTAAGAACCAAGCTGACCATGAGAAACACCTTCGTTGTATTCTTAAACTTCTACATCATGAGAAGCTCTATGCCAAATTCTCTAAGTGTGAATTTTGGCTACGAGAAGTCCAATTTCTTGGACATGTGGTCAGTGAGCATGGTATCCAGGTGGATCCCGCTAAGGTTGAAGCAGTGATGAACTGGCAAGAGCCGAAGACGCCTACGGAAATTCGTAACTTCCTAGGCTTGGCAGGATACTACAGGCGTTTTATCGAAAAAAATTTCAAGAATTGCTGCACCCCTGACTTCGCTGACACGCAAGCAGATTAAGTTTGATTGGGGCCCTAAGCAGCAAGAATCTTTCGATATCTTGAAGCAGAAGTTGAGCAATGCTCCTGTACTGACATTGCCTGAAGGTACCGAAGAATTTGTGGTTTACTGCGATGCATCACACACTGGCATGGGGTGTGTGCTTATGCAGAAAGGCAAAGTTATTGCCTATGTATCACGACAGTTAAAGGTGCACGAAAAGAATTACACCAACCATGACTTGGAGTTGGGTGCCATTGTATTCGCACTAAAACTGTGTAGGCATTATCTATATGGAGTCAAGTGTGTGATCTATTCTGATCACAAGAGCCTCCAGCACTTGTTTAATCAGAAGGATTTAAACATGAGGCAACGCCGTTGGATGGAAACTTTAAATGATTATGATTGTGAAATCAGATATCATCCCGGCAAGGCGAATGTAGTCGCTGATTCCTTGAGTCGAAAGGAAAGGGTGAAACCCATCCGAATCAATGCCAAGAGCATTGAAATAAAGAACAATTTGATTGAAAGGTTGTTAGCTGCACAGAAGGAAGCTGTGTTGGAAGCTAACTATCCTAATGAAAAGTTAGGAGTAACTGAGGAGCAGTTAACTCTTAGCAAGGACGGAATTCTAAGATTAAATGGACGAATATGGGTTCCAATTTATGGAGGACTTCGAGATGTCATCCTCCAGAAAGCCCATCGTTCCAAATACTCCGTTCATCCTGGAGCTGATAAGATGTACCACGATCTAAGGGCAAATTATTGGTGGATAGGCTTGAAGAAGTCTGTAGCCACCTATGTAGCTAAAGCTTGACATGTGCGCAAGTCAAAGCTGAGCATCAGAAACCGTCAGGTTTACTACAACAGCCTGAACTTCCCACTTGGAAATGGGAAATGGTAACTATGGATTTTATCACCAAGTTACCTAAGACGAGGAAAGGAAATGATACCATTTGGGCGATCGTTGACAGACTGACTAAGTCAGCACATTTCCTGCCCATTAAGGAGACTTACAGCTCCGACATGTTAGCCCAATTATACGTTGATAAGATTGTAGCTTTACATGGCATACCTGTGTCTGTTATCTCCGACAGGGATACTAGATACACGTCACATTTTTGGAAGAGTTTCCAGCAATCTTTGGGCACACGTTTGAATTTTAGTACGGCTTACCATCCGCAGACGGACGGCCAGAGTGAGCGTACTATTGGGTTTTCTACAAGAACCAGTGGGTTTTAACCCATTGGGACCGGAGGACCACTTCTCGGGAGACAACGCTATGGATATGGACGAGGACACGGACCCCGTCGAGCCAGCAACCGGAACTCCCAACCATCCGATCGAGATCTCGGATGGATCTTCTTTCCACGGATCACCCTACGGTGGTCCAGATAGCTTTCAAGCTATGTTTACCCAGCACGAATGGTACTATACACCTCCTCGCCATTCACCTCCTCAGCAGCAGCAGCAGCAACAGGATCCCTCTGAGGATTCAATATTTGTGGCAGTCACGCCACCACCTCCACCGCCACCAGTTCAACCGGCACCTCCGCAACCGCCAAGGCATAGGAGAACCAGAGCGCGTATGTCTGCACGAGCGGGAGACTTTCATTTTAGTTCCCCACGCCAATCAAGTGGCAGCCATTACCCACCACTTCCGGAGGACCCACAAATGGGTGGACCCTCACACCCAGTTGCACCGCAACCGCCGCCTATGGGTTTTGATAACCCAATTCCGGCATACACGGGTTCCATGGCATATAACCCGTTTGAACAGCCAGTGCACACCAACTACAACTACACCGAAGCCGACCCATACATGGTAGCGGCTAACTACAACACCCAAGGACCCTATGGAGATCCATGGGGAGTAGGGTACCCAACACATGGGTACCAAATACCTCCAAGATACCTGATCCTCATATGCTTGGCAATTTGCAAACCAGCTATCAAGGCTTCATATTTAGCCTCATTATTAGTAGTCTGAAACTCACAAGCTATTGAGTGGGGTATTATGTCCCCCTGTGGCGATTTTAGTAATATTCCAAGTCCTGTTCCTTTGACATTAGAGGCTCCATCAGTGAAGAGTATCCAAGGATCCTTAGTATCTTCAAGCTGCTGAGCTTCTAACTCAGCTTCTCTTTGTAAGTCACTACTAAAATCTGCCACAAAGTCAGCTAAGGCTTGGGATTTAATGGCAGTCCTTGGTTCATATCTTATATCATAAGCACTAAGCTTCACTGCCCATTTAGCCATCCTCCCTGACATTTCAGGTTTCCTGAGAACATTCTTAATTGGGAAGTTAGTCTTAACGATAATGGCATGAGTTTCAAAATAATGTCTTAGTTTAGTAGATACCATAATCAAAGCAAGGACAAGTTTTTCTAAATGTGAATACCTATATTCAGCATCAAGCAAACTCTTACTTACATAATAGACAGGATGTTGTGTACCTTCGTGATCCTTAACAAGGATTGCACTTACTGCTTTAGAGGATACCGCTAGATATAAGGATAATATATCCCCTTTTTCTGGTTTCATCAAGGCAGCAGCTGAGGATAGGTAATCCTTAAGGGCTTTGAGAGCATTCTCATGCTTTTCAGTCCACTCAAATTTCTTGTTCTTTCTCAAAATGTCATAGAATTCCTTGCATTTTTCTGATGACTTTGATATGAACCTCTTCAAGGCTGCGATCCTCCCTGTCAACCTTTGCACGTCCTTAGCATTGGCAGGAGATTTGATATTCACAATTGCCTTGATTTGCTCTGGACTTGCTTCTATGCCACTTTTTGTTACCGTGTAGCCTAGGAACTTGCCTGCTTTAACACCAAAGTGGCACTTTGAAGGATTCAATTTCATATTGAATTTGTCAAGGATATCAAATGCTTCCTCCAGGTCTCTAAGGTGATCCTCAGCTCTCTTGGACTTAACCACCATGTCATCTATATAGACTTCCATAGTGTGTCCTATTTGTTCCTTAAACATCATATTGACTAGCCTTTGATAAGTAGCACCTGCATTCCTTAGTCCAAATGGCATAGCAATATAACAATAGATACCAGTTGTTTTGGTCAAAAATCAGACGAGGATAATGCAACCAAACTCTCTATTACGGGGTATGATGCTTGAATTGGTAAACAACAATGAGGATCACTATGAAATGAATTGCACAAGGGACACAAAGATTTATATGAGGAAAAAGCCCTTGATCAATGTATGATCTCCGGCATAAAAAACCTCGGGTGATGGAAACTACCGATCACCATCTCAAATTAAACAATAACCCTTTTACAACTTCGGATGATAGCGAGCTAAGTACAAGGATCACTATAGTGTATCGTGTAGAAACGTATGAAAAATGCTAAGTGTTTTGCCAACAGCTGGTGAGTGCAGTTGTACGAGTGTGTGTAGCCAAAAAATAGCCAAGTGTTGTCTAATTAGCTCGCTACCCCTTTTAAATTTAGTAAAATATCTAAATAACTAACTATCCGCAATTCATGCCTTCTCCCCACGATCTCCATAACGTTCACCATGGTCAAGCACGTGCGGAATAAACGTGGAATATTCTCCAGGAACGTTACCAAGACTAAGTCCAAGCTGGTACTCCTGCAAAACAATACCGAAATTGTAACAACCTTCACTAAAAGTCCTATTTATATTATTATTTTATTCAATAGGAAACCCTAATTAAGAAACCCAAGTGATTCTACGCGAACCCTACAAATTTCAGAACAATCAGAATCAGGATCAGGGCCCCTAAAACTCAGGGGGGTATTCCCTACTCAACGATTATCCTTATAAGTTAATATAAAAATCGAATTTAATCAAATCGTCGACTCAGCAAGCCTACACCCACACGTGGCGACCCTATGGAGAAAAGGTGTCCCTTACGGACCGTAAGGGAATATTGTTACGGTCCGTAAGCCTGGCAAAGTTTCGGGTATAAATAGCAGGCTTTGGGACTGGCTTCTGTGCATTCGTTCGACGATAAAATTCGACTCTGGCACGGAGTTATCGTCTGATTACTACCAAAAACACTAATTAGTATAGCGGGGTGCTGCAACAAACAGGGTATTAACTCGATCGCTGATACGATTCAATGTCCGATCGATTGAAACTATCCAATGGATGTTTAAGTGCTGCTCAAACTTGGGTTATGCTTTGTCATTAGTCGTGATTCTGACAGGATGTTTGAGTACCACCCGAACTCGGGGAATACTCTGTCATTCGTTGTGAATCCGATGGATGTTTAAGTATTGCACTTTGTCATTCGTTGTGAGGGTTTTTATCTCGTGAGTTATCGTAAATGCTGTATTAGTTACTTACCTAGTTTGTATGCACTAGGTTACAAGGCTAATCAATAGGCTAGGCTCTGCTCAAATTAAATCTGCAATATATCAAGGCTTATCTGTAGACTAAGCTTTGCCCGTAGAAATCTGCAATGTGAGTTCATTTCTTTTTTCTCACCGTTTGTGAGTCCATTATATTTTCTCACAGTTTTATCACCTTTTTGTGATACAGTTATATTTACAAAGGCTTTTCAAAATCCTAAAATGTTTATCAGTTATGCTTACAGTGATTAAGTTTTTATATTCTATAATAACTGCCAGTATGAAAGGTTTTATACATTATTTGATTCTCGTTATTATTTGCCAGAAAGTTAGTCAATATTAGCATGACCACAATCACAGTGGGAATTATGCCCAGTAGCTATAATCAATAACTAATATTATTTTAACATTAAATTATTAATTAATTTAATGTATGTTTGAGATAAATCTAAATGGTGTATACCGTAATAAAATAGTCAATTATAATATATTCTACTATACGAAGATTATATTTTTAGTCACGTTAATATATTAAATAATGATATTACAATTATTTAATTAACATATTATATTTGATAAATTATAGTAGTTTGACATCAAATGATATATGTTATCTTCTGAGTTAAAATGGTTTTGTGCCATAAGTAATATATTTGACAAAATAATGTCACGGGACGCAATTAAGTCCAGAGTCACTAGTTGAGAGAATGATCAACAGTGACATGTCCAAAGACACTAGTTGAGAGAATGATCAACAGTGTTATGATTAGAATCACTAGTTGAAAGAATGATCAACAGTGATATGACCAGAGTCACTAGTTGAAAGAATGATCAACAGTGATATGATTATCATCACAGGAATCGCCTAGTGACAGATAAAGTGAATAATAGTAAAATATAATTACTTGATAAATTCATTATTGGACGAAAGTAAGCCAATGAGTGATATGATTACTGTCACCTTGGAGCTACCACCATGTGACAAATATTGATTAAGTTGGGTAAATATAAATAAATATAAAAACCTTAATACTGTAAGGTATAACAATATATTTTATAAAAAATGGAATAAATTCACTCAGTATTTCCGCTGACAAAACCTTTTTCAAACATTTTTCAGGTAATTACAGTAGATTGGAATAAGAGCTGGATACGACACTGAAAGGCTTCAAGAAGTGGCTTATTTTATTAATTAAATCAAATTAAGAAATATTGTTTTATGTAAACAAACTTATCTTATTAAAGCTACCTTTGTAAAACATGGATTTATTCCATCTCTTTAATAAATAAAATCCGGTGTTTCTAAACTCTGATATTTTTCCTAACTCACGGTCCTGATGAAATTTCCGCAGCAATGTTTTATAAAATTTATCACCGGTACCACTGGGCTGTTCACGGCTTCTGATTCCGTCTAGGGTGGGTCGGGGGTCGTGACAGAAGGTGGTATCAGAGCCACTTGTTTAAGCTATTTAGGTGTTCTTTTAATACCTAAACAATAAAGTTAGGAAATTGATACAAATTAACATATGTGTTATATATGAATATATATATGTCGATATACACATATAATATCCTGGAAGTATTATTTTGTTCTAATTATTCTGTGATATTAATAAGTAAAAATGTTTGCAATTCAGATGTCGAATGAAGTACCACATAATCCAGAAGTTCATGCTAATAATGAAAATTCTTTGGATAAAAATGCTATAGAAAATCTAATAGCTCAAGGAATAGCTAATGCTTTACCTTTAATAATTAAAGCTGTTAAAAATCCCGTAGAACCTACCAAAGTTGTGAGTAGCAAGCATACTCGTGACGATGGTTTTAGCCATAGTGTCAATGGAGGTAATGATGATATTATCAAAACCCCATTTCCCAAGAAAAAGAAGGCGATGACTCTCGGGTGTACCTACAAAGAATTTCTAGCTTGTAAACCAACTGAGTTCGCAGGCAGTGAAGGAGCCACGGCTGCTCTGCGATGGTTAGAAAAGACGGAAGCTGTTCTTACAATCAGCAAATGTGTCGAAGAAGATAAGGTGATGTATGCATCTAACCTCTTTAAGGAAGAAGCCTTAGAATGGTGGAATACAATTCTTCAGGCAAACGGAAGTGACATGGCTTATGCCATGAACTGGGAAAAATTCAAGGAAATGACAGAAAGGAAATTTTGTCCTCCTTATGAAAAGGAACGAATGACTAACAAGTTCCTAAATCATAAAATGATAGATGTGAATTGTCGTGAATATACGACAACGTTCTTCGAATATGCAAGAATGGTACCAACTCTGGCTTCGCCAGAATCCGTACTAATTTCTCGTTATATTTGGGGATTAGTTAGCGAAATTCGAGACATAGTTAAGGTCACTAGACCACAGACTATTGAAGAAGCAGTCGAACTAGCTAATATGCTGACAGATGGACTAATCCGCACAAGAGAAGAAAACAAGAAGAAAGAGTTAGCCCAGAAAATTTCCCAAGAATTCTACAAGAAGACAGGAACTGAACAGTCATTGGAGCAACCTATCTGCAGAAGCTGTAATAAAAAGCATTCAGGAAGATGCCGTTTTAGGAGAACACCCTACTGTGACTTCTGCAAGATGACCGGACATATAGAGGAAGAGTGTAGAAGGAAAACTAATGTTTGTTTCAATTGCGGAGAAACAGGACACATCAAACCATATTGCCCTAAACTAACCAAAGCACTCGACAACAAGGCCAGAAAAACAGACGGAGCTAAGAAGAACGCGCGAGCATTCGTACTTTCTACGCAAGAAGCAGAAATGATTCCAGACGTAATCGCTGATATGTAATATCTAAGTTAAGTTATTATTTGACCCTAGGACAAATAAAAGTTTATAAATAAATACATTCTGTCAAGTACTTCATCTATTCAAAACCATAACAGACTTGTTTGGTCTTCACTTTCATTAAATCATTTATTTGGTCACGATCACCTTGCGGTGACGTTTTCAAAAAATTTGAAGCTTGTGCTAATCTCGTTGCATACCTTATATACGGGTTTAATTATTTATTTATATTGAATCCGCTTTGTTGGTTTATTCTATAAAATCAATCTTAACACAATCATGTGCTAAGATAATGATACACAAATTCATTTCATATTTCAGTGTATCTCTTAATGATTTTTATATCAGCAATCGAGCGTTTCGTAATTTTTATTGCTTTATCATCTTTGATCGAAAAACATTATTCAATTATTTCAATTTCAATCCTACTAGAATTATTTGAAACATTCGGATTTACTTCATTTGATTTAAAGCATGGTGAAACTCATTTCATTCACCGCTACTATTTTCAATTATTATGACACCTTGTGGTGGCATTTTCTTTAATTTGAATCTTGAGATAATCTCATTTTTCACTCCTGATGAACGAATTTTAAATTCTGTCGGTTCATTATCTTAAATAGTCTTAATACAATTATGTGTTAAGATAAGAGTACACAAATTCATATCATATTCCAGTGTACATCTTAACGTTTCTTTCATCATTTATCGAAAATTCTATAATATTCATTTGGTCTCTTCATTATCAATTGAAAATATTATTCGAAATGAATATCCAAATTTACTTCATTAAAGCTTTCAGTTAATTACACGGTGAAATTATTCGGTCACCGTAATTATTGAATTATTTCAATCATTTCGACACCTTGTGGAGTCATTATTAACTTGTAGCTTGGGCTAATCATAAGCATACGAATCATTCAAAATCACGTATGTACTTCGTTTGACTCATCATTTGAAAGTAGTCTTGATGCAATTATGTATTAAGACAATGATACACTATACTCTATTGTATTTCGGTGTATCCTTGCAATTTAATAAATGTCAACACTGATTTTTTCTCTTGTTATGATTCGATCGTTGACAATCATTTTCATGCTTTTATTTCATTTTGAGCTTGTTGATTCGGAATCTTCCTCAGTTGCCAATCAAAGTAAGTTTTCTTTTGACAAAGAATTTTTATTGATTCTAAAAGTTCTTCACATTCATTCTAAATATCTATTGAGCAAATATCTTTTGGCTTGAAAATAATCACATTGGAAATTATATCATTTCATCTCATCCGTTGGACATCGATTTCTTGAACTAATTCAGTTGAACCTTTGAATCCTACCTATTGTACAACTTATATTTGCAAAATTTGATATTTTAATTCTGTGTCATCTACCTTAATATTGTTTTATTGACTAGAATATGACATAAGTGTAAAAGAAATATCGTAACCCAAATCTCGAGGACGAGATTTTTATTAAGGTGAGGAGAATGTAACAACCCTCATTAAAAGTCCTATTTATATTATTATTTTATTCAATAGGAAACCCTAATTAAGAAACCTAAGTGATTCTACGCGAACCCTACAAATTTCAGAACAATCAGAATCAGGATCAGGGCCCCTAAAACTCAGGGGGGGTATTCCCTACTCAACGATTATCCTTATAAGTTAATATAAAAATCGAATTTAATCAAATCGTCGACTCAGCAAGCCTACACCCACACGTGGCGACCCTATGGAGAAAAGGTGTCCCTTACGGACCGTAAGGGAATATTGTTACGGTCCGTAAGCCTGGCAAAGTTTCGGGTATAAATAGCAGGCTTTGGGACTGGCTTCTGTGCATTCGTTCGATGAAAAAATTCGACTCTGGCACGGAGTTATCGTCTGATTACTACCAAAAACACTAATTAGTATAGCGGGGTGCTACTACAAACAGGGTATTAACTCGATCGCTGATACGATTCAATGTCCGATCGATTGAAACTATCCAATGGATGTTTAAGTGCTGCTCAAACTTGGGTTATGCTTTGTCATTAGTCGTGATTCCGACAGGATGTTTGAGTACCACTCGAACTCGGGGAATACTCTGTCATTCGTTGTGAATCCAATGGATGTTTAAGTATTGCACTTTGTCATTCGTTGTGAGGGTTTTTATCTCGTGAGTTATCGTAAATGCTGTATTAGTTACTTACCTAGTTTGTATGCACTAGGTTACAAGGCTAATCAATAGGCTAGGCTCTGCTCAAATTAAATCTGCAATATATCAAGGCTTATCTGTAGACTAAGCTTTGCCCGTAGAAATCTGCAATGTGAGTTCATTTCTCTTTTCTCACCGTTTGTGAGTCCAGTATATTTTCTCACAGTTTTATCACCTTTTTGTGATACAATTATATTTACAAAGGCTTTTCAAAATCCTAAAATGTTTATCAGTTATGCTTACAGTGATTAAGTTTTTATATTCTATAATAACTGCCAGTATGAAAGGTTTTATACATTATTTGATTCTCGTTATTATTTGCCAGAAAGTTAGTCAATATTAGCATGACCACAATCACAGTGGGAATTATGCCCAGTAGCTATAATCAATAACTAATATTATTTTAACATTAAATTATTAATTAATTTAATGTATGTTTGAGATAAATCTAAATGGTGTATACCGTAATAAAATAGTCAATTATAATATATTCTACTATACGAAGATTATATTTTTAGTCACGTTAATATATTAAATAATGATATTACAATTATTTAATTAACATATTATATTTGATAAATTATAGTAGTTTGACATCAAATGATATATGTTATCTTCTGAGTTAAAATGGTTTTGTGCCATAAGTAATATATTTGACAAAATAATGTCACGAGACGCAATTAAGTCCAGAGTCACTAGTTGAGAGAATGATCAACAGTGTTATGATTAGAATCACTAGTTGAAAGAATGATCAACAGTGATATGACCAGAGTCACTAGTTGAAAGAATGATCAACAGTGATATGATTATCATCACAGGAATCGCCTAGTGACAGATAAAGTGAATAATAGTAAAATATAATTACTTGATAAATTCATTATTGGACGAAAGTAAGCCAATGAGTGATATGATTACTGTCACCTTGGAGCTGCCACCATGTGACAAATATTGATTAAGTTGGGTAAATATAAATAAATATAAAAACCTTAATACTGTAAGGTATAACAATATATTTTATAAAAAATGGAATAAATTCACTCAGTATTTCCGCTGACAAAACCTTTTTCAAACATTTTTCAGGTAATTACAGTAGATTGGAATAAGAGCTGGATACGACACTGAAAGGCTTCAAGAAGTGGCTTATTTTATTAATTAAATCAAATTAAGAAATATTGTTTTATGTAAACAAACTTATCTTATTAAAGCTACCTTTGTAAAACATGGATTTATTCCATCTCTTTAATAAATAAAATCCGGTGTTTCTAAACTCTGATATTTTTCCTAACGCACGGTCCTGATGAAATTTCCGCTGCAATGTTTTATAAAATTTATCACCGGTACCACTGGGCTGTTCACGGCTTCTGATTCCGTCCAGGGTGGGTCGGGGGTCGTGACAGAAATCATAGCAGACAATCATTAGTATAAGGATCCTTAGGATGATCCATGATCCTGATCCTGAAGCACTTCTGAGGATCACTAACTGACACAGAAGTAAGGATCACCAAGCAGGATAATAATTGAGGATCACGGGTTATTAAGAAATCCTCCCCTAACAATTGCCCCCAAAATATAAGGAGTAATATTGTAAATAAACGAGTTGTATTTTGTTGATCTTATCCGCAACAAACTAACGGATAAATAGCCGTTAAGATCGAACTAGCCATTGCAAACCTGACGTCACTGAAGTGACTATCCTGCAAATCATCATTATAAATAGGAGTTAGAGATAGGATCAATTTGCATTTAAATCCAAGAGAAACTTCCTTTAAATTCTCATCCGAAGATCAATCAGGTATCTCTTTTCCTATTTCTCCTTCTCTTACTCTGTTTTTCTTTCTTTACCAACATCACGTTAAGAATGATGCTCCGGTCCTCCCCCGCTAAGGATCACCAGAAGGATAGCCCCTTGAAGAGTCAAGGGATCATCAAAGATTCAGCGAATGAAAGGTGTTGCTTTACTGATCCACAAGTAGATAAAATTCGGTACTGCTTTCCGGCGAACACCTTTTTCAAACCCTTCGATCCCACTGTTCTGAGCGACTATATTTCTGAGACATGGGTAGCTTTTCCTGTTACCCCATTCACCATAGGATACAACTATCCTTTTCCAGCCTTTACCCAATCATTTTTCTCCCTAACCGGCATCTCCTACATCCAAGCTATGCCGATGATCTGGAGGGTCTTATATACCCTTGAAAGGATCATAGAGCAGGAAGGGATTGATTTAGGAATGTCGGAACTGGCAAAGATGTATGATCTCACAACGTTTGGATCCCACCGGTATCTGTTTAAGCGAAAACCCGGTGAAGAACACCCCATTTTTAAAGCCACCAAGAATGACGCAAACTGGAAACGACGTTTTTTCTTTGTCAGAAGGGATTCTATTCCAAACGGAAAGGATCTACCAAGGAAGTGGTCCACTCATGGTAGGACAGAGGATCCTGAGAAGGATCACCAGATAGTCTTGATTTTGTATAAGGATCACTAACACCCTTTTGTTTTATGTTATACAGCTGTCTCTGTTTCGCACCTCATACCATCACCTACCACCAAGGAAAAGCTTGCTGCTTTTAGAAGGCTTAAACCTGTAACCAGATCATTCAAGACAGACACCCAGGATTCACAAAAAGTATCCTCAGGTTCTATCACCATGTCAAGTAAGTATCCTGTTCTTTGTATAGTTAAAGACTTAAATAAATAGTTAAATAGAAATAGGATAAGGATACTTATCTGTTTTGAATGTGTAGGTGCCGGAAAAGCTTCCAAGCCAGCCTCCCAGTTCAACATTGCCGACCTCGACACTGTTCGATCCAGAAAGAAGAAGGCCACTGCCAGCCCTAGTGTCTCCATCCCCAAGGCACCCACTAAAGGAAAGGGTGGCAAGAAGAGGAAAAACTCTGAGATAGAGGATCTACAAGGCCTGCCACTGATCCGCCACCAGTTCCTTGAATACTTCAATGATTCTGCCTAGGTATCCTACTTATTTGAGGATCACCTGATCTTGAACTGCTTTGTCTTTTTTGCAGAAATTGCTGAGATTGAAGACTACGTGGGGAGCGTTGAGGAGCTGGATAAGAAGATTGCTGACCTCCAACAAGTTGCAGTGCTCAAGGATCTTAAGATTGCTGATCTCGAAAAAGCCCTTCAAGACGCTAAGACTCAGACAGCTAAAATCTTGACCGACATTGACTACGAGAAGCATGATCTCATAGAAGGTGCAAAGGTCTCCGCTGCCATCACAATGTACAAGACAAAACTGAAGTTGGCCCAGGAAGCTCAAGATCCTGACTTCGACAGAAGCAGCTGGGATGTTGAAGGCTGGAAGGCGAGGTTAGCTGATCTGGAAGATGATGAGGAGGCTGAGGAGGTTTTGGCGATCGAGGCTGGAGGCAGTGCGAGGGATCAGGTGAAGGATACCGAAGCTGGAGGGGATGAAGATGCAGCGAAGGTGTAGGCTGCATGATTGGGCAATGATGGACATTTCTAGACGTAGCCGGAGCCCAATTTTTTAAATTCGGTAGTAGTTTGTTTTTTTTTTTGTGGTTGTGCTATTTTAAAACAATGATGGTCTGTATTTGAACAATAGTTTTAGGATTAAGGATCTAGGATCCTTTGGATAATAGGTAGGATTACAAATGGTGGAGGGATCCTCTGTTTGGGGGATGAAGCCATTGTGATCCTGCCGCCTTTGATTTCATGCACTTGCTATAACCGCATTAACAATGGACACCCGTTGCCAACCCATGTGGACGGGACAGGTTTTGCTGGTAGAAACGTGGGTTGGCAATTTTGACAACCTTCGACGGTTAAACCTTTGTTAATAAAATAACTTTAATCTTTTTTGGCTTGTCTTGTGTTATTATCCTTGTTTGTCCATTTAATTTTCAATTGTTTTGATGTACACTTGTCTGAATAAGAAAAGTTGAACAAATTAGATAAAAAAATATTTAGGATATGATCCAGGATCAAATATCCTATAGTTGAAAAATTCCAAAAAGTAGTATATTTTAAGGATCATGAGTTCAGTTGTCAAAGTATAAGGGTTATTCAAATAATCAATGAATAAAATCACAATAGTTAAGGATCATACCTGGGGATCCAAGTTAGGATCCTAACCCTTAATACTATAACCAGGATAACCATAGGACAAACCTTAGTAAGAAGTAAGGATCAAGGATCCTTGGTTGTTTAACTTCGAAGACCTGAAAGAGAACATAACTTGGGACTAAGCCATTATAAGATAAAAGTTAGATAACTGGGGACAAGCCCAAAGGATAACTGGGGACAAGCCCAAGGATAACTGGGGACAAGCCCAAGGAGAACTGGGGACAAGCCCAAGGATCGTGTGTGAACTGGAGTATGGCCCTAACTGGCGACTATCCAAACTTAGTGGCATGAAAATGCCAAAACCTTAGCTAACGTGAAAACGTTAGAAACCTTAAGAACGGATGTATGGTACGTCTACCATTATACGTAGGATCCTAGGTATAGCCAGTACAATGGAATTGTCAGCCCCTAAAACGAGTACTGGTCCCACTGCCATGAACTATACCAGGATCATCATGCGCTACTGGCGGAACTAGGGTCAAGCCCAAATAACTGGGGTCAAACCCAAGTAACTGGTTGCTTTTGTGGATAAGCATCCTTTTGCTAAGAGTACCTGAACCTTCAAAACTCAAAATCACGTGAAAGGGGGATAAAGGATGCAGGATCCTTATCCTTATGTGAGAAAGTAAGGAAATGAAATAGTTTATGATTAGAATGTTACCAAAATGAGGATCATCTGTGCTTTAAGGATCCTTTAAGGATATTTATCATGTGAGGATCATGGATCCTTATCACATGAAGTATTTCTTCAAATGGACAGCATTCCAGGCTTTAGGTAGCAAATCACCTTCCATTGTTAGCAATCGATATGCCCCCTTTCCTGCCTCAGCTTCAATCAAGTAAGGTCCTTCCCATTTTGGTGCCAACTTTCCACAGCAGGATTGGTGGTATTCTGAAATGCTTTCCTTAGTACCATATCACCAACTTGGAATTTCCTGATCCTGACATTTTTGTTGTAGGCTCCAGCCATTCTTTGCTGATAACTGGCCATCCTTATCCTTGCCAAATCTCTGATTTCTTCTATAGTATCCAGCTCTTGAACCAAGTTCTCATCATTTTCCTCAGGATCACGAATACTTGTTCTAGCAGTTGGAACCACCATTTCTGTAGGGATCACTGATTCTGCCCCAAATACCAAAGAGAATGGAGTTTGGCCTGTAGCATTCTTAGGAGTTGTCCTATCAGCCCAAAGCACAAAAGGTAGTTCTTCTGCCCATTTCCCTTTCTTGGATCCAAGCTTCTTCTTCAAATTGTTGATGATGATCTTATTGGAGGATTCTGCCTAACCATTAGCTTGTGGGTGGACTGGTGTTGATGTTATCATCTTAATCCCCCAGCTGTCACAAAAGTTAGTAGTTCTGCCCCCAATGAATTGGGAACCATTATCACATATAATTTCAGAAGGAATACCGAATCTAGTTATAATATTTCTTTTAATGAAGGATATAACTTCCTTTTCTCTGACTTGGGCAAAAGCTTCAGCCTCTGTCCACTTGGAGAAGTAATTAGTCATAGCAAGCATGAACACTTTTCCACCAGGTGCCTTAGGGAGCTTACCAACTATATCCATACCCCATCTCATAAATGGCCAAGAGGAGGATATAGGATGCAAAAATTCAGCTGGTTGATGAAGGATATTGCTGTGTCTCTGACAAGGATCACATTTCTTAGCATACTCCACAGCATCTCTCTTCATGGTTGGCCAATAGTATCCTGTCCTCAGGATCCTTGAGAATAATGCCCTGCCCCCAGTGTGGTTTCCACAATCTCCTTCATGGAAGCCTTTTAAAACTTCTTGGATTTCAGGATCCTCAATGCATCTTAAATATGGTCCTGCAAGAGATCGTTTATACAACATATTATTTAAAATTGTGAATTGAGATACCTTAATTTTGAAAGCCCTAGGGTTTTCTCCTGTAGGAATCTCTCCATGTTGTAAGTATCTCATAATTGGGAGGATCCATGATCCTGAATGAGTTTGAGTATCCTCACTAGGGATAATTGTAGAATCCTCTCCTATTTCCATAGCCACATGATCCTCGATGGCAGGAGCCAGGATATGGATAATGGGGATACTTATATCCTCTGGGATCTTCAAAGATGATCCAAGATTAGCCAATGCATCAGCTTCTGCATTTTCTTCCCTTGGTACCTGTGTCAAACTAAAGGAAACAAAAGAGAGTGCCAATTCTTTGACTATCTCCAAATATTTGGTTAGCTTTTCACCTTTAACAGCATAGGATCCATTAAAGTGATTAGTGATTAACAAAGAATCTACATGTACCTCAAGATACCTGGTCCTCATATGCTTAGCAATTTGCAAACCAGCTATCAAGGCTTCATATTCAGCCTCATTGTTAGTAGTTTGGAACTCACAAGCTATAGAGTGGGGTATTATGTCCCCCTGTGGCGATTTTAGTAGTATTCCAAGCCCTGTTCCTTTGACATTTGAGGATCCATCAGTATAGAGTATCCAAGGATCCTTGGTCTCCTCTAGCTGCTGGACTTCTAATTCAGCTTCCTTTTGCAAATCACTACTAAAATCTGCCACAAAGTCAGCTAATGCCTGGGATTTAATGGCTGTCCTGGGCTCATATCTTATATCATATGCACTAAGCTTCACTACCCACTTAGCCATCATTCCTGACATTTCAGGTTTCCTGAGGACATTCTTAATTGGAAAATTAGTTTTGACAATAATGGCATGAGTTTCAAAATAATATCTCAATTTAGTAGATGCCATAATTAATGCAAGGATAAGTTTTTCTAAGTGTGAATACCTGGATTCAGCATCAAGTAAACTCTTATTTACATAATAGACAGGATGTTGTGTACCTTCGTGATCCTTAACAAGGACGACACTTACTGCTTTTGAGGATACCGCAAGATATAAGGATAACACATCTCCTTTTTCTGGTTTCATCAAGGCCGGGGCCGAGGATAGGTAATCCTTAAGAGCTCTTAAGGCACTTTCATGCTTCTTAGTCCACTCGAATTTCTTGTTCTTCCTTAGGATATCATAGAATTCCTTGCACTTTTCTGAGGATTTGGATATGAATCTGTTTAAAGCTGCAATCCTGCCTGTTAACATCTGAACATCCTTAGCATTAGCAGGGGACTTGATGTTCACTATAGCTTTGATTTGTTCTGGACTGGCTTCAATGCCTCTCTTTGTCACCATATATCCTAAGAATTTACCTGCTTTAACACCAAAGTGACATTTTGAAGGATTAAGTTTCATGTTATATTTGTCAAGGATATTGAATGCTTCCTCCAAGTCTCTTAGGTGATCCTCAGCCTTTTTTTGATTTTACCACCATATCGTCTATGTAAACCTCCATAGTTTGTCCAATCTGATCCTTGAACATCATATTCACTAGCCTTTGATAAGTGCACCTGCATTTCTTAGTCCAAATGGCATAGCAATATAACAGTATATACCAGTTGGAGTCATAAAGGCTGTATCCTCTTGATCGGATGGTTCCATCTGAATTTGTTGAAATCCAGATGAAGCATCCATAAAAGTTAACAGTTCATGACCCGCAGTTGCATCCACCATGGAGTCAATGTGGGGTAATGGGAAAGGATCCTTGGGACATGTCTTATTTAAATCAGTGAAATCGACACAAACCCTCTGTTAGGGGAGGATTTCTTAAAGACCCATGATCCTCAATTGTTATCCTCTTTGGTGATCCTTACTTCTGTGTCAGTTAGTGATCCTCAGAAGTGCTTCAGGATCAGGATCAGGATCATGGATCATTCTGAGGATCCTTATACTAATGATTGTCTGCTTTGAATTCGATATTGTTTTGCAGGAATACCAGCTTGGACTTAGTCCTGGTAACGTTCCTGGAGAATATTCCACGCCTATTCCGCACGTGCTTGACCATGGTGAACGTTATGGAGATCGTGGGGAGAAGGCATGAATTGTGGATAGTTAGTTATTTAGATATTTTACTAAATTTAAAAGGGGTAGCGAGCTAATTAGGCAACACTTGGCTATTTTTTGGCTACACACACTCGTACAACTGCACTCACCAGCTCTCGGCAAAATACTTAGCATTTCTTCATACATTCCTACACGATACACTATAGTGATCCTTGTACTTAGCTCGCTATCATCCGAAGTTGTAAAAGGATTATTGTTTAATTTGAGTTGGTGATCGGTAGTTTCCATCACCCGAGGTTTTTTATGCCGGAGATCATACATTGATCAAGGGCTTTTTCCTCGTATAAATCTTTGTGTCTCCTGTGCAATTTATTTCATAGTGATCCTCATTATTGTTTACCAATTCAAGCATCATACCCTGTAACAAAGAGTTTGGCTGCATTATCCTCGCCTGATTTTTGACCAAAACTGTTTGGCGCCCACCGTGGGGCAATTGGTGCTTCGTTCCTAAGAAATTCTCATTTTTGTGATCATTTCGATTCGTTACATCCAAGCAGATGGCTTCATCATCAAAGAACACATCCAGTGCGATGTCTGCAGTCAATTCATCCCAGGGCATTCCACCTTTGCCTCCACCACCTTCTGGACCTCAGAAAAATGCCGAGAAGAAACCAACTCCCATTTCTCAAAACCTCCAACTTCTTCTGCTTCTTATACTCCTACTACTAGTGACTTGTTTACTCTGATTTTGCAGATGAATGAGCATATACAGCAGCAGGATAAGACTAATGAAAGGATTCTTCGAGAAATTGGAGACATCAAGAAACAGAAGAGATCGGCAGAGGATCATTCCCCACTGATGCCCAGATCTTTGAATTTCGATACTCCTGTTATAACTTCTCAGCCTTCAGCGGTTTCAGATGTTCAATATGTGGGAGGGCCAAAAGGAGTGCATTACGGATCATCAGCAATGACTCAGGCTTCAGGGTCATACTTGCAACCAGCAGGATCCCATCCTCAGCATATAGGATCCTTCGTAAGCTCAGGAGGATATTCAGGAGCGCAGCAGATTCAAGGATTCTGGCCGTTTCAAGGATCCTCCCAGGTTCAAGGATCCTCCTATGTTCCAGGATCCTCCCAGGTCCAAGGATCCTCTCAGTTTCAAAGATCCTCCCAGGTTCAAGGATCCTCCTATGTTCAAGGATCCTCCCAGGTTCAAGGATCTTCCTACGTCCCAGGATCCTCCCAGGTCCAAGGATCCTCTCAGTTTCAGGGATCCTTCCAGATTCCGGGATCCTTAAGGAGTTTGCAATCATGGAGTTCCGATATCCATCAGGGAGATTTTATTCCAATGCAGACCATTGCTTCTACTGGTCCATCGGTCATTCCAGAGCCTCAACAATATGGATTCACATCCGCTCTTCCTAATTTGAATCCAATGGGAGGTAACACTTTCAATAATTCTTATACCACTAACCATGGCCTTATGCAGGATACAGGTATCAATCATGCCATGGCCAGAGAATTGCAAAAGTTAAAGGATATGATATCAAGCGTCCCAGGAGTGGTCAAGCCTATCCCAGAGATTGCAGATGGGAGCCACAAGATATCTCGTTTTGCACCACCAATCTGTGATGCTGAGATACCCAAGAGGTTCCATGTGCCTACCATGAAGTTGTATGATGGCTCAACAGATCCTGAAGAACACATAGCACAGTACAGGGAAGGGATGGAGATTAATCCCATCCCAGAAAGGTTAAAGGGGGCATGTCTGTGCAAGGGATTTGGATCCACTCTTTCTGGATCGGCTCTTAAATGGCTGCTAAGTCTTCCCCCTTACTCTATTACCTCGTTTGCTAATCTAGTTAACCTATTTAATAACCAGTTTTCTTGTAGTAGAAAATTTGAGCGTTTAACTAGTGATCTGTATAGGATAACGCAAGGTCATAATGAATCATTAAGGGATTATATCACTAAATTTAGTAAAGAATCCTTGGATATCCCTAACCTGGATATAGCTACGGCTGTTGAAGCCTTTAAAATGGGATTGCTTAGGGATTCATTATTCTATGATGATCTTGTCATGACACCATGCAGGAATCTAGATGAGGTAAGAACCCGGGCCCTTAGGTTCATCCGGCTAGAGGATGACAAAAGGATCCAGGAGAGGTTAGCAGGATCCTCAAAACAAGAGAAGCAAGGATCCTCATTCAAGAACAACAAGTTCAGATCCTATAACAAATCTGATAACCAGAATGTGCATGCTGTTGAACAAGAAGAGGATGATGAGGATTATCCTCCAATTTTCGAATATTGCTTTTCTGTTGATAACAATGAACTAATCCTTGCGATGCAGAATTTAGGTGATAAAGCTAGATGGCCCAGGAAAAATGACAGACCAGCTGCAACTAAAGACAAGTCAAAGTGGTGCGCATATCATCAAGATTTTGGGCATCTCACAGAAGAATGCATCGCACTGAGAAAAGAAATTGGATACTTGTTGAGAAAGGGCCACTTGAAAGAATTATTAGGGAGAAAGAAGTCAAGGACTCAGGATCCTGAAAGGATCCCAGAGAAAGCTCCAGCCCCTCCAGCAGATGCATAAGTTATAAACTTTATTTCTGGAGGATCAGACATTTGTGGAACATCCTTCTCTGCAGCTAAAAGACATGCAAAGGAAACCAAGATGGATAATGGAGATAGACCCATTCGAACATCCAGTGTCTCCGAAGGAAAAGTTATAACTTTTGATGAGGATGATCGTATTGACATTCAGGATCCTCATCTTGATGGTTTGGTTATCACTCTTTTTATTTCTAACCATTTTGTTCGCAGAATCCTTATAGACGGAGGAAGCTCTGTGAACATTATCCAGCTTGATGTCCTCAAGAAGATGAATATTCCTAAATCCGATACCATACCAAGATCCTCTGTGCTCGTGGGATTCAGTGGCGAGACTAAGAATACTCTGGGGGACATTAAACTCCCAATCTATATCGAAGGCCTACATTCTTACCAAAAGTTTTGTGTTATTGACTGTTTATCTTGTTGTAATGTTATCCTTGGCAGGCCTTGGATACATGACATGAAGGCAGTCCCATCCACTTATCATCAATGTGTGAAGCTTCCTAGTCCTTGGGGAATAGTGAAGATTGATAGTGATCAGCAAGAGGCTAAGAACTGCTACACCTCATCAATGAAACCAGCATCAAAGTCAAGGGAGCAATAGCAATTAAAGCGTCCTCCAAGGGATGTCTTGGAGGCAAGAGAACAGGATGTAGTAGAAATCCTTATGGATCCTGATGATCCTGAATCTAAAGTTTATATAGGATCAAGGATCCTTGGCGAAATAAAGGAAGACCTCATATCCTTCCTCAAAAGGAGAAAGACTACCTTTGAATGGAAACACGAAGACATGACAGGTGTATCTAAAGATATAATCACTCACAAACTTGGCATTGATAGGTCCTTCAAACCAATCCATCAAAAGAGGAGGAAATTTGCACCAGAAAGAAATGCCATTATCCAGGAGGAGGTAGAGAAATTACTCCGAGCAGGTATGATTAGAGAGGTCAAGTATCCAAGATGGTTGGCCAATGTGGTTGTTGTTCAAAAGAAAAACGGAAAGTGGAGGGTATGTGTCGATTTCACCGATTTAAATAAGGCATGTCCCAAGGATCCTTTCCCATTACCCCACATTGACTCCATGGTGGATGCAACTGCGGGTCATGAACTGTTAACTTTTATGGATGCTTCATCTGGATTTCAACAAATTCAGATGGAACCATCCGATCAAGAGGATACAGCCTTTATGACTCCAACTGGTATATACTGCTATATTGCTATGCCATTCGGACTAAGAAATGCAGGTGCAACTTGTCAAAGGCTAGTGAATATGATGTTCAAGGATCAGATTGGACAGACTATGGAGGTTTACATAGACGATATGGTGGTAAAATAAAAAAAGGCTGAGGATCACCTAAGAGACTTGGAGGAAGCATTCAATATCCTTGACAAATATAACATGAAACTTAATCCTTCAAAATGTCACTTTGGTGTTAAAGCAGGTAAATTCTTAGGATATATGGTGACAAAGAAAGGCATTGAAGCCAGTCCAGAACAAATCAAAGCTATAGTGAACATCAAGTCACCTGCCAATGCTAAGGATGTTCAGAGGTTAACAGGCAGGATTGCAGCTTTAAACAGATTCATATCCAAATCCTCAGAAAAGTGCAAGGAATTCTATGATATACTAAGGAAGAACAAGAAATTCGAGTGGACTGAGAAGCATGAAAGTGCCTTAAGAGCTCTTAAGGATTACCTATCCTCGGCCCCGGCTTTGATGAAACCAGAAAAATGAGATGTGTTATCCTTATTGTTTTGGTCAAAAATTACCGAAGCAATTAAGTGATCAAATTAGTAAAGTGAGGTAGTGTGCTAGAAAGTAAATTAAAAATGTGCTTGTTAAGTTGTTTAGAAAATCAGTATTCAGGATACGGCTCAGGATATAGAGCTGTATCTAAGATCAAACTATGAGCAAAAGTAAAGTAAATGACACGAGATGTACGAGGAAAGCCCTTGATCAATCTAGATCGCCGGCATAAAACCTTGGGAGCTGACAATCGCAGCTGCCTTGTTCTTCTATTGCTTCAAATATCAGGATACAGTGCAGGATGTGGTACGGATCGACTAAGTGTTACAACGAAATTTGAATACAAGTGTGGTGTTTGCAATGAGCTAGAAAGTGAAAGTATGCGAGAGTGTAAGTGGAGATTGTGTGACTTAAACTGATCCGCCCCCATCTATTTATAGTAAAGATAAGCTAACGAACTATCCTAAACTTCCGGGATCCAGCGAATATTCCTTCATCGAACGTTGTAGACCTGGTCTTTCGGGCTCAACGTCTTTCCTTCAACAAACTCGTCCGAGTCTTGAGGAGAAGAAGTCCTCTTGACCGTTAGCAAGTCTCAGCCTTTAACCTGCACGTGGTTAATTCAATAAACCTCAGGATATCGTCCAAGATGTTAGCAATATCCTCTTCCAGCATCCTGGTTACAATTAAACAAACAAAGGCAGGATATGTATGCTTAGAAAATGAGACATAACACTTATATCTCGCGGTATCCTCAAAAGCAGTAAGTGTCGTCCTTGTTAAGGATCACGAAGGTACACAACATCCTGTCTATTATGTAAGTAAGAGTTTACTTGATGCTGAATCCAGGTATTCACACTTAGAAAAACTTATCCTCGCATTAATTATGGCATCTACTAAATTGAGACATTATTTTGAAACTCATGCTATTATCGTCAAAACTAATTTTCCAATCAAGAATGTCCTCAGGAAACCTGAAATGGCAGGAAGAATGGCTAAGTGGGCAATGAAGCTTTGTGCATATGATATAAGATATGAGCCCAGGACAGCCATTAAATCCCAAGCATTAGCCGACTTTGTGGCAGATTTCAGTAGTGATTTGCAAAAGGAAGCTGAGTTAGAAGTTCAGCAGCTAGAGGAAACCAAGGATCCTTGGATACTCTATACTGATGGATCCTCAAATGTCAAAGGAACAGGGCTTGGAATACTACTAAAATCGCCACAGGGGGACATAATACCCCACTCCATAGCTTGTGAGTTCCAAACCACTAACAATGAGGCTGAATATGAAGCCTTGATAGCTGGCTTGCAAATTACTAAGCATATGAGGATCAGGTATCTTGAGGTACATGTAGATTCTTTGTTAATCACTAATCACTTTAATGGATCCTATGCTGTTAAAGGTGAAAAGCTAATCAAATATTTGGAGATAGTCAAAGAATTGGCACTCTCTTTTGTATCCTTTAGTTTGACACAGGTACTAAGGGAAGAGAATGCAGAGGCAGATGCATTAGCCAATTTAGGATCATCCTTGAAGATCCCGGAGGATATCAAGATCCCTATTATCCATATCCTGACTCCGGCTATCGAGGATCATGTGGCTATGGAGATAGGAGAGGATTCTGCAATCATCCCTAGTGATGATAATCAATCTCATTCAAGATCATGGATCCTTCCAATCATGAGATACATACAACATGGAGAGATTCCTACAGGAGAAAACCCTAGGGCTTTCAAAATTAAGGTATCTCAATTCACAATTTTAAATAATATGTTGTATAAACGATCTCTTGCAGGACCATATTTAAGGTGCATTGAGGATCCTGAAATCCAAGAAGTTTTAAAAGACTTCCATGAAGGAGATTGTGGAAACCACACTGGGGGCAGGGCATTATTCTCAAGGATCCTGAGGACAGGATACTATTGGCCAACTATGAAGAGAGATGCTGTGGAGTATGCTAAGAAGTGTGATCCTTGTCAGAGACACAGCAATATCCTTCATCAACCAGCTGAATTATTGCATCCTATTTCTTCCACTTGGCCATTCATGAGATGGGGCATGGATATAGTTGGTAAGCTCCCTAAGGCACCTGGTGGAAAAGTGTTCATGCTTGCTATGACTGATTACTTCTCCAAGTGGATAGAGGCTGAAGCTTTTGCCCAAGTTAGAGAAAAGGAAGTTATATCCTTCATTAAAAGAAATATTATAACTAGATTTGGTATTCCCTCTGAAATTATATGTGATAATGGTTCCCAATTCATTGGGGGCAGAACTACTAACTTTTGTGACAGCTGGGGGATTAAGATGATAACATCAACACCAGTCCACCCACAAGCTAATGGTCAGGCAGAATCCTCCAATAAGATCATCATCAACAATTTGAAGAAGAAGCTTGGATCCAAGAAAGGGAAATGGGCAGAAGAACTACCTTATGTGCTTTGGGCTGATAGGACAACTCCTAAGAATGCTACAGGCCAAACTCCATTCTCTTTGGTATTTGGGGCAGAATCAGTGATCCCTACAGAAATGGTGGTTCCAACTGCTAGAACAAGTATTCGTGATCCTGAGGAAAATGATGAGAACTTGGTTCAAGACCTGGATAATATAGAAGAAATCAGAGATTTGGCAAGGATAAGGATGGCCAGTTATCAGCAAAGAATGGCTGGAGCCTACAACAAAAATGTCAGGATCAGGAAATTCCAAGTTGGTGATATGGTACTAAGGAAAGCATTTCAGAATACCACCAATCCTGCTGATGGAAAGTTGGCACCAAAATGGGAAGGACCTTACTTGATTGAAGCTGAGGCAGGAAAGGGGGCATATCGATTGCTAACAATGGAAGGTGATTTGCTACCTAGAGCCTGGAATGCTGTCCATTTGAAGAAATACTTCATGTGATAAGGATCCATGATCCTCACATGATAAATATCCTTAAAGGATCCTCAAAGCACAGATGATCCTCATTTTGGTAACATTCTAATCTTAAACTATTTCATTTCCTTACTTTTTCACATAAGGATAAGGATCCTACGCCCTTTATCCCCCTTTCACGTGATTTTGAGTTTTAAAGGTTCAGGTACTCTTAGCAAAAGGATGATTATCCACAAAAGCAACCAGATACTTGGGTTTGACCCCAGTTATTTGGGCTTGACCCCAGTACCGCCAGTAGCGCACGATGATCCTGGTATAGTTCATGGCAGTGGGACCAGTACTCGTTTTAGGGGCTGATAATTCCATTGTACTGGCTATACCTAGGATCCTACGTATCATGGTAGACGTACCATACATCCGTTCTTAAGGTTTCTAACGTTTTCACGTTAGCTAAGGTTTTGGCATTTTCATGCCACTAAGTTTGGATAGTCGCCAGTTAGGGCCATACTCTAGTTCACACGCGATCCTTGGGCTTGTCCCCAGTTATCCTTTGGGCTTGTCCCCAGTTGCTAACTTTTATCTTATAATGGCTTAGTCCCAAGTTATATTCTATTTCAGGTCTTCGAAGTTAAACCACCAAGGATCCTTGATCCTTACCTCTTACTAAGGTTTGTCCTATGGTTATCCTGGTTATAGTACTAAGGATTAGGATCCTAACTTGGATCCTCAGGTATGATCCTTAACTATTTTGATTTTATTCATTGATTATTTGAATAACCCTAATACTTTGACAACTGAACTCATAATCCTTAAGATATACCACTTTTTGGAATTTTTCAACTATTGGATACTTGATCCTGGATCATATCCTAATTTTTTTATCTAATTTGTTCAACTTTTCTTACTCAGACAAGTGTACATCAAAACAATTGCAAATCAAAAGGACAAACAAGGATAACAACACAAAATAAGCCAAAAAAGTTTAAAGTTATTTTATTAACAAAGGATTAACCGTCAAAGGTTGTCAAAATTGCCAACCCACGTTTCTACCAGCAAAACGTGGCCCGTCCACATGGGTTGGCAACGGGTGTCCATTGTTTATGCGGTTATAGCAAGTGCAGGAAATCAAAAGGCGGCAGGATCACAATGGCTTCATCCCCCAAACAGAGGATCCCTCCACCATTTGTAATCCTACCTATTGTCCAAAGGATCCTAGACCCTTAATCCTAAAACTATTGTTCAAATACATCCCATCATTGTTTTAAAACAGCACAACCACAAAACAAACTACTACCGAATTTAAAAATTGGGCTCCGGCTACGTCTAGGAATGTCCATCATCGCCCAATCATGCAGCCTACACCTTCGCTGCATCTTCATCCCCTCCAGCTTCGGTATCCTTCACCTGATCCTTTCCACTGCCTCCAGCCTCGATCGCCAAAACCTCCTCAGCCTCCTCATCATCTTCCAGATCAGCTAACCTCGCCTTCCAGCCCTCAACATCCCAGCTGCTTCTGTCGAAGTCAGGATCTTGAGCCTCCTCGGCCATCTTCAGTTTTGTCTTGTACATTGTGATGGCAGCAGAGACCTTTGCACCTTCTATGAGATCATGCTTCTCGTAGTCGATGTCGATCAAGATTTTAGCTGTCTTAGTCTTGGCGTCTTGAAGGGCTTTTTCGAGATCAGCAATCTTAAGATCCTTGAGCACTGCAACTTGTTGGAGGTCAGCAATCTTCTTGTCCAGCTCCTCAACGCTCCCCACGTAGTCCTCAATCTCAGCAAATTTCTGCAAAAAAGACAAAGCAGTTCAAGATCAGGTGATCCTCAAATAAGTAGGATACCTAGGCAGAATTGGTGATCCTCACGTCATTGAAGTATTCAAGGAACTGGTGGCGGATCAGTGGCAGGCCTTGTAGGTCCTCTATCTCAGAATTTTTCCTCTTCTTGCCACCCCTTCCTTTAGTGGGTGCCTTGGGGATGGAGACACTAGGGCTGGCAATGGCCTTCTTCTTTCTGGATCGGACAGTGTCAAGGTCGGCCATGTTGAACTGGGAGGCAGGCTTGGAAGCTTTTCCGGCACCTAGACATCCAAAGCAAGATACGTATCCTTATCCTATTTCTATTTAACTATTTATTTAAATCTTTAACTATATAAAAAACAGGATACTTACTTGACATGGTGACTGAGCCTGAGGATACCTCTTGAGAATCCTGGGTGATTGTCTTGAATGATCTTGTTTCAGGACCGAGTCTTCTAAAAACAGCAAGCCTTTCCTTAGTATCAGGAGATGGTATGAGATGTGAAACAGTGACGGCTGCATAACATAAAACAAAAGGGAGTTAGTGATCCTATCACAAGAGCAAAATTACCTGGTGATCCTTCTCAGGATCCTCTGTCCTACCATGGGTGGACCACTTCCTTGGTAGATCCTTTCCGTTTGGAATGGTATCCCTTCTGACAAAGAAAAAGCGTCGTTTCCAGTTTGTATCGTTCTTGGTGGCTTTAAAAATGGGATGTTCTTCGCCGGGTTTTCGCTTAAACAGATATCGGTGGGATCCAAACGTCGTGAGATCATACATCTCTGCCAGTTCCGACATTCCTAAATCAATCCCTTCCTGCTCTATGATCCTTTCAAGGGTGTATAAGACCCTCCAGATCATCGGTATAGCTTGGATGTAGGAGATGCCGGTAAGGGAGAAACAGGATTGGGTAAAAGCTGGAAAAGGATAGGTGTATCCTATGGTGAACGGGGTAACCGGAAAGGCAACCCATGTTTCAGAAATGTAGTCGCTCAGAATAGTGGGATCGAAGGGTTTGAAAAAGGCGTTCGCCGGAAAGCAGTGCCGGATCTTATCTACTTGAGGATCGGTAAAGCAACACCTCTCATTCACTGAGTCTTTGATGATCCCTTGACTCTTCAAAGGGCTATCCTTCTGGTGATCCTTGGCGGGGGACGACCGGAGCATCATTCTTAACGTGATGTTGGTAAAGAAAGAAAAACAGAGTAAGAGAAGGAGAAATAAGAGAAGAGATACCTGATTGATCTTCGACTGAGAATTTAAAGGGAGTTTCTCTCGGATTTAAATGAAAATTGATCCTATCTCTAACTCCTATTTATAATGATGATTTGCAGGATTGTCACTTCAGTGACGTCAGGTTTGCAACGGCTAGTCCGTCTTCAATGGCTAGTTATCCGTTAGTCTGTTACGGATAAGATCAACAAAATACAACTCGTTTATTTACAATATTACTCCTTATATTTTGGGGGCAATTGTTAGGGGAGGATTTCTTAATGACCCGTGATCCTCAATTGTTATCCTCTTTGGTGATCCTTACTTCTGTGTCAGTTAGTGATCCTCAGAAGTGCTTCAGGATCAGGATCATGGATCATTCTGAGGATCCTTATACTAATGATTGTCTGCTTTGAATTCGATATTGTTTTGCAGGAATACCAGCTTGGACTTAGTCTTGGTAACGTTCCTGTAGAATATTCCACGCCTATTCCGCACGTGCTTGACCATGGTGAACGTTATGGAGATCGTGGGGAGAAGGCATGAATTGCGGATAGTTAGTTATTTAGATATTTTACTAAATTTAAAAGGGGTAGCGAGCTAATTAGGCAACACTTGGCTATTTTTTGGCTACACACACTCGTACAACTGCACTCACCAGCTCTCGGCAAAACACTTAGCATTTCTTCATACATTCCTACACGATACACTATAGTGATCCTTGTACTTAGCTCGCTATCATCCGAAGTTGTAAAAGGATTATTGTTTAATTTGAGTTGGTGATCGGTAGTTTCCATCACCCGAGGTTTTTTATGCCGGAGATCATACATTGATCAAGGGCTTTTTCCTCGTATAAATCTTTGTGTCTCCTGTGCAATTTATTTCATAGTGATCCTCATTATTGTTTACCAATTCAAGCATCATACCCCGTAACAAAGAGTTTGGCTGCATTATCCTCGCCTGATTTTTGACCAAAACACCCTCCACTTTCCGTTTTTCTTTTGAACAACAACCACATTGGCCAACCATCTTGGATACTTGACCTCTCTAATCATACCTGCTCGGAGTAATTTCTCTACCTCCTCCTGGATAATGGCATTTCTTTCTGGTGCAAATTTCCTCCTCTTTTGATGGATTGGTTTGAAGGACCTATCAATGCCAAGTTTGTGAGTGATTATATCTTTAGATATACCTGTCATGTCTTCGTGTTTCCATGCAAAGGTAGTCTTTCTCCTTTTGAGGAAGGATATGAGGTCTTCCTTTATTTCGCCAAGGATCCCTGATCCTATATAAACTTTAGATTCAGGATCATCAGGATCCATAAGGATTTCTACTACATCATGTTCTCTTGCCACCAAGACATCCCTTGGAGGATGCTTTAATTGCTATTGCTCCCTTGACTTTGAGGCTGGTTTCATTGATGAGGTGTAGCAGTTCTTAGCTTCTTGCTGATCACTATCAATCTTCACTATTCCCCAAGGACTAGGAAGCTTCACACATTAATGATAAGTGGATGGGACTGCCTTCATGTCATGTATCCAAGGCCTGCCAAGGATAACATTACAACAAGATAAACAGTCAATAACACAAAATTTTTGGTAAGAATGTAGGCCTTCGATATAGATTGGGAGTTTATTGTCCCCCAGAGTATTCTTAGTCTCGCCACTGAATCCCACGAGCACAGAGGATCTTGGTAAGATATCGGATTCAGGAATATTCATCTTCTTGAGGACATCAAGCTGGATAATGTTCACAGAGCTTCCTCCGTCTATAAGGATCATGCGAACAAAATGGTTAGAAATAAAAAGAGTGATAACCAAACCATCGTGATGAGGATCCTGAATGTCAACACGATCATCCTCATCAAAAGTTATAACTTTTCCTTCGGAGACACTGGATGTTCGAATGGGTCTATCTCCATTATCCATCTTGGTTTCCTTTGCATGTCTTTTAGCTGCTGAGAAGGATGTTCCAAAAATGTCTGATCCTCCAGAAATAAAGTTTATAACTTGTGCATCTGCTGGAGGGGCTGGAGCTTTCTCTGGGATCCTTTCAGGATCCTGAGTCCTTGACTTCTTTCTCCCCAATAATTCTTTCAAGTGCCCCTTGCTCAACAAGTATCCAATTTCTTTTCTCAGTGCGATGCATTCTTCTGTGAGATGCCCAAAATCTTCATGATATGCGCACCACTTTGACTTATCTTTAGTTGCAGCTGGTCTGTCATTTTTCCTGGGCCACCTAGCTTTATCACCTAAATTCTGCATCGCAAGGATTAGTTCATTGTTATCAACAGAAAAGCAATATTCGGAAATTGGAGGATAATCCTCATCATCCTCTTCTTGTTCAACAGCATGCACGTTCTGGTTATCAGATTTGTTATAGGATCTGAACTTGTTGTTCTTGAATGAGGATCCTTGCTTCTCTTGCTTCGAGGATCCTGCAAACCTCTCCTGGATCCTTTTGTCATCCTCTAGCCGGATGAACCTAAGGGCCCGGGTTCTTACCTCATCTAGATTCCAGCATGGTGTCATAACAAGATCATCATAAAATAATGAATCCCTAAGCAATCCCATTTTAAAGGCTTCAACAGCCGTAGCTATATCCAGGTTAGGGATATCTAAGGATTCTTTACTAAATTTAGTGATATAATCCCTTAATGATTCATTATGACCTTGCGTTATCCTATACAGATCACTAGTTAAACGCTCAAATTTTCTACTACAAGAAAACTGGTTATTAAATAGGTTAACCAGATTAGCAAACGAGGTAATAGAGTAAGGGGGAAGACTTAGCAGCCATTTAAGAGCCGATCCAGTAAGAGTGGATCCAAATCCCTTGCACAGACATGCTTCCTTTAACCTTTCTGGAATGGGATTGATCTCCATCCTTTCCCTGTACTGTGCTATGTGTTCTTCAGGATCTGTTGAACCGTCATACAACTTCATGGTAGGCACGTGGAACCTCTTGGGTATCTCAGCATCACAGATTGGTGGTGCAAAATGAGATATCTTGTGGCTCCCATCTGCAATCTCCGGGATAGGCTTGACCACTCCTGGGACACTTGATATCATATCCTTTAACTTTTGCAATTCTCTGGCCATGGCATGATTGATACCTGTATCCTGCATAAGGCCATGGTTAGTGGTATAAGAATTATTGAAAGTGTTACCTCCCATTGGATTCAAATTAGGAAGAGCGGATGTGAATCCATATTGTTGGGGCTCTGGAATGACCGATGGACCAGTAGAAGCAATGGTCTGCATTGAATAAAATCTCCCTGATGGATATCAGAACTCCCTGATTGCAAACTCCTTAAGGATCCCGGAATATGGAAGGATCCATGAAAGTGAGAGGATCCTTGGACCTGGGAGGATCCTGGGACGTAGGAAGATCCTTGAACCTGGGAGGATCCTTGAAACTGAGAGGATCCTTGAACCTGGGAGGATCCTGGAACATAGGAAGATCCTTGAACCTGGGAGGATCCTTGGCACTGAGAGGATCCTTGAACCTGGGAGGATCCTGGAACATAGGAAGATCCTTGAACCTGGGAGGATCCTTGGCACTGAGAGGATCCTTGAACCTGGGAGGATCCTTGAAACGGCCAGAATCCTTGAATCTGTTGCGCTCCTGAGTATCCTCCTGAGCTTACGAAGGATCCTATATGCTGAGGATGGGATCCTGCTGGTTGGAAGTATGACCCTGAAGCCTGAGTCATTACTGATGATCCGTAATGCACTCCTTTTGGCCCTCCCACATATTGAACGTCTGGAACCGCTGAAGGCTGAGAAGTTATAACCGGAGTATCGAAATTCAAAGATCTGGGCATCAGTGGGGAATGATCCTCTGCCGATCTCTTCTGTTTCTTGATGTCTCCAATTTCTCTAAGAATCCTTTCATTGGTCTTATCGTGCTGCTGTATATGCTCGTTCATCTGCAAAATCAGAGTAAACAAGTCACTAGTAGTAGGAGTATAAGAAGCAGAAGAAGTTGGAGGTTTTGAGAAAATGGGAGTTGGTTTCTTCTCGGCATTTTTCTGAGGTCCAGAAGGTGGTGGATGCAAAGGTGGAATGCCCTGGGATGAATTGACTGCAGACATCGCACTGGAGGTGTTCTTTGATGATGAAGCCATCTGCTCGGATGTAACGAACCGAAATGATCACAAAAATGAGAATTTCTTAGGAATGAAGCACCAATGGCCCCACGGTGGGCGCCAAACTGTTTTGGTCAAAAATCAGACGAGGATAATGCAACCAAACTCTCTATTACGGGGTATGATGCTTGAATTGGTAAACAACAATGAGGATCACTATGAAATGAATTGCACAGGGGACACAAAGATTTATACGAGGAAAAAGCCCTTGATCAATGTATGATCTCCGGCATAAAAAAACCTCGGGTGATGGAAACTACCGATCACCAACTCAAATTAAACAATAATCCTTTTACAACTTCGGATGATAGCGAGCTAAGTACAAGGATCACTATAGTGTATCATGTAGAAACGTATGAAAAATGCTAAGTGTTTTGCCGAGAGCTGGTGAGTGCAGTTGTACGAGTGTGTGTAGCCAAAAAATAGCCAAGTGTTGTCTAATTAGCTCGCTACCCCTTTTAAATTTAGTAAAATATCTAAATAACTAACTATCCGCAATTCATGCCTTCCCCCCACGATCTCCATAACGTTCACCATGGTCAAGCACGTGCGGAATAAACGTGGAATATTCTCCAGGAACTTTACCAAGACTAAGTCCAAGCTGGAACTCCTGCAAAACAATACCGAAATCATAGCAGACAATCATTAGTATAAAGATCCTTAGGATGATCCATGATCCTGATCCTGAAGCACTTCTGAGGATCACTAACTGATACAGAAGTAAGGACCACCAAGCAGGATAATAATTGAGGATCACGGGTTGTTAAGAAATCCTCCCCTAACACCAGTTGGGGTCATAAAGGTTGTATCCTCTTGATCAGATGGTTCCATCTGAATTTGTTGAAATCCAGATGAAGCATCCATAAAAGTCAACAACTCATGACCCGCGGTAGCATCCACCATGGAGTTAATATGGGGTAATGGGAAAGGATCCTTGGGACATGCCTTGTTTAAATCAGTAAAATCAACACATACCCTCCACTTTCCATTTTTCTTTTGAACAACAACCACATGGGCTAACCATCTTGGATACTTAACCTCTCTAATCATACCTGCTCGGAGCAGTTTATCTACCTCCTCATGGATAATAGCATTCCTCTCAGGTGCAAACTTCCTCCTCTTCTGATGTATGGGTTTGAATGACATGTCAATGCCAAGCTTATGAGTAATTATATCTTTAGAGATACCTGTCATGTCTTCATGCTTCCAGGCAAAGGTAGTTTTTCTCCTCTTGAGGAAGGATACCAAATCCTGTTCGATGTTGCTGAGGATCCCTGATCCTATGAAGACTTTGGATTCAGGATCATGAGGATCCATAAGGATATCTTTCAAATCTTGTTCTCTTGCCTCCAGGACATATCTTGGAGGATGCTTTAATTGAAATTGCTCCCTTGGTCTTGAGGCTGGCTTCATTGATGAGGTATAGCAATTCTTTGCTTCTTGTTGATCACTCTCAATCTTTATCACCCCCCATGGACTAGGAAGCTTCACACATTGATAATATGTAGATGCAATTGCCTTCATGTCATGTATCCATGGCCTGCCAAGGATAACATTGCAACAGGATAAGCAATCTATAACACAAATTTTTTTATAAGAATGAAGTCCTTCTATGTAGATGGGAAGTTTAATGTCCCCCAATGTATTCTTGGTTTCTCCACTGAATCCCACAAGAACTGAGGATCTTGGGATAATATCCGATTCAGGGATGTTCATTTTCTTTAGGACATCAAGCTGAATGATGTTTACTGAGCTCCCTCCATCTATCAAGATCCTGCAAACAAAATAGTTAGATATAAATAAGGTAATAAAAAGACCATCATGATGAGGATCCTGAACGTCAACACGATCATTCTCATCAAAAGTTATAACTTTTTCCTGTGTAACAGTAGAGGTTCGGATGGGTCTATCCCCATTATCCATCTTGGTTTCCTTGGCATGTCTCTTGGCTGCTGAAAAGGAAGTACCACAAATGTCTGATCCACCGGATATAAAGTTTATAACTTGTGCATCTGCCGGAGGAGCAGGAGCTCTTTCTGGAACCTTTTCAGGATCCTGGATCCTTGACTTTTTTCTTCCCAAAAGCTCCTTCAAGTGCCCTTTGTTTAACAAGTAACCAATCTCTTTTCTCAGTGCAATACATTCTTCAGTGAGATGACCAAAATCTTCATGATATGCATACCATTTGGATTTGTCTTTTGTTGCAGCTGGCTTATCACTTTTTCTGGGCCATCTTGCTTTTTCACCTAGGTTCTGCATTGCAAGGATTAGTTCATTGTTATCAACAGAAAAGCAATATTCAGAAATTAGAGGATAATCTTCATCATCCTCTTCCTGTTCGACTGCATGCACGCTCTGATTATCAGATTTATTGTAAGACTTGGACTTGTTGTTCCTGAAGTAGGATCCTTGCTTTTCCTGCTTCGAGAATCCTGCCAGTCTTTCTTGGATCCTTTTATCATCCTCTAGTCGTATGAATCTAAGGGTCGTGGTTCTTACTTCATCAAGATTCCTGCAAGGGGTCATGACAAGGTCATCATAGAACAGTGAATCCCTAAGTAAACCCATTTTAAAGGCTTCCACAGTCATAGCAATATCCAAATTAGGAATATCTAAGGATTCTTTACTAAACTTAGTGATATAATCTCTAAGTGATTCATTTTGACCTTGTGTTACCCTATATAGATCACTAGTTAAACGTTCAAATTTTCTACTACATGAGAATTGGCTATTAAACAGATTAACTAGATTAGCAAATGAAGTAATAGAGTAAGGGGAAGACTTAGCAGCCATTTAAGAGCTGATCCTGTTAATGTGGATCCAAAACCCTTGCGTAAACATGCTTCTTTTAATATCTCCGGGATGGGATTGATCTCCATCCTTTCTCTATATTGAGCTACATGTTCTTCTGGATCCGTCGAACCATCATACAGCTTCATGGTTGGTATTTGGAACCTCTTTGGAATTTCTGCATCACAAATGGGTGGTGCAAAATGGGATATCCTGTGGCTTCCATCTGCAATTTCAGGAATGGGCTAAACCACTCCTGGAACGCTGGATATCATATCCTTCAGTTTCTGTAATTCCCTAGCCATAGCCTGATTGATACCTATATCATGCACAAAGCCATGGTTAGTGTTATAAGAATTATTCAAAGTGTTACCTCCTGAAGGATTCAAGTTTGGAATTCCAGATGTGAATCCATATTGATGGGATTCTGGTACAATTGAGGGACCAGATGAAGCATTAGTTTGCATAGGAATGAAGTCTCCTTGATGAACATCTGTACTTCCGGGTTGCACATTCCTTAAGAATCCTTTATCCTGAAAGATGTTGGATCCTTAATATGCTGTGACTGGGGGTCTTGGAGGATAATCCATGGATCCGTAAACCTGAGATGAGGATCCTTGAACCTGAAAGGAGGATCCTTGAACCTGGGAGGATCCTTGAACTGTGTGCGTCCCCATATGTCCTCCTGAGCTAACGAAGGATCCCTGATGCTGGAAAGAGGATCCTAAAGGCTGAAAAGAGGATCCTGAAGGCTGGAAGTGGGACCCTAAAGCCTGACTCATAGTTGTTGATCCATAACGCCTTCCCAATGGTCCACTCTGGTACTGGATATCCGGAGCTGCAGATTGCAGGGCGGTTATAGCTGGAGTGTCAAAATCCAGTGATCTAGGTACCAGTGGAGAGTGATCCTCCGCTGATCTCTTCAATTTTTTGATGTCATCAATCTCTCGAAGGATCCTATCATTAGTTTTGTCCTGCTGCTGCATGTAATCCTTCATCTGCAAAATCAAAGAATAAAGATCACTGTTAGAAGGGCTAGAAGAAACAACAGAAGTTGGTGGTTTTGGGAAGATGGGGCTTTGTTTCTTCGCAACATTTTCAGTATTCTTCTGGGATCCAAAAGGTGTTGGAGGCAAAGGTGGAATGCCCTGTGAAGAAGTGACTGCCGGCATAGAGCTTGAAGTGTTCTTCGCTGAAGAAGCCATATGGTTGAAGATAATGAACCAAAATGAACACAATGAACAAAATTTTTCAGAAATGAAGCACCAATTGCCCCACGGTGGGCGCCAAACTGTTTTGGTCAAAATTCAGACTAGGATAATGTAACCAAATCTTCTTTTGTGAGGTATGATGCTTAGATCAATGAACAAATGTATGAACAACTTGTAGATGAAATGAACAAGTAACACAAGGATTTATACGAGGAAAAAGCCCTTGATCAATGTATGATCTCCGGCATAAAAAACCTCGGGTGATGGAAACTACCGATCACCAACTATAATTATACAAATGATCGTTACAACTCGGGATGATAGCAAGCTTGTTACAAGGATCACTAGTGTGCAAAATGTATATAATCGCCAATGAGTTGCAGAGAGCTTGCGAGAGTGTGTGTGTTTTTCTAATTGTTCTAACTATCAAGCTTGTTATCCCCTTTAAAAATAGAAATAAACTAAGTAACAAACTATCCGCCAAATGTGCAAGCTACCCAAGACTTCTAAAACGGTCATTCCAGCCATGCACGTGCAGAATGTTAGAGCATATTCCCCAGGAATATCGGTAAGACCAAGTCCCACTCGTTTCTTCTTGCAAAACAAGCTTAAATGTAATGGAAACAACCGTTAGTGTTAGGATAACAATGAGGATCCTGGATCCTTAAATCTGCAACGTCTTTTGAGGATCCTTAATTCAAACAGAATTGAGGATCCGTGATCCTGGCTGCACTTGGGGATCCGTGATCCTTAGTTATGGAAAATCTATCCCTAACAGTTATTTACAATAAAGAAGTAGAAATACATATATCTCCAAGAAAATGTCACATACCATACCATAGAATTTATAGATTTAGATATTAGTTTTTTTACCTCTTTGTAGGTTGACCTTTTTATGTAAAAATGTGTAAACTTTTAACGTTTTTTTACCATACCCAAAGCCTTTTAAAAGACTATACAACATCCATTTATCTAACGCTTTTTTAATTTATATCCACAAAAATCATTTTTTTCATATGTTACACAAACCGAATCATATCAACATTAGTTAATTAGGCTTCAATCATTTTTTCATATACTACCCAAACCGATTCATATGTTGCAAAAATCATTTTTTTTCATATTTTATCCTACATAGAAATACACATTAATGCTACAACATACACATTTTTTTGTCTCATTTCACATTTGTACATATAAATAAAAATAAAGCCCAAAAGTTTTTTTTATATAACCAGGTAATAAGATATATAATCATAGCACCATACATAAAACAAAACATTTCCACAATGTTACAAAGAAATCTGTAAACACAAACTATACAAAGTAATGTAATAATAATTTGAGATTAAATACTTATTAGTTTCCCTTTAACATTTTTTTTCCATTTTGGTGGTAGATGCCTTTTTCCCCCTGCATTTCAATTAAAAAAACATCAACATTCCTCACAATACGAAACGTTTTTGAAGATGGGGAACACCCAAGCAAAAAAAAATGTTTGAATGTATAAACACATGTGGTCATTTTTATCTGTTTTGTTGCTTATCTTCACTATCTACAAGCACGAAGATTAATAACAAGCTACACTTTTTTTCCAGGGATCCAACAATGTAAAGTATTCATGTACAATGTACATTTTTTTTATTATCTCAAAATGCAATACACATGTACATTTTTTTATACGAATCAAATATGAATGTAACTTTTTTATGTAAAAAGGAATTCAACCAAAAAACCAAAGAACAAAAAATGTAACTTATGTTTTGTTTTAAAACCAACATGTAACCCTTTTTTTATATTTTCCCCTTTAAATGTAATTTCTTTATTATACACTTTGTTGAAATATGCGACATAAAAAGGTAACATTTTTTTTCCAATAGAACACAAATAAAACCAACCATATAACATTATTAAAAACCAAAACCCCTAAAAACAAAACCAAAAGACATTTGTTCATCATAATTATTTGTATAAACAAAACAAAACCAACCTACAACCTTTCTGATTAAATTTGTTTAAAATATAAAGTTTTCTTAGTTGGAAAGTTTTTTGGGGTAACAAGTATTGTTTTTACAAGAATATAGTTAACACCTTTAAATCCTAAAAAACATATGTTATTCAACTTTAATAAGTATAAAAAACCCCTTACATATTTGTTATTCAACTGTAAGAACTATAAAAAACCCAAAAAAATCACAAAACCCCATTTTCTCCCCCTACCGAACCTGTATAGCTAAAAGAAAGTTGATATTTTTTGTCAACTAAGAACCGACGCACCTGAGATTCTCTCATTTTTAGGCGGTATATCTCCGGCGGTTTTTAGGCGGTATATCTCCAGCGTCGATGGTTGAAATTCCTCGGTGATTGTTCTCCGGCGGTATATCTCCGTCGTCTAGTGATCTTTCGATTTTCTCCGGCGATTTTGAATATATTAGGCGATTTTTCTACGGTGATTTTGGGTATACATGAACAGGTCCGGTGATTTAGGTTAGATGAAGAAGGGTTGATGAAGACTTTGGAAGAGAGAGAATGTATATTTAGTTTTTGAAATTTTGAAAATAATGAAGAGTGATGTGTAGTAAGTGCAATGATGGCCCCTTGTGATTGTTCTTACACCATGCAGACTTTTGTCTCTTTGTAAGAGATTGTATTGATGTTTCCTATATTACCCTTAACGTACATCAAATGAAATAAAAAAATAGAGAAAAAGGGAAACAAAAACAACTAAATGCTCAAAATCAATCTCAGCCATCTATTAACTATGATCAATGGTTATTAATGGGTTTTCAGGGTTTATTCAACTCAAGTGTGTTTTCAATTTATCCTTGCCCTATATATATATATATATATATATATATATATATATATATATATATATATATATATAGAGGACCGCTAAAATGAAAACCACCTCTAGTTGTAAGAACCATAGGAACCACTTTTTAGCCCTTAGATCAACTAGATAGATGGATGAAATTAAAAGTAGTTAATATTAATATTAAAAGCTTTTTGTCTTATTATGTTTTTAATATTTTATTGTTAAAGGGTATTTAGGTAAAATTGCTTTTTTTGTCTTTTTATATATATTATTTTTAAATGTTTTTTTTGTCCGATTCATTTATTACTTTTTGGTCTTAATAATATTTTAATAAGAAACTGATTTTTTGGTTTAAAAACTTTTTTGAAATCAGATTTTTATGATAATTTTTTTTAAGATTAGTTTAAAAAAGCGTTTTGAAGAGCCGTTTTTTTACGCCCCGTTCTTACGCCCGGCTCTTTCAGGCGTCGTTTTTTTAACGCGCCGACATTTACGTTAAAAACTTTACGCGCCGTTTTTTTAACGTTTTAGGCGCCGTTTTTTATGGTTTACGCGCTGTTTTTTACGTTTCAATCGTTGTTTTTTTAACGCGCCGATTTTTACGCCGGGCTTTTTTAAGCGTCGTTTTTTTTACGCGCCGTTTTTTACGTTAATTTTTTTACGTTTTAACGCGCCGTTTTTTTAACATTTTACGTTAATTTTTTTACGTTTTACAGCGCCGTTTTTTAACGTTTTACGTTTTTTTCGTTTTAACGCGCCGTTTTTTTTACGTTTTACGTTTTTACGTTTTTTACATTTTTAACGCGTCGTTTTTACATTTTACGAAAAACTTTTTACATTTTACGTTTTACGAAAACTTTTTACGTTTTACGAAAAACTTTTTACATTTTACGTTTTTACGTAAAACTTTTTACGTTTTACTTTAAAACTTTTTACGTTTTACGTGAAAAACTTTTTACGTTTTACATAAAACTTTTTACGTTTTAGGTTTTACGTTTTTTACGTTTTACGTTAAAAAGTTTACGGGTTATTTTTTTTTTACAGAAACTTCTTTACGCAAAAACGAACGCACCCAGAAACCGCAAACTCGGGAGATGTCTCAGATATATCGTTATCATCACCGACTATGGGGGGGGGAATTAAAAAACAACAACATCAAAACAAAGTCTATCTCGAAAAAAACAGGGTTTGGCTCAGATTAACCGATAATCAAAAGGCTGCAAAAGAGGGGTTGCAGGTTTAAAAACCTACCCTCCGCCGTCCTTGCCGCGTCATCGTCATCAAAATCGGCGTTTTTTTTTTCATCATCGCCGCCCACAGCCAACATATCAAAACCTACAGATTCAACAGAACACAAATCAAAACCCACGAAACCCACCGCCACACCACGAAACCCACTGCCACACCACCACACCCACCGCACATCGGAGCAGTCGGCCTCAAAGCCCATACATCGGAGCCGTCGACATCAACCACTGCCACACACCACCAAAACCACCGCCACACCACCAAACCCGCTGCCACACCACCGCACCCACCGCACCCACTGCCACGCCACCAAACCCACCGCACCCATCAACAGATCAAACCCACAAAAATCAAAGAAACACCCAAGAAACTTTCAAAAGAATCAACAGTTGATTCCAAAACTTTCAAAAGAAACCCCCAACATATCAACAGTTGATTCCACACCTATCAACAGAATCAACAGATCAAACCCACAAAAATCAATTTTTTTCCAGATTCAAAACTTTCAAAAAGAACTGGTATTTGAAGACATGAAAAACAACCAGAAGATCTGGTCTTTGAAAACATGAAAAAAAAACACAGAAACTACCTGACCCCACGGTGGTCGGCGACATTGGTGTAACAGAGAGGTGAGTTAGGCGGCGAGTTGATCAGAAAAAAGCGTTGGTGGTCAGTCGGGGTGGGTATGGTCATCATCATCATCGACGGCTGGTGGGTGGCCGGCGATTACTGAAAAGACGGAGGGGGAGTGTTTGGTGTGTGGTTGTCGCCGGAAACACACATCATCATCATCGGAGAACCGGGTGTGGGGACCGGGTGCCGGAAACACCATGAACAATGGTGTGTGGTGGTTGTTTTTGAATTTTTTTTTCTTGATGCAGAGCATTTCAAAGAGAAAAGAATAGAAAATGGTTGTTTAGAAAGATGAGAGATAAAAAGGAGAGGTGACTATGATAACTGACAAATAAAGAGGAGAGAGAAGATAACTATAAATGAAGAGAGAGGAGGGGGATTAGGGTGTAAGGAGTGGTTAAACACTTTGGAGTGGTAAACTAAAAAACCGACCAATCAGAGCGCGCTATGTCAATCAGGCAAAAGTGTTTAAACTTTGGTGAAAAGTGTTGGCAATGGTTTAGACACTTGGTGAAGTGGTAAACTTTAAAAAAAAGGAAAAGGTGTGATTGGTTGAGAGATGGCATGGACCCCACCCACACACCCCCTCTCTCTCTCCTTCCTCCCCTCACCGAATCGTCAAGCCACCACCGAATTGGTAAACTTGAGAGAGGTAAACTATGTTGGCGGTGGTGTTTACCACTCGGTAAAGTGTTTAAACACCCTTTACCGATTACCACTCCGGACACCCTTAGACATATGGGGTAAAAGACCAAAATACCCTTTTAGTTGGATTAATCTGATTGGTTGAGAGTGGTTCTCGCGGTTCTTACAACTGGAGGTGGTTTCTATTTTAGCAGCTCCCTATATATATATATATATATATATATAGGGTTAGGTTCATTTGTGAACACTTCCCTATTTGTGAACAAAACGAACAAATCCTGGCCATAGATCTTCTTCACTAAATATAAGGGTAGGATTGTCATTTAACTTAATTTTTTTAATTGTAAACAAAATTTAAAATTCATTAATTAAAGGTAGTTACCATGTTAGGTAACCGTCCTTGTTTTCATTTAAATTAACTTTTTCATTTAATTATAAACTAAATTTAATTTAATTTACATACGGAACAGATTAATTTTTTTATGGAAAAACTCATCTGAAGAATGTTCTTCCTAATACAACATGAAATTTTTTATTTTCCTTTTAAACGACTATTAACTATGTTATGCCTTGTCTTTTAGTTTTTCAGTTTAATGTTTTCTAAAATCATATATTGAATGTTGCTGATTGACGCTGACATTGAATAAACATATATGTTTTGTGGTTCTTTACGTTGTTTCATCATCAAAAAAAAAAAAAAAAAAATTATCACTTTTTAATTCTTTTTGTAAACATCTAGTTGTTGTTCGGTGAATATTTGTTTTTCATACACGTGTGTATAGTTGTTATTTGTTTTTTATACACTTTCATACACATGTGTATAGTTGTTATTTGTTTTTTATACACATGTGTATAATTATTGTTTGTTGAGCAATTGATTTTTTATACACATGTGTATAGTTATATATGCTTATAGTTGTTGTTAAATGACTGTTTATTTTTTTCTACAGATGTGTATATATTTGTTAAGTTATGCACATTAATATGTTATTATAACCATTATAATTGTATTTCACATATGTGTGCAAACATTTTATTAAATAGTATTATTATTAACTTCTACATTTGCATGTAAAACATACGAATTTAAAATTGAATAATCTGACATATTTAATATAAGATGCAATATCATAGGGAAAATCCTAAAAAGTAGGGAACTCTTGTTAGTGGCTTCTAGAAAAACAAATAACACAATTACCGTATTACCCTTATACGGTTACAATGTATCAATTTATTCTTTTTTTTAATTAAAAAATTATTAAAATCCTAAAATCTACATCTCATCATCCAACGGCCAGGATCTGTTCGTTTTTGTTCACAATTTAAATATGGTTCACTCTTGATCCCTACCCTATATATATATATATATTAAATGTGGCCCTAAAAAGGTGAGGAGAAGCAAAAAATATAAAACAAAATAAAAATAAAGCTCTTTCTTTTTTAACCTTGTATAGAGGGTTATATCATTTTTTTCATTCCTACGCACTTTTGTGTTTTAATTTTGGACATAATAATTAAAAGTTTTATTTATATATGTAAACCAAAAAAGAAAAAAAGATGGGTCTCGTATCTCTTACACCTGTTCAAATCCGGCCTTAATGTTTATGTAATGATGCTAACGAGTTGACGCTAATCCACGCGTTGTAGCGGGATATGAATTATAAATATTTTATTGTTACTTTATTAGATATTAGATGTGAAAAATCCCTAAGTTTGTTCAAAACATTTTTTTCTTCTTGCAGTATCCCTAGCCTACAAAACAATGACAACAACGAAATCCTATGCTACTGTCTGGTTTATATAATATCCTAAAACAAAACATATTCGAATACGTATACCTATGACTTCGAGTTTTAAAAAACTAAATAACTTAAACGATAAATATGAATCAAATATAATAAATTAAACTACATGTTTATTATTATCATTGATCTCTTGGAAGCCACCCACCCTGTGAAATTAACCATATTAAGGTTATCCCGTATTATTGATTGAAATAAAAATAATAAAATAATTTGAAACATTATGATCATTGTTAGTTGTTGATTGTTTTTTAACAGCAAGGAACGGCGTGCCAATTACCGTGACACCGGGCGTTGTGGCCAAGGTTGACTACTCGACCGCCGCCAGCTCCTTGACTCCCCCAGATACGCGGAAACCCGACCTCCACCCGCCCGAAGACACGACAGTGGAATAATCGGTAAAACCTCGCCTTCCATGCAAGACGAACCAGCGCCACCCGTATTCGCCTTTCACCTGGATACCGCAGAAAATAATGGGAGAAGTGGGAGTCAAACCTAAGTCATAAGGAAAACCAAGTTTTTCCCCAACCACTTCAGAACTATCTCATTGGCATTCTTACTTGTTGATTAATGAATCACAATCACACCACTTCATTTCATGCATATTATTGTTCCGAATATTTTCTTTCTTTATTTTTTCATTTAATAACAATTTGAGATTTACAAGTTGAAATTAATAGACAAAAACAACTAAAAGTTGTAATTGCAACAGACCCACCTGGTTATAGAGAACAACATGCTACAAAAATCAGATGTTGAATCAAGAAACCCATGTGTTCAACAAAATCAAGACAAATTACAAAGTAAGATTTACAAACAAAGTCTGGTTTATTATACGGGTATGTATAAAATAAACTAAAGGGTGTGACTTTCAAACAAATAAGACATAACCCAACTTGCTAATTAGGGTTGTAAACGAACCAAACGAACACGAACAAGGCCTTGTTCGTGTTCGTTCGTTAAGGAAATAAATGTGTTCACGAACGGTTCATGAACACTTACCGAACGAGATTTTATGTTCGTGTTCGTTCATTAAGGAAATGAGCGTGTTCGCGAACGGTTCATGAACACAAACGAACACAAATAAATTTGGCGAAAGCGACGAAGGATAAAGATAGATGGTCTAGAGAGTAGCACTCGAACTTGAATCCCTTATTGTGGAACGGAGGTCAATTGTATTAGCCGATGTAAATAATGAGAAATGAAAGGGAAATGATGCATAAACAAGGTGAAAGTGGGTATCCTAGTTTAATTGTTAGGGTAATAAAATAAATAAAAGTTTAATAAGATAAAAAGTACAAATAAAATATAAGAAAGTACAAAGATCTTCAATTAAAACACAAACATACGAACATAAACGAACGCAAATCAACGAATGTTCACGAACACCTTACCGAACGTTCACGAACACAATCGAACGAACGAGACATCTGTTCATGTTCGTTCATTTAACTAATCGAACGAAATTTCTTGTTCATGTTCGTTCGTTTATTAAACGAAACGAACGAACATAAACGAACTTCTCGCCGAACAGTTCACAAACTGTTCGCTGAACGTTTGGTTCATTTACAGCCCTATTGCTAATTGTATAAGGGTATAATATAAAAAAACACCCAACATACATAGTAAAACAATGTATACTCCTTACTCTTACATTTTTTGGCCAATGATCAACTTACCATTTTTTTTTTGCATAATTGAAACAACTAAAATGACAGATTTTAAAAGATATACACTTACGCATATAAGGTTAGAAATAAAATAAAATAAAAACAACTCAAACTATAGGTGTGCCCAAAAATATGCTCATACCCAAAATTAACACGTGTATATGTGTGAAAATGAGTTTCACCAACATGCTCACCAATCTCTTTATGACATCATCTTGTCATTGAGCATTGGTTGTATGTATTCCTCTAGCCACTTGCTATGTGCTTTGCTGTTTGTTTTTGGCACATTCTATACACAACCCCCCCCCCCCCCCCCCACCATTTCTGATTACATCCCCCTGTGAGAGGAAAACTGTCGGTCTCACGCAGGCTCCACCTGTAAGTATGTGAGAGGAGGGGTGAAAAAAGTAAATAGAGGGTGTAGAAAGTAGCACCCTTGTTTTTATTAATAATGAAATTTCTCTGCGGAGTAAACTGCTAAAATGGTCTTTGAGCTTAGCCACTTTTGTTACTTTAGTCCAAAACTCAAATCTTTTGAATCTGGGTCCCTGTAGTTTCAATTTTATTGTCATTTTCATACAAAATCAAAATCTAGTCAGATTTTTTTTAGTTAAAAAAGATTTACGCAGACTCTTTTATATGCGCCGCGCAGACTACGAGCAGACATTGTCATCTACAGACTGTTTGTTTTTCCGAAGACGTTTCATTAAAAAAGTCTGTGCGAGCTCTTCTCGGTGTAGACTTGGCCCAGACACTTTTAAGATCTTCTAAGGTCTGCAGAGGGTTAAACACCACCACCCACCAGAGGTGGACTTAGAGTGAAAATAGGGGTAGCACGTGCTACCCCTCAACCCCGTCTCCGTAGTGTAAAAATACTCCTTAACTCCATTTCTGTAGTGTAAAATTATCTCTCAATTTCGTTTCCGTTATATAAAGGATACCCCTGAGCCTAAAAAAAACGTTAGGATACCCCTAACTTTTTGGGCTAGTTTCGCCACTGCCACCCACCACCTACCGTCCTCGTCCACCACCACCGTCCGTCGTCCAACACCACCTCCACCTACCATCAGTTTATTTTAGAAGTCTACATACGTTTAAAAACAAATAGTCTTCTTCTTAGAGACTGTAAAGGTTTGATCTACCTCTTCTTCAACGTATGTCTGCAGATGTGGTCCGCAGACTGCATACATTTTACCTTTTTAAAAAACAAAGTGTAACTTAATCATTTGAGTTTAATATCACTCCTTCAAGTTTCTCAGACCTTGTTAAATATGTCTTATAGTCTTTATACATGACAGATAATATAATAAAAATTGAGTATGTGCTTTGCCTTAAACAAAGGATTATGTTAAGATAAATTATACATATTAATATCAAGTGGATGAACAGTATCTTCAACGAGATTTTTTTTAGTATTGTTTGAATATTATCATTTTATATATTAGATATAGCTTTTATCTTAATTATATTTCTTTATATTAGATTAAATAATATTGTTTTAACATATTAGATTTGTAATTTCTCACATACTGTAATGATATTTTACCGCTACCGTATTATATTCAATTAATACCAACTAGGGATGAGTATTTGGTATCAGGTACCAGTACCGAACCGTACCGGGCATATTCGGTACCGGTAGCTACTTTCTCCGTTTTTCGGTACCGGTATTTACGGGTAAAACACCGGTATATTCGGTACCGGTACCAACTTTTCGCATTTTCGGCACCGGTACTGTCGGTACCGAACGGGTACCGTGCTCATCCCTAATACCAATTGGACAATGCTAAGTGTAAAAGGAATGTTCATGTTTGTGATGCAGGATGCGTTATGTGTGATGATGGGTCGGACTCGATTCTTCATATTTTTACAGCTTGCACAGTTGCTATGGAGGGAGGTTTGGTGGAGAGTTGGATCTTGGTGTAAGCTGCCTCCCATTTATGCGTTTGATATAGGCGATTTGTTGGAGGTATACAAAGGAGCGGATAGTGGAAAAAAGGGAAGCGTATTATTCAAGGTATCATGTTTGTGGTGTTATGGTGCATATGGTTAGCTCGAAATGAGAAGATTTTTAGTAAGAGGACGACGAAGCCGTCGGAGATAGTTTATAACATAAAGTCGAGGTCATTTTTTGGTACAAACACCGGATTGGTTGTAATAGTCTTATTTGGGATGAGTGGTGCAAAAACCCATTGTATATGATGTAATCGGTTTGGATGAGGTCCGCACTTCGTGTACCGTCTTTTGTTTTTAATGCAGTTGACCTTTCAAAAAAAATTTAGATTTGAGTTTTTATGGGTATCATAAACAAGTACCATGACGAACCAAACCGATTCCGACCGAACAATTCCAATTTATACCCGTATCGATATTATCGGAACCAATATACGTTTTTTACGGTTTTTGATCGATGTAAAACACATATAAATATTCTTTTGGTCATATCATGACTTTATTTATTGAATTTTCTCTTTCGGTTACTATAGCGAGTGTCAGTACTCTAATGAACTGAAGCGCTATTGATTGAGTTTTTGCCTCGTAGTGCGGGCTAATACAACTATAAATATTAATTCAAACTTGGCATGAACAGTAATTGATCAAATATTATTGGTGAATTAATGTTTTTTAATTTGTTATCTCTAATATACAAGTCGTTAAAAGTAAAAAAGAAATGTTTTTGTTTGTTTGTTTTTTTTTTTTTATTATTTTGATAACTTAATTGAATTGAGTGGCAAATGAATATTGATATATTAAATAATTTATGTCTATGTCAATAATTTTCTTTTGCCCATATAATTGATGTGTTAAGCATATATTTAAATGATTAATTTAAAAAGAATATGAAGTATATTAAAAAAGTTTATTATGATTACTATATAATATTAAATCCGAATAACTCCGGTTCATTAACTTTTTCTTTAAAGCTTAGTATACGTATATTGTTAATTTTTTAGACGAGCCAACATAATTTTTATTGACAACAAAGTAGAGCATATCTTTGGTATAGTAAGCTATACGGGTGTCGGTACTTTGACGAAATCGAGCTAGTTTCGATCGGTGTAAACTGCGTGTCGATGTCGTTTGAGCGCAGGTATCATAACAAACGATATACACAACCAAATTCATGCAAATGTGAAATATATATTAAAAAGGTTTATTATGATTACTATATTGTCTATATAATATTAAAACCAAAGAACTCGCGTTCGTTATAAAGCTCAATATACGTACATGCTTAATTTTTTAGACGTGCCAACATAAATTTTGTTGACAACAAAGTGGCAATCAAAATAGAGCATATATTTGGTACAATAACGTATATTTATTAATCTTATTAATGAACAATGAAGTTTAACATAGAATGTTTTTCTGGTACCATGTTGGTACCTTGACGACCAAACATTAGTACCGTATAGCTATTATCGAATCTGGTGCCGATGTTTGTTTTAATGTATTCGATTAATGTAAAACACGAATCATTTTTTTTCTTCGTTTAGGTTGCTCTAGCGAGTGTTGGTATCGTAACGAGCCGAACCGATACCAACCAAATTCCCGCCGCATAGCGCGGGGGAAATCACACTAGTTTTAATTAATACATATGACATATATGATATATGCACCGATTCGGCATTAAATCACACTAGAGATGGGCATAATTGGGTATTTTGAATACCCGGGTACTGATAATACTTAGCGGAACCGGGTCCGGGTTGAACCCGGGTAGAAGCATAAAAAAACGGAACCGATGTAACCGGTTACGGGTATTTTCGAACCGGGTTCGGGTACAGTTTAGAACAGGGTACGCCTGGTACTGACAGGAACCGGTTCTGTCGGGTACTTTCAAACCAAAAGCTGCATATCACTGTTGAGAACCGGTTCCAACGGGTATATGACCGTTGGGACCTATTTTATATTAAAAAAATTGTTTTTTTTCCTATAAAACCCCAAATTCTCACCCTTCACTCACATTATTACCCCAAGTTCTTCATTTCACCTTCAATTACTAGTTTACTACTCCAAAAACTCATCAAACGAAGAGAGGATGGCATGCAACGAAGAAGTGGTGATGGTTTTGGAAACCAAAAGAAACCCGACTATTTGGAAGCACTTCGACTTGTTAAGTTTACACTAGTTTTTAAATTTAAAAAAAACCGATTAAATCTTTTCTTTCATTTTCCCATAAATTTAAACAATGGCGTTTTAAAGTACGACGACTTACATGTTTGTAGCGAGGTTGAAGCGTTTCCCTAATAAGCTTAGTAAGATCGGGGTCGTCGAAGTGTCCAAACGGCAAGGCTTTTTGAATCACCAACTTCGCCATCCTATCACGAGCTATCTTTTGTTCATAGCGAAATATTGTACCGTCTTTTGAGAGTTGAACTTGACCGGGTGTCAAATCTTTTAAAGCTTTATAAAACTTTTTAGCATGCTTCGCTAAACTTTTTAGCATAATAAATGGGTAGTACCCAACGGATAGAAACCAGTTCCAACGGATATATTAGGCATTTAATGCATGTAATGAGCTTGCAACGGATAGAACCGGTTCTAACAGTCACATAATACCGGGTATACTGGAGGAACCGGGTATAGGAGAGGAACCGGGTACGGGTATAAACCGGGTAGGGTTTGGAACCGGGTACTACCCATTTATTATGAGAAAAAATGGAACCGGGTAAGAACCTCCGGGTTTTTTGAACCTGGACCCGATTCTCCTATGTACCTGGTACGAACTGGAACCGGTTCCGGGTCGATTCTACGGGTTCGGGTTTGGAACCGGGTATTATGCCCATCTCTAAATCACACAGACTCAACAATAGGCCCAAGATTCGGGAAGCCCATTTTATTAATTCCTAGATCCAGCCCAACCAAATGCATCTTCATCAAACTTTTTGTTTTGATTTTTTTACCGAATAACTCTCACACACACTACTTCTAAATCTATACAATTTATCTATTACGGGACTTAAATCCTTAATCTCATGTAGAGCGATACTTTTTTTTTTTGAACGGCCAACGAATCCTTCAAATAGTGTAACAACTCGTATCAAAAGTCCTATTTATTTTATTAGTTTATCCAAAAGGAAACCTTAATTGAGACACCCAAGTGATTCTACACAAACCCTAAAATTTTCAGAATAATTGAAATTAGGATCAGGGCCCCTAAAACTCAAGGGGGGTAAAACCCTATTAACGATTATCTTTATAAAATGCTGTCGAAATAGAATTTTCATGCAACGTCGACTCATCAGGGCTAGATAGGTGACGAAGCAGGCCTACCCTACTTTGACACCCCAGGCGATACGCGGCACGTACCGCGGATTCTTCCGCGACTAGCGGGAGGCGTCAATTTTGGGTATAAATAGAAGGGCCTGGCACTTGCATTCTGTTGTTCGTTCGACAATCAAATTACAAATATTCGCTGAGATATCATAGAAATACTATCAAAACATACACGGATCACTAATCGACGCCGCAATCAGGGTAATAACTCGATCGCTGATACGATTCAATGTCCGATTGATTAAAATATCCAATGGATGTTTAAGTGTTGCCCACATTAGGGTTATGCTTTGTCATTCGTCGTTAATTCGATGGATGTTTAAGTATCGCACTTTGTCATTCGTTGTGAGAGTTTGATCTCGTGAATTATCGTAAAAGCTCTATTAAGTTACTGACTGAATTGTGTGCCTGTTATTAATTTAGGTTAAAAGGCTAATCAGTAGGCTAAACTCTGTCCGTATAAATCTGCAATGTGAGTCATTCTCTTTTTATCAATTATTTTACAATACCTCAAATTATTTTCAAAAGTTATAAATTACAGGGACTAAGTCGTGGATATCTTGAATCACTGGCTAGTGGGGTATTGTGCACATTACTAATTTTCTCCCAGTTAGGTTCATTGACCTACTAGGGATAATCATCACTATTTAGGTTCATTGATCTAATAGTGGTATGACCATCGTCACCATTGTGACATGTCACCATTGTGACATGTCACCATTGTGACACAGCGACAGATAAAAAAATAAGATAGAAGTCATTGTAATCGCTCTTATGCTGTAATTAATAACTATGCATTATTTTATGTAAATAGAATGATTCACTCAGTATTTCCCGCTGACAAAACCTTTTTCAAACATGTTTCAGGTGATCTGTTATGATCCAGGAAAAGTGCCTTGAAGCACTACAAGCTTAAGGAAGTGGCTCATGATAAAATAAAGAAACATGTTTTGTAAAATAAAGATTTCTTCGTGAAATCAAATGATTGTAAATTACCGGGGTTTTATCCCGAGTTGTGAAATAAAATAATCGGGAAATATTTCAGTTTTAAAAAGATCCTGATGATAAACTTCCACTGTTAAACTCAATTAATTAAATACCACGGGATTTCTGTCCCGCGGCTCCTGAAACGGGTCAAACCGGGTCGGGGGTGGTGACAGAAAAAGGTGGTATCAGAGCCACTGATCGAGCCACTGATTTAAGCCAATTAAGTATTTAGAAAATACTTGATTTTTATTAATTACTATTTTATGATTATGTGTTTTATTATCTGACTAATTGTGTACAGTATGTGCAGATCTTTATATGCTAGCCAATGTAGCAATTAATGCAAATCCTTAAATAATTTGACTCAAAATTTTAGCACCTTTATTATCTACAGTTTAGAAACCTTATTCAGTAAATAAATAAAGTTATAGTGTGTTTTAATTTTCAGTTATTTTGTAGTTACACAGTCTGGAATAATATTTAATGGTTTTCTATTTTGTTATGATTAGTAATGGTGTGTATTTTGCATAACAGCATGAGTGACTTGTCTGACGCCCTTCAGAATTTAAATCTCTATCCGGTAAGAATAGAGGTTTCAAGAGATTTCAATAGGTATATACCAGACATAGAAGAACCTATAGAATTCAACGCTTTACCTCTCGAGAAACCCAAGCCTAAGAAAATGGAAATTGGGGAAAGCTCTAGGCAAATTGAGGGGTTACCATCTCAGGAAGAGCTAGATTTTATATTGACAACCTATAATACTATTAAGCCTGTTAATGAAAATGTTCTTATTCACTCTCTTGAAACACAACTACTAATAAACTTAGAACCAGCTATTCCAAACCACTCGCAAATAGACGAATGGTTGACTAATGAAATACAGTTACAAAACAATCCCTATAAGCTTTTTCCTCAGTTCAATCCAGAACCTTTACCAAATCCACCAATGAGTAACGAGAATATGGCTGAACTCCATCATTTTGGTGAAGAACTAATGGATGCTGGCAATAGGATCCAAGAGATTGGGGGACAGATCTCCTGGAAATACAATGAGAGGGAACGCCGTTACTAGAATATCATCTGACAAAGGATAGGGGATTTATGAAACTGTGATTGTGTAATAGTAATAGTAAAATCAGTATGTGTAAAATAAATAATAAAACGGTTGTATATAGAAGCATGATATAATCTATAAAACAAATGAAATTTTAGAAAATTTACAATTTTGTTTGTATATTCGATTACGGGATTATGTGCAATTAATTGTGACATTGGATTATTTCTTTTATACTAATTATTTATCTATAAATTAGTTATCAGATGGAAAACGCTAATAGTGAACCAGTTAATGAGGTTAATCAATCTGAGCAACAACCGGGGGATCAATATATGACCAGGCAGGATATAGAAAATATCGTTGCTCAAGGGATAGCCAACGCTATTCCAGCAATAGTTGCTCAAGGGATAGCCAACGCTATTCCAGCAATCGTTGCTGCTATTAAAAATCCAATCGAACCGCAACAAATCGTTCCTAGCAAACGTATTTCTGAAGATAACTTCAGTAATAGTATAAACGGAGGCCATAATCATACTAATCATGAGAATGAACTACGGCAAGCTCCTCCTCCTAAGAAAATGAAAGCTGCAACGCTTGGTTGCACTTACAAAGAATTTCTTGCATGTAAACCCACTGAGTTTGCAGGCAATGAAGGAGCGACTGCGGCACTGCGTTGGTTAGAGAAAACCGAGGCAGTAATTGCCATAAGTAAATGTGCTCAGGATGATCAGGTCATGTACACGTCAAACCTTTTCAAAGAAGGGGCGCTAGAATGGTGGAATACGGTGTTACAAGCAAAAGGAAGAAGGATGGTATATGCTATGAACTGGGAAGAATTTAAGAGCTTTGTAGAAAGAAAATTCTGTCTCGAGTATGAAAAGGAACAAATGACAAATAAGTTTCTAACCCACCGGATGGTAGATGTAGATTGTCGAGGGTATACTTCAACATTCTTCGAATATGCTCGAGTGGTACCAACCCTGGCTTCGCCAGAGCCGGTACTTATTTCTCGTTATATTTGGGGATTGATTGCCGAAATTCGTAATATCGTCAAGGCTGCGAAACCTCGCACGATTGATGATGCGGTGGATTTAGCCAATACTCTGACTGACGAACTAGTACGGACAAGAGAAGAAAATAGAAGGAAGGAAGTAGCCCAAAAGATTACCCAAGGATTCCGTCCGGGTAACCATAACAATTTCAAGAGAGGAGGAAATGGGCAATCTTCCACTAACCCATTTTGCAATTCTTGCAAAAGGAAGCATTTTGGAAGATGCAAAGGATATTGCAATTTTTGCAAAATTCCGGGGCATCAAGAAGAAGACTGCAGGAGGAAGAAATTTTCAGTCACCTACAACTGTGGAGAAGCTGGACATCTTAGGCCAGATTGTCCAAAATTGAACAAACCATCTAACAATAAAGCCAAACCTACAGAAGGAGCAAAAGGGAATGTAAGAGCCTTCCAACTAACTACTCAGGAAGCAGAGCTCATTCCAGATGTGGTAGCTGGTACGTTCTTAGTTCACAATGTTTACACAAAAGTATTATTTGACTCTGGTGCAAACCAAAGTTTTAGAAATACTTCATTCTGCCAAACTCTTAACTTACCTTTAATCAGCATTAGGCAAATTTCTACAGTAGAACTGGTAGATGGGAATTCAGTTAAAATAAATAAGGTTCTGCAAAACGTAGAAATAGAACTTTTAAGTCATAAATTTTCTGCAACCCTATTATCTATGAAATTAGTTGAATTCGATGTTGTGTTAGGAATGGATTGGTTAGTAAACAATCATGCTCGAATTATCTGTGATAAGAATTTCATAACCACTGGAGAAGTAATAATGATTACAGGAGATAAGCCATTTAAACCCATAAAGTTCATATCAGTAATAAAAGTTGCTAATTACGAACGAAAGCAAGGAATAGTATATATGATTTCAGTAATCATTAATACTAAAGATAAAAAACTTAAGGAAATTTCTGTAGTTTCAGAATATCCAGAAGAATTACCAGGATTACCACCAGATAGGAAAGTAGAATTTAGGATTCATCTAATTCCAGGAACTATACCGATAGCCAAGGCATCTTATCGGTTAGCACCCACAGAAATATTAAAACTGAAAAAGCAATTAGATGCATTATTAAGTAAAGGTTTCATACAACCTAGTTTATCCTCGTAGGAGGCACTAGTGTTGTGTATTAAGAAAAAGGATGATTCGATGAGAAAGTGTATTAATTATAGGGAATTAAATAAGGTTACAATTAAGAATCGATACCCATTACCTAGAATTTATGATCTATTCGATCAATTCCAGGGAGATAGATATTTTCTAAGATCAACTTACGTTCCAGATATCATCAATTGAAAGTACAAGAGGAAGACATACCTAAAACTGTTTTCAGAACTAGGTATGGTCAATATGAGTTTACAGTCATGCCCTTCGGATTAACGAATGCACCTGCAGCATTCATGGACATGATGAATAAGATATGTAAACCATATTTGGATAAATTTGTAATTGTCTTCATCAACGATATACTTATTTATTCCAAAAGTCAGGAAGAACATTGTCAGCACTTGCATGCACTCTTAACTTTGTTAAGAAAAGAGAAGCTTTACGCCAAACTCTCGAAGTGTGAATTTTGGATGTCAGAAGTGAAATTTCTAGGTCATATGGTGAATCATGAAGGTATTCACGTAAATCTTGATAAGATAGCAGCAATTACCAAATGAAAGGTTCCGCAATCCGCAATGGAAATTAGGAGTTTTGTAGGTTTAGTTGGATACTATAGACGGTTTATTAAAGGATTTCTCCAAGATAGCTATACCATTAACTAAGCTAACCTGTAAAACAATTAAGTTTGAATGGGGACCTAAACAAGAAGAAGCCTTTAGGATCTTAAAGCATAAATTAACAAAATCCTAGCCTTACCAAAAGGAACAGAAGATTTTAAAGTATACGGTGATGCTTCAAAGCTAGGATTTGGATGTGTGTTAATGCAACGCAAAAAGGTAATTGCGTAAGCATCAAGGCAATTGAAAAAGCACGAAGAAAACTATACCACTCATGACTTAGAATTAGGAGTCATAATTTTTGCCCTTAAGATTTGGAGACATTATCTGTATGGAAGTAAGTTTACTGTCTATACAGATCATAAGAATTTAAGATATATATTTGGGCAAAAAGAATTAAACATGAGGCAAAAGAGATGGATGAAAATCCTAAGTGACTACGACTGTGATATTCAGTATCACGAAGGAAAGGCTGAAGACGGTTAGAGATCGCCAAAAGAGTTATACAGATAATAGACGAAAACCGTTGGAGTTTCAAGTTGGAGACAAAATGCTATTGAAAGTATCTCCTTGGAAAGGAGTTGTTAGATTTGGTAAGAAAGAAAAGCTAAGTCCAAGGTACGTAAGACCATTTCCAGTGATCTAACGTATAGGACCAGTTGCTTATCGTTTTACAACTACCAGGAGAGTTAGCTGGAGTACATGATGTATTTCATGTATCCAATCTCAAGAAATGTCTATCAGATGAATATTTGGTAGTACATCTCCAAGATATAAAGGTAAACGAAAAATTTAAAATTTGTAGAGAAACCTCTTCAGATAGAAGATAGAAAGATCAAATTTCTCAAAACATAAACGACTAGTGCTAGTTAAAGTTAAGTGGGATTCGAAGAGAGAAGCTGAATATACTTGGGAGCTGGAATCAGAGATGAAGCGAAAGTATCCTCAATTATTCCAGTAAATCTCGAGGACGAGATTTTATTAAGGTGGGGAGAATGTAACAACTCATATCAAAAGTCCTATTTATTTTATTAGTTTATCCAAAAGGAAACCCTAATTGAGACACCCAAGTGATTCTACACAAACCCTAAAATTTTCAGAATAATTGAAATTAGGATCAGGGCCCCTAAAACTCAAGGGGGTAAAACCCTATTAACGATTATCTTTATAAAATGCTGTCGAAAAAGAATTTTCATGCAACGTCGACTCATCAGGGCTAGATAGGTCGAAGCAGGCCTACCCTACTTTGACACCCCAGGCGATACGCGGCACGTACCGCGGATTCTTCCGCGACTAGCGGGAGGCGTCAATTTTGGGTATAAATAGAAGGGCCTAGCACTTGCATTCTGTTGTTCGTTCGACAATCAAATTACAAATATTCGCTGAGATATCATAGAAATACTATCATAACACACACGGATCACTAATCGACGCCGCAATCAGGGTAATAACTCGATCGCTGATACGATTCAATGTCCGATTGATTAAAATATCCAATGGATGTTTAAGTGCTGCCCACATTAGGGTTATGCTTTGTCATTCATCGTTAATTCGATGGATGTTTAAGTATCGCACTTTGTCATTCGTTGTGAGAGTTTGATCTCGTGAATTATCGTAAAAGTTGTATTAAGTTACTGACTGAATTGTGTGCATGTTATTAATTTAGGTTAAAAGGCTAATCAGTAGGCTAAACTCTGCCCGTATAAATCGGCAATGTGAGTCATTCTCTTTTTATCAATTATTTTACAATACCTCAAATTATTTTCAAAAGTTATAAATTACAGGGACTAAGTCGTGGATATCTTGAATCACTGGCTAGTGGGGTATTGTGCACATTACTAATTTTCTCCCAGTTAGGTTCATTGACCTACTAGGGATAATCATCACTATTTAGGTTCATTGATCTAATAGTGGTATGACCATCGTCACCATTGTGACACAGCGCCAGATAAAAAAAATAAGATAGAAGCCATTGTAATCGCTCTTATGCTGTAATTAATAACTATGCATTATTTTATGTAAACAGAATGATTCACTCAGTATTTCCCGCTGACAAAACCTTTTTCAAACATGTTTCAGGTGATCTGTTATGATCCAGGAAAAGTGCCTTGAAGCAATACAAGCTTAAGGAAGTGGCTCATGATAAAATAAAGAAACATGTTTTGTAAAATAAAGATTTCTTCGTGAAATCAAATGATTGTAAATTACCGGGGTTTTATCCCGAGTTGTGAAATAAAATAATCGGGAAATATTTCAGTTTTAAAAAGATCCTGATGATAAACTTCCGCTGTTAAACTCAATTAATTAAATACCACGGGATTTCTGTCCCGCGGCTCCTGAAACGGGTCAAACCGGGTCGGGGGCCGTGACAAATAGGCTACTGGCGAATTCACCAAATCGGGATATACTCACCTCCGAACCGGGGAAAACCCTCACCTAGGGCCAAAGCCCGTTAACACTCGCCCAAAGGCACGACAGTGCGGTGAGGTAAAATCCACTCATTTCAATGATCGAACTAGTGATCTCCACATATTCGCCTAGTCTCCCATCATCACCAGGTGCCGCAGAAAATAATGCGGAGGACAGGAATCAAACTTGAGTCCCTTAGAACACCAAATCTCTCCCTTACCACTCCACTATCACCCCTTTGTACCGCAGAGCTACAACTCTTTTAGTTGCTATAATCTATCTATTATACTAAATGAATTTTCTTAGGCCACAAGGGCTATTCTTAGCCAATCATTTTGATGATGTGGACATGCTCTAAAGCCAGAGAATTCCCTCTTAGGCGGGATTTTCTTTTCTTCTGTTACGCGCTATCTCATTTTTCTCTTCAATCAAAAACCCTAGTTCTCCTTTTCCTTCAATCAGTCATACTTGTTTCGCTCCTCTGCCTCCCTCCATATACGAACCGGATAGTATCCCCCATCCTTCAATCCTACTTACACCCCGATAATTCAAACCACTGATTCCTCATCTCACCTCTTACAATCCACTAATTCACCTCCATTTTTACGCTTAATCTTCGTCTTTGTCGTCAATCTCTGTTTCTAGGGTTTCGTTTCTGCAATTGAATTCGTATTTGATTGTGTCGGTGTTGTATTATGCAATGAGGTTGAAGGTTTATGATTTGGATTGTTAGGTAAATTGCTTCTTTAGTTTTCTTATTTCAAATCTATATAATATGGTTCTGTATTTTATTCTATTAGTGTTCATCGAGATTATGCTATAGAAGTTGATAGTTTGGTTGTTTATCTTGATTTTGATGAGAACTGAATATGGAACATGTTAGTGGGACGGGTTCAATCCGTATAGGAGGTTATTTGATTGAGTTTCCATGTGGGTACCATGATTCTCTAGGACTACAAGGCATTTCACTGAATCAATTGTAAGTTTATTTGAATCAATGTTCATTCTTTTCAGTTTTATTTTGATTCTTAATCTACAATGGAACAAGATGCATTTCACTGGTAGATGACGACAGTTGTGGTAGGGTGAATTGAGAAAGCAACCATCTCAGTTTTTTCATTAGGGTTTTTCTTTAAATCTTCCCAGCATCTCTCGGATTAAGGTTAGTATAGAAGTTCATAACTTATAGTTCATCTAATTCAACTTTCTATTATTCGAATCCATAAAGTCATGTCATTCAGATTAGGGTATATTCTTTGATATATTGTGAAGTTAAATTGTCTTTGTTCCAATTCAGTAGTGTTCTCTTTAGGAACAATGTGAATTTGACATATAATAATAATTTAGGCCATGTCATTTTTTTTTAATGTTCATTTTTATTAGGGTTTATGATTTGAAACAGGTCTTGATGTAATAATGTTTGTCGTGGGCATTAGTGGATGGTGAGTCATCTGTGCAGCCGCCCCTATGGGTTCCTGTTGCTGTGCTTCTCCTTCACCAGGTTAATATCTTTTCCACGCCAACTCTTTGTTAGATTATTGTAAGAATCAGGCTAACTGGTCTTATTATTTGATGAGATTGAAAACGTTAATTTGTGGTTTCAAAGTAAGTGATATAGATTATTGTGAAATTCGTAACATTTGAAACTTTATTTTGGTTTCTTTTGTTATTTATTTGTTTTTTCTTTTGATTTTTAGCTGGCAACTCTACATTTGTTATTTATTTGTTTTTCTTTTGATTTTTAGCTGGTAGCTCTACATTTGTTATTTACTGTTTCTTGAAATTAACCTGATTTATAGTCGATTAACCAGATTTGGGATGTTAAACGTTTGATAGGGATCCCTAAAGTTTGCTCCCCAAGTGTTTGATTAAATGTTTGTTTAGAGGAATGAGAGTTCAGTCGAGTTGAGTTGATGATAATCACTTCTGCACAAAAAGTGAAAACATATGCTGCTATACCCTGTCAATTGATCGTAATTGCTTTTGTATGTTTTACTTGCTTAATCGGTTGGTTGCACAAAGTCAATCTTGATAAGGTTTCCTGCATGCCCCACAATACTTCAGCCTGATAAGAAACTGAAACGTCGTCAAGCGATACTACTGATTTCCTCACATGTAGGTTTCTGTTAGATATCGTTCAATATTCAATCGTTTTTATTGCACTGTTATGTGTATCCTGTTGATCTGATGTACTGGATCATTAATCGTTGAAGTAGTTTGACATTCAGACCTTCATGTATGTACTTATCTATATTTTGTTACTACATGAACAGGTATCCTCATATGTTTATGATATGACCTCAGCATTCTTTATCTATATTTCGTTAATATATCTCTTTCCTTGAAAATGTGTTTTCTTTTCGGGTGGCTGTACTCTAGGTCCGTCACAGAATATGGAGCGACACATCGATTTCTTGGAATGGCTTGAACTTGACATGGCAATAAAAGGTTGTTTTTTCATGTTTTCAATGTTTTTTCTTTGTTTATTAGGGCTTATTTCAACTGTTATAGAAGCATTTCTTTCTACGTTTAAAGGGACTAACATAAAGCTAAAAGGTTGATTTTAATATATTAACATGGCTCCTATACTTTCTGTCCAATCTACATACTTAAAGTGTTAACTTGAATCTAAAAATTTGATTTTAATAAGTTAATTAGGTTGCCATACTTTGACATTAAAGTGTTAATTAGATTTTATAAAGTTGATTTAATTGGTTAGGTTGGCTTCTATACTTTGGTGTCTAAATAGCATGTTTAAAATGTGAATAGCATGTTGTCGAAATTAATGTTCATTGGTCATCAGCAACTAATGTATATACTCTTTTAGGTACAAGACTGGCTGTACACTGATAGGGAAGATGCTTCAGCTACTCAGTTTCAAGAACGCTTGGACCAATTGAAAGCTATTGGCGACCCTATTTTCTTCAGGTGTTCAATGAACGCAAGTTTTATTTCTATTTCCATATTACAAAACTTATATTTATCAAAATATTATGGATATAAAGAGCTCACAGCAAGGCCAGAAGCATCACAAACTGCTAAACAGTATTTCGGTGAGCTACAAGAGGTAAATAAGATCCAATCATAGTGTTTCAAGTTTTGGAACCCCGTATTGTTATGTCTCATCTATGTCTATAGTTTATGAACTTTTGGGTGCAAAACATATGACCTATCACTTGATTTTTATGCAGATTGTTAGTGGGTGGGAATCGAAAAAACCATGGATTTCAAAAGAGAAAATTGATCAGGTGAGAATTTCTTGCACTTTTCAAACATTGTTGTTGTTGACCTTTTTAACCATTCTCAACGAAATCATTTTCAAGTATTACGTGAGGCAGATGATCTCAAAAGGTGGTTAGATGACAAGGAGGCTGAGCAACAAAAGTGAGTTCAACATGATTCTTTACATGATATTTGTATGTTTTACTTTCCTTTTCCTTTTTGGACCTTAAAACTGTCAATCTGTACAAAAAAATCAAATGGTAAAACATAAGTTAATTTAGAAATATAATAGTAAGAAAAAATCAGGCTCTTTTTATATAAAATGTAGCGTTCTTCTTACAAGATATGCTTGAAAAGACATGTATTCGTATCAGTGAACATTACATAAACAGTGTTATTCGTGCTTCTACACCCCTAATTGTTTAAAATCAAAACTCCCTTAACAGGTTATCTGCATCCAACACCTCGGCTTATACTTCTCAAGAGGTTATCGACAACCTGCTAGATCTTAAAGACAAGGTATGTTTGAATATCTTATGAATATTTCTTTCTGTCTTTCCTCTCAACCAGAAGTTTAGTTACAAATGAGTTGACTAACATCCTGTTTTATCTCCAAAGTGGTACGCGTAAAAGGAATAATCGGTCAAAAGTTGCCATAGTGTATTTTCAATGTGAAACCTCATAAATTATTGATAGAGGTGATCTGGCTTGGCCAACCTCTTTTGACCCGTAACAAAAAGTTACTTTTTATAACCCGACTATTTGGCTACCTTTAGTTTTTATAATAATTATTTTTGTTTTTCCACCTTTTTCCTTTTTCTTTGCTGACAAGTTACTGTCATATAATAATTACCAGGTTGCAAGCACAAATCGAATCCCGAAGCCAAAACCAAAAGTCGAGAAACCAACTGTGAAGAATAATGATTCCAAACAAGAGGAAATAGTCGAGAAACCAACTGAGATTCAAAAAGACTTGTCAAAATTATTCATGAAATTTGTTTCACCCTGCGTAGCAAGACCTCAACTACATGTAAATACAAAGTAATCAATCCTTATATTAGAAGGTAGTCTGTTTAAAGACATATTTAAGTATGCATTATAGGCTATCAAGATTATATTACGATAATATTCTTTTATTCAATTCTTACTTTTTTTATTATGTTGGTTTTTATTTTTAAGCTGTGGTTTAAAAGGCTAAAAATATGTGGAGGATTGTAATGCGAAATGTTGGGGGCACTAGAGGCTTATCCTCTCAGGTAAATAAAATGATGTGGCATCTAGAAAAAATAAGTGTTTTAAAATTATGAAGCTGTGGTTTATCTTCAATTTTTGTTATTACGTAATTTACATACTATTAGTAGTTATTTCAATTTATGTGTTTTAATATTTTGTGGTAGGGCTGAGCTCGGTACCAACCGATACTGAATCGGTACCGAAAATCCTAAAAAATGGGTACCGATTCCGAAAATACCCGGTACGATCCGGGTGCGGACCAGTATTTGAAGGTAAGCACCGGTACCGAAAACACAAAATGTCCGTATCAGTACTGATTCTAATTTGAACTATGTTGATTTTGGTGGCTTAGAATGGACTTTGGGATGGTTTGGTAGTTAGGTGATGCTTATTTTGTTAGGTATAAGCTATCTAGAAGAGAGTAATGAATTGTTAGTCTGTAAATTGTTGTTTGCTTTCTCATACACGGCTACACATTGATGCATCGAATCTACTGATTAGCAGGAAGCCAAAGGCCTGCTATTAAAGCTCCTCTTATTACTTCAGATTGATGCATCGAATCTACTTGGTAGTTAGGTGATAAACTCAGTTGGGATTATTACTGTCCAAAAAAAGCCGTTTCGGATTAAGGTTAGTATAAAAGTTCATAACTTATAGTTCATCTAATTGAACTTTCTATTATTCGAATCCATAAAGTCGTGTCATTCAGATTAGCGTATATTCTTTGATATATTGTGAAGTTAAATTGTCTTTGTTCCAATTCACTAGTGTTCTCTTTAGGAACAATGTGAATTTGACATACAATAATAATTTAGGCCATGTCAGTTTTTTTTAATGTTCATTTTTATTAGGGTTTATGATTTGAAACAAGTCTTGATGTAATAATGTTTGTCGTGGGCATTAGTGGATGGTGAGTCATCTGTGCAGCCGCCCCTATGGGTTCCTGTTGCTGTCCTTCTCCTTCACCAGGTTAATATATTTTCCACGCCAACTCTTTGTTAGATTATTGTAAGAATCAGGCTAACTGGTCTTATTATTTGATGAGATTGAAAACGTTAAATTGTGGTTTCAAAGTAAGTGATATAGATTATTGTGAAATTCGTAACATTTGAAACTTTATTTTGGTTTCTTTTGTTATTTATTTGTTTTTTCTTTTGATTTTTAGCTGGCAACTCTACATTTGTTATTTATTTGTTTTTTCTTTTGATTTTTAGCTGGTAGCTCTACATTTGTTATTTACTGTTTCTTGAAATTAACCTGATTTATAGTCGATTAACCAGATTTGGGATGTTAAACGTTTGATAGTGATCCCTAAAGTTTGCCCCCCAAGTGTTTGATTAAATGTCTGTTTAGAGGAATGAGAGTTCAGTCGAGTTGAGTTGATGATAATCACTTCTGCACAAAAAGTGAAAACATATGCTGCTATACCCTGTCAATTGATCGTAACTGCTTTTGTATATTTTACTTGCTTAATCGGTTGGGTGCACAAAGTCAATCTTGATAAGGTTTCCTGCATGCCCCACAATACTTCAGCCTGATAAGAAACTGAAACGTCGTCAAGCAATACTACTGATTTCCTCACATGTAGGTTTCTGTTAGATATCGTTCAACATTCAATCGTTTTTATTGCACTGTTATGTGTATCCTGTTGATCTGATGTACTGGATCATTAATCGTTGAACTAGTTTGATATTCAGACCTTCATGTATATACTTATCTATATTTTGTTACTACATGAACATGTATCCTCATATGTTTATTATATGACCTCAGCATTCTTTATCTATATTTCGTTAATATATCTCTTTCCTTGAAAATGTGTTTTCTTTTCAGGTGGCTGTACTCTAGGTTCGTCACAGAATATGGAGCGACACATCGATTTCTTGGAATGGCTTGAACTTGACATGGCAATAAAAGGTTGTTTTTTCATGTTTTCAATGTTTTTTCTTTGTTTATTAGGGCTTATTTCAACTGTTATAGAGGCATTTCTTTCTACGTTTAAAGGGACTAACATAAAGCTAAAAGGTTGATTTTAATATATTAACATGGCTCCTATACTTGCTGTCCAATCTACATACTTAAAGTGTTAACTTGAATCTAAAAATTTGATTTTAATAAGTTAATTAAGTTGCCATACTTTGACATTAAAGTGTTAATTAGATTTTATAAAGTTGATTTAATTGGTTATGTTGGCTTTTATACTTTGGTGTCTAAATAGCATGTTTAAAATGTGAATAGCATGTTGTCGAAATTAATGTTCATTGGTCATCAGCAACTAATGTATATACTCTTTTAGGTACAAGACGGGCTGCACACTGATAGGGAAGATGCTTCAGCTACTCAGTTTCAAGAACACTTGGACCAATTGAAAGCTATTGGCGACCCTATTTTCTTCAGGTGTTCAATGAACGCAAGTTTTATTTCTATTTCCATATTACAAAACTTATATGTGTCAAAATATTATGGATATAAAGAGCTCACAGCAAGGCCAGAAGCATCACAAACTGCTAAACAGTATTTCGGTGAGCTGCAAGAGGTAAATAAGATCCAATCATAGTGTTTCAAGTTATGGAACCCCGTATTGTTATGTCTCATCTATGTCTATAATTTATGAACTTTTGGGTGCAAAACATATGACCTATCACTTGATTTTTATGCAGATTGTTAGTGGGTTGGAATCGAAAAAACCATGGATTTCAAAAGAGAAAATTGATCAGGTGAGAATTTCTTGCACTTTTCAAACATTGTTGTTGTTGACCTTTTTAACCATTCTCAACGAAATCATTTTCAGGTATTACGTGAGGCAGATGATCTCAAAAGGTGGTTAGATGACAAGGAGGCTGAGCAACAAAAGTGAGTTCAACATGATTCTTTACATGAAGCTGTGGTTTATCTTCAATTTTTATTGTTACGTAATTTACATACTATTAGTAGTTATTTCAATTTATGTGTTTTAATATTTTGTGGTAGGGATGAGCTCGGTACCAACCGATACTGAATCGGTACCGAAAATCTAAAAAATGGGTACCGATTCCGAAAATACCCGGTACGATCCGGGTGCGGACCAGTATTTGAAGGTAAAAACCGGTACCGAAAACACAAAATGTCCGTATCGGTACTGATTCTAATTTGAACTATGTTGATTTTGGTGGCTTAGAATGGACTTTGGGATGGTTTGGTAGTTAGGTGATGCTTATTTTGTTAGGTGTAGGCTATCTAGAAGAGAGTAATGAATTGTTAGTCTGTAAATTGTTGTTTGCTTTCTCATACACGACTACACATTGATGCATCGAATCTACTTGATTAGCAGGAAGCCAAAAGCCTGCTATTAAAGCTCCTCTTATTACTTCAGATTGATGCATCGAATCTACTTGGTAGTTAGGTGATAAACTCAGTTGGGATTATTACTGGCCAAAAAAAGCCGTTTCGGATTAAGGTTAGTATAGAAGTTCATAACTTATAGCTCATCTAATTGAACTTTCTATTATTCGAATCCATAAAGTCGTGTCATTCAGATTAGCGTATATTCTTTGATATATTGTGAAGTTAAATTGTCTTTGTTCCAATTCAGTAGTGTTCTCTTTAGGAACAATGTGAATTTGACATATAATAATAATTTAGGCCATGTCAGTTTTTTTTAATGTTCATTTTTATTAGGGTTTATGTTTTGAAACAGATCTTGATGTAATAATGTTTGTCGTGGGCATTAGTGGATGGTGAGTCATCTGTGCAGCCGCTCCTATGGGTTCCTGTTGCTGTCCTTCTCCTTCACCAGGTTAATATATTTTCCACGCCAATTTTGACTTTTATGATTTGTATTGAGAAGTGGTGCATGTGTTCATTTAATAGTATATATAGACAAAGTTCTAAGTTAGTCATCAAGTAAAAACACTATAAAGGAAATCGTTTTGTATTATGAGCTATGACTAAATGATCAGTTTCTTTTAGGTGGTGTCCCCTGGGTTATCCTAGGTCATTTTTAAAGGCAAACCCAATTTTCTAATTGATGATGCAATTTTGGTCAAACAACGTGTAACTTCAAAATTTCATCCAAGGAAAAAAATTGGGTAAAATTTTGGAATAGGAACTGATAAAAACATGTATGAATGGTCATTTATAAAGGGCTTTTTAGTTCTGCCATTCTTTGTTAAAGGAAAATAAAGTGATGTAGTTAAAAGTTATCTCTTTTTTAGGGTTAGATTAACCTAGCTAGATATATAGATATACCAGGGATGTTTATTTTTAGGAGAGTGACGTTTGTTGATTGGTTCATCTAATTTTTTTAGAGAAGTTGATGGTTGTATATTGGTGTAATGACTCCTGCAAACTGTAAGACTGTAAGTTTTGGTGTGTTGGATGCAAATTTGTAATGAAAGATCAGAAATTGGGGCTAAGCGCTTTTTGGATGGAAGTAACATGTTATTGATGATTAAACTAGCAATATGGGGGATTGAGATGTGATTTTAATTTGTTGATTTTGGTGGCTTAGAATGGACTTTGGGATGGTTATGTAGTTAGGTGATGCTTATTTTGTTAGGTATAGGCTATCTAGAAGAGAGTAATGAATTGTTAGTCTGTAAATTGTTGTTTGCTTTCTCATACACGGCTACACATTGATGCATCGAATTTACTTGATTAGCAGGAAGCCAAAAGCCTGCTATTAAAGCTCCTCTTATTACTTCAGATTGATGCATCGAATCTACTTGGTAGTTAGGTGATAAACTCAGTTGGGATTATTACTGGCCAAAAAAAACCGTTTCGGATTATTTAAATCCAATTTGCCTTTTTGTTTTTATATCAGTGTGAGCTGTGATTGAATCTTGATTATTATTGTCACACGCTTAAATAATGTTTAAAATAGTTGTGATACAAGCTTATGATGCTTCTGTTGTTTTTCAAGGACCAAAATTTTGAATGGGTGACTGTATATATTAGTAATCTGAACTCGTCTATTGATGATTGGATTGGAGTATTCTCCCGTGCCAATTTCAGGTTATTTTTATGTTTCTTCGTTTATTTCGTTACTTCAAGCTAAAAAATTTATACGCCATGGGATTCATTTGTCGCATCGTGGGTTTCGGGACTCACATGCATATTTAATCCGTAACTTCTAGATTTTTACTTATTTTATTTTATTTTCTACATTTTGTAGTGTAAATTTGCGTTTACAATATTCTGACTAGATGCTGACAGCCAACTCTGGTGGCAGTTTCAAATATAGTTGCTTTTGAAAACCCAAATGCACCAGTTTATCCACGGTTAGCTCAAGGAAAGATGTGGGATGAAGTGAGTTTCACATTTTTCATCATTAATTTTTTTCGTTAGTATATACATACACACTTATACATGTAACTATGGGCAATTTTGACATAATTTTCAGATGACTGTAACATGGACAAGTGGATATGGAATCAATGAAGCGGAACCTTTTGTCGAATGGGGTAAAATAGTTGGTGGTGACCAGAGGCGTTCTCCTGCTGGAACATTGACTTTTGACTGACGTAGCATGTGTGGTGTAAGCGATCATTATTCTTTTCAAAAACGTAACTCATATGTCCCATAAAGTTAAAATGTGTGAAACTGACATTCGCTTATTATGAAACATTCATTATGTATCATTTTTTATTGGCAACATTTAATTGTTCTATAAATGTGTGATGTGTATGCAGGTTCACCAGCAAGAACCGTGGGGCCCTTAAATAATGTGATTGAATCAGTGTGAGCTGTGATTGAATCTTGATTATTATATCAGTGTGAGTTGTGATTGAATCTTTATTATTATTGTCACGCGCTTAAATAATGTTTAAAATAGATGTGATACAAGCTTATGATGCTTTTGTTGTTTTTTAAGGACCAAAATTCTGAATGGGTGACTGTATATATTAGTAATCTGAACCCGTCACTTTATTTGCAATCTTTATCAAAATTTTATTCCGAATATGCACGCTTCTTTATACACTCGAAGTTAAGATATGTTCATTTGACTTCAGTTATTTGTCTCCATTTTAGGCATGCTTTATAACAATAATCTTGAAGGAAACATGCCCGAAAAGTTGAGAACCTCAATTTTTGTGTTTACCAACTCTGTGCAAGACTCACCTGTTTGACGTAGGTCCTTTTCAAGTTTTGTGTTATCATTAATTATATGTCTTTCAAGGGGTACTAAACGCTTAGACGAGTGATGATGGTTCACACATCATGATTGGCAAGGGACCCGGTGCTGGATATAATATAAATGTTCCATGGGAGAGTGGTTAGTGTGTGGATGTAGATTATAATGTTATTTGGAACCATATATTTGTTTGCTCGATTAGTTTTTTAAAGTTAAAATTATGTGAGTCTTGCAGCTGCTAAAGGACAGCGACTACTAGGGCAAGGATTGAGAAGGCTGATGGTTAATGTTTAACATTTGACCCTCTGGCTCTTAGAGCTCCTCTTGGACAGAACATGGTATGATACTTTTTTGCAGACGTGCTGTGATTTTAAGTGCAACACATGCAGATATTGGATGGTTCTTGAACACATGGTTGTTGCAGGTTCTACTTAGAGCTCCAAAGATTGCTCGTGAGGCATCCAAGCACTTTTGAAAAGCGCCTGGTGTCCGACACAGTCACACTGCAAGGTAATGTTTCTGTCTGATTTGAGTCAATTCAACCGATCATTAATTCATCATTGAATCTGAAAAACCCTTTTTATTCATCTCAAGTGGGACCATAAATTAAGATTTGAGATGATCAAGCACATGTAATCAAAATAAAATCAATCAAATCCTAAGAAGTTAAGAACTTTAACGGAACTGAGCAACGGATTACGTTTAAGTCGTATGAACTTTATTGATTCAATAGAAGTCATTGATGAAATTGGAGGAGAGATTTGACGAGCTTCCCCATGTAGCCAATAAACATGTGGTCGATGATGTTTGATTAGAGATATATTTCAGTAAATAAGAATAAAACAAAATATGCGAGGAGCAAGTTTTTGTGTGATCATTATAATAAATAATAATGTCGTGGTGTGTAGGTTGAAACATGCCAGGTCGTAATTTTTTCAGTTTTTGTGGATTGTGTAAAGTATTATAAAACAAAAGGTATATGGGCAATCTTATATGTGTGCAGGGATTAGCTCGGTATCGAATCGGTACCGGAACCAAAAATACTGGTAATGAAAATCCCAAAAAATGGGTACCAGTATTGGAACCGAAAATACACGGTACGGTACGGTATCACATTGACTGGTATTTGAAGGTAAATACCTATCGTACCAGACCGGTACCGAAACCACTAATTGTCGGCACCGAAAATCAAACCGGTTCAGGAAATTCGGTATCAGTACTACCCGGTACTATTTGCTCATTTCTTAATATTTTTTATTATTAAGAATTGAAATACTTATCGTCGTGGTCCTGCAATTTGTAGTTTTGGTGTTTGGCAATGGAATTCGACACTGAGGAAAAAGTTCTACAATCTGAACGATGCTACCTCACGATACACAGTCCCACCAACCAGTCTAGCCAGTATGCGTCATACCACGGGAAAATTCATTGACATTAACATCTTTGATCTTTTCTGTCCTTAGATCTTGGTAAATTTCTTTCACATCTTCATAGAAACTTCTAAATCGCTAAGCTGGAACTAATCATGAACAACCACCACCATTATGAGCATCTCATTTGCTTTTCACTTTTATTTACGCAGCCAGTCCATAAAACTGTGAGTCTATCACTTCTTATTTCAAGATTAGTTGATTTATATGGAAGTTATGATTTTTATTTCAAGATTAGTTGATTTATATGGAAGTTGTGTTTTTTATTTCAAGAAAGATTAAACTTCATTCAAGAATGTTGTGATCTTTATTTCAAGATTTGTTGATTTTTATATAAAAGTTGTGATTTTTATTCCAAGATTAGTTGATTTCTATAAGAAAGGTGTGATTGTTATTTCAAGATTAGTTAGTTTTTTGTAAAAAAGTTGTCATTTTTATTTCATTATTAGTTATTTTTTGCAAGAAAGTTGTGATTTTTATTTCATGATTAGCAGATTACACTTTCATCTTCAAATTTCTTTATCTTTTATTTCTGTTTATTTTCAGCGATGCGATCCATTCTCAGCAGAACTGTTTACAATCAAAACCGTTGCCAGACAAGTTCCTGTTCTATGCAACTCAACAGTTTCATCAACCAACAACTATTGTGAAACAGTATGGGATACATGTCAAAATGTATCCATAACAAATTCACCATTCTCACCATCAAGCTCCCACACCAACAAACTCCAGCAACAAACTCACTGACATCCAGCAAAAGTCAAAGGTAGTCACTTTCTAGAGTTGGTTTGTACTTGAAACAACCCGTCCTCTTTCATGGTCAATTGTATGTTGCTTTATCAAGGGTAAAAACATGAGATGGAGTCAAAATACCAATATTTGACAACGACAAACCTACAGATAAAACAACTAATGTGGTTTATAAAGAGATTTTCAACGAATTGTAATCGTTGCATATTCATGTATTTCAATTTGTCGTTGTAATCTAATATATTCGTTTATGTTTTAACGTGTATAAAAGTATAATATTTAATGTCAGCGGTATTAATGAAGAAATTTCTTTTACCAACCCGTGTTTATATTCATAACATTTTATGTAAACAACGATTATGAAGCGATATTATCTTTAATAAACCCGTGTAATACACGGGTCCTTAGGCTAGTATACATACTATTTTAAATAATTAATCAAGATAGTTTCTTGTTAGGGTGTTTCTATATGTGCACCACCGAATATGGCGTCCCACAAAACACGCATCCTCATGTCATATCATGTGTTTCACATGTGTATGAGCATTTGGATTTAGCGATTTCTTTATAAACGGATATTTAGATTTGAACTTCCCATAAGCGTTCTAATTGTTTAGATTAGGGGTCTAAACGAGCCTTTAAATTAAAGTGTAAACGAGCTAATTCGCTCGTGTACCACTCAAGAGTGACTCTCGCTAAAAGTTGAATAGACTAAAATAAGTCTATTGTTTATATATATTTTTTTCAACGGAAAATGTTACTCTATTCTATTTTATTCAAATAAATTTAAATGACTCCCTTACTCATGTTTGAACGCGTGACCTCCTCATTACGATATAAAAATACATTAAATATATATCCATTTAAAAACTTTATTATACAGAAAACTACAATGAAATTACTAAATAATGTATGTTTTAGTTGCATACAAAAATTATAATTGCATATATATATATACACACACATAAAATAATTATAAGTTAACTAATGAATATTAAAAGAGCTGAGCTCCTGTTTGAATAATTCTCATGAACCAAGCTCAAGCTTGAGTTTAAAATTTATACAAATAAGATGCTTGTTTAGCCTCACAAGCTACTCGAGCTCGATAGGTGAAACTCATGCCTGTTTGTTAGATTAGACTGTGGGGTATGGGGCTTGGGTTGGGGCGTGGGTTGGGGGAAAACGCCCAAGCCACCACCCCGGGTGGGCGTGGGTTGGGGCGTGGCCCTTGGGGCTTGGGTTTGAAGCCGGGCGTGGGGCGGGCTTGGGTTTGATGTGGCGGCCTCCTATTCGCCTTGGGTTTTAAATTATATATATATATATAGTGGAGAGTTCAAATGAGAAGAAATTTTTTGTAAGAATAAAAAAGAAGAAATTTCAATCAATAAGAATGCTTCATTTTACTTAATTTAATTTTTGCATTTAATATTAGTGTAAGGGTATATTGGTAAATTTAGATGGATCATTAATTGGTAGTCTTCCTTTTTAATAGCTAACTACATTAAATTTGTAACTTATTTAAAAAAAAACATATTTTTCAAACAAAAGAAAAAACATATAATTTAAAGTGTAGCATAAATTACGAGGTGTGTAGGATGAATTACGAGCTGTGTAGGATAACTTTCAATATGTGTAGGATAAATTTCAAAACATGTATGATAGATTTTGATGTGTGTAAGCAAAAATTTAAGTGTGAAGGATGACATTGTTTATGACTGATTAATTAGTCAAAGATAATAATAAATGAGTTGAGAGAAAAACTATTTAATGTTTTACATTTGTACCCTTTGTTCTTTTTTTCTTAATTTAATTTTCTTCTTAAATGAACATTCCCCTATATATATATATATATATATTATATAGGACAATGCTAGACAGAAAACCCTATTTAGGTAGAAAACTCTAGAAACCCAAATCTCCCCCCATTTTTACCCAACCTCCCGACATTTTTTTTTGAAAAAAATAACACATGTAATATACATGTTTTAGAGTGTTTTGGGCCAAAAAAAACAAAAAAGCGCCGAAGGGATTTTTTTGGCCCAAAACTCTTAAAAACATGTATATAACATGTGTTATTTTTTTCAAAAAAAAAAAATGTCGGGAGGTTGGGTTTTTTATATAGATAGGGTTTTCTATATAGCCCTACCCTATATATATATATTTCCGGTGCACCCACGCCCCGCCATACCCCACGGACACATCACTAGGCGGTGGGGGGGCTCGAACTCCATGTGTCAACTCATGCCCCCAACCCAAGCCCCACCATACCCCACGGTCTTAGCTTAAATTTAGGATTGAGTTCGTTTAAACTCACATTGACACGCAAATAAGTCGGGTCAAATATAATACGTTTCCGTTCTTATTTTTTTGTACATTTTACAGTTGGTCTACGTTTAAACGTAAATTTTATTTGAAAACAAATTAGATCAAATATAATATAATACGTTTTTATTATTCGGTATAAATTTATACAGAAAATTTAATTTCTTTTAAAAAAAAATGCAAATACACACTTGATTGGATAAGAAAATCCAAAAATCTCCAAAATCTTCGCGAATCCTCTTGGAAACCAAACCAAACCAGTCCACCATAGTCTACTCCATACCTCCATGGCTAATCTGACACGTGTCCTTCTACCACAATTTCCTCAATGCACCACTTCTATCTGCACCATTTCTCTCAACCTAAACCCTAACACTACCAGAAGAAGGCGATTTTCAGTTCTCGCAATGGCGGAATCCAACCGTACCACCGTTCTCGTCACCGGAGCCGGCGGCCGTACTGGTATCACCTTCATTCTTCACTCTTCACTCTTATCTCGTTAGTTTAACGTCAATCGTATGTTTATATCATGTACTTCGTGTGTAAACCACTGGTAGATATGAGAATTTTGAAATTGAAGTTGAATTGTTTGGTGATTTGATGATTACGTATGTCGAAATCATGTTCTTCGTGTATAAACAACCGGAAGATATGATATGAGAAATTTGAAATTGAAGTTGAATTGTTAGGTGATTTGATGATTTAGATCGAATAATCGTATGCCGAACTGGTATTAGCTTTGTTCTTCACTCGTATCTCGTTAATTTAACTTCAATCGTATGCCTAAATCCTGTGTAAACAACCGGTAGATATGAGAATTTTGAAATTGAAGTTGTATTGTTTGGTGATTTAGATTGAATAATCGTACGACGAACTGGTATTACCTTCATTCTTCACTCTTATCTCGTTAATTTAACTTCGAGTATATGCCTAAATCATGTTCTTCGTGTATAAACTACTGGTGGATGTGAGAAATTCGAAGCTGAAACTGAACTGTTAGGTGATTTGATGATGTAGGTCAAATAATCGTATGACGAACTGGTATTACCTGCATTCTTCACTCTTATCTCGTTAATTTAACTTTAATCGTATCCTTAAATCCTGTTCTTCGTGTATAAACTACCGGTAGATATGAGAAATATGAAATTGAAGTTGAATTGTTTGGAGATTTGATGATTTAGGTCGAATAACTGTATGCTGAAATCTGTTTATTCGTGTGTAAACAACAGGTAGATGTAATATATTCGAAATTGAAACTGAATTGTTTAGTGATTTGATGATTTAGATCAAACAATCGTATGCTGAACTGGTATTACCTTCATTCTTCACACTAATCTCGTTAGTTTGACTTAATCGTATGTATAAAGCCTGTTCTTCGTGTATAAACAACCAGTAGGTATGAGAAATTAGAAATTGAAATTGAAGTTGAAGTATTAGGTGATTTGATTAAGTCAACTAATCGTAATCCGAAATACTGTTCTGCGTGTATGAACAACTGGTAGATATGAGATATACAAGATTGAAACTGAATTATTAGGTGATTTGATGATTTAGGCCACATAATCGTTTTTCTTCGTGTATAAAGAACATATAGATATCAGAAATTTGAAGTTAAAGTTGAATTATTAGGTGATTTAATGATTTAGGTCAAATTTAATCGTATGTGTAAATCCTTTTCTTCTGTATAAGCTACAGGTAGATATGAGAAATTTGAAGTTAAATTGACTTGTTTGGTGATTTGATGATTTAGGTTGAATAATCGTATTCCGAAATCCTTTTCTTCGTGTATAAACAACATGTAGATATGACAAATTTGAAATTATAGGTTGAATTGTTTGGTGATTTGATGACCAAGGTCAAGTAAACGTATGCCGAAATCCATTTCTTCGTTTACAAACAAAACAACAGATAGATATGAGAGATTTGACATTGAAATTGAACTGTTTGGTGATTTGATGATTTAGGTCAATTAGTTTATAAGAAGCTGAAGGAGAGGTCAGGGGAGTATATTGCACGAGGTTTTGTTAGAAGTGAGGAAAGTAAGCAGAAAATTGGTGGAGCCGACGATGTTTTGATCGGCGATATAACAAATGCCGCAACTCTGGAACCGGCTATACAAGGCACAGATGCTATTGTGATTCTTACCAGTGCAGTTCCTAAAATGAAACCTGGTTTTGATCCGACTAAAGGTGGAAGACCTGAATTCTATTTCGAAGAGGGAGCATACCCTGAGCAAGTAACTGTTTATTGCTGTTGAAATTATTTGCACTTTTAATCGATTTGTTTTGTTTCATTTTGGTAACTGAATGATCATCTGTTTTAGGTTGACTGGGAAGGACAAAAGAATCAAATAGATGCTGGTAAGTAAGCGTCGTTTTTCGTTTAGCGTTTACGCCTTATATAACGAGTCTTCACCATGTTTTTTTTTAAATTTGTTTTGGTGTACAGCTAAAACTGCAGGAGTGAAACACATTGTGCTGGTTGGGTCGATGGGTGGAACAAATCTCAACCATCCTTTAAACAGCCTCGGAAACGGGAATATACTGGTTCGTTTTACCCTTTTCTTTCGCTAGCACACACTCGCAGTTCTGGTTTGAAGAGAACGGTGTTTTAACTGGGATAGTTTTGTATGTATGTCATTGTCGCTTGCAGGTATGGAAGCGAAAGGCTGAACAGTATCTAGCAGATTCTGGGATTCCATACACAATTATAAGGTTAGTCATAAAGATTTTTTTCCCAAGGCATGTGATTGGCAACTTTGCAATGATGACGATGATAAGGGGCGTAAACGAGCCCTAAGCTCAGGTTCAGCTCGTGAAAAGAATTGCAAGCTCGGCTTGGGCTCGGACTCTGCTTGTTTATTATTCATTAAATATTTAATTCGTTTATTTATATACATATTTAGTTATGTTTATGTATATTTATAGTTATAATTTATATATGTAATATAATATATATACTTTTTAGTTATTTTATCATAACTATATATCCAATGTATATATATAGGGATGGGTTAGGATGAGAACACCCCCGAGTCGCGAGAACCGTGCGAACTCCATGAAAAAAAAATGTTTTTTTAAGTTTTTTTGCTAAAATATTTTAAAATTATGTAAAATTTTCAGAAATAAAAAGAAAAATACCTTATGCGAAAATCTACATCAGTGTAAACACAATTTACGTAAGTTTAACCCGCACAAATATTTTTTTCTGTGCTTCTTTAAATCTTATTTGCACTAGTGTAAACGATCAAAAAATTAGTGTAAATGAACGCACGGCAATTTTATTTTTCTTACAGATTTCTTAGTTAGATATTCATCTATGTTTGTGGAAAAAATGAAAAATGGTTAAAAAAATCGTACGAGAAGTAGGATTTTCACCGGAGTTCTCAAGTTCTCATATATGTATACCTATATGTATAAGTAAATAATAGGCTTGTGAGGGTCTCGGCCTGTTTACACCCTTTATAATGATGATGCAGGGCTGGGGGTTTGCAAGACAAGGAAGGTGGTATTCGGGAGCTGCTTGTCGGAAAAGATGATGAGCTTCTTCAGACCGAAACTAAAACCATTGCCCGAGCAGATGTGGCTGAAGTCTGTATACAGGTATTATATCCGTCCGTCTTATCACGTTTTTAAAAACGAGCAGTTGGTTTGGGGCTCTTTGTGACGGCTGGTAAATTCAATGCAGGCGTTGCAATTTGAGGAGGCGAAGTTTAAGGCATTTGATCTTGCCTCCAAACCTGAGGGAACTGGAACGCCGACAAAAGACTTCAAGAGCTTATTTGCCCAGATCACCACTCGGTTTTAAGTTTTAACTTCCTGCTTGCTTTACTATAATAATTGCCATAGCGTCATCTGTTTGATGTATTGTCGGGACTAGTGTGAATGCCGGATTCGGATGAGATGTAATAATTTTGGATGTTTTCAGATGTGTGGCCAACTTTAATATTATTGATCATAGCGTTGTCAATTTGGGTAAAGGTATGTGGATGGCGGTAGTGTTGCCCCTGGTTAATGATTCGGGTTGGCCAAAATAGGTTGACCCCCCCCCCCCCCCAGTCCGGATATAGTTCTAACGATTCAATGGTTATAGTAACTTTGTCGCCAAACAAAGTGTTATTTGGGTCATAGTCGAATTCACAGGGTGTTGCAACCTCACAACCTCATACCAGGTTGGTGCACATAAGTTACTGGTCTGCAACTCAACGACATGTGCGAGTGCACCAAGAATAATGCCTTTATAATTACTTTTGTTTCTTTATAGAAATTAGTTGATGAATATGAAGTTAGGTGTACGATTTTAGCCGATTAGACACATTGTTATGTACATTTGCGTCAAAATGAAGTACAACATGAAATAAATCTAAGAAGTTGGACATACCGCTGTAACAAGTTAGAAGCAGCATTATATACCCAACAGTTTTGCATGTTGACCGTTAAAAATGTTAAGGGGTGTTGCGCGTTACATACACGTGCATTGCAAACAATTAACGGGTGTTGCCTCTTTTAACCCGTATAAGAGACATAGTTGAACTCATAGTGATGTAAAACGCCCTCGAGAAACAAGCTTAACCAATTGTTTAACACTTGGTGCATTTAACGCGTTACATCTCGCTTCTTCGTAGAACGTTTTTGAGCTAGTAACATCTTCCTGTTTACATACAGGAATGAAGATGTTTATCATTATCATTTGCAACATTAATTATTACAATAAAAGTAGATGGGAAATGAGATCCTAAAAATAACATATGATACTTCTTAATAACTTTATTCATCACCTATAGATATAGACCTAAAACGTTTATACTTGTCAATAAGTTCTTTGTATTTATCAACCAGACTAATAGAACTAACATTATGAGAAAGTAACTATGAATTTTATAGATTTAAGCATAACTATCACTGTTCTCATATGATGGTAAACTAACACATCATTACAACATTATCTGAAAAAAAAAAAAACAATGTGAGGGTTTAACACTAGTGTGTTATTAGTGTTCATATCATATCATAAGAGCATGTGTTATACCTAGTAAGTGGTGAGTTGCAAGCACTATAACATAGCCGGCACATTAGCTAGTTACTCATTTTTTTTAATTTAATAATCATAACATAGCCGGCACATTAGCTAGTTACTCATTTTTTTTAATTTAATAATCATATAATTAAAAAAAAGCATTAGCATATCCCCTCACTAGATGTAGCGTGAGCACACTCGGACCACTCACAGATAGGGGGTGCGGTGTCACAGTGAGCGTGAGCCAACATTGTTCACCCCCCCCCCCCCCTCTCTCTCCGAGCGCATAACACATGGTCTAGCTCTAAGTATCTAACACATCATCCAACATTATCTAACAATTTATTTTAACATGTTATCTATCTTGTTTATCTTATTTTTCATGAATATGATTCTATAAAAAAACAATAATTCATCAAAAGTAAATAGTAGACTTAAGAAAAAGAAACAATCCATTACATCAAAACTAAAACAATCAAACAACTAAACATAAAACTCAAAATAAACTAAAAAAATTACATGCACTCTAAAAACCAAACCCAAACAAATAAAAAACAACCACCATCATTGACCAAATCTCAAACCCAAACCCTAGTTGACCACCCATATTCTTCTGCTGCGCCGGTGCAATTTCCGGTGCCGGAACCGCCTTCCTCGGTGCCAAAGACTCATCATCCACCGAAGGCACCGGCACCGGAGACTGAAGCACCGGCGCAGGGGAATGAGCCACCGGCGCCAGAGAAGGTGAGGGTGTCACTAGCGCCGGTGCCGGTGCTGGTACCGGAACATAAGGTTGTGGGTAGGGGAACGGAAGCGGTTGCAATGGGGCCGCGGCGATGGGCTGAGGGGCGGCGTGTGCTCCTGAAACGGGTACCCGAATGTCGACTTTTTGGCCGGTTTGGCAGTGGTTGGATTGGGTGCAGATGAAGAAGTAGTGGCCGGGATATTTGACCGGAAATGAGTCGTTGCCGGAGGTGAAGGTGGTGTAAGGCTTGCTACCGTTGCATGTTATGAAATCAGTGTATGAAACTCTAGCTACGTCATGGAATATTTCATTGTAACGAAAAACTACAAAAAAAAAAAATGGAAAGAAAATTAGTGACAAAATTGTTTAATATTATTGATATGAATTATGTAACATTGTTTAAAAAAACTAACTAATGGAATATTTGTAAATTTGCATTTCAACAGTTTTAGAAAAAAAAGGGTTTAAATTATGAATTGAGAAGACTTATTTAGATAAATGCAATATAAATTTCTTATCATAAAAAAGTATATTTAGAAAAAATATGATTATGTTTTTATCTAACAATTAGTTATACAAATATGTTTAACCAAAAACTAGAACACATCTAACATTTCAAATATTTAAATCCAATTTAAAAAAGAAAATATAAGGTAACACTTCAATCCTTCATTAGGGTTTCTTCTAACGATGAACGCATCTTTCAATAATCCATTAGTGAAAACTTAAATTAAAAAAAATCATAATTGACTATTCTAATCTAATTTTTGCATCTATATATAATATAGTAATCTGTTTTTTTTTTTAATAATCCAAGTCTAATTCTATTTTTTTTATTAAATTGAAAACTTTCATCCAAGCACAATCTACCCTCCCTTTCAACTTAACAGTCCATTTTCAAGTTTCTAATAGAGATGAGCTCGGTATCAGTACCGAAAATATAGTACCTAATTTCATTAAATATGAGTACCGGTATTTGAGGGTAAATTTCAGTAAAATACCTCTAACGTACCGAAAACACCAAAAAGAGGGTACCGATTCGGTACCAAAAAAATCGATACAAAAAATTCAATACCGATATTGTTCAATACCAAGTATCAAATACTCATCCCTAGTTTCTAAAACTTAGAAAACTTTTTAATCCAAATTTAACTTTATGAAAAAAAAAAAAAAAAAAAAAAAACTACTTGATAAGCTATTGAAGTAATATACCAATGGTGTCACCAACTTGAAATAACTTTGAAGAAGCCCAAGTTTTATAATCCACATGACCAATGCTCGTCCAACCAGCCTTATCACCAACCGTATAAACCTCTCCGCCCATCGCCGCCGTGATCACCGTCGTAACCACCGCCACCACCATCATCATCTTGATCGTTGTTCTCATTATCTTCTTGTGTTCCACTTTGTTTTTTTTTTTTTTTTTTTTTGTTGAAGCAAGAAAAATTGTAGAACTTTTGTGGCGAAGGTGAAAATAATCGGTATATTTATGCATGATTTCGTGGGAAATATGGAAAAAGAATTTTCTTATTTAATTTTTTGATTCTTTGAAATATTTTCCATTTATTAGTTGCACTATTTATGCTTGGTTACGATGCGTTTTAATTAATTTTCTGATTTTTTTACCAAAGCTAATGGATTATTAATGCAACGTTCCAAATCTTTAGATTTATGGTAAATGTAATCAAAGTATTTGACTCAATATAGCCAAATAATTAATTGTAGTTGTGAGAGATGATCTTATCCATTCATTTTCAAGATCAATGATGTTAAATGAAAAGGTGACAATTTTGTAAATAATAGGGTTATAGAATTTTAAAAACAAATATGGTATTTTCTCCCTTGAACTACTCTCTCCCCTCGTTTTTTTAGAGTTTTTTTCCATAATGGTGTTGGTGGAAAAAGTATTTACTAAAATAGTATTATTAGAAAAGTATTTACCAAAATGGTGTTTTTAAAGGGTTTTTTTCTCACTCCTAATCTCATTGGATAAATCTAATTAACTAAATAACTAATAATTTAATCATGGTATAGTGCCTCTCACCAAACTTAATTTATTTAAGAATCTTAATAAAGCCTATTTTTTACAATACCTACTTTGAAAAATAATACATGTGTTATAAATTATACCCTCATAAATATGTATTTAATAAAAAAAACTAAAAACTTCACTCAAATCTCAAATCTATATACGATCACTGTTATAATTTTTTGACATATTTTTTTAATATAAATCACACAATATTGTATTTTTTTTCTTGAAAAAGAACTGACTACATTAGTTTAAAATATTGTTAACACTTTGAAATGGACTTTATAATTATTTAATATCTTATTATATTAACTTAAATTATCATATATTAAAAAACTAGATAAAAATTTTTTATAGTTCAGATCTTTTTAGTCAGCCATTTTTTTGATACCTTATTTCATCTAAATCATGTTTTCAAGGTCTGAGTTAGGGATTTTTATTCCCACCGTTAGTAAAGAAAAAAAATTTACATTTACGCTTTAGTAAAACAAGAAAAATAAAATTTACATTTACACTTTTGTAAAACAAGAAAATAAAATTAGTAGCTTCGAACCTACAAACTCTTTTGTGTTTGAACACAATAAACTTAAATGTTTTTACATTTTGATTTAATGTATTATGTTTTAAATCAATATGACAATAGCTAGAGGATCCTATACATTAATTCAGAAGTGTGAGAATTGTATTATAACACTATATATAACACTATATAAACACCGTATAACACTATGTAACACCATATAACACCATATAACACTATGTAACACTATATAACAAATATAACACTATATTTTGTCTGATAGCATGTCTATGATAGATGTATAGTGTTATATATTGTTATATAGTGTTATATAGTGTTACATAGTGTTATATGGTATTATATGGAGTTATATAGTGTTATACGGTGTTTATATGGTGTTATATAGTGTTATATATAGTGTTATAATACACTTCTCACACTTCTGAATTAATGTACACTATGCCTACCATATGACAATATATCAAATAAGTTCCATTCTTAAAGTGTTTGAAATACCTTTAACTAATGTAGTTTTTCCATCAAATACAGTTTTAAAGTTTTAAAATAGGTTTTTTTTTTCAAGGTAGGTTTAGAAGAAAAAAATTAGTTTTTTTTATTCTTCAAAAAATGATTAGAACAATAGTTATATAATAAATTGGATTTATCCAATGAGATTAGGAGTGAGAAAGAAAAAAAACTTTAAAAACACCATTTTGGTAAATATTTTTTTAATAACACCATTTTGGTAAATACTTTTTCCAACAACACCATTATGGAAAAAAACTCCGTTTTTTCAACCGATTATAACTTTTTGATATGATGATATTAAAAAAAAAAAATACACCGCATTAAAGAGCATTTCATACTCTTGAATTTGAGTATGCTATTGCCTATAGTTTTCTTAATTTTTAATTTTTTTTATTTTGCAAGCTATAAAGTTACATGATTGTGTAACGTTACGTGATTATGTTATGTTTTGGTCAAAAATTACTTAAACATTTGAATGATTAAATTAATTTATGAGGTAGTGTGCTTAAACAAAATATGTGAAGTGTATCTTCAGGATATGGAAATGTATGATCCTTATGTTGGAATATAGCCCAGGATATTAGAATAATGAAATGTAAGTGAAAGATAAAGCAATAAACAACATAAGATGTTACAAGGAAAGCCTTTGATTTAGTGTAATCATCGCCACAAAACCTCGGCCGCCGACTTGAAAGTCGTCTGCTACACTCTGTAGTAGGTTACAACTCGAGAACTATTTTTATCGATATTAAGTATTATAATGATTGTTAGACCATGTGTAGTGGTTTACCCCAATAATGCCCTCACCATGGGGCGTTTTGCGACACGTGGCAGTCTAGTCAGCATGAGACATTATTGGGGGTTATTGCAAAAGTGGCGTAGTGGGAATAATGCCCAATAACGCCCCTTCCAATTATTATTTTTTTAATTAAATTGGGGGTAGCTCAAAAGTTGTCAGACCATCCTCCAATATTATATTTAATTTATTGCAAAAGTGGGGGTTAGCTCAAAGTTGTCAGACCATGCTCAAAAGTGATTGGTGGTTCAAATATGTACATAGCGTTTTAATTAAAACGCCAAACCCTTTTTTTTCAAAAAACACGCCCAATAACGCCCCATGTAATGGGGGTCCGGCGTTTTGGGGCGTTTTTTTTCAAAAAATTTTTAAAATACCGCCCCACTACGGGTGGTCTTAGTGCAAGGGCAAATGTTTCCGTGAGTAAGATGCAAGTAAAAGTGTTATCTATTTTCGAAAAGAGAGTGATGTGTTGTGTAATGTGCCTAATCGATCATATAACCCCCATTATTTAAGGTACACAAATGTAACTAAATATCCCGAGATAACCAGGATACAACAAACATGCCTTCATGACCATCTGTAGACTTCTTCAACCATGTCCAATGTTCCTCTCCCAACTACAAGTCCAAGTCGTTAGCTTGACCAAGTCCTTTATTTTATTCCCTACATTCATTAAATAGCATACGCAAGAAATAAGTTAGTAATATATCAGGAATAGGTTCAGGATATCAAACCTATCCGTAATCCGGAACTCTCAGATTAGGTTTGGAATATTGGTCAGAATTTCCACCCATAACATAATCATTGAATATCTAAATCATGTACCATATATGCAAGTCGTAACAAATTTTCAATGTAAACACTACTTGTATAATCACGTACCACATACTCAATGTATACTTAAATCTAGAATCATGTAATATGTGCAAAAGCAGTAACAAGTACTTAATGTAATAATCACGTACCATGTGTATAACGTAGTAACAAATTATGGTATAAATAATTTAATGATTGTACTAAGTTTAACGTGAGGTTCTAAAGTAATGTTAAAGACAAGAAGTGTAATGATAAAAAGTTATGGCATAAATAATTGCTATAAGTAAACATGTTTCACCCAAAAGTTTAAAAGAAAAAAAGGGGTATGTAAACGCACCTGATTGCGTTGTTAGAGATTTCCACACAAGTTCACAAATAGTAGCAAAGGGTATCATACGCGATGGCTACAATATAGATGTTGCGTGTAAGAACTAGTTTTGATTAATGATAAGTGTTGCGAATATTGTTGGTGTTTTAACAAGCGTTTGAATGTTATCTTAGAGTTTACATGTTAGGTTCGGTAATAAATGACCACTTAATGTTAACACGGGTAATTTAGCGAATTCCAATCCCGTCCCCGCGCAACGTGCGGGTGACTACGACCCTAGTTAACTAATAAACGTGAAACTTAATTTTAGTCATTTTAAGTAACTTATTATTATGTTAGACAAAGACGTTATAGAATACTATAAAATTTTAATTTTAATTTGAACATTTAAATGTCGAGTACTAATTAAAGAGATTCTCTTGGCACTCAAAGTTATCTATATATATATATATTTTTTTAACTTTAGTCCTATGTTTTAAACACATATTATTTATAGTGTGATTTTTTTAATATGTAATGTTTTCTATACTAGAATGATATCCGTATCTTTTCTCATTATCCTTATATCTTAAAATAGTTTTTATATCAAAAGTATGTTTTATATCATTAATATAAATAGTAGAGCTTAATTACAATTCATTTGCCACAACCTCATAAATTACAATTTATTTTTAAAAACAATTACAGTCTTATCATCATTATTTTTATTTTTTATTGTTACTGTTATACAAACGTATATAATAAGATGGATTATAGTGACACAAGAGAGAAGTGAAAACTTAGAAAATTATATTTGGATAACCGAAAATATAACATTTTATTTTTTTCACTATTAAGTGTAATAAGTTAATTCACATATAGATATTATATACAAATTTATAATTTATATTTTTTTCGATATTCAGCCCGTGTAAATACACGGGTTTGTAAACTAATAATACATTAAAAATGAGTATTCTCTCCAACATAACAAATCAAAAGATATTTCATCAGATAATTAGTAACAATACATACTTTTCAAAAAAAAAAAAAAACCTTAGTAACAATGCATCATATATCACAAATAAAAACTACATTAAAGCACCATAACTAATGCTGAGATAAACTATAACAAATCGACCCACATCGCAGCAAAAATTATGGACAAACTCCTAAGCAAATGGTTAGGGTCGGTTGCAGGTGTTGCAACCGACCTTGATCCGGTGGTCTTCATTGGCACTAGTGAGCTAACATTTGCGCGTGGGGTGGTGGTTAGATTATAACTCTTTTTAAGGACTCTGACATCGAGCTTTTGGCCGGCTTCACAGTGACTTGGAAAGCTGCAAATGAAGTAGTAATGCCCAGGTGCCTTAATGATGAACGAGTCGTTACCGGTTTTGTAGGTTTTCCACGGTGTGGTTATGTTGCATGACCGGAAACCATGCTGGTTCACTTGCATCACGTCATGTGCAGTTGGGTTATAACGAAACACTGCGCATGTCATTATAAAACTTTACAAGAACGCACTATCATTGTCCGTCGTTACACATTATGTGCAAGTTATTTTTATTGTTTACATAAAAATAAGTTCTATAAACAAAACTACACTTACAAAGAGTATCACCAACACGAAAACTTTTTGATGATGCCCAAGTGGCGTAACTTGTATCAACAAGAATCGTCCAACCTTCAGAGTCACCCACGTTATACACTTCACCCATCGCCGCCTTCATCAAGAGACCTTTGATTATCATTATTAACATCAAATGAAACATCATTCTCGTCTTCAACATCGTTACATGCACTCGAGGTTTGACAAATTATTTACATTATAGGGTAGAAGTTTGGAGGGACTAGTGCACATATTTATGTGAAGTACAACCATACCATTATCTACATGAGTTGTTAGTACTTTGTGCATTTGGTTGAAAGTGAACTTCTTGTGTAACATGCCCTTCTCACTTTCACCAAATGTTTGCCCTTTATAGTTGTAAATAGATATAGATGTACAATTACCAATGCAACTTGTACAAACCTCCATGCATAAGCCATTATTATACAAAAACATAAAGTGAGGATCTTTGAACATCAACATACACATGCTTACACAACTTTAGGTATAATTTCACTTTAGATACAAAACTTTGCAGGTCGAATATGATTCGAGTAGAAAGTGTTACTTTGTAACGGCGGAAACCAGTTTGAGGTCAATTTCTTCTTTTGCTTTCGAGTCAAATGGGTCGTCACCAATATAAAGATCCAAGATTGACCGACATAACAGTTGGCTCTCGACACTTCCTACCTCTTTTCCATCAACTACACGGTTTGAACCAAGTAAAAGGTTAAAAACCGTAATAAAAACAACTTACAATTGGAAGAAAAGAAAAGAGGCTTACTCAAAACATATAACAGATTATATAAGACTGAATCGTGTAAACTTACTAGCGGTCCGGAGCACATAGCCTTTTTCCTTAGAGAGATCGATGGTAGATCCCCGAGGTATCTTGTATTCGTCTTTAAACTGAGAAGTGAACCTGTCATGTACATGAACAATCTCCCTAAATATGAAACTATAAACAAGAGGAACTCATTTATATTACAATTTAAAATCCCATCAACTACGTTTGGTATTAACCGGAGTTTACTGCCATTTTCGTCCCCGTGGTTTGTCCCATTATGCCAGTCCATGCCAAATTTCAAAATTGCACCATTCCCGTCCTTGACATTCTTAAAACATGCCAGTTTCGTCCAATAAGCTAACACCTGTTAAACCTATTGTTTAATTAAGGGTAAAAACGTCATTTTCCTTTTTTCTTAAAAGGGGTGGGATTTTAATTGGGTTTAAAAAAAGGGAAAATAAACGAAAAATGGAAAATGATGTTTTTACCCTTCATTAAACAACAGGTTTTGACAGATGTTAGTTTTTTGGACAGAGCTGACATGTTTCAAGAACGTCAGAGACGGAAATCGTACAAATTTGAATTTTGGCCTGAACTGGCGTAATTGGACAAACCATAGGGACGAAAATGGCAGTTAACTCTATTAATTGTTGTTAATATTTAATGTATCAAAATCGATTACAGAAGCTGAATGAAAGAACAACTTACTTTTGAAGCAACTCCTTGTTATCAGATCCACCAAACTTCTTCAATCTGCTACCCACAGAATCTTCAAAAGCATTACGAACGGACCGAATGCTGAGCTTTCCGTAAACTATTTGCAGTCTAACTGTAACACTTACATCACTCTCCATCAAATCTTGAGTGATGTCCTTGTTCTTCAGTTCAGTTGTCGAGAGTGTTCCGTATTTCTCACTTATAAACTTCTTTATATCATTATCATCAGCATACACACCTATAGACAGTAACATAACAATTTCAAACTTCAACCATTTCAAATAAAACGCGATAAAGGAAATCTGAACTACTAATTTAGTCATAATCAAGAGAAAGAAATTAGGATATGAAAATGTAATTGTATTCTCTATAAGGGGAGCACTCAAATTAGAACCAAGAATTATGTTGAGAACTGCTAGAACCGCATAATACGCTAGTATGTAGCGCTTTGAATGTGATGAATAAGGCGGTTACATAACCCCACTTCTACTACCTTGATAATCTCCAATGCATTATGCTATATGTTGTCAAAAGCCCATTGGGCGCACGCCGAGGCTTGGTTTTAAAAAGCATGCCTTAGGTGTACTAAGGCGCAGAGGCTGGCGCCTTCTGGCTTCTCTAGGGTGAGGCTCGCCTAAAACAGGAAGCGCAAGAAAAACACTTTTTTTTTGAAAAATTTTCACGCCTGGGACGCACGCCTTGAGTACAAGGGGTGTTTTTATGCATTAAAATGTTGTACAATAGGCTTTTTGGCTTGTACATATAGGTAAAATCATATGAAAACCTTATTTATAGCTATATTTTGGGTAGGGGATGCTAAAAACCTATGGGATATATAAAAAAAATTGCATAAACGCCTTGCGCTTTGGGTATAAAAAATCCTGCCGCTTTTGCGCTTAGCGCCTCGGTTTTAGACCTTGTCGCTTTTGTGCACTTTGCGCTTTTTTAAAAACCAAGTGTCTAGGCCCTTAGGCAAAGCAAGGCGAAACGCGGCACAAGAAAAACGCATTGCTGCCATCCATGCGCATTGGCTACCTTTGGGCAAGATTCCGGCCAAATCCTAAAACTTCAGGCAAAATTCTGAAAATTTGGGGCAAAGTAGTCTGAAACATCCAAAAATGGCCTGGAGCCAGCCTAAAATAGCCCTAAACAAGGCTTAAACCCCAAAAATGAGATGTTTATGCTATGCGTCTTGCTTATCTCGAGCCATCGCTTTTTGAGCGCCTTGCACCTTTGACAACTATGACATTACGTACAAATATGTTACGCGGTTCTCAAAAGTTCTCAACATATCGTTGTTTCCGAAAAAAAATGACAACTAACTAACTAAATGTCGCCAAATCATTATCCACTCTGCAAATCATACTGCCTTTCATTCTTTCATCTTTTTTTTTCCTCCTCTTCAAATTTCTGTCTCCGTTGAACCATCCACAACCACAAATCTGTCCGTACGGAAAGTAGCACTAATCTGTAGAAGTTCGCCGGAAACTGGGCAGGAATCTGGCCGGAATAGTCGCCGGAAAGTCGTTTTTTTGGCTGGAAGCTTACCAGAAGAGCGCCTTTGACAGCACAAGGCGGTATGGTTGCGCCTCGCCTGAAAATTGCGCCTAGGCGCAGCAGGCGAGCGCTTTTGATAACCATGTCAGTGATTAATAAGATAACGGTGCAAAATATCGGTCAGAATATCGGTATCGATAATATCGACGATATTGACCGATATTGGACCAATATATCACCGATTTTCCCGATATCAATACCTTTCTTCTTATTTCAACCTTTCTTCTTAATTCTACTATTCGTCTTTATTCTTATTGCTGCTATTAGTGTTTAAGTCTTAATTGTTAACCGTTAGTGTTAAATGTTAGTGTTTTAAGTCTTAATGAGTTCCTACTTGCTACAATTGTTAGTGTTTTGCAAGTTGCAAAAGGTTAATTTGTTAATGGTACGAGACTATACTGAATTGTTAGTGTTAAATGGGGAAGGTTCAAATGAAAACCACTAGTTATCGCGAAAACTCGAAAACTAACTAAAAAAGCCTAAAAACATACCAATTTTTTTTTTGCATACCAATTTTCGCTATTTAAATTATATAAAAAAAAAGTTTTTTTCGAAAAAAAAAAAAAATTGTAGTGCACATGTGTAATAGTACACATGTGACTGTGTACTATTCACATGTGCACTACAAATTTTTTTTATATATATAAAAACTAGCGATTTTTAATAAAAAAATTGTAAAAAAAAGCTATATATGTATAAATTTAGCATGATATTAAAATTACCGATATCCGACCGCGATTACCGATATCTCAAATATCTATCCGATATTTTACCACATTAACTACTTAGATACCTATAGAATTCAAAACTTTATGAAAACCAATACAACTACATGTTCCATCAAAACTCAAATTAGGTTTTCCAAGCACATAGCACAAACAATTTCAAATTCAAATAACACACATTACTATCTAAACACAGAATTAGCAAAATTAGGTTACCAAAAGCGTAAACATCGATGTTCTTCAACCCAAGCACCGCCTTCTTCCTCAATCCAATCCCCAACAGCCCCTGCGATTCGTTCAAAACGGCCGGAAACGAGACGCCGGTCTTGGATTCGGTGACGATGGCGGGAGGGGCGTCGGAGAGTGAGAGTGATCCCCAAAGAGGAGAAGAGCGGGAGAAATTGGAGATGAAGGAGTTGAGAAGAGATGAGTTGGTGTTGTTTGAGATGGAAATGCCGGCGGAAATGGCGCCGCCGACGGCGATGGAGCAGGCGATGGTGGCCGGAGAAAATGTAAAGGAGGGGAAGCGTGGGGTGGTGGTGGTGGAGTGAGAGAAGAAGGGGAAGCGGAGAGAGACCATTGTGGTTGTGTTTTCCGGTGAGTTTGATTGTTGTTGGTTGAAGTTATCGGTGGATTTGTTGTTTGCATTGTTTATTTATTAGAGTTAGAGAAAAATGTTCGGATAGTCCCTGTGGTTTCGCCTATTTTCACCTTTAGTCTCTAACTTTCTAAAATTAATTGAGTAGTCTTCAACTTTTCATTTTTTGTTCCCGGATAGTCCCTGGGTCTAACTTCAGTTTGTTTTCTCTGTTAAGAGGGTATGAAATGACAAAAATACTATTTCCTTAAAAAGGCCAAACCACATGGACAAGGGCTGGCAATTGGGTACCTGTTAAGACACGATTAGACCTGTTTGACTGAAAAATACACCCTTTGACTTTTTAAAATTTAAAAATAATTAAAATTACAATGTTAGGATCTATCATTTATTCATCTTTGTACATAAACATAAAACTGTTTTATAAACATGAGGTAGAAAGTAGTTAAACGAGTCGTAATCATGTTTGAAACTTATGTTGTGCGCGCCGTCAGAAACCTGTTAAACCTGTTAAGACACGATTTGCCAGCCTACTATTCGGGCATCTTCTTCATTTTTATTTATAAAACCCCACCACCACACTTCATCTTTAACCTCCACCCACCATCACCCTCCTCCACCCTCCACCATCACTGCCATTAAACAACTTTGGTTCAAAACCAAAGAATCACAACAAATAGGAACATCAACAATAACACATACTCGGAACTTGTAACATTCAAATCACAAAACTTAGACCACAAAGACTCTCACAACTGATTATACCCAATCAAACAAGCAGTCATGCATTTACAAGGCTATCAATCACAAGAACGCGTACGGTAGTCAAAAATACTAACTGACAAGTTAAGAGGCTGATGTCGACCCCTTTTTGCTGACGTCTCCTCTGAATCGGCTGGTCACTTGAAGCCGCCACCGCCGTCAACTAGACTGCCGCCGATGTGCTCCTCCGAGGGCCGCCGTCGTCGCGGCTCTTCTCCGCTCATCTCTCTCTCTCGTCGACTATTCCGTTTTTCTCTGTTTCGTCGTCGCACCACCACCAGACGGCGGTGGTGGTGGTGGTCCGTTTCGCTGATCGAAGGAGGGGGTGGTAGAGGCAGGAGGGTGGTCGGCTAGTCATTAAGTGAGTAGGGAGTGGAGGGAAAAGAGGATGTGAGTGTGTGTGTGTGACTGTGCGGTCGCCGGAGATGTGCTCCGATCGCCGGGGTTCTTGTCGAGAGAGAGAGAAGGACTGTGTGCGGCAGATTGCTATTTAGGGTTTTGCTTTTAATTGAAAGTGGGGGGGGGGGGGGTTGAAGGGATATAAGATTTGAGCAAGGTGTACAAATTCGATTGGTTGTGTTATGGAGGTGTTTTGCAATTCTGAATGAAATGATAGGGATGTGAGAGGTTAATTTCTGCATTTGATTTGGTGGAGAGTGACTGTGGCGGTGATGGTGGAGGGTGGAGGAGGGTGATGGTGGGTGGAGGTTGAAGATGAAGTGTGGTGGTGGGGTTTTATAAATAAAAATGAAGAAGATGCCCGGATAGTCCCTGTGGTTTGGCCTTTTTAAGGAAAGGGTATTTTTGTCATTTCACACCCTCTTAACAGAGAAAACAAACTGAAGTTAGACCCAGGGACTATCCGGGAACAAAAAATGAAAAGTTGGGGACTATTCAAGTAATTTTAGAAAGTTATGGACTAAAGGTGAAAATAGGCGAAACCACAGGGACTATCCGAGTATTTTTCTCTTAGAGTTAAATGCCACATTTTAGTCAACCTGGTTTGGGTCATTTTACCAGTTTAGCCCAGTGGTTTCATCTTTCGTCTATGGGTCCAAAAAAGTTTTATCGTTGTCATTTTAGTCCACTAGGGTAAATTCATCCATTATTTATGTTAACAAGGAGGGCAATTCGGTCATTTATATGTAATTCTATTAACTAAAAGGGCAATTCGGCCATATAAAATGACCGAATTACCTTTCTCGTTAACATAAAAAATGGATAAAGTTAACCCAGTGGACTAAAATGGCAACGATGAAACCTTTTTGGACCCACATGCGAAAAATGAAACATTTAGACTAAACTGACAAAATGACTCAAACCACAGTGACTAAAATGACATTTAACTCTATTTATTGTTATGGGGTTCCCGGGGAGGGTTGTTAGTTTGGGCTTTGCTTGTGAGTTTGAGTCATTATGTAACACCCCGAAAACGGGTTTGGTAATCAAACCACGTTAATATTTATGAACGGGTAAAATACCGTTAGTGGTGAAGTTAACCCGGTAAATATTAGGGATTTAATAAAGAAACCTAATATTAAATAAAAAGGAATAAAGGCCGTTGAGGAAACAAAGTATATATATAAGGCCCGAGTTAACGGGACTTAAAATAAAGCGGATTATAATTTCCCGAACCCATTAAAATAACTAGGAATAAAAATAACCTAGTTAGAAAGAAGCATTGTAGTAATATGTTAGAAGGTTAAAAACACCTAAAATAAGAACCTAATAATAGTTTGGGGACCAAAGGTGTTAAGTTTGAAACTAATATTATTAAAACAAAATTAAAAACACCAAACACAGTCTGGTTCGATAAAAAAAAACGCAGGGCGACCAAACATCCTCCACCAAACCCTAGTTCATCCAAACCTCCAAATTGAAGGATCAAATCAAGCCCAAAACAAAAATCGAGCATAGATTAGTGATCCACATTGCAAGGAGATCACAAGGTATGTAAAATTTGATAAAAATTCTCTACTTGAAATTCTCATGAATTTAGGGAATTCGAAATCTGTGGATGCATGTGTGATATGTAGATGAAATAGGAACATTTGAATGCCTAGGAGTAAACCCTAGACAAGTATAGATTGAAATCATGCTTAGCTCAAGTAAATTCAGATTTTATTTTGACTAAATTGTGTATGTGATGTTTTTAGGGGTTTTGATTGCTAAGAATAAGTGTTATAATGTCATAAACATGTTCAAATTGAAAGCTGAATTCAAACAGCTTCTGATCAGAATTTACAGCCGAATTGTATTGGCTGTAACCTGGACAAAACGTGACAAAAACATGTGTTTCTTGAGTCTAAAATGTAATTCCAGGAAATATCTTTAAAACCCCACTGGAATCACATTTTTTCGACGAAAATTGAGCGTTTTATGAATTTTTCCGTATCGAAGGTTCAAGCTGCGTTTTCTGGCAGAATTTGCAGCCCATTACGAATGTCATAACTCAATTTAGGAATTGAGTTATGATCTCAAATTCTTACTGTATAAAGTTTTAAGTGATTAAAAGAATCGCCAATTGGAATTTCGTCAATCGGATAAACGAGGAATTTTAAATGAATTTTTCCGTAAGCTGCAGTCAGAAGTGACGAATCTGATTGCAGCTTAGTAAATGAATTTTTATGAATTTTTGGTAAAGAGTTAGATCTTGAAATTTTAACACAAGTTCTAACCCTCCGAGAGGTACGCCACACAAAAAAATCATAATTTTGAAGACTTGTAAATAGGTTAAACAGGTCACCAAAAACAGCCTATTTTCAGTGATATGAACTTGCTTAATTGATGTTAACCTTGGTAAAAATAACTAGTTATGAGCTAGTTTGTAAATGTGTAAAAATATGCCCATTGGGTGTTTGTTAAAATTCCTAAATGAAAGCTAAATGTTGAAATTTAGAGTAAAAAATGCGTATTTGAATGATATGGCAATTATGCGTAATATGAAGTGATAAGGGTTCTAAACATCATGTTGATTTAGACTCAATTGTGTAAACCATGTGATTGAAAGTAGTTAACTTTTGATAAGTTAATCTAACTGATGATGAAGTCGAATGGTAGTTTCGACATAGAGAATAAGTAAGGTGGAATGGTCGTGATTGTTAATGACTAGTCTAACCACCTTGTAAATGTTGACAATAGTTTGATGCTTAACGAGCTAGGTGGAGGCTTGAGAAAGAAGCGGTCAAACAAATCATGAAGGAAAAAGGAAAGCATAGCTGGGATGCGAGGTAAGTAAAGCTTACGCCCCTTTTACATTATTTACAATTTACTTAATTGCAAGTATTGTATATAAGTTCTATTAAGTGATTGGAATATGATGTTCCGACACGATTTAACGCGAGTCGGAACAAAGGAAAATGGTAAGAAATCATGAACTATGGTAAAGAGGTAAAATGGTAAATTAGTCATGTAATGACGAACAAATAAGAAACGTTTTTTTTAAGTAAAAGAGTTCAAGGAGAAAACCGGGATAGGTTTAAAGGGGTGAAATGGTAAATAAATACCATTTCATATGGACGAATGGTCAATTAGACTAAATGGGTCAAATGGTGTTGTTAACACCATTTGACAATAACATTTGATAATCGCTTGTTGAGTTTTGTGTTCACAGGAATTAACATAAGGTTCGCGTTACTATTAACTAGTGATTAATAGTGAAAGGTATTGAAACGGGTCGATATTATGACCCGAGCCAGGTACGCGTATATATAGATTTATAGTTAAAAGGACAATGTTGGTTAAATACATTAGCAAAGGGCCTTTGTTGTAAAAAGGAGGGACTAAATTAACCAAAACGCCCTTGTTGGGTAAATCGGGCAAACGACCCTTAGAGGCCGTTTAGAGACTTGTATTGTAATTATGTAACCCTTAGATGCATGTAAGAGTTGTAGGCGTAAACTTCACCGTTCAAATGCCTAAAAATGGTCATTGCGTGAAACGACTAGTTGAATGGTAAAATTTGGGAAGAAGGGGCTCATTATGTTAAATCCACCACAAAATAGTTGTGGTGGATTATATGTAGTTATTTAGATATGGAATTTTTTAGTGTCGAAAGAAAAGGGCAAGTTTTAGACTAAATTGCTTAAATTCCCTAAACGGGTCAAAAACAGTTTATGCACATAGCCTACGAACTAGTCGCGCAAAAAAAAATATTACGAACCCGAGCTAAAGATTTCGGGTTAAAATACACTAGCGTATGTATTTTGGTTGTTTAAGACATCAAAGTTGGAAATAAATATTTTGTTTGATTATTCGTTGCTTAGAACTTGTTTAGACTTATATTTAAGTTATCAAAACTAACTTTTATGTTGGTTTTGATCATAGGTGGATATCAAGAGTACCCGGATGAAGATCAAGTGGCGAGAAAGAACCGAACACATGAAAAAGAAGCTTCCGCACGGTGTGTCGTCGTAACTTTCAAACGACGACTAAACTACATTATGTTGTATTATTTTTAAATTGTAAAAGTTTTAATTAAATAGAAAATTTAAACGCACTTGTAATCATTGTTACAAGTTTGTTTTTCGTAATCTCTACGAGAACCTTTAAAATAATAGCAAGGGTGTTACAAGTTGGTAATCAGAGCTCATGGTTAAAGAATAAAGTGTGTTCGGTTCGAGGCTTGATCGCAAATCCGGTAAGTACATGTATGTTAATAGTTTAGTAGGATTAAAGTGTTGTGAACAACACATAGGGTATCGTGTAATACACGTTACACCAACGAAAATGATTAGTATAGTTAACGAAATCACGTGTAGTAAAAAGCCTTGTATTACAAAACGTGCATTTATTAATGTTGAAATTACAAACTTTTGTAAATGTTTAGTTGAAGGATACTCGCATCTGAAGATGACGAGAGTTGAATGAATTGTGGATATGACGGTGGAACGGTCCGAGGTATGACAAGCAGAGCATACTCATCAAGGACCTAAATCGCGTGACGATCGCGAACAAAGTCAAAGGCAACGAAAGCCCATTAAGGGCAAGCATTATCAGGTACACACTTTTAAATTTAATTGCACAAGTAGTAATATGCAACAAACACGTAGGGGATAACGGTTGCATATATCTGATAAAACCTGAATAGGATATCTATTCAGGATAATGTTTCTAAGAGAAGTTTAATAGAAACATGCATTATTCACGATAATGAATATCAAAACTATAATAGAAATAGTCCATATGATAACTTGGACGGGGGGTAATTATCCAAGTGGAAAAACTCTCAATATAATGCTATTGAGAAAAGTAGCGATCACATTAACAAATGTGATTATATAATAGTTCGATAGAAAAGAAAAACATTTTATATGTTCAAATGTAAAACTTGTAAAACTAATGATTGTTGTTTTGCAATTAAATAAAGTTTTACTAAATGAAATCAGAGATATGAAATAAATAGAGGCATTACTTACATAGGGTGTGATGCGAAAGCTATAAAAAGGTCATGTGTATCATGTGTTGATCGCTTACTCTGGCCAAGTAAGTAGTGGCATATGATACCATGAACTTCTTGTAGCGGACACATTTACGTCCGATGTAGTAAGGACGGGGTGAATGGGACTAACTTAAATGGTACCCAAATGAGTCAAACAAGTAAGATGTTTGATAGTAAACGTAAACGCAAGTCGGATGACAGGGAGCGTATTACGTTAGAATAACGAGCCCGAAAGAAGGGACAAAGATTAAAGTAAATGAAAATACAAACCAACTAATGTGGATGCTAAGGCATAAGGGATAAAGTTTGACTGTCATAAGTGATGGAATTCACACAGACAAGTCAAAGAGGTAGAATAAAAGAATAAAAGACTTGACTAAATAAAAGCAATGGAATTCGCTAAGACGATCAAATAAATTAAGATGATGTCTAAAACCATATAAGAATGGTTACTTGACGATGACTTTGGTAAAGATACCCGATGGACGGGTAGGATTGTGGGTGAATGCGTAAACCGAGAGACGGGAACGCGAAAAAAAAAAGAAAGTAAAAAGACTCGGAATATGAGTCATGACTAAAAGACGGTGAGAATTTGCAAACAGAAATTTTGATAACTATGTTCAACTATTTTAGAGTGAACGGGTCGAATAAAGAACGAAGTTTGACGTTCATAAGTGATAAAACCTCACACGAATAAGTCAAACGAGACAAATAAAGTATAAGAAATTAGTAGTACAAATAGGTGCAAACCGAATAATAGAAGCGCGAAATATTAATGAACCTATGTGATGGGTCGTAAAGGAATGTAGATAGGAAAAACGCAAACTAGCGAAATAAGAATGTTAAAAACATTAAGATAAAGAACCCGGGTAACGGGTTGTAAAGAGGTACAGGTAAGAACCGGATAATGGTAAGAGTAGGACAAACTAACGAGTAAATGACGTAAGGAGTCATAAAGTTGGAAGATTAGTCCGAAAGAAAACAAATGAAGCCTTAGACTACGGTCAAGGTTAAATGGAATAAAAAAAGCAAAAGTAAATGATTCTAAACATAAAAAGGGTACCTTGACACCTTAAATATATATACAGTTAAGTAAAGACACAAATAAAAGATGGTCTACGGGATCATCATAACCTACGGGATTATAAATAGTGTTAAAGTCTACGGGACCAAAAAGACCTTCAGGTCACAAATAGAAAGCAACGAATGGTAGGGGTCTCACCTTAAAGGGGTAAAAAGGGTGAAAATATAAATAAATAGCTTACAAAGCTAAGTGAAAGAACCTACGGGACATATGGGTCAAGCATGGGAATTCGTTATAGTTCCCCGCATTAAATAATAACTAAAAGGAATGGATCCTCGGAAGTAACATTCCTAAAAATGAGAGAAAGAGGTAAGACAAAGAGGAAACATAAACTAAAAACTTAGTCTCTAGTCAAAAGCAACGTTTTAACAAAACATAAGTGTATGAGGTGTTTTAGAAAATCTTAAACACACATAAGGCCGGAAATGGCAAAATAGTATACCCGGATGACGGGGAATGAAGTGACGGCAACTAATTAGTCTAGCCGATAAAACTATTCAAAGTTAGGAAAATGTCATGACAAATACAGAGCGCTTGTTAATATAAGGCAAGCGCGGAATAAACATGTTAACAAACTAACGCGACTGAGTGGTCAAGTGACAACTCGGCCAAATAGGTGATAAATATAAGAAATATTAGATGAAAGTTACGGTTCGTAAGGACTTATACATGAAAGACACACATGTCAACACGAATGATAAATATTGACCAAAAAGAATGGATGCTTTAAAAATGAAACCAAGATTCGTTTGGTTTAAACCAATGAACTACGCAAATAAGGTTTCGGGGACGAAACCTCTTTAAGGGGGGTAGACTTGTAACACCTCGAAAACGGGTTTGGTAATCAAACCACGTTAATATTTATGAACGGGTAAAATACCGTTAGTGGTGAAGTTAACCAGGTAAATATTAGGGATTTAATAAAGAAACCTAATATTAAATAAAAAGGAATAAAGGCCGTTGAGGAAACAAAGTATATATATAAGGCCCGAGTTAACGGGACTTAAAATAAAGCGGGTTATAATTTCCCGAACCCATTAAAATAACTAGGAATAAAAATAACCTAGTTAGAAAGAAGCATTGTAGTAATATGTTAGAAGGTTAAAAACACCTAAAATAAGAACCTAATAATAGTTTGGGGACCAAAGGTGTTAAGTTTGAAACTAATATTATTAAAACAAAATTAAAAACACCAAACACAGTCTGGTTCAATAAAAAAAAACGCAGGGCGACCAAACATCCTCCACCAAACCCTAGTTCATGCAAACCTCCAAATTGAAGGATCAAATCAAGCCCAAAACAAAAATCGAGCATAGATTAGTGATCCCCATTGCAAGGAGATCACAAGGTATGTAAAATTTGATAAAAATTCTCTACTTGAAATTCTCATGAATTTAGGGAATTCGAAATCTGTGGATGCATGTGTGATATGTAGATGAAATAGGAACATTTGAATGCCTAGGAGTAAACCCTAGACAAGTATAGATTGAAATCATGCTTAGCTCAAGTAAATTCAGATTTTGTTTTGACTAAATTGTGTATGTGATGTTTTTAGGGGTTTTGATTGCTAAGAATAAGTGTTATAATGTCATAAACATGTTCAAATTGAAAGCTGAATTCAAACAGCTTCTGATCAGAATTTACAGCCAAATTGTATTGGCTGTAACCTGGACAAAACGTGACAAAAACATGTGTTTCTTGAGTCTAAAATGTAATTCCAGGAAATATCTTTAAAACCCCACTGGAATCACATTTTTTCGACGAAAATTGAGCGTTTTATGAATTTTTCCGTATCGAAGGTTCAAGCTGCGTTTTCTGGCAGAATTTGCAGCCTATTACGAATGTCATAACTCAATTTAGGAATTGAGTTATGATCTCAAATTCTTACTGTATAAAGTTTTAAGTGATTAAAAGAATCGCCAATTGGAATTTCGTCAATCGGAATTTCGTCAATCGGATAAACGAGGAATTTTAAATGAATTTTTCCGTAAGCTGCAGTCAGAAGTGACGAATCTGATTGCAGCTTAGTAAATGAATTTTTACGAATTTTTGGTAAAGAGTTAGATCTTGAAATTTTAACACAAGGTCTAACCCTCCGAGAGGTACGCCACACAAAAAAATCATAATTTTTGAAGACTTGTAAATATGTTAAACAGGTCACCAAAAACAGCATATTTTCAGTGATATGAACTTGCTTAATTGATGTTAACCTTGGTAAAAATAACTAGTTATGAGCTAGTTTGTAAATGTGTAAAAATATGCCCATTGGGTGTTTGTTAAAATTCCTAAATGAAAGCTAAATGTTGAAATTTAGAGTAAAAAATGCGTATTTGAATGATATGGCAATTATGCGTAATATGAAGTGATAAGGGTTCTAAACATCATGTTGATTTAGACTCAATTGTGTAAACCATGTGATTGAAAGTAGTTAACTTTTGATAAGTTAATCTAACTGATGATGAAGTCGAATGGTAGTTTCGACATAGAGAATAAGTAAGGTGGAATGGTCGTGATTGTTAATGACTAGTCTAACCACCTTGTAAATGTTGACAATAGTTTGATGCTTAACGAGCTAGGTGGAGGCTTGAGAAAGAAGCGGTCAAACAAATCATGAAGGAAAAAGGAAAGCATAGCTGGGATGCGAGGTAAGTAAAGCTTACGCCCCTTTTACATTATTTACAATTTACTTAATTGCAAGTATTGTATATAAGTTCTATTAAGTGATTGGAATATGATGTTCCGACACGATTTAACGCGAGTCGGAACAAAGGAAAATGGTAAGAAATCATGAACTATGGTAAAGAGGTAAAATGGTAAATTAGTCATGTAATGACGAACAAATAAGAAACGTTTTTTTTAAAGTAAAAGAGTTCAAGGAGAAAACCGAGATAGGTTTAAAGGGGTGAAATGGTAAATAAATACCATTTCATATGGACGAATGGTCAATTAGACTAAATGGGTCAAATGGTGTTGTTAACACCATTTGACAATAACATTTGATAATCGCTTGTTGAGTTTTGTGTTCACAGGAATTAACATAAGGTTCGCGTTACTATTAACTAGTGATTAATAGTGAAAGGTATTGAAACGGGTCGATATTATGACCCGAGCCAGGTACGCGTATATATAGATTTATAGTTAAAAGGACAATGTTGGTTAAATACATTAGCAAAGGGCCTTTGTTGTAAAAGGAGGGACTAAATTAACCAAAACGCCCTTGTTGGGTAAATCGGGCAAACGACCCTTAGAGGTCGTTTAGAGACTTGTATTGTAATTATGTAACCCTTAGATGCATGTAAGAGTTGTAGGCGTAAACTTCATCGTTCAAATGCCTAAAAATGGTCATTGCGTGAAACGACTAGTTGAATGGTAAAATTTGGGAAGAAGGGGTTCATTATGTTAAATCCACCACAAAATAGTTGTGGTGGATTATATGTAGTTATTTAGATATGGAATTTTTTAGTGTCGAAAGAAAAGGGCAAGTTTTAGACTAAATTGCTTAAATTCCCTAAACGGGTCAAAAACAGTTTATGCACATAGCCTACGAACTAGTCGCGCAAAAAAAAAATATTACGAACCCGAGCTAAAGATTTCGGGTTAAAATACACTAGCGTATGTATTTTGGTTGTTTAAGACATCAAAGTTGGAAATAAATATTTTGTTTGATTATTCGTTGCTTAGAACTTGTTTAGACTTATATTTAAGTTATCAAAACTAACTTTTATGTTGGTTTTGATCATAGGTGGATATCAAGAGTACCCGGATGAAGATCAAGTGGCGAGAAAGAACCGAACACATGAAAAAGAAGCTTCCGCACGGTGTGTCGTCGTAACTTTCAAACGACGACTAAACTACATTATGTTGTATTATTTTTAAATTGTAAAAGTTTTAATTAAATAGAAAATTTAAACGCACTTGTAATCATTGTTACAAGTTTGTTTTTCGTAATCTCTACGAGAACCTTTAAAATAATAGCAAGGGTGCATAATTATGAGGGTGTGATACATAAATGATAAATTTAGTCATCATAATTTAAGCTCTGGTTTCTAGACCAATAATATAACATGTGTAATTGGGTGTTGCGTATATTAAGAATTTAAATTGGGTTAATTGCCCAAAAGTGTTACCAACTAGAAATGCAAAAAAGAAAAAAAAAAAAGTATAGTCATGTTGCTTATAACTTTTTTTAACCATAAAATACATAAATGACTTTTATTAAAACAGAGATAATTACAGACTAATGACAGGTAGACGGACAACAAGTTGCGCCGCTACCCTCTTCTGAATAACTTCTTTTTTGTTATTGTTTTATACTCATTATGTGTGTCTCAAACATATTTTTGAGTCATAACTACTTCATGTACCCATTCAAATAAAGCATATCAACACACATTAGTGTGTAGATTAGAAAATTTATTATGCATACTTATTATATTTTTTCGTTTATTATTACATCAAACAAAAAAAGGGTACACTGATCACATAGTCGAACACATCACCCATTATTTAGATGAAAGCATTAGTAAACTTCAAAGTGAAATCATTAGTAAACTTCAGGATGGGCGATAGCATAAGACTCCATCTTCTTGAAAGTATTCTTGATTGCTTCTTTGGTAATATTAATAATATCATCCATTTGCTTAGCATCACCTTTATACCTAATTAGAAATGTTTGTTTGAATATAGATCCTCCATTAGGAGAAGGTAGGAACTTCATATGATGAGTGGCTGTGTTTATTATACCCATCAAGGCGTCACCTTCAAAGAACGTCCAACTAAGTATAAAGTTGCTTGTGTCAATGTCGTCGACTGTGTGCTTTGAACTTGTTCCTGTAACAATCGTCAGTAAAAAACTACTATGCAAAGACATGAAAGTGCTCTATTCGAGTTCAAAATTAAAAACTAAATAATTATATACGTATATCATGGCGTGCTCTCTTACCATCACTATATGTCATGCTCTTGATGCTTCCAACTCCACCATCACCTTTGATAACGTTGATGGTTTTGTAAGATTCGGGATTAATCTTAGGGGCAATGATGTCAAAGTCAGTGTAGACTTTGAAAACTTTAGGAGCTGAAAGTGAAGATGTGATCTCTACCTCCGCATAAACCACGTCCATTATGTATGTGTAATTTTATGAATGAAAATATGTTAGACAAATGATTGTGTTATCCTGAAATAGATGCGCACATAATGGTATTTATAAGGGTGAAGGGTTATGTGATGCATACATGGTCTACAATACATTTCCATTGCTGACATGCTACACTATACTCCATTTTTGACATGCTACATCTTAGGTATTAGTTTTCTAGCCCTCCAATCCTATATAATAATAATAATAATAATAATAATAATAATAATAATAATAATAATGAATAATAAGAAAAAAATGTAATTTTAAAAGTTAAAGTAATTAATTTTTTAAGGGTATACACATCTTTTAAAACATGTGATTGAGAAACCAACTTTCCCACGACTTTTAAATGTCCATAACATTTTGACTTTCATATTTTTTTAAAAGCCTGGGATTTACATGTTATCAAAATTCCAAAATTCTAAATTTCCATAATTTGGTAGTTGAATATTCTTAGTTTATTTGGTACTAGCCTAAGATCCCGCGATTTTCGCGGATGGCTTAACACAAATATATAATATCTACTGGCATTGAATCCTCAGGTAGATCATCATTTTTGTTCTACGCCTTTCCAAACTTAGGCTTCACGTCTAAGTCCAAACTGTTTTATGGTGACGTGAACCTTCACATAAAGCAAAATCGCCAAACTCTTGTTCCGTAGCGAAATTTATACCTTCTGATGTACCTCAAACGGACCAAAATACCAAACACGTATTCAGTACTTATCCTAATTTTGAGAATGACTGTTCAAACCCCATGAATGCTTTAAAAGAGATCCTGTAGAAACATGATCTTACCCAATTTCATGAAGAAAAAAAGATCATATGGATGCATATCATGGGTCCTTCCATACCTGGTAAGACATGCAGGTCAGGCCAGCCATGGTAAAACATTATAATGGGCTCAGATTCGAATGAGTCATTTCTAAAAAAATGGTAATTTTGGTTACTTGGCACTATATTCAGAGAATATGCTTTAAAGCCCCTCTAAAATGAAAGAAGTGTTTTAAGTTTAAGTTATAGCATACCATCAATAGTGAAAAAGGCATTGTCCAAGCTGAACTTTTATGTAAATATCCACCTGAGCCATGCCGAGTACAGCAAGGTCTCGTAAACTGTACATGAGGTGAATGGATGTCGTTTTGCTCGCAATAAAGTGTAAGCTCACGTAGATATTTACAATTTCATTAACACTAAGGTGTATGCTCACGTAAATATTACAATTTAATCAACACTGAATTCATATTCACATGCTAAATATACAATAGTTACTTTTTTTAAACCAACGGTTGGTCAACGGACACCCAAAACATGGGCTAGGACTCATCAAGGAGTTAAGCCAAGCCCACATAACAACTTACTACATCATACACCATAGAAACACCAAACAAACGTCAACCTGCAGAAACAAAAACACAACACCCGTATACCACCTATCTTAACCAACATCGAAGACGCTAAATGACGACCACTTCAATGCCGTAACACCTAGAATCTTAGATCTCTTCATCACCTACCAAAGGGTTGTTTCTTTAATGTCTTGCATTACTCTTGTCTAAGACATGTTACTCCCCTTGAAAAGCTTATCGTTTCTTCGCATCCAAATCCTCCACACCATCATTACAAAGACCGCATCTCGCTTTTTTGTTCCTCTTTGGCACGACAAAGGCAAAAATACAGAGCCTGACCCAAAGACTCGAACAGAGGAGGAGCCTGCAACTTAAGCCATAAACACACTTGCAACCATGTTACTCTTGCCGAATCACAAGTCGCAAACGGTGCAACTACTGTCCCTAACGACTACAACCATCGTCGGGAAAGCACCGATAAATGGAATCCAATAATTAGATGCTCTGCACACGAAACAATTAACTTTCGGCACAAAAATATAATTTATACTATTTATGGTGTTCATAATCTCAAAGGGAAAAAGAAAAAAGGGTTGCCAGTTCTTTAAAATGCCAAAACTTCTATGAGTTGTAAAAATATGGATCTGCTTCAACATTTTCACTTCAACAACCAATATGAAAGTTTATGTTACTATTGTTCTTTTAATTAAGTAATAGAACTCGAAGGAGTGATAGTGAAATAAATGTTAAAAAAAGGAATATAACTTTAAAAATCGTTTTAAAGTAGACCGTAGACGTCAACCCTTTTCAATTAGTATACCATCTATTATAGTAGAAAATGAAAATTTAAACCATCTATGACATCTAGTTAGGTTCTTACAAATTTGCAGCTGCACTCTTATACTTGCAGTAGTATTACGAACCACTATCATAACACACGAACATCCATCATGGACAAAAATAGAACACTTGATAATTTATTTACAACAACCTAGTTAAGGTTTAAAAGTTACCCAAGTAAGTATATCTAATAAAAAAAGATGATATAAATGATCTTACCTATGATTCTATTATAACCCAGTTTTATGAAAACTATAAACCAGTTTGATCTAAAACATGGGTTTATGTTTAAAAGCAAGAAACAGACATCCAAATCAAAATAACCGCAAGACACCATATATAACTTAATCTTTGTACTGGTAGTTATAACATGTGATGTCACTGTGTTTAACTTAATGCTCGTATTAGTTCTTATAACAAACGAATCCAAAAAACAAAGAAGCATTAGGGTTTTAGATGAGAAAATATGAGAGTATTGAAAAGTGTTCTCAGAAGCAAAACATCAAACACTTCATGTGCATAAGTATTTAGCACAGCACAACTAAGAAATTCATTATTACGTCAGTCAAAACATGGAATCAGATATAGAATTTTGAACGAAAAAAACCCAGACCAGTAAACATATAAAACATGGAGATAATTAATTTGAAATAAAATACTGAGAAGCCACCACTTACCACCGCGACCGTCATACCACTGCCACCTAGGATTACGAAAGAAGCCCAAGCTTTAACCTCGACAACTTCCATCGCCACCTAGGGTTCGCGTCTAACAATTTTGGGGTTAATCTCTCTGGTTTTGATAGCAGAGAAATGCATATATGAATCATCTATTTGAGCCCTTGATCAAGCCTCAACAAATAACAATCAATTCTAGGTTTGAAGAAAACAATTGACAGAAAGATTGATGGTGAAATCGTTTGGATTAGGGTTTATAATTGGAAATAAGATTGAAAGGAAACTGATTTGAAAATTATGGAAAGTCCCGAATTTGTATCAATCTCTGATTAATTGTTGTTCAGCAAAAAGAGCGGATGAAGAGGCATAAGGGTTTTTTGTTTTACCGCTCATTTTATTCCATCAAGGAGTATTAAGTTGCCAGGTGGCAATTAGTGGATTAAATTTATGCCAAGTGGCACCAAAATGTTTTGTTTTAATCTACATTATAGATTGTAACTTTTTTTCTTGGGCTAAATAACCTAAAAAGCTGATGAAAGCAATGAGCCTGAGATATGAAAGTAACGAGCCTAGGAGCGATATTAGGAGATCCATTTTCCAATTGACCTCGCCTGAAACGTACGAAGGATAACTGATAGTGGAAAAAACACATTTAAGTTACATTGGTGTACTCGTTATCACATATGGCTCTCTTTTTATCCGTTGTAACAATTGTTGAGAGATGTTTTTTCTACAATGAAGTGCGTGAAGTCTTTTTCTTAATCAGACTGGTGAGAGAATTTGAACGATAATTGTATTTATTATATAGAAAAATAGTTGCTTAACAATGTTTATATATTTGTTCATATTATTCTTTATGGTTGACATACTTTTGTTATTAATTTAAAATTAGTGATATTCCTCCGCGCTTTGCGGCGGGAATTTGGTTGGTATCAGTTTGGCTCATTACGATACCGATACTCGCTATTGTAATTGAAAGATAATACTTTACATCGACCAGAAACAATTAAAAACGAATATCGATACAGATACTGATGTTCAGTTGACATTAGTTCAACTCGGTTCGATTCGATTCGTTTGCGTTCTATAAATTGACACCTAACGCCTTCGATACCCATATTTATTTTATTGTGTTCTCTTTCAATAAACTGACACTATATCGCTATTTCACGGTATCTGTATTCATTTTTATACTTTCCGGTTTCATTTGTTTTTTCATTTTATCTCTGTCTGCGATGATAAATGAATATTGGTACAACTACCGTGATTCTCAACCGATTGATAGCGTTTGAACAACATCGGTGCTGGTACCGGTGTTCGTTTTTATCATTTTTTATCGATATAAAATATATGTCAATTTCTATACCGAATGCGTATATCGTACTCATACTGCAATAAACTAAATCGATATCTATCTAATAAAAATCAATTAACTAATAAAACAATCAAAATTATAAAACAATCAAAATTATAAAATAATATTATAAAAACCTTTTATTACTGTTCATGGAGACTTACTTTTAATATGTATAATAATTTGATTTGATTTTATCTTTTTATCATGTGATCGGACTCCACCGAACTGTAATGAAAAAAATAGTATACAACAATATACAATCGACCCGCAAAATTTTTGAACCCCTAGAAAAAGTTCATGGGTCTACCATTGCATATTAGGGGTGATAGCAGGTAGGAGGGTTCCTCACGATCTAACTATGTTTTAACATTCATTTGGAGAGGGGTTCTTACACTTCATTGTGAGATTAAATATATTATTAATATAATATTTAATCTTTTAGCCATTATAATCATTTATATTATATTAGATCAAAATATATTAATAACCTATTAATAATTAGTTGGTAATTGTTGATGGACCATATTACCCTTATTAACTAATTAGGTTTCCTCTTGGGTGTATATATATGGGGATTATTAGAGAGTTTAGGGGTTACACAATTTAGTGAATCAACCAACCCTCATAACATCTATTCGGCTCTCTCTCCATAACCGATTCCTCCCTAGTTTCGGTTTCATTACCATCATCACCTTACACCCTAAGGAGGAACCAGATCATCCTGACAAGTATGTCGAACTCAATGGCTGCATCTTTGACTGGATTCTCTGCTGGCCTGTCTGCTGTAACAGGTATGTGATTCATGTTTTCCATTATGTTTAAACAGAACTGATCAACATGTGGTATCAGAGCATATGTTGATAAATCAGTTCTGTTTTCGTATCCATTATTCTGGGATTAAAAATCTGGAAAACAGAAATTTTAAAGCCTTTAAATGTCACGGCTGTTTCGAGTCCCTTGTTACCGAAATCACTGTTTTCGGAAAAGTGTGTTTAATAAATTGACTCGAGACCATAATGGGCAAACCTAATATCCGAAATCTGTTAACAAAAGTCTTAAAATTTAGATTTCGGAACCCAGAATTATGTTTTTATTTTTAGGGTTCATTACTTGTTCTAAGTAAAACTCGAAAATCCCTTAAATTTTGGAATATAATTTGGATTAGTGGGTGTTTTACTGTTTTTTATCTATTAAATTTCCGAAAAACTGTTAAAAGATAATCAGTTATTATTTTCGAAATATTTGATAAGTTTAGATCAGCAATATAACAGGAAACATTATCCCACAATCCCTAAAAGTTCGAGTTTTCAGTTATTATCACAAAACAGCTGTTAACAGTGGATTCGAGACCATCAGACTACGACTCGAGACCACAAGGTCTCGACTCGAAATCATAAAGGTCCTCAAATTTTTACAACTCGAGACCATCAGATTACGACTCGAGACCATCAGGTCTCGACTCGAGACCATCAGGTCTCGACTCGAGACTACAAGGTCTCGACTCGAAATCATAAGGGCTCAAATATTTACAACTCGAGACAACAGTCTCGACTCGAGACCACTGAGTTTTCGACTAAGGGCTTCAATCTTCACAACTCGAGACCGTGGTTGCGACTCGAGACCTCATAACTGACTCGAGATCTCATAAAATACAGTAGTCGAGACCATGGTTCCGACTCGAGACAAAGGTTGCGACTCGAGACCTCATAACTGACTCGAGATCTCATAACTCAGTCGAGACCTAACTCGAGACCTGACTCGAGACCTCACTCGAAACCTCATTACCTTAGGTTGTTTGATGTGAACTAAATTTCAGCTCGGGGCTCCGCCCCGAACCCCGTGCGGGGGCACGTTGTCCCCCTGCAACCCCCAGCGAACTCACCACGGAGTTCGATCCGCGCTAACAGGTGGTTTGCTATTAAATACTTGGTTTTGTTAACACTTAATTAACTAATCAGAATCAGATAATTTTTACAAAACCAAAATAGCGTAACTTGAATGAGCTTCTGATGTATCATTTCTGGCCAAAGCTGATTTAATACATCTATTTATTGTTCAAGTATTATAAAAGCTATGTTGAGTATGCATTACAAACGTGAAATGTCTTAATTCTGGCCAAAGCTGATTTAATTCATTTATGTTTAGCATGCTTGACAAGTGCATAACTAAAGTGATTGTCTCATTTCTGGCCAAAGCTGATTTGTCACGATTACTTTGCACACATACTTAAATGATTACACTTCTGGCCAAAGCTGATTTGTCTTCTTTTAAGTAGAATTTTACTAAGTCTATTTTTTTGATGTTAGTAATAGACATTATCACAGCTTCATAATTAAAATGGTCATTATTTATGCCTGCCTTAGTATAACATGCCCTTAGATCACATTAAGACTTCCTTCTTAGTATCATAACTTGCTCACCTTATTTCCACTATCAGCACCCAATTGCGGGATTCCACCTTTGACTGGTGATATCTTTGCTGAATGGAAGGATGCCCTCATGCTTACACTAGGATTGCTAGACTTCGATTATGCTCTTAGAGAGAATAAGCCAGCGGATCTTACTACTCAAAGTACTGCTGCTGATCAGATAGTTCATGAAAAATGGACTAGATGTAACCGCATGTCTCCCATGTTCATGAAGCAATCCATTCACAATGCTATTAGAGGCGCCATTCCTGATTCTGAAGATGCTAAAACCTATCTGGCTTCTGTGGAGGCTCAATTCAAAGGAACATCAAAAGCACACGCTAGCACTCTTATCCTCAAGCTGGTGACGACTAAGTATGATGGGACATCATGATGATGCATGACATGGCCAATAAGCTAAAAGGGCTAGAGATGGAAATCAGTGATGGTTTTCTTGTTCACTTCATCATCACTTCGCTTCCTTCGTCCTATGAAGCATTCAAGATCAATTACAACACTCAGAAGGACAAATGGACGATGAGTGAGCTGGTCGCTATGTGCGTACAGGAGGAAGAGCGTATGAAGATGGATCGCACAACTGATGTTGCTAACTTCACAACCTCCAACTCGAAGAAGAGGAAGCACAATCATCAAAGAAAGGATGCTTCCAAAGTCCAAAAGCCCAATCCTAATACAAGTGCACCTTCCAGCTCAAAGAGCTCCTTAGGCAAACCCTATTGCAAGTTCTGTAAGAAAACAGGACATAAGCAAAAGGAATGCCCTGACTTCAAGGAGTGGCTGACTAAGAAAGGTAACGATTTTTTCATGATACTTGAGTCCTTTAATTTAAATGTTCATGCTAATTCTTGGTGGTTTGATTTTGGTTCTATGGTTCATGTAACTAACTCTACTCAGGGATTCCTTACAATCCGGAAGCTGGGAAGAAACCAAAAGAACACTTAAAGTTGGGGATGATCGGGAATTAGAAGTGAAGGCCATAGGAACATTACAATTATTTTTGAAAACTGGTTTATGTATTAAACTTTATGATACCTTATATGTTCCTGAGGTAACTCGAAACCTTGTATCAGGACCAAAGTTAGACATGGACGGTTTTGTCGTTTCTCATGGTCATCGCAAACTCTCTATTCTCTATGATTCCGTTGTTTATGGTACTGTCATTCTGGATGGTGGTCTCTATAGATTAGAACTAGATGATAATTTTTCCAAATCTTTGTTGTCATATAATATTAATGAATCACTCACAAAGATGAAACAGATTCGAGACTTAGAGACTTCATCTATGTTGTGGCATCAACGTTTGGGCCACATCTCAAGAGAACGATTAAATCGTCTCGTAAAGGATGAAGTCTTACCTCCTCTTGATTTCACTGATTTTGGAACATGTGTCAAATGTCTCAAAGGCAAAATGACATCAGCGAATAAGAAAGGTGCCACTAGGAGCTCTAATTTATTAGAACTCATTCATACTGACATTAGTGGTCCTTACCAAATCGCTGGCATAACAGGACATACTTCATTTATCACTTTCATTGATGATTATTCTCGTTACATGTACTTGTATCTTATTAAGGAAAAGTCTGAATCTCTTACAACTTTTAAAGATTATAAAGCTGAAGTTGAAAAGCAATTAGATCGTCAGATTAAAGTTGTGAGATCAGATAGAGGCGGTGAATATTATGGAAGACATACTGATGTGGGTCAAGCTCCTGGTCCATTTTATGAGTTTTGTAAGGGCCAGGGGATTGTGAACCAATACACCATGCCTGGTACACCTCAGCAGAACGGTGTCGCTGAATGAAGAAATCGTACCCTTATGAACATGGTGCGCAGTATGTTAGCCAACACTAATTTACCATTATTCCTCTGGACTGAAGCGTTAAAAGCAGCTGTTCATATACTCAACAGAGTTCCTTCTAAGTCTGTCCCTAAAACTCCTTATGAACTTTGGACAGGAAGGAAACCGAGTCTTAAATATATGAAAGTATGGGGCTGCATTGCTGAAGCAAAACTCTATAATCCTTTCTTAAGGAAACTTGACCCTAAAACAGTTACCTGTTTCTTTATCGGGTATCCTGATCATTCGAAGGGTTATCGTTTCTATTGTCCTTCCCATGTCACCCGTATTGTTGAAACCAAGCGTGCTGCGTTCCTGGAGGATTTCAAGGTCAGTGGGAGCAGTACTAACCCTTACGAAGAATTACAAAAAGTACAAGACGCGGGGGGGAGAGACTCGTCGCTTACCATTACTCCGTTTACGTTTACTCCTCTTGTACCCCATGCAACTGCACCTGAAGCTACTGCACAAACTCCATCTCCACAATCAGAACCCATTATACCTCATAACGAAGGCACATCAAACGCTCAAAACCAAGACACCGCTGAACCCGATAATCAACTCAGGAGGTCATCTAGGCAAAGACGGCCTACTAATTGGGATGATTATGTTACCTACCTGACTGAAATGGATGCTGGAAAGCTCAATGATCCTATCTCTTATAATGAAGCCATTATCAGTGATCAGTCTTCTGAATGGAATAAAGCAATGATTGATGAGCTTGAATCCATGAAGAAAAATGAAGTTTGGGATTTAGTCGAATTACCCAATGGTGACAAACCTGTAGGTTGTAAATGGGTGTTCAAAACAAAACTGGATCCAAATGGGAACGTTGAACGCTACAAAGCGAGATTGGTTGCAAAGGGCTACACTCAGAAAGAGGGAATCGATTATCAAGAGACGTTTTCACCCGTCTCTCGTAAAGATTTATTAAGGATCGTTATGGCCCTAGTAGCTCATTTTGATTTAGAGCTGCATCAGATGGACGCCAAAACTGCTTTCCTTAACGGAGACTTAGACGAAGATGTTTACATGAAACAAGCTGAAGGCTTTAAACCTGAAGGTCAGGAGCATCTAGTCTGTAAGTTGAAGAAATCCATTTATGGGTTAAAACAAGCATCACGTCAATGGTACCTCAAGTTCGATGAAGTCATGAAGAGGCAAGGTTTTATGAAGAATCAAGTGGATCAATGCACCTACCTCAAGATGAGTGGGAGTAACTTTACTATACTTGTCCTTTACGTAGATGATATTCTATTGGCAAGTAATAGTTTAGACATGTTGCATGAGTCGAAGCGGTTACTCTCGCATAACTTCGACATGAAGGATCTCGGAGATGCTTCTTACGTCATTGGCATCGAAATTCACCGAGATAGACACAAAGGGATCTTAGGATTGTCTCAAAAGACTTACATAGATCGTGTCCTTACACGTTACAATATGCAACAGTGCAAACCCTCAGTCGCTCCAGTAGTTAAGGGAGATGTTTTCGGCTCATTCCAGTGTCCGACAACAGAGGTTGAAAAGGAGCAAATGAGCCCGATACCTTACCCGTCAATAGTCGGGAGCCTGATGTATGCTCAAGTCTGTACTCGCCCAGATATCGCTTATATTGCTGGAATGCTAGGCCGTTATTAGACTAATCCTGGTCTAGATCACTGGAAAGCAGCTAAGAAGGTTCTTAGATATCTGCAAGGGACGAAAGACTATAAACTGACTTATAGAAGAAGTGATCACTTAGAAGTGGTGGGTTATTCTGATTCTGACTTTGCCAAATGCAAAGATGACAAGAAATCCACTTCGGGCTACATCTTTATGTTAGCAGGCGGACCTATCTCATGGAAGAGTCATAAACAATAGTTAACTACAACTTCCACAATGATGGCAGAATACATTGCTGTTTACAACGCAACCTGTCATGGAATGTTGCTTAGAAATCTGATCACTGGACTCAAAATCGTTAATTCCATTTCTAGACCATTGAAGCTTTACTGTGATAACTCAGCTGCCGTTAGTTTCTCGAACAGTAACAGTTCGACTGGAGCTGGTTTATATCTCGATACAAAATATTTGTTCGTACGCGAACGAGTTGAGGAAAATAATCTTTGTATTGAGTATATTAGTACTAAAGATATGCTTGCGGATCCGATGACTAAAGGTCTCCCACCTAAAGTTTTCGAAGAACATGTATCAAATATGGGACTTACTAAAGACCTTATTTAATGGCATATTGTACTAGCTTATGTTTTAATTAATAAAATTTCATCAGTTTGATTTTGTATGTCTCTAACATATGTTCTGCCGGTGTAATGACATATAGACAAATATAAATACAAATCAGACGCTAAATGGCTTATACATATTTTGATCGTAACTATTAGGTTTTAAATTGAGGCTATAGTATGACTAATGGGGGTCCTGAGTCGAATGATGATTCAACGGCTGTATTTCTCTGCTATAGTTCTTGGTTTAAGGCTAAATTGAGTGTTAACTCCTGGCCAGGCTCATCTAATACTCATGATAAATGATTACTCGGCTAAGTGGGAGAATGTGAGATTAAATATATTATTAATATAATATTTAATCTTTTAGCCATTATAATCATTTATATTATATTAGATCAAAATATATTAATAACCTATTAATAATTAGTTGGTAATTGTTGATGGACCATATTACCCTTATTAACTAATTAGGTTTCCTCTTGGGTGTATATATATGGGGATTATTAGAGAGTTTAGGGGTTACACAATTTAGTGAATCAACCAACCCTCATAACATCTATTCGGCTCTCTCTCCATAACCGATTCCTCCCTAGTTTCGGTTTCATTACCATCATCACCTTACACCCTAAGGAGGAACCAGATCATCCTGAGAAGTATGTCGAACTCAATGGCTGCATCTTTGACTGGATTCTCTGCTGGCCTGTCTGCTGTAACAGGTATGTGATTCATGTTTTCCATTATGTTTAAACAGAATTGATCAACATTCATTAATATGTTTATACTTGTATGGGTATTTCTTGTCCCATTGGCCATTGGGAAACCTAGAACTACAAAACTATTTGGTTTGTTGGGTTGCTTCGATAGTTTGGAATGGCATTAGCGCTTGGTGTAAGATTCCTAACAGTTCGGTTCTTGTCTAGAGTTCAGCGTGTGGTCCATAGCAACTTTTCGACCCCTCAGGGGCGAGGCTTTGTTTTTAGTAGATTTGGGTTTTCTATCCAGAAAGGGATGGCGGCGCAGTTTGTTGCTCGTCTACCTGCTACCCTTATGTAATTTGCCCAAATTATTGGAATGAAACAAAAAAATTTGGGTTAAAAAAAAATTGACTCATATATATTAAAGATCTCCTCGGTATCCATAAAGACATAAGGGCTTCGGAGAAAAAGAAGGATATGGTTCAAGGTATTATCATGATCGTTTGCTGGAGTATTTGGCTAGCTAGGAATAGTTTTAAATTTTCCAACTCAGCGGTTAAGATTGATAGTATCATTAGTGAGGTAAAGGCTTTGGGTTATTTGTGGTTTTCTAATAGATCGAAGTACAAGGGATAGATTGGAGGAAGTGGGATTCGTTTGTAAATATGTAGTTGTGTGTTTTTGTGTTTTGTCGGCCCGGTTTGGGTCGGCTTTTCGTTAATGAAGTATACTTTAAAAAAAAAAACCATATGATATTCTTTACTTGGTTACATGTGCATTGCATATTTTGTGTCCGACAAGTTTTTGTTTGTTTAAGATTTGACATGTGTCTTATTTCCTTAGGTTTAGATTGAGTTTTGGGGCACTACGCTAGGTAGGGCAGGCCTCCATCTTGTGGCTTGGTTCATGATGCTTGCTTGATATGTAACTGATGAGATTAGGATGAAAGGTATTATCTCAACGATGCTTTTCTCTGGCTTACTTTTCAAATTGCATTTTGGCCTGCGGTAATATAATCGGTATTTTCAAAAAAAATGTTTTTTGGCCTGCGGTTATGTAATCGGTATTTTCAAAAAATGTTTATCTATGAAAGCAAGCGATGGAAAGTTTGTTGGAATTTTGGTGAATGGATATTAAATATATTTATAATTTAATGAAATTATAAATATTAATTAGAATATTCATGTGGTAAGTTAAAGAGTAACTCTTGAGTATTTAATTAGTTTTATTAGAGTTTTTAAGTCTCTAATTAAGTGACTAATTAAGTGAATAATTAAGTGAAACTTTTCACTAGTCTTGTACATATAGTAGGCTATGTGCTTTCTTTTGTGACAAGATAATAAGGTATTGTTTTATACATGAAGAATACTAGAAGTAGGAAAAACACTTGAAGACCAACTAGAGAGATGAGTATTCTCTACTTGTTTTCCACCACATGAGTTCAAACACTACAATTACCGGATGTAACCTTGGGCCGGTGAGCCATCTCCGGCAGTACAGACTGCTTCGGCTGTTGTATCCTGGGAGACAGACGCGTCGTCTTTAGTAGAGGCGCGAAATCTGTTTTAAGGGAAGCGTGTTGAACACGTGCCTCAACCAAAATCGTCAACGTTTTAGTGTGCTCTTTGTTGCAGTCAATGAGTATTTTTCAAGACTCAAGATGATGAATACTCGAGTCTAGGATGCTATCAAGTGCACGTGAAGGACCCATCAGAGATGCGGCTTGAATCAAGATTGGTATATATAATTATATTTATATTCTTTTTATTTAGTTATTGCAACCGGTATTGTACTATGATATTTCCTACGAATAACGAGAGTCTCGTTATGATATATTTTGTAATTATATTTTACAAAAGGTGAACCTAATTCCTACAAACTTAAAACAGATTTCGTGAGATTGTTGGTGCAATCTTAAAAACCTTATTTATAAGGATTTTGGGTTTACGAAATGATTTATAATAGAATTAAAAAAAATATTGTTAGAGGTTATGATCTTATAAATATTTTTTTTTGGAAATATGTATGTAGTACAACTTGTTGTGTTTCGATTTTTTGAGATTGAGATACAATCTTAAATCCTATACCGTGGTAGAAAACGAATAGTTTTGGTTCCAACATTTGGTTTTAAAACGATTTTGGGAATCGTTAATTTTTCTAACTTTTGTGTTAGATCGGGTTTATTAGTGTAAACCATACGTTTTTTGTAAACGTTAAATTCTCTAACATGTATGTTAGACCGGAATTATTGGTGTAAACCATACGTTTTTTGTAAACGTTAAATTCTCTTAAGTAGAGTTTTTTATGTCTTTAAATAAGAGTTTTATGTTACTTGATTAGAGTTTTATGCATCTAATTAAGTCTCTATTTAAAATAGACTTTTCATCCACCCATGGATTGATATGAACAAATAAGTCTTATAATGATTTTTGTAATCATTTTTCTTCTAACATGTGTGTTAGAAACGTTCATGAAACGCGTTAGTTTGGAAGCAATTTTTAATTGTTTAGTTTCTAACGTGTGTATTAGAAATGACTTATTTATTTGAACCATTTATGTGCTTTTAGCAAGTCAAATTAACATTTTGTGAAAATGTTAATATTTCTAACGTTCGCGTTAGAATTTCTTTCATTTTAACATGATTGTTAAAAATGGTTAAAATACAAATGCTTTGAAATGTTTTATGTAAACATTTTATATAAGTAATTTGTTGTAGCATTGATTTTAATGCTTCGTATGATTTAGAAATAAAAGGTCATACATTGAAGTTGATGATTGATTGGCTTCAAAAATTAAATCACAATAAAGTGATAGTGTAGTTGTGTGGGATTCATCACCAACTTTAATTTGTGATTTCTAAATCAATTTGAGTGAAATTTTAATTACTAATTAAACTCTTCATATGTGAAACTCTTGAGTAGAGTTTTAAAGGTGACATTTGATGAGTTTTATTAGAGTTTAAATATATAATTATTGAGACTCTTAACTCTTCATATGTGAAACTCTTGAGTAGAGTTTTTTTATTAGAGTTTAAATATATAATTATTGAGACTCTTAACTCTTCATATGTGAAACTCTTGAGTAAAGTTTTAATGGTGACATTTGATGAGTTTTATTGGAGTTTAAATATATAATTATTGAGACTCTTAACTCTTCATATGTGAAACTCTTGAGTAGAGTTTTAATGATTACATTCAGTGTTGTAAGAATCGCTAGGCGCTAGTCGGGCGGTGGGGTACCGACTAGCGATTAATCGGGATTAATAGGGATTAATCGGAATTAATCGGATTGAGATTTTTATATGTAATTTTTAGTTACATATATACATACGCATTTTTATGTGTATTTTTTTAAAGTAGACATGTTTTAACCCCTAATTAACCCATTTTTTTAAGTAATTGGAAGGAATTTATATGGTTTGGTCAAAATTTGGCCGGCATCTAGCCAAAATTTGGCCAGAATAGGACCGACATTGACTGCCTAGCTATTAATCGGCCATTAATCGGTGAACCTCCGATTAGTGATTAATCGGCGACTAATCGGAGACTAGTCGGGATTTTTACAACCATGATTACATTTGATGAGTTTTATTAGAGTTTAAGTCTATAATTATTAAGACTCTTAACTCTTCATATGGTGAAACTCTTGAGTAGAGTTTTAGTGATGACATTTGATGCTTTAATTTGGTCATGTTATATATATAGATAAAATGACTTAAAGTTTTCTAACATGTGTGTTAGAAAATGTGTATCACGAATACGAGGTTAGAGATTGTTCATAATGGACATAAATGTTTTATGTAAACATTTAATTGCCTATGTGTGCATTAAAACTGATGAGAAACAGTTTATTTTTATAAACTATATCTTTGGAAAACGTTTTATGTAAACGTTCGATTCTATAATGTGCTTGTTATAACTTTTTTTTCCAACATGTGTGTTAAAAAAAAATTATTTGGTGAAAACAACTTAGTGTTGTTGTGAACAAATTTAATTGTTCAAGTTTACTACTTAAATGTAGTATTTGTAACAACTTGGTGTTGTTTTGAGCATAATTGTCCAAGTTTAAAGTTTCAAGATGAAATGGGAAACTTGTACTTACAAGTGCATGGAGTCTTATTGAGGGAGTACCTCAAGACACGCCATGGGACAATATTGTTGAGAAGATTTCGGTCAGATTATAAAGTGTTGAAGATAAAAACACTTTGCTATTTGATGTCTACATATTGTCTATGCTTCCGTTTAAATTTCAAAAGTGATTGACACTTATGATTTAGTTTCCAATGTATTTTATTGTTTTGTGTTCAATATCTTCGGATAACACATGCAATTTTTTACAAAGAAATAAATCACTAATGGTTGTGACATATAAATTATTTTTGTGGAAAATAATTATAACGTCGGTTATACATTGTTTAAAAGAATATGGTTTTAAACGGATAGTACTTGGACATAAACAACTTGAGAGTTGTTACATTGACTAAAAGTCAAAGACGAAACATCAAATGTATAACCACATCATGAATGAGTAATGAAAGAACGTAGTGAGTGTATTGAGATGAAATACACTAATGACATTCATGTCGCATACTTCATTAGAAGTCATTAAAAAAATTCACAAGTGTGAATTCTAACATATGAAAGTAAAAGTACTATATGTTATAGTATACCTTTAATAAATCTTGCGAGATTTATAAGTAGATGCGTCTACCACTTGATTATTGTTAGATCTATATGGAGATTTGACCTTCATTTGGGAGAGCATCCTAAATATACATGTCTCCTAATGAATAACAATAGATGTGTGCAAATCACTTATGGAAAAAATTATGAATGCCATGTTGTTGAGTGTCAATCTAGTTGACTCTATCTCACACATAATAGTGATTGTAGATGAGAAACATTCATCTTGTTGGTGATGAATGTGTTCACCAAGTGACTTGGATTAAGGCTTATGTTTAAGTACTTATGAGTCAATGGTAGATCGTTGGAGATCAAAGGTAAACAAGTTATGTTCCTTAAATGAATGATGAAATTTAGCTTTGTGCTATATGCAATAATTTGTGAGACCTTCCTAAATATTGATGTTTTAGGATTATGAATAAGTCTTATTATTTTGTCTTAACAAGGGATGAATGTTACAAAGTGATATTATGATATCCTTAGGGCTGTGAAGAATCAGAATGATGCATCTTCTGTTCACAAGCTAAAGTATTGTAGTCTAAAGCATGCTAGACTAGTACTTGGTTAATTATGGGTCTTGACGGAGACTAATTAACTCTAAACATTCAAATTTGTATGAACACAAAAAGAATTTGTGTATGGACAAAGTTGAGAGAGAATTTTCATTCATTATAAGGAAATGACATGTAACTTTTAAAAGTTTGTTTGAAAAGCTAATGAGGAGAACTCATTGTCTAAGCTTATTCTAGATGTTAAATTAGAATTATTTAAGTTGGAGACAAACTTATGACAATGGCATGTGTTGCTTTGGTCAGCTCGGAAGCTTGTGTAAGCTAATGCAATATGAGTTGAATTCACTGATACAATAAGGTTGGTCTTGTTCAATCATATGTGTATAAATGTCGCCATAAGTGGTGTTACGAAAATGTTGATCAAATGGCAAGAAATGTGGGGGAGGAACCATTTAAGAAACAACCCTATAAGGGTATGTAGAAATGGTTCTCATTAACACATCTAAATGTTATCCAATAACACTTAAATGTGGGGGGTGTCTTGCATTTGTTTTTAGCAATAAGGATTTTGTAATCCAATCTAACATTGCAAATAGACGACTAAGTGGAGGACACAAAGGTCGTAGTGCATAATGGAGATGTGTTTGCCTTAAATGATACACGTATCTTACGAAGACATATGTTATAACCAGATTCAGATGGCCACTGAGGTTATAGTCTTAGAAGTTGACAATAGGCAAAATTAACTTACGAGTTAAGAACACATCATGACAACTGATCTCAAATACGCAAAGTTATTTGCTAATGTTATGGATCCAACAACCTGAGGGTTTATTAGAGATCAAGTTGTGGAATGAGACTGAAGCCCTTGAAAAATGAAGTTCATATGATGGAAACCTAACTCAGTAGACTGGAGATCCCAAGAATTGAGTTCAATAGGAAAACCTAATTGTATGAATAAGCGAGGTCACTGTGAGGGAATAACCCTACGCATTTAATAAGGTAGTTTATTATAAAGATTAATAAACTTCCTAGTCCATTCCTAAAAGTGACAAGTATGAGGCTAAGCATAATATGTGGTAAATGATTTGGATAGATCACGATAACCACAATGCTTTTAATGATCTAAGGAGAATCACCTATGTTAAAGAGAAGTGGGGTCGCTTCGAATGGAATTGAGGGCACAATTCCTAGAGCTCTCGCAGAACCAGTAAAGTGTTCCACGACCATTATTGGACACGACTTTGAGGAGATGACCCGGCTAGGGAGAGTCTTGTGTGAAGTGTATTGTCGTCTACACAAACGACAGACGAGTTCAAAGACAACGAGATCTACTCAGAGCTAGTGGGCTAAGTGCATTTCATGAGCGAAGGTTCAAAGGGTAACACCTACCTATCGTATGCAAAACTCAACTGTCGAGGTTACATTGGAAATTTTAAGTGTTTTGAATGATCTCCATTCATGTGGGGGATTGTTGGAATTTTGGTGAATGGATATTAAATATATTTATAATTTAATGAAATTATAAATATTAATTAGAATATTCATGTGGTAAGTTAAAGAGTAACTCTTGAGTATTTAATTAGTTTTATTAGAATTTTTAAGTCTCTAATTAAGTGAAACTTTTCACTAGTCTTGTACATATAGTAGGCTATGTGCTTTCTTTTGTGACAAGATAATAAGGTATTGTTTTATACATGAAGAATACTAGAAGTAGGAAAAACACTTGAAGACCAACTAGAGAGATGAGTATTTTCTACTTGTTTTCCACCACATGAGTTCAAACACTACAATTACCAGATGTAACCTTGGGCCGGTGAGCCATCTCCGGCAGTACAGACTGCTTCGGCTGTTGTACCCTGGGAGACAGACGCGTCGTCTTTAGTAGAGGCGCGAAATCTGTTTTAAGGGAAGCGTGATGAACACGTGCCTCAACCAAAATCGTCAACGTTTTAGTGTGCTCTTTGTTGCAGTCAATGAGTATTTTTCAAGACTCAAGATGATGAATACTCGAGTCTAGGATGCTATCAAGTGCACGTGAAGGACCCATCAGAGATGCGGCTTGAATCAAGATTGGTATATATAATTATATTTATATTCTTTTTATTTAGTTATTGCAACCGGTATTGTACTATGATATTTCCTACGAATAACGAGAGTCTCGTTATGATATATTTTGTAATTATATTTTACAAAAGGTGAACCTAATTCCTACAAAGTTTTGTTCTAAATTCTGCCTTATTTCATGAGATTTAGAAGCACTTCTACAACTTTATCTCTCTCCATTTCCCTCACTTTTTTTTTACTTCTTTCAAAGGGGGATGAAGACCTTCTTTAGAAGTTGTCGCTCGATCGAAAGGATATAGTTCGTCACTTGACGTAGAATGTCCGGCTAATTGCATTTGGTGCATAAGGTTCGACTAATAACGTTCGATGTGTGAGTTTGGGCTTATAATGTTCGTTACATAAGGTTCAATTATTTGAAGTTCCAATGTGTGATATGGCTTAGGAAGTTTTGTTCATATGGTTTGACTAATAATTTTTTGTATGAAGTTCCAATGTGTGATATGGCTTAGAAAGTTTTGTTCATATGGTTTGACTAATAATGTTTTGTATATGTGGTTTTACATAATACATTTCATACATAAGGGGAGGGGGTGGTCACTAGTGATAGAATTCTATCACTCACAAGCACCAATCAAGTTTCGCCATGTCATCAACCATTTTTTCATCACTCACAACCTTTTTTAGTGGGGGTGGTCATCAATCACCACCACACCCAACAATTTCCCCCAACCAACAACTACCCTCACAAACCAAAAGAATAACGCCGTGATAAAAATAACGAAAATCCGATTCCGTGCTACTATAACGCGTTATAGCAAGAGGCGGGGTGGGAACTTTGGTTTTTCCACGCGTTATAAATGCCATCACGGGAACCGCCCCGTGTGGCCTAAGGTTATTATAAGAAAGTTTAGTATCATTTTACATGTAGATAAAGTATATATAATGAGAAAAAAGGTCCTTTAGGTTTCCAATCTACTTTACTGAGTTTGATACTTTGATTTAGTGGATTGTAATTATATAAAGAGTAAACTTCTGTTTTGCTCCCTGTGTTTTGGTGGTTTTAACGCTTTTGCCCAAACCTTTAAAAATGGAAATTTTACTCCCTGATCTATGTAACCTATCTCTATTTCACTCCCCGCCCCTAACGCCATCCATTTCCAACGTTAGAACATTGTCACGTGCCCCTCACATGAGGGGCAATTCTGTCTTTTTCCATCCAACCTAAAGAGTTATTTTATTATAATATATAATAATACTTGTATAACACAAACAATCAAACACACACTCTTTCTTCTCTCTACATGCTCCATAACCAGACATTCACCACCACCAGCCTTACCATCAACAACTTCACCACCAACAGCCACCATCCGCCACCATCACCTACTGACCATCCGCCACCATCACCTACGGACCACCAGGCACCACCATAATCAACTAACATCAACAACCACCAACCAACATCAGCAACCACCACCATAATCAGCCAACTACCACAAAAAATTGGGCAAAATCAGCCTACCACCACTGTTACCACCCCATATTAGAAACCCTTTAAGTAGATCTGATTCATCTTGCCACCACCACTCATCCCTAAACCCTAGCCGTTCTCGTCAGACCATTCAGATATGAGCTCAAAACATAAGCCCTAGTCGTCGCCCTTTTTTCTTCAAATACTAAACCCCCATCGTCACCACGCGATTTGCAGGTGGTGGATTGATTACAGGTGGTTCGATTTTCAGGTGGAGGTTTAATTTGCAGGTGTTGCGGGGATAGTGGTGGTGGTATCCCTTTGCTTCGCTAAGTTTTGTGGTGGTGGTGGTGACGTTCGGCGGCAGACGGTGGTAGCGGCCAGAGCTGGCAGTGTAAAGTGGTGATGGTAGCAAAAGACGGTGGAGTATGAGCTAGTTTCACGGATGGGTTAAGTGTGAGAATTAAGAAGCCTGTAGAGGCGGTGCAAGATACTCGACCCGGATCCAAACCCATCTCGAATAAACCCAATCAAAGGTAGGTGATGACGACTGGATTGGAGTTGCGGTGGTGACGGTTGGATTTGGGGTTGTGGTTGCAGTCGGAGTTTGGGGTTTGGGATTTGGGATTTCGGGTTGCGAAGGGGTTCGTTTTTCAGGTGAGGTGATGGTGTTTGATAGTGGTGGTGAGGTGGTGGTAGTTGTGTTTCTGGTGATGACTGGTGGTTGTTACAAAAAGGGAGAAAGAGAGAGATACAGAGTGAGAGTGGGAGTGATGAAGTTAAAAAATGTTTTTTTAATGATTATAACAATAAACAATTGAATTATTTTTGTAAAGTTACTAAAACACCCTTCTCATTATATGTAAAATTACCAAATTGCCCTTATTTTTAACAAACATTTTGGATGGCGTTAGGGGTGGGGAGTGAAATAGAGATAGGTTACATAGACCAGGGAGTAAAATGTCAATTTTTAAAGGTTTGGAGCAAAAGCGTTAAAACCACCAAACCATAGGGAGCAAAACGGAAGTTTACTCTAAATTTGAGAGAAACAAGGAGAACTAAATGTTCATAATGATACCATGGGGACTTTAAGATGTCCTCAAGATATTTTTGTAGATACCACTTTACAATTACAACATGTCTTGCTTATGGATACAAAACATTCATGCTTTGGTGTATAACAGTTAACATCCATTTCATAAGATTTAGCTAATAACATTAAGCATATTAGACCACCCGTAGTGGAGGGTTTTGAGCGTTTTTCGAAGAAAAAAAAACACCCCCCACGCCCCACACCCACCCTGGGCGTTTTTTTTTTTTCAATTCATAATGTTCAGTTCCTAAGCATCTCTAACATAATGATGTGGCAAACATTTGTGGGCCAGTATGGAAGAGGAAGGGAGAGACCAACATGCACGTCGTTTGTGGCTAGAAGCAGGGTCGTAGTCATAATTTTTTCCTACGGGTTCGAAAATTTTCCAGGGTTCGATTTAAAAGGATTCTACGAGTTTGATGGCGAAATTTCAACCGGTGCAGTGTCAAAATACACCTATATATAACACTAAATATTTTTTTGGTATGGGTTCGGCCAAACCCGTACCCTTCTATGTGGCTACGCCGCTGACTAGAAGAGACATGACGGTGAAATACATGGGAATGAGTGGAGTTGGGGGAGGAATGTGAGAGAGGAAGAAAAGAGAGGAACCCTTTGTAAAGCTTCTGGATTAGGTTCGACTTGAAGTCGACCAGTGGCTGCCCATGATGCGGTATGGGTGATTGGGTTCCCTAATAGCATGTAGGGATGAAAAAGTTCTCACCTTTCTATTGTCACATTTGGTACGATATTTAGTTTTGAGTTTACCTCAGTTTCAGTATCGGTGCTATCCGGTACGATACCAGTTCATGACTTACAACAATATTTTATCATACTGGTATCGACCAACCTATGCAATTAATAACGGTGATATATCGTTTATATCGGTCCTCTAGTAATATATCGGTCAGAATACCAGTATGACATTATCGACGATATTGACCGTTATTTGACCGATATCTGATCGATATAACCGATATATCACCGATATCTGACCGATATAACAAATATATCGCTGCATTACCTGTGTTAAATTATAACAAACTTCTTCCCTAAAAATATCCCAAAATCGAAACCTCCTTAAGGGCATGTTTGGATGGGCTTCTCAAAACAACTTATTGGCTTATTGACTTATCAAGAAGCCAATAAGTTGTTTTTGTGTTTGGATAGACTAAAAGGACTTTTGGAAATAGCTTTTTGCAAAGAAGGAAAATCAGATTTTGAAAAGCCAAGATTTCATGACTTTTGGATCCAAAAGTGACTTTTCAAAAATGAATTTACTAAATTACCCCTTCTTTACCCCCTTATATTTAAAAGAATGCCCATTTTAGTCATTTTACACCAATAAGCTAATCCAAACACTTTTTTTAAAAACTCCTTTTCAAAAAGTCCTTTTCCCAAAAGTCTTTTTCCCAAAAGTCCTTTTTAACTCTGATAAGCCCATCCAAACATGCCCTAAAACACTCATCAATCTCAACCCTAACAACAGCTTTACAAACCCTAGATTCAACCCTAAATCGCCATGGATCTCATAAAACAAGAGCTTCTAAAGAAAAGGAAAGCACTCTCGGAGGAAACCGGCGGCCGGAAAGTCTTCAAACGCTCAGAAATCGAACAAAAACGAATCCAAAAGCTTCGGGAAGAAGAAAAACGAGACGCAGAAGCCAAACGCCTCCGTCAAAATCAAATCCAAAACGACTCAAATCCGTCAGATCCGAACACATCAAACCCTAACTCAAACATCGATTCAACAAAATCAAAATCTGAATCCGTTACTTCGTCTTCAAAAGCTCCGATAACCGATGAACAGAAAATAGATTCGTTGAATTTACCGAAACAAGAGGTTATTCGCCGGTTACGGTTTCTGAAACAACCGGTTACGTTGTTTGGAGAGAGTGATGATGACCGGTTGGACCGGTTGAAGTATGTGTTGAAAGCTGGATTGTTTGAGTTAGATGATAGTGATATGACTGAGGGACAGACGAATGATTTTTTGAGAGATATTGTTGAATTGAAGAAGAGGCAGAAGTCAGGGATAATGAGTGAGAGGAAGCGGAGATCGAACGAGGAGAATACGGAGGATAAGGACGGGGGAGGGGGTGAGGATGATGGTAGTGGTGATGGCGGTTCGTCTGGAATGGATCAGGATAAGGATTTTAAGCGGATGAAGGCGAGTTTTAACGAGCTTTGTGATGAGGATAAGATTTTGGTGTTTTTTAAGAAGTTGTTGATTGAGTGGAATCAGGAGTTGGATGAGATGAGTGATGTGGAGAAGAGGACGGCGAAGGGGAAGTCGACGTTTGCGACGTTTAAGCAGTGTGCACGGTATTTGAATCCGTTGTTTAAGTTTTGCAGGAAGAAGGTATGATTCACTGTTCTTAGTATTGGATTGTTGATTGCATTAGTTAATGTGAATTGTGTTAGGAATGTTATGCTTTAATGTAGCATTGGTTGCTTGTTAGTGTGTTCATTTGAAACTGTTTAAGAACTTGTGAATGGTGGGAAGGATAGTGATGATAGAAATCGAAGTAGGAAACGGATAGGAACGTTTGATCAAATAAAAACGGTAGAAATAGGCTAGCTCTAAAGCTTGTTTGTGACACAGATACACCACACAAACAAACGATAGGGAAACGATACCCAACCAGAGATACAGACACACCACTACGCTTAGAGAATTGGGTCTAAGAACACCACCCAACGTGCCACAGTTGAGCTAGCATAGACAAAATCAATTTAACTCAAAATCCATTGAGAGAAATTAACCGAAAAGAAAATTCTCATACTCAAAACACACTGCCTTTTTCATTTCTTACGAACTGTTACATATAGAAGATTCTAAAAAAAAACTAACAGCTAACCCACGTCTAAAACAAATAACACCTAGTAATTTAGTACTACATAATAAGCATAGAGTACAACTACATAAGGTATATAATTAACAATGAAAAAAAAGGAAGTGCAGAACATTATGGGGACGTGGGACACTTTGTTGACTAAGGTGTTTTGCAAAAGAACTTGAATACCAATCTTGCTGCCAAAAATCAATTTCAATTGCCCCATGGAAGGCTTGACCTGACTATCTTTAACAATTTTAAATTGTGGCATTTTTATCGGGTCGATATTGCTATCAAGTGAGTTATTTGAGGTTGTATTTGGTGTGAAATTGTGAAAGCACTGCCTTAAAAGGAATTTAGGACCATTGTGTTTGTTGTGTTCACATAGGCTGTGTTTGCACTTTGCATTATTCTTGAATTGACCTGATATTGTAGGTAGAACCCAAAAGGCATTATGCTAGGCTCCAGCTTGCTAGTCACATTGATAGAACCTGAAATTCAGATTTGATTGAAACAAGAACAAACAAGAGAGATAATCCAATTTGAGAAGGATTAGGTCTCCAATTACAAGGTTTAAGAACCATATGTTTTATAGAATAAACATCGACAAGGGAAATTAACCTAAAACATGGATACTTAGGGGGAACGGTTATGGCCACTACTCTTGATTTCGTGGCCCACAATACTATAGCTAACTGGGCCAGTGTCAAATAATGGGTTCCTAATCTGAAGTGGAACCAGGCCTGGGTTCGTATCACACATTATTCCCTGGTTTAAAAAATTGCGCCTGAGGCGCGTTTATGCACGAGGCTACCTTAGGCGCAAAGGGCTTCACTCGGGGTGACATAAGGCGAAGTGGTTTACATTAGATGTTATTTTTGGCAAAATTTTGGCATAAGGCGTAGATGAGGTGCGCGCCTCATGTACATGATCTTTTTATGTGCAGCAGGATGTTGTACATCAGGCTCTTTAGGTTGTACACGTAGGTAATTTATATGTCAAAAACATTTATAAACTTATTTAGAGGTAAATTTTGGGTAGGAGGTGCTAGAAACCTATGAGATATATATAAAAAGTTATATAATCAATTTGCGGCTCGCGTACAAAAAAGCACACCGCTTTTGTGCTTTGCGTTTTGGTTTTAGACCTTGTCATCTCGGTGCACTACTCGATTTTTAAAACCAATTATTATCCATGGATCTACTATGGAATTTGGACCCATCTTGTTGACACTAGTTCATGTATATGTTTAGATGAAGTATTATGTCCAGTGTAGTAGAAACTGACAAACTGTTAAGCAGGGCTAGGCGTGGTTAAGTGATCTTTCAGCATGTACTTAGTCAAGGTATTGTGACTAAGTACTTAGTTTAAATGTATATTATATAGGTTATAAAAGTTGTGTAAACATACAAGTAGTAAGAATTGATAATACGTTATTTTGGTGCAAATGTTGTTTTAAATAATTAGTTATCTTGATTACTAATAATAAAATTACTATGTAGGATTGGAAAGATTATTTCATAGTAGAGAAAAGTCGGTTGATGGACAGAAGGGTGTTATATTTCCTACACATACCATCTGTAATTATAACTCTTTCGGCAACACTATATGAGTAGATATTAGTGAATGCCAGAATACTTGAACCCTACAATTTTGAGACGTCTTGGATTATGATTATTATTATTATTATTATTATTATCATATAGCTATCATTAGTCGGTTATTGTTAGATAAGTATTAGTTTTATTATTAGTATGCAACTTTTAAAAAAGTTATCATTCATATCAAATACTAATTATGACTATTTCGTAGTTCTTGCTTTGACTCTTTTAATTTTTTTGTTGAAATTATAGGTTCTACCTGATGACATTAGAAAAGCATTAATGCTAGTGGTGAACTGCTGCATGAAGCGGGATTACTTAGCTGCAATGGATCATTACATCAGAATGGCAATCGGGAACGCACCATGGCCCATTGGTGTTACTATGGTTGGTATTCACGAACGTTCAGCCCGTGAAAAGATTTACACCAACAGTGTGGCCCACGTGATGAACGATGAAACAACTAGAAAATACTTGCAGTCAGTTAAACGACTAATGACGTTTTGTCAAAGGCGTTATCCGACAATGCCTTCAAAGGCGGTCGAGTTTAATAGTTTAGCGAATGGTAGTGATTTGCAGGCTTTATTAGCAGAAGAAAAGAGGAATGCAGGTGGAAGTCAACAGCAACAGCAAGAAGATAAGCTTTTCTTGATGCCACCCCCAAAGGATGACTAATCATCAAGTTATTTGTTGCTGAATCTGTGTCTGGTTTTGAAACATGTTATGTACTACTTTTTGTTATATGCTTCTTTATGAACATCAATCATTCATAAAGGTAAGCAAGTTATGCAACTTAGCCTTTCATTATGCACATGAACGGATTTGATGACTTTGTAGCAAGAAGTACGAAGCATTAAGAGAACTCGATCCATTGTTGTGCAAGCAAAGCGATCTTTCTGGTTATGAGCGGTTGGGATTTGTATACCGATTATAAAAAAATTAGCCATAGAAGAGATGGAGATATACAACGATATTGATCCAAATGCAAAGACATGAAGACAAGAAACCAAAATAAACATAAATTGATTGTTTAATTTAGAACTACTACACTTGAAGAGTAATGGTTGATAAACACACACATATATAGGTATACATACATATTTACACAAATTGAATTGAAATGATCAAATAAGGGATGTTAGGCTAGAGGGTATGGGGTTCGTCCCCACCCCCGTCGAGGACCGGCGACGCCGGCACACCATCCCGCCCCCCTCCCCCCCCCCGTCCCGTCCTCACCGGCGAGTTGTTGACGTTGGCGACGATCCAATTTTGGTGGCCCCTTCCTTCAAATGTGTCCGTTAAAATAAAAAAAAAATTAAATTCCATTTCTTACCCACCAATTTTTATAATCCAATTGTTGTCTGTGTTAGGGAATCGAGAGATGGAGTGTGAGTGTTTCAGAAGTTTATGTGTTTGAGTTGTGAAGGATTTGAGGGTTTTCATGAAAAAGGAGTGAAGGAGATGAAGTTCTGATGTTTGATTTTTGTAGGAATGTTCTGTGTGTTTGGAGAAATGAAAGGAGTGTTTGGATGATATGAAAACTCACAATAGAATTTGGGGAAATGTAAACGGCTGATCAAGAATGATGTCTAAGGTTTTTTACTACACTTTTATAGGTAGGGTAAATGTGGGTTTAAGTGGGCTTTGGGCTTGGGCCCAAGGCCCACAAGCCCAATCTCGTGTTTTACGGTAGACATTCGTGCTCTCGTTCGTCGTTTACGGTAAAAATTGCGTAAATTGCATAAATTGCGTCATTTGTCGTTTTAAACCGTTTTTCGATCCGGTTTCGACTATGGATATAAAATTTTAATCACGAAGCTAAGACATATCGTAAAAATTTAATATTTATGTTTCTTTTTAAGTTTATTTTTTTAAGTTTATGTTTTTTTTTTTTAAGTTTATGTAATGTTTTTAATATTAATGAAAATATTTTGTTAGTTTATTTGTTAAATGTTAAAAAAAAGTAGAAGATTAAAAAAATAAAAAAAACATAAAAGTGGTTGGGTAGGATCATCTAGGACCATCCTCCATACCCTCTACTTTTGTGAGATGGACCATCCTTGAGAGAACTATGATGTGGCGCCTACGTGGCGGATCATCCTCCCTTGGAGGACCATCACCATACCCTCTAGCCTTAGGGGAGATATATATAACTAGGGTTTCAAAAATACAAAAAAAACTAAATGAGCGAACAAAAATAGAACATATAAAAATCTTCTGCAATTTTACCCTCTGGAGATATAGCCTATTGGCACCCTTACCCCCTGCCATGAAATTTTTGTTGTCTAACCCCCAACGAATGCGAAACGCTGCAATCTTACCCCCTGGCACCCAACTCTGTCAAATCAACGTTTGTTTGACTGTTGATAATGTGTGAAAAGTCGTTTTTGCCCCTATCTTATCTTTCTTTAATACTAATATAAATATATTTATACTATGTATGTCAGGATATATACACACAATTATTATATATATCTAGGATTAGGATCAAATACAAAGGATCCTAATTGTAAGAAGTGTAAGAAGGATTTATAGAGTGACAAGTGTCCAATAACCTAAAAAAACCCATTACACAAAAAAACCCCACTACACAAAAAAAACCCCACTACAAAAAAAAAAAAAAAAAAAAACCATCCACCACCACCAACCCCCACATCACCCACCCCAAAAATTTTTTTTTTTTGTTGAGAGGGTGGGGGTTTAGGTTTTTGGGTGGGGGTGGGTGTTTATTTTTTTTAGGTTTTGGGGGGGGGGGGGGGTTAGGTTTTTTTAGGTTTTTGGGGGGTGTGTGTGTGGGGGGGGGGGGGGAGGGGGGGTTAGGTTTTTTTGGTGAGGTATAATTTTTTTTTTTGTTTTTTGTTTTTTTTTTTTTTGCGGGGGGGTGGGGGGGGGGGGGGGGTTAGGTTTTTGGGTGGGGGGGGGGGTTTAGGTTTTTGGGTGGTGGTGGGGTGGGGGTGGGTGTTTAGGTTTTTGGTGGTGATATAGTGGGTTTAGTTTTAGGTTATTGGACACTTGTCACTCTATAAATCCTTCTTACACTTCTTACAATTAGAAGGCTTTGTAGAATAACTTGACCCTATATATCTATATGTACAGAAAACAACAATGCCACCACCATCACCTCCTGCCACCCCCAGCTTCCATCACCATAATCAACCACCATCAACACCACCGATCACCATCCATAATCACCACTATCCACCACCTTTCACCATCATCTCAAACCACCAACAACACTTCAACCACCATCGTCGGTCACCATCCTCAACCACCGGAACCACCACCATCGCCACCACCGTCACTATCCCCAATCCGAAACCCTGCCCCCACCACCATCGTTCAACACCACCTACAATCACCATTGAGAGAGTTTCATATTTAGATCCGAACGACCCTTTGGTTCGTCATCTTCTTCTTCATACCACCGCCCCAATCCGAAACCCTTCACACCGATCTGAAATCCGGGTCTGAGATAGTGGTTGTAATGGTGTCGTTTTATTTTGGGTTTTTGGTTATCGGATTGATTTTGGGTTATTTGTGGTGAATGGTGGTGCTAATGGTTGTCGACTACGGTGGTGATGGTGGTCTGAGATAGTGGTTGTAATGGTGGTGTTGGTGCTGTTCGAGGTCACCGGAAATGTGAAGGGGGCCACGCGGGGGGGGGGGGGGGGGGGGTTATTAGATCTGATGGTAGACGGTCGCCGGAGTTTTTAGCTGGTGGTGGTGGTCGCCAGAGTTTCCAGCAGCAGTTGCTGCGTCTCTGATGAAGAAGGGGAGGTTGGGTTTGGGGGTAAAAACGATTTTTCACACATTATTAACAGTCAAACAAATGTTGACTTGACAGAGTTGGGTGCCAGGGGGTAAGATTGCAGCGTTTCGCATTCGTGGGGGGTTAGACAGCAAAAATTTCGTGGTAGGGGGTAAGGGTGCCAATGGGCTATATCTCCAGGGGGTAAAATTGCAGTTTACTCAAAAATCTTTAAATGAAGAACCACAAATGAAGATAAATGAGCGATCATAAGGAACATTCACAAACGTAAACGACTGAACACAACCTCTGTTCATGTTCGTTCGTTTAACTTAACGATCAAATTTTTTTGTTCGTATTTGTTCATTTACTAAACGAACAAACTTCCCGCCGAATTCGTTTACAGCCCTAGGTAGAACAGGAGCCTTTCCACGGTAAAATGTGAATCCAATTTTCATTTTTTCGCCGAGTTCCGTAAGATAGAACACAACATAATCCATAATCCCCTCCGGTTAAGTTATAGGCCCTGTTAACTTCAGTGAAGTGTGTTAAAAGATATTGGTTACTATCCTTAATAAACCATACATACAGTGAATCCTTTTCCATCTATACCACTAACCAAATCAACTTCAAGATACTTGTCTTTTGGATCACCTATATGTGGTAGTATTTCATTTTCAATAGCTTCCAGCATAAGCCGTGTGCACTATATATTTAGTATTATTACATAGTATAAATTTGCAACATCTTTGTGCAATATATTTGGTATTATTACAGACTATAAATTTGCAACATCTTTGTGCACAGAAGACTTGTACTAAATGCTTAGTGAGGTTTAAAAAAAAATTGATATTACACTTTTAACTCACAATTATTTGATTTTTTTACTTTTAACCCAAAAGTTTTCATCTTTTGCAATTTAATGTCACAATTTTTTTACTTTCAACTTTGTTCCTCTTTACTTTTCATATTTCGCAATTTTTTTACGATTCGTTTTAAATTTTGCGAGTTAATACGTGTTTGTGTGGTTCAACATTTTTACGTTTCGTTCTAATTTTTGCGAGTTAATATGGCACAACGTGCCTGTGCGGGTTAACGTTTTTACGTCGCGTATAATTTTCCCGTTTGATAGGTTTGTCGCAATGCGCATGTCCTAAATCGACTTAGTTATTATTTTCTATGTTTTACGTTTCGGTCTAATTTCTTTGCATTAACACGCCGTAACTTCAGTGTTGGTGGTCGCTGGCGGTTGTGTGACATTGGTGCTATTTGGCACTGTTTTACGCCCCAACCGTAACGCGGGGGGGGGGGGGGGGAGGGGGGGTTAATTGTTGTTAAATAGCATATATGAATTGATAGTTACATTTTGATATCCATTATTATGACACTAGTCATTTTCAAGAGAGAGAGGCATGCATACATCATTTTTCAAGATTCTCGAGTGGATTGGCACTTGCCTCAAGAGCTCAACAACGTTCATCCTCATCCAACGTTCCATCTCTCCAATCTCAAGAAGTGCTTAGCCGACGAAAACCACATTATTACACTACTGAGCAAAAAGTTCGAGGGATCGCACCCCCCGGCCCCTTGTAACCTTCACCAATGGTGTAGGGTATCAATAATGAAACATTTATTTTCTTTAAACATAAAATTTGTTGGAAGATTTTCAATTCAATCCAATATTTGTTTATAACACTAGATCAATACAAGTTTTTCAAATCACTAGATCAACTGATGCTCGTGATTAGCTTGTAGTGTCTAGATCAACTACTCATGCAACTTGTAGTAGGTCCCACTTTATAAATTATTGCCCATCTGGATCTCGTAGACGTGTTGCACTTTTAAACAGCCATTGGTTAGGGGTTGTTGACGTAGGAGAAGCAAAACTTCTTTGTTCTTCAAGAACCAGGGTTGGCCCAACAGTGTATTGACCCAAGGCTAGCGCTTAGGGCCTCCATTAGACAAGTAATTTTTATATAGTGTGTATAACAATATTAATTTGATTGCATTGACATATACGATTGATGTAGTTTACTGGTAATTCGTTTGTTTTTCTAGGTTGATAGTTGAGTTCAAGTCCCGGAAATATAACTTTCAACGTTGTTTGTTTTTTATTTTTTTTACTAGAGAGGCCCCTCCTAGGACATAGGCCTAAAATATGGTTTCATTTGCAGATATTGTTCTGGTTTGGGACTAATTTCTGAGGTTAATGGTTTTGATTCATGTTGATGGGGCTCTTTCTGGATTATTTTTTGTTTCATAATTTGAGTTCGTCTTTTAAACATAGTGATTATTTATAAGTATTGGAGGTGGAACCTAATGTTCGAGTAGCTCCACAAAATACTAACTCAATCAGGTATTTCTTTTCATCTATTTTTATTTGTTAAAATTGTTCAGTTTAGTTGGCATCATCAATTCAATAGTTTTTTTTTTTTTTGGTTTGTCAAAATTTTGGGGTGAAATTCATTATCTTTATTTGTCTTCAAATAGTCCTTAGTCGCAACCAATAATTCAAAATGGAAATTGATTCACTTAGAAACAAGATTAATTCTAATTGCGTCATTTTTAATGACCCAATTTGACAAATCGGTATTTTTGCCCCACTAATAAGGAGTCTTAAATCCGTCTTCAGTAACCTGTTTTTGACTTAATAAGATATCAATCTAGTAAGATATAGATAAGTTATTATTACGCTTGTGAATAGAATAATATATTTCTTTAGAGTGCCCCGATTTTAAAATTCGTTTAGGGCCTCCAAAAAGCTTGGACCGACCCTTTCAAGAACAATATCATTTTAGAGATATTATTCTAGAACTCTCAAAATCCATGACATTTGTTATCAATTTAATCACTATATCTATTGCTTTGACATTTGATAAGTTGATAATGTATAGGCACCTAAGACCAAGCGGTATGGGGGACGGCTTAGGCCCGGCGCTGGTCCCCCACACCGCCCCCTCGCCCCGTCGTGTGAAACCCGGCTAGTCTAAGACGATGATGATGGGCCCAATTCTTTCTCTCTCTCTCATCTTTGTCTCTCCTCTCTCTCTCTAAAATCAAATAAAGTTTTATATTTTTTAATTGTTGTGGGGCCCCATCCTCCACCCCCTTGGTCCATCCCCTGCAAGCCCCTTCTACGTGGCACTGATGTGGCGGCCCATCCTCATGGGGATGAGCCTCCCCATACCCACTAGTATAATTCAAATGCAACTGGGTAACTTAGACTCATGCAACCATGAATGGTATCCACAAGCATGATAAATTGGAGTAATAAGTTGGTCATGCACCCCACCCTTTTCATGTGTAATTAGTCGTGCTATATCCTTTCGGTAGGTCTATAACGACAGATAAACCAATTTGCTAAGTACCCGTCGTATGTTTGGATCACTCTCATAGGTAGGACAAACGGGCCCATTACGAAGTTCTGTCTCTATATTACAAATCAATACAAAATTAGAAGAAAACCCAGCCTAAATAAGACATCAAATAGTGAAATTAAAAAAATATTGAGTAAACTGCCAAAATGGTCTCTGAGTAGGGGTGTGCAAAGGCGGTTAACCGCGGGTTCGGTTAACCGATGAGCGGTTAACCGAGGGTTCGGTTAATTGAAAAGTGTTAACCATAACCGTAACCGATAGTCGGTTAACCGTTGTTCGGTTAACCGTTGGTTATGGGTCGGTTTCGGTTAGTTTCGGTTAGTTTCGGTTAGTTATCCGATGTATATAAAGCTTGAAAAAAATACAAAATAATGAATATAAAGCTTGTAAAATTATATAGCTACACACGCATATTGTAAAATTACTGTATTTATAATAAAATAAATAGTAATGGACCATCAATTAGACTTAAATCTTAAAAAAATCAGTGGGTCATAAAGTTATAAATAATATTACAATGTTTATATATATACAATATATATATATATATATGGCTAATCGGTTCGGTTCGGTTATTTTCGGTTTTAGAAATATGATTAACCGAAACCGAAAATTCGGTTATTCAAAAAACGACAACCGAACAATCGGTTATTGCTTCGGTTCGGTTTTTTCGGTTCGGTTAATTCGGTTATTCGGTTTCGGTTAATTCGGTTTTATGCACACCCCTATCTCTGAGGTTTGGTCACTTTTGGCACATTAGTCCAAAACTCAAATATTTTGAATCTGGGTCCCTGTGGTTTCAATTTTGTAGCAATTTCATCCAAAATTAAAATCTGGTTAGATTTTTTAGTTAACATCCAACTTTTATGTCTTTTTTCTCCCTTTTAATGAAAGGCCAAATGGTCTTTTAACGTCCTGTTATAACAAATTAAAAAAATCTGACCATTTTGCCCTTCATTAAAATGGAGGAAAAAGACAAAAAAACTGGATGTTAACTGAAAAATCTGACCAGATTTTGCTTTTGGATGAAAATGACAACAAAATTGAAACCATATGGACCCAGATTCAAAAGGTTTGAGTTTTTGACTAAAGTGTCAAAAGTGACCAAACCTCTGGGACCATTTTGGCAGTTTACTCAAAAATACTTTTACAGTTTTGGGTTTTCTTTAAGAAGAGAGAAAAAGTGAGTAATGTAACTTGTGGTTTAAAACGTGATGTAAAACTCTTAAATTTTGGTAAATTACATTTCAATCTTTATAATACGCATTATAAGATAATATCAATAAATAAAAACATATAGATAGATTGTGAGTTGAAGTGATCTTAAGGCAGTGTGATTATCGTAATAGTTTATCACTCTAATATTTTATCATTTAACTATCACTTTGTAATTCCACTTTATAATTTTATGAAAACTGCAATTAGACAATTAAAATTCTGACATTTAGTGTGGGGTATCCTCGGGTACCCCCATTCGGGTTATGTGGGTAAGAGGAACATAGGCGTCGACACTTCGGGTAGTGAAATCGGGGATTGTAGACTATAATCCGATAAGATTGAAAGCAAAATTCAAGGGAAAGAGGCTTTAGAGTAGTTTGGAACATCACCCATTCCCTTTATGGTACTTTTGGGTAGTTTTTAGTTTGATCGTCCATGATGTTTGGGCATGTTTGTCAGTTTGATCCAAAACAATTTTTTTGTACTATATTGTCCTTCACTTTTGAGATTTTTTGTCATTTTCATCTAAACGTCTAATTTTTTTTTTTGTCAAAATCGTCCCTGAGATTTGGGAAATTTTTGTCATTTTCATCCAAATGTTTGACAGAAAAAAATAAAGCAAATTAGACGTTTGGATGAAAATACAAAAAAAATCCCAAAAGTAAATTTAGTACAAAAAAGTTATTTTAGATGAAACTGACAAAAATACCTAAACCTTAGGAATGATTTTGACAATTTACTCTTGTATGAGATTGCAAAAAAATAATTAGGTGATGTGAGGGTAGTAAGTAGAGTGCCCCATCCATCCCTAAAGTAACTGAACTTTTTTATTTCTTTTATCTTACATCAATACTTTCTTGATAGTGTAATAGTGTTTTTGATTGTTTAAATTGTTTCTTATTTTTTTTAATGTGTGATAAAAAATTACCTTATACAGTAGAAACTCGATAAATTAATACTCGATTATTTAATAAACTCTCTAAGATAATATTTTTTGCCGGTCCCGACTCGGGGATAGGGTGCTAAATTAATAATTCGCTAAAATTATAAGATAATACATTTTTGATAATTTCTTTAGACCCCATATAAAATATAAATTAATAATTCCTTATATATAGCATATTACATGAATGATTTATGAAGGTTTCTTGAAAAATGACTCAACTGTCTTTTGTTTTTTGTTGAAATCAATAGTCCAATTGTATTTGCACGGACATCCATAGTCCATGTTGAAATTGCAAGATTCATTGCATCTAATACATTTATTTTTGCTGGATTTGGAACCCCTAATTCATAACCCTCCAAAAGACTTCTATAAAATCGACGACGATAATGCATCTTAAAAGCTTGTATTTATATAGAAAATATTTTTAATGTCTATAAAGTGATACATTGAACACAAGAAGCATAATAAGGTGGGAGATTAAAGGTTTCTTTCAAATTGGACCATTCATTTGATATACATGCATTGTATACAATAATTAAGTTGAAGCTTGAAAGGTGTTTGTAAACTAAGTATTCTACTATAAATTAATAAAATATTAATTAATATATAAAGTAATAATTATTAATTTATCGATTAATTAATAACTCTTTTAATTAATAAATTTTGGTGGTCCCAAATGTATTATTTTATAGAGTTTCTACTCTATATATAATGATAAGAACAATAAAGAATTTCGCTGCATCGTGCAGAGAATATTACTAATGAAGTTTTAGTTGCTATGAGCCTGTTTATGAATGGTTGAATGCTTAGACAGTTTCTTTCTTTTTTTAGCAACTACAAAGACCCTTGTCTCACGTGTGAATTTTCCTTTTTTTAACGACCAACAAAAGATTGATCATGTAGGTAAAATTTAATGGTAAAAGACCACCCACGCCTATAAATGCACACAACCCTGGTGTCCTAGCCCACCATTAATTTAGAGGAACCTATCGTCCAAACACCCACTATGGTAAAACTCTGACTCAACCCGGAGTATTTTTTATCCAAACGAGACTCAATCCTATGACCTTCACTTTGGAAGGTCGGCTAGTGGGTATGGAATGGAGCCCCTAGGAGCTACGCCACCTCAGCACCACGTAGATAGGGGGCTCCGTTACCTCTTCCGAATGAAACTCATGCAGTGGAATAAAGCCACTTTATATAAAAAAAAGAAAAAAGAGAAATAATAAAACATAAAAAAATGATTGGTTGAAAACATGGCCCCACCATTTTCTGTCCGTTAACCATCGTTATTGTCTTGGCGAAAGAACAAGAACGCCCTCCAGTGATGCCTAGTGGAGATGGTAGGGCTGTTCATGAGTCGAGCCGAGCCGAGCTAGGGCAAGCTCGGGCTCGGCTCGATTATAAACTGAGCTGGCTCGGATTTGAAACTGAGCTGAAAATCTAAGCTCGGGCTCGGCTTGGTTTTAAACCGAGCTGGCTCGGCTTGGTTTGGCTCGATTTTAAAAATAAAAATTAATACATAGCTCTCAAAATTCATTATTCTAAAATATTATTCAATACTTCAAAAGAAGATCTTCAAAATAAGTTCAACCTAATACATTACAAGTCAAAAGCACGTTCAAGAATGCAAAATAAGTTTTATATTTTAAGTAAATACAATATTTGTTCATTAGCACGTCAATCAACCTTTAAATATGTCATAGATATCAAACAAAAACCTAAATATATGTAAATAATATTTTGTAATATATTATATGTATATAAAAATAAAATATATTATAAGTAAAATAATTCGAGCTAAGCCGAGCCGAGCTACCAAGCTAGCCAAACCGAGCCAATTTGGCTCGTCACGAGCCGAGCCGAGCTAGGCTCACTTTCTAACCAAGCCGAGCCGGCTCGGCTCACTTTCAAACCGAGCCATATCGAGCGAGCTTTTTCCGAGCTAAATCCGAGCGAGCTCCGAGCCGCGAGCTTTTTGGACAGCCCTACGGGATGGATATGATCGGGTAGTTACACTGGTAATACGATAATACTTAAGTAGTCCGTCATTAATCCAAATTTACGGTTAAAAAAAACTACATGACGTAAGAAAGTATAATAATAGAAGGTGGAAACCAAAAAAAATGAAGTCATCCAATAAACACCTTTCTAAAAAAATGTGTAGCCTAGGGACCAATCTAGACCTACACGTACACATTCCCACTCCCACGTGTCACTCTCTCTCTCTTTCTCTCTCTACACTCTCTCTCTCTAAACCTCCAATGGATTCCAATTCCATGGCGAAACGCCCCAAACCTCCGTCAGATCACTTCAACATGGACGCTCTGTTAACCTCCTTCTTATCTCTATCCGATTCGCCGTCGATCCACACCTCTTTCGACCGCCTTATTCAATCAACCGCCTCCGATTCCGATCAAAACCGGTTGATTCAACGCGCTCTGCGTCTCGGTTCGCTTTTACTTGATGCTGCTAATCGATCTGCTCGCAGATGCTCTTCCGATCATAACGCCGTCGTTTGGCCGCTCTCGCCGGACCTCACTATCAAGGTATTTGGTTCGGAGTTTTGGATTTTAGCTCGGTTTGATTATGATTTGATTTAGTTTAGATGTGTTAGGTTACTTATCTGATTGATTTGTGTATGTGTTTGTTGTTGAATTGAATCGGTTGTTTTTTATTTAGATTTTCGGCTTTTAGTTCGATCTGTTTATGCTAATATTTAGTTTAGATGCCTTAGTAATCAGCTTATGTAATTGTTTTTAAGTTGAATCGGTTGTTTTTGAATTAGAATTTCGGCTTTTAGTTCGATCTGTTTATGCTAATATTTAGTTTAGATGCCTTAGTTTACTTATCTGATTGATTTGTTTATGTGTTTGTTTTTAATTAGTTGAATCGGTTGTTTTAGATTTAGAATTTTAGATTTTAGTTCGATCTGTTTATGCTAATGTTTAGTTTAGATGCCTCAGTTTACTTATCTGATTAATTTGTTTATGTGTCTTTTTTTAATTACTTGAATCGGTTGTTTTAGAACTAGAATTTTAGATTTTAGTTTGATCTGTTTATGCTAATATTTAGTTTAGATGCCTTAGTTTACTTATCTGATTGATCTTTTGACGTATTTGTTGTTAAATTGAATCAGTTGTTTTCGATTTAGAGTTTTAGCTTTTAGTTCGATCTGTTTATGCGAATGATTTGTTCGTCCTGTTGTATGTTTGTATTCTCGAGAGAATTTGGATAGTGAAGAAGATTATTCTGGATTTTAATTTTTGTTTGAGGTGCTTCTGCGTTTTTTTCTATGACTGATTCCTTATCTGATTAAATTGTTGTGTTTTGAACTTAAGTTATTGGTTCGTATAATCTGTGGAGTTTATTTTTGGATTCAGTTATGCAAACTGTATTTTTTTTATTCATATTTTCTACAGTTAGGATAGGGAAGCAGGATGTTTAGTTCAGATGTTTTTTTACAGTATGCCTTTGCTTCCTTCTCTGACGAATCTGTTTTTTCTTTTTTATTATGTTAGATAATGTGTGTAGCTTTTTGATTTAGAATTTCAGCTTCTTGTTCGATCTGTTTATGTGTTTATGCTATTGTATGTTCATTTTAATTGAGAAACAGGATAGTGAAGAAGGATGTCATGAATTTAATTTTAGTTTCAGTTTCTCGTTTGTTTTATGACTGTTTCCTTATCTGATTCATTTATTGCTGTTTTTTTAAACTGAACTTATTTGGATCATATAATCTATGGACTTTTTTTTCTGGATTTGTTTATGCAAACCGTTTTACATTTATATAGCGACGAAGGGTGATGGATTTTGTTTTGCTCAGGTCATCAGATGCATACTTCCTTACCTGATTCATTTATTGATCTCTTGAACTTAACTTGTTAATTTTGTTTAATCTGTCTATATATTGATTTGTAGATCTTTTCAATCTTTTAACTGCTTACATTTGTTTTCTTTATATTGATTTGTAGATCTTTTCAATGCTTGATACACAAAGTGTGTGTTATGTTGCGGCTACATGCTTGTTTTTTCAGAAGTGTGCCATGGATCCTTCGTGTTTTGCTAACATTGACTTGGCTACATTAGTCCCTAAAGTCAACAATGCTGTGGTGTCAATGATGATCCATCGAGCTGGAGATGCACTTAAGTAAGACATTTTCTTATCCTTTATATGTATAGGTCGAAATTGTCATCTTTTTTTTTTCTTTCTACTTACAGTTTTTGTTACACTCAGGTCTATAAGGCTTGGTGTATTACCAACCGTTCCTGCTCCACCTTTCTTTTCATCTCAGCCGTTGGTTTATAGCATTAGAAACGCAAATGATGCATCGGGATTTTCATGGAATGACAAAAAGTCAAGGCAAGGAAAGGAATCCTCCATTCTAACAAGGTCCTGTCTGAATTCTTTAAGTGGCAATGGTGGTGCACCTGGGTATGGGTATGATTTCTTTACTATAAAATCATACAAGTCGATTCTTTCAAGTGTCGGTTTCGGTTATGTACTGAGGTTATTTTGTGATTTCGCTTGTGATCGAAAGGGTTCATTTGAGAAGATTACACCTATACAACATTGAAAGAATGGACAATGCATCCCTCTTGACATCATTATCAGCTTGTCCATCTATCGTTGATCTAGAAATTGTGGGCCTGTAAGTTCTTTATATGTTTTGTTGAAAATTGAAATCATCTATCTTCTGAATTAGGGTGTTACAGAATTTAATCTTTATGGCACACAGGGCTGTGTAAACTGTATTCAATTGCTATTAGGGGTGTGCACGGTTCGGTTTATGAAGGCCGTTTGGTTTCGGTTTTTTCGGTTTAGCAACGGTTCGGTTTTTGGGTTTTTTGGAACAAAATTACGTAAGATTTAAAATAAAAAGTATAATCCAAGATTCAAGAATCTTTCTTAGATGTTTACATTTAAGTTATTATATTTAATCTTTTTAATTAATATTGTTTACATAAACCTAACTTTCTAATCTATTTTTATTTCTCCAAAGTTTTTATTAAGAGATTTTCTTTTATAATACCTTGAAAATCATTTAGTTCTAATGTTAAATTTTGTTATTCTTGTACGCAATGGATAAATCATTTCAAATATAAATAAACATGTTAATGTTTTTATTATAGATACTTAACATTCAAGAATAAAATTAATAATTCTTAAATCTATATATAACAAACATTAAAAAAATGATTTTTTTAGGTTATCCGGTTCGGTTTTTTCGGTTTTCATAAAATGCAAAACCGTAACCGAATTGTAAATTTCGGTTCAGTTTTTTTTTTTTTTTTTTTTTTGTGCGGTTTGGTGTTTTTCGGTCTGGTTAAATCGTTTTTTTTTTTTTTTTGGTTTTCTGCTCACCCCTAATTGCTATGATAAAAAGGCTCCTCTGTATCTAAAAGTATTTGAATTCTAAACTTCTAATCTCGTCATCTATAATTGTAGGAAAGGCTTTCTTAACCGTTTATACAATAATAACCAAATATTTAGATGAAACACAACCCAAATCATCCCACTAAAAAGTGAATGACCCAAAACTGTCACCTATGCTAGTAGTAATACTAGCATAGGTGACAGTTTTGGGTCATTCACTTTTTAGTGGGATGATTTGGGTTGTGTTTCATCTAAATACGTGGAAATCGCCCAAAATCCATTTTTTTATCCTACAATTTTTTAAACATTTTATTTTTGGATATTTGATTATCATTGTAGTGATATTGTTATCGTAACCATAATTAAGGCATTACCATTAATATTGTAATGATAGGCATGTTGAATTGAGGCATACATTGGAGTCAATAAGTAGAAACTGTCCGTTGATAGAACGTTTGGTTTTCGAATCATCAAAAACAGGTTTGCCAATTCAGTAATTTGGTTTTCAATTCACGGTTGACCATTGACCGTTGATTAATTTTATTAAAATTTCTGTTTCTATATGTAGGTAGAGATGATGGTTTGAAATTCCCGACCTGTAACGAATTTGTCCACAACTGTCCTAACATAACCACCTTAGCACTAAAAGGATTTAAGCTACATGACTACAAGGCTCGTATGCTGGTAAAGGTACACACATCTGATAGTCTGATACTTTTATATAATCAACTTTATATCCATTTTATAATTTTAGTAGACCTAGGTAAACCCATTTAACAAATAAAAGTGATCAAAATGAACCTTTTTCTATAAGAATGTGTCATGATTGTTAGGTGTGCTTCATTAATAGCAACATTGAGTTTTATACTTTCTTTTCAGGGTTTACGAAGATTGAAACATCTTGATCTTTCAACGTCTTACTCATTCACCGGTGCATTTTTAAAGTAAGTGTGTCAAAATTATGTCGGTTTTCAATAAACGTTTTTTTTTTCGTTAGTGGTGATTCTAACTTGAAGTTTAAAATCACAGGAATGTTAGTGGCAATGGCGGTGGCGGTGGTGATAACTTAGAGGTGATGATCTTACGGGACTGTATGCATCTAAAGGAAGTAAGGAACATTAGTTTTTTTTTTACTATTTTACCCTTATCAATCTCATCATCATGTTTATTTTATCACGGGTAAAATGGTGAAACCACTAATTTAACCTGTTTATTCCCTTTTGTAATAATTACCTGCAGATTGAAGTCGAGCGGTTTATGGCAGCTGTTCTTGCAGGGGAATTCAAGCTCCTTAGACATCTTGTACGCTTACTGTGCATATCTTAATAAATAGTTAAAACGTTATTTATGAATATAAAAACAATCTATACTATATGATAAAAGAAACCATTTTATGGACACGTGTCACTTCCTCATGCTTTCTCACCTTATTTTCTTATTTATCTCTCATGTTAAATAACAATAATAATTTTAAACTAAAAATTAGATAAGAATAAATATTTATTTTTCTATAGATAACTTTAAACAAAAATTTAGATAAGGATAAACATTTTTTATAAAATATTTTCATTTACTGTATAAAAGATAAAATCTTAATAATAATAATAATAACAACAATAATAATGAAAAGTAAACAATACTAAAATAATTTCTACGGCTTTTCATTAACACAATATAATTAAATAAATAAATAACATTAAATAATAATAATAAAGATAAAAAGATAAAGATCATTTATTAACAATATTATTTTGATATAATAGTAATCTAATATACTAATATTAATAATATTATTATTAAAATAAATGATATTTGGAATCCTTTATTAGAATTAGATTAGATTGCTTTGTTGTTTTTTTATTAGAATTAAATAATTATTATAGGTCCTGGACATATGCTTCTATCAAACTATAAGTGTTTTTAGACGCATCATTATAATGGTTTGGACTGACCGTTATAGTCGCACAATTCTTTCAAATGTCAAATCTAGACAACTTAGTTTCACCTTTGTAATGTTAGGCGTAGTGTTATAATTGGTTTAACCCATCATTAATCGCACATTGCATCAACATATAGAAAGAACACTATTTTTAAAAATATAACAATTATATACTTCATTCAAAGAGAATTTAATTCTTACGGTACAATTCATAAAAAATGATGAAATATATAAAAAAAAAACTGAGACTGTATCTCATAATTTTAATGTATCATGAAAACATTATTCAACCCCATGTAATACATCTGTTTTAACCTAATAATATATAAAAAAAAAAACAAAGTAAAATGTTATGATAAGTAAATAGTAAATCAAAGTTCATTTTGAAAGATAAATCATGCTGATTGTATGTATTAACATATGACATTATATTTTATTTAACACGTTCAATACACGACTTTTTTTAAAGATATATCGTTTTCATTACGTATTATATAAAATTACACTTATGCAACCCGTGTTATACACGGGGTTCTAACCTAGTATTTTTAATAAAATAATTTAATCCAAGAATTGTTTTATTCAAAACAGACTTTGGGAGCGTTTTGACATGTTCTACACAACCATTTTTTAGTAAAATGCCATTTTCGTCCCAGGGGTTTGGCCAGTTTTGTGACTTCCGTCCAAAGGGTGGTTTTTCTGTATCTGGATCCAAAAGGTTTGAGATCTTGTCATTTTTCTCTGTGAAGTTAGGGGTATTTCCATCTATTTTGTTGACTTAAAGAGCAATTCGGTCTTTTTGGGATATTCGGTCTTTTTACATAAAGTGAGAAAGACCAAATTGCCCTTAAAGTTAGCAAAAAAGATGGTGATACCCCTGCTTAACGGAGAAAAATGGCAAGATTTCAAATATTTTGGATCCAGATGTGGAAAAACAACCCTTTGGACGAAAGTCACAAAAGTGGCCAAACCTCGGGGACGAAAATGACATTTTACTTCATTTTTTAAATATAATATTATTTGACCCATTTGGGTCAAAACTGATGAAAATATAAAGAAATAAACCAAAGTTTGAAAGTTTTTCCTCTGTGAACAGGATATATCTAACAGGGAAGGTCTAGCGTGTGAGGGTGACTGGAGCAATAGATGTTACAATGCTAGGTATTTTATTATTTTGCTATTCTTGTTATTAAATATATAACATTTTAAATAAATTTGGTGTATTATGCAGCTTTATTCCTATACAGCAATTATTGGAACAGAGGCCTGATTTTTGTCTGGTTGCTGAATTCCCGAAAGGAAGGTAGGTACATTAGAGTCTATTAGTTAGGCTTGAAACCATACATAAGTTAACCGAGTAAAGTACATGTATGGTCCCTATGGTTTACCAAAATTTTGGATTTAGTTCCTTGCTTTCTAAAAGTACACAAATGGTCCCTATAGTTTGCATTTTGTTACGCATTTAGTCCTCAACTTTTTTCCAAAAGTACATGGATGACCCCTGTGGTTTGCACTTTGTAACGCGTTTAGCCCCTAACTTGGACATGCTAAAACCTTTAGATTTGTTGGCTGGGGCCTAAATGTGTTTACAAAGTGCAAACTATAGGGACCATTTGTGTACTTTTGGAGAGCTAGGGACCAAATCCAAAATTTTGGTAAACCACAGGGGCCATCCGTGTATTTTACTCTTAAGTTAACCCTTGATGACATTTGTTTTTATAACATGTTGCAGTTACAATGACAATGATCAAATGATAGGCAGTGACGTAAGTTTAGCATCGCAGTCTAGCAGTAGCCATACATTTGACGGATCAAGCACGTCAGACGGGAGTTATAATAGTGATCATGGTAGTGGTAACGAGTACGGTAGAGAAAGTGGTTTCACAATCTACGAAGAAAACTCAGACTACCTCATGAGTTGATGACAAATAAGCATTAATATGTATGATTGTAGAATAGTAGAATATGATGGTTAATAATCGAGATCGGAAAATGGGAAGGACTCGTTTTAAGCATCCTTCAAGTTTCGTGAGGTTTAAGCGATTAGTGATGTTGGATTTTCGGAGGGCAGAAGCATCTGAACCCGAGGGGCAACCCAAAACATTCAAGAAGGGTAATGTGACGGTTATTCGGGTTTTAGTTATACATCTTTTTCATAACGGGTATTGTATTAGGTGATACCCTATCCACGACTTGCATCAAAATCGAATATATTAATATACTGTATAATCTTAAAAGTACAGTAAATAGTATTTTGAGGTTGTGTAATCAAAGGCCCACGACAGACACTCCTATGCGGTCGGGTAGTTGGATGAGATGATGCTAAGGCGCCTTGAAGACAAGTTAAGGCGACTTGGTCCACGTGCGGCTAATGCTTCACTCCATGTCTTGGGTAATGGTTACATTAGAAGTTTTTTCTGTCCAATGTTATTTTAGGTTTTTGATTAGTACGACCTTACTTGAACCTGACCTGTTCTATAGGCTCGTATCTTTACATTCTTGATTCTTAAAAACGTTTTTAATTAGTGTTGGCGAAGTATCATTAACTCGTATGTATTATTGTGTTTTTCTTTTCCCAGACATCCGTTTTTCACCCTTCACCTCTTGAATGCGCATTTGATTAACTAGGCTGATAAAAGTTTAAAACCCTAGTATTGGAGGTGTAGTTGAGTATTTGATACTTTGAGTCGTGTGAAGCTATACGATTAGCTCACATGATGGAAAAAAGGCGTTTAACCTATTATATATGATTACAAAAATCAAATAATTTATTACGTTATAACGCTAGCTTCTTAGAAATCGAGTGTTACTACCATTACTCAATTGATGCGATCATGCTATTGCTTAATGGGGTAAATAAGCTAAAAACCAGTCGAAAGTCGTAATTTTAGATGCAAGAAATCTTATACAGCTTTATAATCCTATATCTATGGACAATATTCCTTTCTAAATAAGTACGAACACTCTCAGAATTTATAAGGAAAATGAAAGGTATTCTCTCATAGTAGTTATCTTACAAGGGAAATTGCTTACGGTAGGATAAAAACAAACACCAAGGAAATACAAAGGATTTTTTAATACATAAAAAAACTTGCTAAAACCATGTGAAAACCGATGGCCCCTTTCTTTTCTCCTCTTACTTCTTTTATAGCCCTTATTTCATGAAAAGCTCTTGCTCTTTTAGGTTGTTTTCAAGATACGTGTTATATTAGACTGTCTCCAACGCTGGAACAAAATAGAGATCCTTTGTTGCCCTTAATATCTTAAGATAATGTGGTTGGGTGACATGGATGAGAGAGAGGGGAGAACATCCGAAGCCAAGGTGATGTAGCGTGTGCTACGATAACGAAGAGCAAAACACGTTGATTCTGCGCATACCCATGTTGATCTTCCCCCAACCCCCAAAATTCAACCCAAAGGGCACATAATTTGAAGTGAAAATTGAGTAATTTCAAAATTCAAGTCTGATCTTCCAACTTACAAGAGAATCATATAAATAATGGCAGAAATTCAAAATGGGCCACAAAAAGGCCATGGGCCAAACACAAGCCCAAAAACAAAATGCCAAAACACCGAAAAAAACATAAAAAGATAAATAACTAATAGAAATAAGCGTTTTTTGGCCCGGACGATGACCCAATCCGTCGTAGGCCGTTTGCAGCAAGATGGAGCTCGTTCTCACGATCGTTTCGCCTGGTCGCACGCCCAAAACGGACCCCCGTAACCCAAGTTAGAGTCATTTTAGTGAAGTCCCTTTTGTCACACGATCTTGGGCCTCCAAATACAAGATGGCCCGCTCCTCCATAATTGGACCCGCATCACAAGGGCTGAGAGAGAAGAGAAGAAAAGGGTGGTTGTGAGAGGGGAGGTGGGACCTACTGGTCTTGAGCCTGTTGCAGAAGAGGGAGAAAAGGGCTGGGCAGCTGAGGTGGCACCGAACAAAGGTTAAGAGCGGAGTGGAAGGGCTTTATGCAATGGAGACATCTTATGCATTCATTTCTTCTTGTTGTCCTTATATCTTGCATATGAGAGTCCAACTTACATTTTCAAGAGTTTTATTTATTTGTTTATTTTTATTTCTCTTTGTCACTTGTAATGTAGTAATCTACTAATCCATATACCTTTTAGTTTTTATATTCCTTATTTCTTCCGATAATAAATTATATAAAAACTAAAATGGCAAGGAATGTACATAGAAATCCTAACAATTTATTTTTAACAAACTAATAGGTATACTTAATGCGCACCGTATACGCAATAAGATAATTAGTATTCGGGTTCTTGAATCTAATTTTAAATACACAAAAGAACAAGAGTATAACATAAAGTGACAATAGTTTATAAAGTCATAGGGCCAAAGGGATGCTTTGTCTCAACCGGGTGCAAGAGGAAAGAACTTAAACCATTTCTTTGTTCAAAAGCCATCACAAGTTTCAATCCCAAAGCAAAACATCATTCATAAAACAATATAATATTTGTCCTTAATCACCCTTATATATCTTTACCTCCTATAACAACAAGATGATCAAAAATAACAAAATCTTTAAACCAAGCCATGGCTTCTGGTGGTGCCAAACCCGCGATATTCTTCCTCTTGTTCGTGAACCTCATTCTTTATCTAATCATCACGATAATTGCTTCGTGGGCTGTCAATCATGGCATCGAAGAATCCCTAGAACAAGGTACAATCTATGCACATTTGTACATTTTATGTTTTGACATATTGTTGATACAAAATACTTTCTCATTTGAGACAAATTTATAAAATTTTGTCTTGTCCGGCACTTAGAAACCGAGTTAACACATTAAAATGTTGGGTTGACATGATGATGTGTCATTTTCTTGATTATTTGATGCTTTATTATTTATAAATGTTTGTTTCTAATCCACAATATTGAGTAAGGAGGTCAAAACATTGAGTAGCACGCCAAAATGCTAAGTTAATGAACCTTAAAAGACATGATATTTCAACTATTTTCTTAAAGCTTTTTTTTTGTTCAAGTATTTTTAGTTTTAAATCAAGATTCAAAACTCATGTGTTGCGTGTTGATAGTATCATCATCATAAGGCCAGTGGGGTGGTGCGTGATAGGGAGTCCTCCACGCGTGGAAGTCCACCAATTCCCACCGCCACCATCATATTCCACGAGTGATGAGTTGATGTCCGTGATAAATTCAACGAGTGATGGAAGTTGAGTGATAAATGGATGTGAGGGGGTGTGAGGGTTTATTGTTGGGTGTTGTGAGTGATGACCATTGCCACTAAAAAAGGTTGTGAGTGATGGAAAAATGGTTGATGACACAGCGGAACTTGATTGGGTGTTGTGAGTGATGAGTGATGACCACCCCCACCCCCCTAATACTCAGTAAATCCCACCAACAACAAAGCTAAGGTAGGGTCTGAGGAGAGTAAGATGTAGACAGTCGTACCTTTACACCATAGGAATAAAGAGACTGCTTTCGGTGAGACCCGCTGCTCGTGCATGTTGATAGCATGAGATGCCTAATTTTACAATCTTTTGTTGCAGCATCTGTTCTAAGTACCCCGGCAAGAATATTTCCGATATACTTCCCATTCGGCAACATGGCGACCGGCCATGTAGTCATCCTCTCTCTCTTGGCCGGAGTTGTCGGCTTTACAACTTCCGCCACTGGAATGAGTAATGCCGCTCAATGGAATGCTTCCGATCTATACGCAGCTTCGGCTTCTTCTCTAATCACTTGGTCACTCACAATGCTTGCCATGGGGTACAAACTTTATTATATCATTCTTAATATCATTTCATTTATCTAATTAATGATCATTAGTTGCAAACATAGTAATCATTAAACATATTGGCCTACACTAATTAGTTTAAATGTGCTAATTCTTAATATGTGTCTTCAGATTTGCCTGCAAAGAGATACATATCGGTTGGAGTGGGACAACCTTGGTACTACTATTTGATATTTGAAACAAAATTAAAATAGATTTATTTATTTGTTTTACCTTACAAATTTATAACACGATAACAACGTTGTTTGCAGCGCGCTCTAGAGGCCCTCTTGATAATTGTAAGCGGGACGCAGTTACTTGGCATGATCGCGATTCATGCTGGGATCGAAGCGTTGTCGGGGTATGGTGGGGGGCGAGTCTAAGTACCTAATAGTACATTTCATGGTGAAATAACCTAAATGTGTTGTTATACTTGTTTATTTTCGAATTTGAAGATTGGTTTTCTTCCTCTTCTCTTTTGTATTTATTCTTCAATTATTTTGGTGTAAAATTTGATTTGTTGATTGTTTATTTTTGCTTTTGATGATATATTAAAACAATGTATACAACTTTTATTCATTCATAACCCCTATTAAAGTGATTAGTTATGCAATATTAAGTTGTTTAAGGTAAAAAGAAAAATCTAGACTAATCAAACTAGCAAAAGGTAACAATGTATGAACACTAAAAATGTGTTCAATGTAAACTTTTGAACATGTATAAACCATTAGAAATGAAGGCTTGTTGGATTGGACTCTTTAGACTATTTAGAACAATGTTCTTCACTTTCTCTTATATTACTATATAATGCACTCATTAAGGTATTAAGAGGCATGTAAAACTCAAAGATGTAGTTTTAAATTCATCAAAATGAGCAAGAAAACTCAATCCTTTCTAAACGAGCAACAAACTTGACACATTCAGAAGAAAAGAAGTTACGAACGTAGAAGAAACATTCAAATCTAAGTCAAAAATGTGTTAAGTTACCTGGGGCGGCTCAACCTTTTTAGAGACCACTTGCGGCCTTTTCATATCTTTTCTTTGGTTGAGCCCCTCATGTGGCCTAGTCCAACTAACTGCAGCTAAATTAGTCTATTTTGTAGGCAAAAATCCCGATCGCACCCCCGGAAAATAATTCCTGGGTCCGCCACTGTGAATACCAGTATACGAATTCTTGCTCCTATCAAGATTTCGATTATGAAACCTTAGTGTGGCTTCTATTTCAGACTTCTTGTAGGGGATTTTGTCTACTAAAACACAAATCAATGAGCTTATGTTTAAAGTTTTCAAACTTTAAAATATACTCATACTGCATAATGCCAATGTTTAAGAAATCCACAACAACAATATATATTTAAAAAAAAGGGGGGGGGGGGGGGGGGGGGGATAAGGCAAGAATATTGTTTTGCATTCTCTATAAATCTATTTTCTAGATAAATTGCTAAATTGAATGGAATATTAACATACAAGAAGAACATGAATCAAACCTCAGATTCTTTTCACCAACCAATATATTCTTCTTGATTTTTTTCTACAGTAATACAAAAACCGTAAAAACACATGAAGTTACATAATCATGATATATTTGTTTCTTAGTCAAGTTTTATAAAAAAAAAACTGAGATTATATTTTCTTGCCATTTATTATAATCGGTTGCCTAAAAACATGAACATTCGTCCAAAAGATGAGAACGCGTGAGCATTGATACATATTACATGTAACATTCAAAAAATGTATAAAGCGTTAGTAATGAATGCGATTTAGGCCATTTAAGACAACATCCGACCACCATTCTTTGCCTTGTCTGTTATTTTATTTTATTTTTTAACGCAAATTTAGATCACTGACGGACCACTGGAATATCATCGTGCCACCAGCGGAACCACCCGATCATATCCATCTCCACTAGGCATAATGCCTATACACAAATTCTGGAGGAAACCCAATAAATATGTTGAATAAGAACACTAATAGCAAAATATGTGAATGAAACAAGCACTACACGAGTTTTGTCTGTCCGCATGCTTATCAAAATCTATCTGCTAAACATACGTTTTGTTTACGAGATAAGAATAAAAAGTGTTTCGAGTTGTGATCCATTTGAACAGCGTTACGCAAATCTAAATATCAAATAGTATCTTTCATGGTGAAATAACCTAAATACGTTGTTATGTTTTATTATTCTTCGGTTATTCTCGTGTAAAGATTGTGTTATTGATTGTTAATGTTTGATTTTGATTAAACTTCTATGTACAAACCCTAACAAGTGTATTCTTTCTTTCCATACCATTCTCTATGAGAAAAAAAAAAAAAAAAAAAACATGTTATGCTACCAATATTAAGCTATATCTTTAGTTCACTAATTTAATAAGGTATAAAAAAAATCTAGATTATGAACATAAAAAATGATCAACGTAAAATTTAACAAAAGACGTATAAAAAGTTTTATGTTCGTTTAGATAATGTTGATGGTTTTGTTTATGATATGAGAATAAAAAGTGATGCATGAGAAAGTTATTGCATAGGACATGACTTTCGATTACGTTGATGGAATAAGGAGGGATATTAATGTCAAAATAGATACACCATTATTGTTTCATGTATTTCTAGTTAGGAGTGTGTATGGGTCGGTTTTAGCTCAAAACCATAACCATAATCGAGATGTCAGCTAATAGATAATCATAGCCATAACAGAACAGTTAGGGTGGTTTCAGTTAAGCAATTTTGGAGGTTACAACGAGTCGGTTAACTGTGAATTTTGACCTAGCTAAGAATAGCTCAAAATAAAGTGATTGAACATTATTTGGGCCTCAAGGTTTGTACTTGAAATTTTACCATGGAATAAATTGTTATTACACAATTGTATATAATAATATATATTACATAGCATTAAAAAAATACATATATACTGTAATATATTATGTGTGTGTATAATCAGTTTGATTCGGTTTTGGAAGGTATGAAAACCTTGTTAACAGTAATTGACCCACCTGTTATTGATATTGTTCAGTTATATCGGCTTGGTTTCACTAATTAATTTGATTATGAGTCGGTTAACTTAGTTTTTTGCACACCCCTAGTTATAGCTATATTTATAATTCATCTCTATTTGTAACTAAGGTATATCAAATTAGAGTTTGATATTATTCTCTTAAAGAAGTATCTATCTATTATTTTGTGTTCTTTGTAAACTCTAAAGATAAGATTTTTTTTTAACAACATGCTTTTTCGTCTTTATATTCTTTGTAAACTCTAAAGATAAGATTTTTTTAACATGCTTTTTCGTCTTTATAGAGATAAGATTTTTTTTTAACATGCTTTTTCGTCTTTATAGCATATACAAGTGGGTTATACGCACACAAGACAGATGAATATTTAATAAATTTTATGTTGAAACGTAGAAAAAAAATAAGTGCATCGCAACAATATATTTGAAATTCATAAAACATTACATAGAAACAAAATATGTTACATTGATAAAAAAACCATAAAAACGGATACTGTCATACTGACACCGGTTCTAATAATACCTATACCAGTATCGGCGTTGTTCGGTTGGTATCGATTCGTTTTGTTTTGTTTCGTTACCGGTACATAGTTTATGGCACAAAAATATATTATTTTGAACACAACTCAGCTTGATATGGTATCGGTACTCCGTATAATTTACAATAGAAAAATTATTTTCAACGATTTTATTACACAAGATTTGTATGATATAATCCAAAAAGAAAATCGTGTTTTACCCATGTAATTAGGGGTGTAAACAAGCCCAGAGGCTCGAGAGCTACTCGTGATCGGCTCGGTTAAAAGCTCGAACGAGCCGAGCCTTAACGAGCCCGAGCTCGAGCCTGAAATAGAGCTCGTTTTGTTATCGAGCCCGAGCTCGAGCCTGAAATACAAAGCTTGTTTAGGCTCGCGAGCCTAAACGAGCCCATACAAAATTTTAATTTTTTAATATATAATATATTAATAAAGATGATAACATTGATGAGCCGAGCTAGAGCCGAGCTTTTGCTCGTTTAAGCGATGTTGAAGAGAGCTCGAGCCGAGTTTTTAGCTCGTTTAAGGTTGTTCTCAAAATAGTTCGAGCCGAACTCGAGCTTTGGGTTTTACTCGCGAGCCGAGCTCGAGCTCAAAGAAGTAGGCTCGAACCGAGCCGAGCTCGAGCTCGAGCTTCATAAAAACCTAACGAGCCGAGCTCGAGCCTGGTCGAGCTCGGGCTCGACTCGGCTCGTTTACACCCCTACATGTAATTCATTACTTTAAAAACATCAAAGTTCTTGGAGCAAGAGTTATGTTATTTTTGTTTTATTTTGTCTTCTTACTTTTTCATTATCTATACTCTATAATAAAAGAAACCAACTTTGGGACACTTGTCATTATTCTAGACCATCCTTAATTGTAAATAATTATTATTTAATTTAAATTATTAAATACCAATTAAATTAATATAAATCTTATAATCTCTAAATTATTTGCATAAACTTAAGTTTAAATCATAAACCTTATCCTTCACATTGAGTATAAAATATTCAATTCAATATATTAAAATCACCTATATCTCTAACGTTTCTTTTTTCTTTTTGAATATAAAATATCAAATTTAATTAATATTAAAAGATTTCATAAGACACATGACTTAATTAATTTTAGATTTTTATTTATTGTTGTTTAGTTTAATTTAAGAAACTATATACATAATTAGGTTCTTAGTTTTTTTTTCATTTTCTTAAATAATAGGCTATAGTCTTGTGCATTGTACGAACGAAATCAGTAATAAAAAACTGTTTATTTACGTTTTTTAAAAACAACAGATAATCATGTTTAAATTGTAAAGTAATTAAAAATATAATCATCATTATAAATCTAATATAACACTTTCGTAAAATCTATCTTTGGTAAGGTTTAAATAAAAAATATCATTATAACTTATAAATTAAAATGTTTAAGGTAAAAGTTGATTTTGTAGGAAGGTTTAGGATACCTAATCTAACAAAAAAATATTGGTTAGTTTAACATATATATTTAGAGGTCGAAAATTAAGGTAACTATTCTAAAATAAGAAATGTTCAAAATAAAAATTTATACCTAATTCTATTTTATTTTATTTCGGGTAGCTAAGATTTGAAGTTTAGTTATCGGAAGAAGTTATGTCTCAAGTGAAGTCATCTAGTGGCAATCCTCGCCTCATAACAAGTAATGTCGACAGTATCCATAGAAGGATAGAGATGTTCCAGAAGCAGTCTTAAGGAAAGTTAAGGGTTGTTTGGCAACTTCTGAATGGTTAAGTGTTGAATTAGTAAGAGGTCTGAACCATTAAGAGTCAGTATAATGTTTAACCGTTCAGAGGTAAATATCAGACCAATTCAAATTAGTGGTCTTAACCATTCAGACTATGTATAATGCTTAACCATTCAGACATTTGTTCACAAAACAAACAGTCTGAACCATTAAGTTATGAACCAGTAAGAGGTAAGAGGTCTGAACCATTAAGATCCAAACAAACAACCCTTTAGCCTATTTATGCCAAGGCAGGGGAGTAACTGGTTAGCAATGAGTAAGAGAACGAATTCCCCGTCGAGTCAGTTGACGAGAAAGTTTCTTAACTATTTATTATTTGTCTTTATAATATTTAATTTATGAATATTTCTTTTCTTTAGTATTTCCTTTTCAATGTTTTTATTATTTTTTTGCTTATTTAATAATTTAATATTTTATTGACTTAATCCCGTGTAATACACGGGATTCTAACCTAGTTTTTTTATATAAAAGACTAATCCCCATTCTCCCAACTAAATTTTGTTCTTTCGATGCAAAACGGGTTGGTCGGCCTGCCACCAAACTAGCTCTTGAAGTGTTGTCGCTTTTCGTGTGTTTTTTTTTTTTCCTGAATTAGGCCCAAAATCAGTCCTTCTAAGGGTTGTTTTATTTTTTTTCTTTATTTTTTTAATAGACATGTAAGTGATGAATTAGTGCTCTAACACTAGTTATAAGCCTAATACTCAAATAAAACAAGCACTACACGAGTTTTGTCGACGTGTTTATTGATTTTTATCTGCTAAATATACGTTTGTTGGTGCTAAGAGAATAATAAGTGACACATGAAAGAGTTATTCACGTACCGCATGATAAAAATAAATACACAATTTCTAACTATATCCGCTTAAACAAATATGTATCTATTAATTGTGTTCTTTGACGATAGATGGTGTTCCTTATTCATTTTCATCATACTATATTTCTTGAACTTGTGTAGTTTTTTTTTTTTTATATATAACAGAAAGTATAATAAATTTAAATTCACAATAAGATAGTAATTTATTTTAAGTAAACCTAATATTAACATGGTAAAAAAATTATTTGATTCCGAATATGCACCTCACAACCGCCACTACGATCATCATAGCGGCCACAACCACCATTCTCATCACCATTGGCCGTCATGAAAACATATACGAAGTATTGGGTTAGAATCAAATATAAAGTCTTCTAAAAATAAGAAGTCGTAAGAATGGTATCAAACGGACTCCAATTAACCTCATTCAAGCGGCATTGAAGCCGTCTTATCGAACTCTACGATATGAGATTTTAGTAAAATGGACTCACTTGGAGATAACAAGTTAAAATGATTTCATTTTTTTAACTCAAACATGTAATTCATTACTTTGAAAACTCAAAGTTCTTCGAGCAGATTTAAATTAATTTTGTTTTATTTTATCTTAGGTTTTCATTTTTAATATATAAAAAAGAGAGAAAAATGTCCGGATAGTCCCTGTGGTTTCACCTTTTTTCACCTATAGTCCCTATCTTTCTAAAACTACTTGAATAGTCCCTGTGGTTTCCATTTTTGTTCTCCGATAGTCCTTGGGTCTAACTTCAGTTACTTTTCTCTGTTAAAATGATGTGAAATGACAAAAATACCCTTTTCTTAAAATGCCAAACCATAGGGACTATCCGGGCATCTTCTTCATTTTTATTTATAAAACCCCACCACCACACTTCATCTTCAACCTCCACCCACCATCACCCTCCTCCACCCTCCACCATCACCCTCCTCCACCCTCCACCATCACCGCCGCCCCGCAGACGCATTTAAAAGATACCCAATCTGAGTTTTGTGAATCTGAGGCATCGGATATGGGCAGATATAGTGTCGAAGGGGCTCAAAGTTTAAAAAACGGAGATATAAACTCATTCGAATTGAGAAAAAAGCTTTGAGTTCGGTTTCAGTGGTAATAGAAGACTTTGCACGTCAAAGGCCTGGTTGGCCACTACTTCGGGCCAATGGTGTGTTGACCCCATCAGCAAGGGAGGCTAGAAAAATGTCGGTGGTCAAGTGGGTCATGAACCTGCCAAACCGGTCTGCACCAGGAACGCCAAGGACCACTTCTTCATCTAGCACTGAAGTTAGCCCCAAGAGTTTGGGATCTGATTCGAGATCTGAATGCAGCATATTTACAAATACAAGTAATGAAAGTAACACACCAAAGAACCATGAGTTGCCTGAAATCTTGAACCTTTTACTTAAAACTAACTCGGAATCATGCCTGCAACCTCGGAGCTCGAAGTCGCAGGAGAATCTAGGTGGTGTCGGAAAAAAACCAAGCTCGCCGGAGAACCTGCAAGTGGCCGGAACACCGCCGGAGTAAACTGCAATCGCTGGAGCTTGAGTACGTCACCGGAACTTCGCCAGAAAACATGGTGGCTCGACCGTGTTTGCGTCTGGAACTGATCTGAGGACAAAGGACTCGAGAATCACAACTGAACGGACCACCGCCGCCGTGGGCGGTGCTGCTGCTGTCGGTGTCTACTGTGGCGGTGATGGTGGAGGGTGGAGGAGGGTGATGGTGGGTGGAGGTTGAAGATGAAGTGTGGTGGTGGGGTTTTATAAATAAAAATGAAGAAGATGCCCGGATAGTCCCTATGGTTTGGCCTTTTAAGAAAATGGTATTTTTGTCATTTCACATCATTTTAACAGAGAAAAGTAACTGAAGTTAGACCCAGGGACTATCCGAGAACAAAAATGGAAACCACATGGACTATTCAAGTAGTTTTAGAAAGATATGGACTATAGGTGAAAAAATGTGAAACCACCCCAACTAAATTTTGTTTTATTCTAGCTCTTGACTTGAGGTGTTGTCGCTTTTCGTGTGTTTCCTTTTCCTGAATTAGGCCCAAAATCAGTCTTTTTATGGTTTTTTTTTCTTTCTTATGAGATAAATTAAATCATTTTATATGTGTAATTTACTAATTCATGCATACTATTTGTTAGATTTTCTTTCAAAAGTTAAAGTATGACCTATATATTAACGCTTTACTTTATTTTTTCAAGCATGTAAAATTGTTTTTTAGGATCTAAAATTTTTAAAATTATAAAGCGAGAGAGGTTTATACTAAGAATGTTAAATGGGTCATATTTAAAGGTTACAGAATAAAACCTACATGAACCAAAATATTAAAAAAAAAAAAAGTTAAACATGGATTTTCAAAATTTTACAATAAAAAATTAGAAATTAAACACATTAATAGACACACAAATTGTATTAATCTTAATCAAGTTGCATAAAAAGTTGAGATTATATTTTCTTGCCTTAAATTATAACTTAGGGTGAAATTTTTGCATGAAACAAACCTAATATGAAATATTAAGTTTTGGGTTTACTCTAAAAGTGTCCGGGTCCGTTTCAAGTTTAAGCCGCATGCACATTTAACTAATCGGGTCATGTTCGTGTCCCAGTAGGTTCACGGGTTGACCCATTTAACTCATTTATTTACTTTTTATTATTTTGAAATTTGTGATTTATGTAAAATATGTTATATAATTTTCTTATGTCAATTTTAAATGTTTAAAAACAAATTGGCATAGTCTAAAACATATTCGCCACTTAATAAATTAATCATAAAAGTTACAAGTAAAACCGGAACTTTAAAGTGTCAAAAAAAATCTTTTTCGTTAAATGAGTTTTTTTTGCGTGTCATCCCACGAACACATGTCTCGTCCTCAGGTTTATGTGTGTGACACGATGGATTCGTGTCGTGTTTGTGTCTGGTCAACTTGTTAACACAACCCGTTGCTTAAAAACATAAACTTGAACATTAGACAAAATATACAAGATAATATTTTGCTCAATTAAAAATAAATCACCTGAACCTTTTCAATCAATAAAAAGAAACCAAAAATAAGACAAAAAAAAAATACAAATAAATGTTTCCAATAACTACTAGAAATTATTAAAAATCTTAAAAGGGGTGAGCACGATTCGTTCAGCCAGAAACGATTAACACCTTAAACCAAACCAAACCATAACCGAACCATATTATCTATTATTCCAACTCGTTTTTGTTTTTGTTTTTCCACTACGATCCGGTTCTCTCAATTCTCTACTCATTTTTCCACGCAAACACAACCAACGAAAACCCGAGCCCCGACTGCCCAACATCTTTACCCACAGGACCCGACCAACTCATCGCGGGTTGACCCGAACCCCACAATCTTTCGGCCGAAAGACAAGTTTGAAACAAAAACACTGCATTCCCCATCACCTTCCCAAAAAACCAACTATAAACATCCCAATAAACTTCAACAGGCAACCCATCAACCAAAACAGTATAATTCCCTCTAAACTTCCATTGCAGCCTCTTAACTTGCATCACCATTTTACCGTCGATTCGGATCGAAAGAAACGGATCATCACTACCAACTTGATCACACTCAATCAAGATCTCATGAACCTGACCCTTCCCACAAAACTGAGCACTTGTTGCATACACTTTCTTACCAAACACATGCTCAGTTTTTGAGACAAAAACAGTGTTTGGTACACAAGTTATTGAATAATTCATCTTTTTGTACACTTCTTGATCCATATCTCCTAACACCAAGATCAGTTCTTGATTGATTGTGACTGCAAGATAGAATCTTTCAATGGGTTCAGGTGAAGAAGGTCCATATTTTGCAGCTGAAAGATCCCATAAAATGTTGGTGGAAATAGGGCCTGTTTGGAGGGTTTTGGACCCTTTTCTTTTGGAGAATAAGTTTGATTTGATTTCATGTTTTGAGAATGAGTTGTTGGTGGGATCATTGATTTGGACAAAAAGACTCTGGCCCATTAAGGTTTTGGTCCATGTGATGGTGATGATGAAGCAAGATGAGCTGTGGAGTTTGCAATGGTAGACACAAGTAACAAGATTTTGAGTGTTTTTGTTTGTGGTGGTTGTTTGGGTAAGAATATTAGTACCTGAAGAAGAAGAAGCTGCATCAGCAATTTGAACACCATTTTCTCCAAAACAAGAAGGGAAATCTACCATTTTTGTTTGTTTTTTTACCTTTTTACCCTTGGTTTTTGAACTGGGGTGGGGTAAAGTTAGGGGCTTTTTGGGGAAACAAGAAAAAGCTGCAAAAAAAAAATTTTTTTTTTTTGAGAGAAGGGTTTATGGGTGTAAAAGACTCAAGATTTGTTGAATGGTATAGGCATTGGGTGCTTGCTACATAGGTTTTTAAAGGATTTGTGGGTTAGAAGAGGTCAAGATTTGTTGAATGAAACATGAAGCTTAAAGGGGGGTTTACAAAAGGCCAAAAGGGGGGTTAATGAAATGGGAATTGTGTGCATGAAGCTAAAATGGAATTTTGAGTGATCTCAAAAGGGTTAAAATTTATTGAATGAAATGTGCATTGGTGTAAATTGTGATTAAAGAAGGATTTATGGGTTTAGTTTAAAAAGGTAAAAAAAAAAAGATTCAAGATTTCAAGCTTTGTTGAATGAAATGGGCATTGAAGAAGGATTTATGGGTTCAAAAGGGTAAAAAGATTCAAGATTTCAAGATTTTTTGAATGAAATGGGAATGGTATGGAATACATGAAACTTAAATTGGTAAAAAGGTTCAAGATTTCATGATCTTTTGTACCCAAAATAGCTTCTTTACATAAGAACCAGGATTTGTTGAAGTGAGAAATGTGCATGAAAGCTCAAATTGGTAAAATGGTCAAGATTTCTTTATGTTTTGTGAAGAATGCTTTCCATGACTGAAGAAATGGGATTCATTCAGAAAAGGACAACAGCTTTTCTGTGCTCTCTCTCTCTCTCTCTCTCTCTCTCTCTCTCTCATACACAATACACAAGGGGAGAGTAAGGAGGGAATTGGAATGAGTGTGCCCTTTCATGCTGAGGGACCTTTTTTTATGACTGACCTTTCTTTTTTGGCACAATAAATTGTGTTTTCTCAACAAGATCTTTGCTTAGGAATGTAAACAACAATGATGAAAGCATGTTGCTCATAAAGAGGTGAGTTTTCCTTTCTTTATTACAACTTTAGATCAAACTTTGTGAAGATGATTATATTGTCTCAAGCAAACTTGTAATGATGTTATCAAACTCTTTGTAGGTGGTCTTTTCGAGTTTAATCTATATTCTATAATGTGATTTAACAAGCATATTTGGTAATTTTGATTTTTGAAGTTAGAAAGCATATTATTAACGATGATTTGTTGATTTATAACGAGTTACATAAATCTTGTTATGGAAACGGTCCATACTCCTGTGTATAGATTAAACATGTGTGTCCGCGTGCACGCGTGTGTAACACAGGAAACACTCGTGTTTTCCGTCGCCTTTCTACAAAATCTCACCGCCTCTTCTCTTATGTAAACACACACGTGCGCTAATAAATGTTATAGATTTTGAGTGTTCTTGTGGAACAAAAATTTTTTTATTTCTCTTACATCAACAACCCTTAACCAATGACCGTTTAAAAGTGCAACATGTCTACCAATTCGATAATTTATAAAACGAGGCCTACCAATACCACGAGTTGCATGAGTAGTTGATCTAGACGGTGTAAGCTAACCACGAGCATCTATTGATCTAGTAATTTGAAAAACTTCCCATATCACTTGTCGATAATTTATAAAACGAGGCCTACCGGTACCACCAATTGCATGAGTAGTTGATCTAGACGGTGTAAGCTAACCACGAGCAACTATTGATCTAGTAATTTGAAAAACTTCCCATATCACTTATAGGGTACATCACATCCTAAACATGATTACTTTTATGATATTCTCTTTTTTGGTAATAATTTAGTAATATAATTTATAGTGGTAATAATTTAGTAATATAACTTATAATAATAATAATAAATGAAAAGTTAACATTTTAAAATATTTTACACTCTTGCTTTTAAATTTCACTGTTTGTGGATTACAACCACAACTAAACAACCAAAAGTAGGGCCAATTCTTCCAAGTACCATTCTCGTTAGAACCAAAACAATACCAATCAAATTACCCTCGCATTGTGTTGAGGAATTCGGAAAATCGTTGCCCGCTTTACCTCTCCTTATGTTATCATACAGGAGCAGATATAGCTAATAAATAGGGGTAGCCCCCACTACCACTTAACGCTCTAACGTTTTTTCGATTTTGTTACTCTTTTTTTTTTTAAACGTTGCCCCTATAAGAATTTTCTAGATACGGCGTTGTTATCGTACTTATGCAATTTAAGTGAAAGGTTAAAAAAGTATAGTTTTTGAAACATATATCCATCAAACCTTTTTATACATGTTTGACCTCATGATCCATAAACAAATAAGCTAATGTTTTCATGATGAAACCTTTTTTTGTTGTGTATTATTGTACTACTACTAGAGAAGAATAGTGTCTACACAACAAATAATTATAAGTGGACAACCTTACACTCATCTCCTACATAGAGGACAAAAGAATGCATGAGATAAAAGAATAAACTTGTCGAACTAAAATTATCTATGATTTACACATTACTATTTATGTGTGCACATTACTTTTGCTAATTTAATGAGAGGTCTACTTATTTCAATGTGTTATACAATTATACAGGCACACATGACTCAGACTCACTTACTGATGAGACCATTGTTGACCCCCCCCCCCCCCCCCCTCCTTCCATAGTTGGTATAAGTGAGTCGCGCTACTCATAATTTACACAAACTTGGAATGCAAAAACGAATCACGAATTGTGTACGTTTATGGTCAATATCAACTAATATTAATCAACTATCCTTAATATGAATGGTCAATTTATAACTAAATCCGACACACGCATTTGTTCTATACTCCTAATTCTATCTATATATGAAATTGCCGGCACACACAAGCATGTTATGTAACCGTCTTTGTTTCTCTTACATTAGTCCATTACTTATGATTATCTTTTACGTATCATTTATAAGTGTATTATCTGGTTTTCACGTTTCAGTTTTGAAAAATGCGTACTCTATAATGGATAGTATCACACCTGCGAACTCCATAATCGGCACGTTTGCCGAGGCAAATGTGAGAGAAAAAAATATATTATTTATTTTTAAGAGAAGAAAACACATCGATAGCTTTCTTATTTTTGAAACAAGATTGTTTTTTCTATTGTAGTAACTTCAATTAAATTTTGATCATTGTGCTCGGAATTTAGACGTCTCCATACCATTTTTGAATAATCGCTATGAAAATTCTAGAATTTTTTTCACATTATTCAGTCCCTTTGGAAGGACTTCATGAATCATTCATTCTAACCGAAGCAAGTCAGCCGGTTTTACCTGCTTGAGATCTATACCTTCAATTTGATGGTTTAACGAAGTTCCAAACATTCGAACTGGCCGTTTAACATTTATTATTTATATTTTGAAACTTCTAGTTATTTATAATTTGAAATTTTTCAACAAAATAATGTTTTTGGTAACTAAAAATAGGGGGAAAATGGTTCAAACCCTTAAAATGAATTTTTAAACTATCAAAATGGTAAAATCATCTAATTTACCCAACCCGGTCAGTTTGATTAGTCGTTCCTTAAAACCGTGATTAGCAACTCGACATAAAACTTTCTTCAAAATCGTTGATGGCCGTTATAGTAAAGGTGACTTAATAGGAGATAAGTAATCCTACAAGATGGTATAGGATAAATTAGGAGTAGGTTAGTTTGCCTTTCAAAAAATAGTGGAGCATGAGAAGCTTATCGACGTATTTATGTTGCAAATGGTATCAGAGTCAAGAAAATGGCAAATGTGACACCCGAAAATGATGTGAATGGTGATGAGAGCCGTGATCAAGATGATTATAACCAAAAAGCTACGAAGACTTGAGGCACATCCAAGGACACAATGGCACGTTACAAATGTAAAGGCATCCGTGTCAAAGTTGAAGGCACTAACCAAAGTCTACACCGACTAGATGTGTTAGAACACGTAGTTTGCACATCTAAGAACCACCTTAAAAGTGTGCTCAATGTGCTAAGTGGTAACCTAAGGCATTAGATCCATGTCTTAAGACATGTGCTTATGGGTGAGATCTTTAAAATGTGTGGTGAAGTGGAAGATGAGATCTCCATCCACAAAAGCTTCACACAACTGTAAAGTCTCCATTAGAAAAGTTCCCTAAAGCAATACATGTTTTAATAAGCTACCAATATAAATAGAGGTAGTTAAGTTAGACACAAATAACATAAAAAAGCATATTGTAAAGCTTCCATTATAAAAGTTTCTTATAGCAAATACAAGTTTGTTCATATTATTTTGTGTTCCTCTTTAGTCGCTTAACTCGTTACAACTTGCACGTAGTTAGAGCCAGCGTGGGCCGTGTGCAGGATTGTAGGGTGTACGACTGCACACGACCCACTCTCTCATAGGCCCAATTTTTTTATATATTGTTTTCTAAAACAAAAGCCCATTATTACATGTAAAACCCAACTTAAAAAGTAACAAAACAAAAGTCTATTTAGTTTTGGCTCATTTAGGGACATATTTAAAGTCTTATTATTTATTTATTTTTATATAAGTTCTATATTCAGTGACCCAGTTTTTTACTCGTGCAGGGCTCTAAAGGCCCTCCAATTCCAGGGACGGCCCCGCAAGTAGCAAGACTGACTTGGTGGAAACTAAGTATCAAACGAGAAGCTTATCAAGATAGATCCGTGGAATAAAGATGACTAGAGTTGAAAAAGAAAAGGCTAATGATACCTCTCCATCTTAAAGACCAATTCTTATTTCAACTGACCTGTTTTACACTTTCTTGTTGGAAATTATTGCATGAAAGCACATACTTTGTCATCATCTATGCATTTTTTTTCTTTATCCATTCAAACTCATCATCTCTCTTCATATTTCAAACAATGTTGTTAACTGAACAAACACAAAAGAAAAGAAAAGCTGGCCAATAACACTTGAAAGGCAAAATGACCACTTTTCCCCCTCTATTTACTACTACTTAATAAACACCATCATTCAATATTGTCGACAACTCTAAGTCAAAAAGCAAAATCATAAAAATCAGACAAGCTTTATTTTTTCAAAAGTATATTGTCTTTACCTTGACAAGAATTTGGTCATATATTCTCTAGATTTTGTTCATTTGCTATGTCAACAACATCAAAATCGCAAAATACACATAAAAAACAGTTGATTTCAATATTCGTGATGTGTTTGTATAATTTTGCCGGGTTTTTCAGCTTCTTGCTGGCCCTTTCTATATTTATATAGAAGCCTCGCCGTTCAAAGAAAAACATAAAAAACGAATTATAAATGAGTCAAGTGTAACAACCTGTATTTTTGGCTACGTTATTTTCTTTTCCATTGTACTTGAACCGATCTTTCATCAAATACACGCTTCACATTTTCTTTTATTTCATTTAATTTTCTTAGATGTATAAAATTGGCATCAAATAAATATTAGTAAAAAAATACAAGCTAATTCTATTTTATAAATAATTTAATAACTAGTTTTTTTATATATATAACATTTGTCAAATTAAAAAGAAATATTTATAAATAAAAAGAAACAAGTTTTATATAAAAGAAGTAATTTTCTTTCCTTTTTTTTGAGGACTAAACTGTATGTGTGTCCTTCAAATATCACTTAGTTGTTATTATAGCATGAAAAAGGATGTTACTATTATAAAAAAAATACTCCACATTTTGAATTCTAAATAATGGCAATATATCATAATACTAGTTATCATTTACTGGGTTGAGTTATAATACAAAGTTTTTAAAAATAAGAAGGGTAAGAAGCCACCAGAGAGTGACAAGTGTCCTAGGAAGAATTAAATGGAAAGGGTAATTTTGTCTACAAGAGGAAAGAGAATATGCACATGCAAGTCACATGTTATTTCCCCCCCAATTTTTAAACGTCCGTAACTTTTTTATACATCATTTGTTTTTAAAAAAAATTATACCATAAAATCGAGCGTTTTTTTATCTTTAATATGAGTACCATATTGTTATATTTTTCAAAAAAAATTCAAAAACCCAGTTGCATATTACACAATGGACATGATGTAAAACACAATGTAAAGTAGATCAAAAACACAATCAATAACAACAGATAAAGACACAATGGACAACATACTAAAACACAATGACCATAACGTATAACACAATGGCGATAACATATAACACAATAAGTATCAGACTAAATAAAAACACAATTGATGACAACAGATAAAAGACACAATTAATTACAACAGATAAAAGACACAATGGAGAGCAGATGAAGACACAATGGAAAACAAACTAAAAACACAATACACAACAAACTAAAACACAATGAAAAAAGATAATGAAAAAATTGAACAAATTATTAAAACACAATGAATAACATATTAAAACACAATGAATAACATATTAAACACAATGACCTGAACTAATAACACAATTTATTGAAAACCCAGATATAACACCATCTTCATTGTGTCATATATTGTGTTATAGGTTCTTATAAAAACGCAATTGATAGAACCCAAATTAACATTGTGTTATAGGTTTTGATAATAACACAATGTAAAGTAGATCAAAAAAACACAATCAATGACAACAGATAAAGACACGATAGACAACCTACTAAAACACAATGAGCATAACGTATAACACAATGGCGATAACATATAACACAATAAGTATCAAACTAAATAAAAACACAATTGATGACAACAGATAAAAGACACAATTAATGACAGCAGATAAAAGACACAATGGAGAGCAGATGAAGACACAATGAAAAACAAACTAAAAACACAATACACAACAAACTAAAACACAATGAACAAAGATAATGAAAAAAATTGAACAAATTATTAAAACACAATGGACAACATATTAAAACACAATGAATAACATATTAAACACAATCACCTGAACTAATAACACAATTTATAGAAAACCCAGATATAACACCATCTTCATTGTGTCATATATTGTGTTATAGGTTCTTATAAAAACACAATGGATAGAACCCAAATTAACATTGTGTTATAGGTTTTGATAATAACACAATGTATAGAAACTCTACTGACCAAAACCCAGTTAAAAGACACAATGACCTGAACCTTTAACACAATGCAATAAAAAAACCCAGTAAAAATGAAATTTTTTATTTTATTTTTATATGATAATATGATACTCATATTAAAGATAAAAAAACACTCGTTATTATGGTGAAATTTTTTTTTAAAAAAAATGTCGTATGAAAAAGTTATGAACGTTTTAAATCGATGGGGGAATTGGCATGTGCCTTGCATGTGGAGAGAGAAAATCCATAAATATAGGATTCCCTTTATGCCCTTCTATTATCTTCTTTTCCCTACAATTAATCTCAACCCTCCAAATCTAAGATCAATGGACTAGAATCCTTCTTACCCTTATTTATTTTATCCTTTGTATTTGATCCTAACCCGTCATTTACAAGCGATATTCGCAGTTTGTATGTTTTAGTTCAATTAAAGAAGTAAATTTATAAATTTATTAAATTCCCCATTTTTCCCAAAGCCCCAAATTAGTCTAGAAGCTTAAATACAAACTCGATTATTAAACGATATTCCATAAACTTCAATACGATTACTCTTTGGGATTCTCCCCACATCTTCAATACAACTAGCTTGTGTGATTATTTGCTTGCTAAGGTGAGTTACATAGCTCTTTTCTTTAAACTTTTGGGTGAAACATATTACTTAAACTTATCAATTATCTATGGAGAAAAATGCCCAGATAGTCCCTGTGGTTTCGCCTTTTTTCACCTATAGTCCCCAACTTTCTAAAATTACCTGAATAGTCCCCAACTTTTCATTTTTTGTTCCCGGATAGTCCCTGGGTCTAACTTCAGTTTGTTTTCTCTGTTAAGTGGGTGTGAAATTACCAATTTACCCTTAATGTAAAAACAAAACAAAACAAATTAATTAACTCTTCCCTCCACCTTCAAACCTACAACCCTACAGAACCTGCAATCAACTCTTCCCTCCACCTTCAAACCTGCAACCCTAACTCCACCAACAATGGCGTTTTTCGATCTCAACATCCCCTACACCAATTCACCAAACCAAACCAAACCCCTACTAACAACAAATCCAAAATTAAAAAAGGGATAAACCTCTGCAAATTTCTTTGGAAACATCAACAAATCAAATTCCAAATCCGTTTCAATCAAAATCGAAATTTGCGATTAGATTAACAGAGGAAACAAAGAAATGACACACCAAAACATGTATATATGTCCGGCACTAGCCATTCCTCAAGAGAAGCCATAATATTTGAAGAGTGGTCAACCCAAAGACAGGAACTACCTCTGAATCGAATATACATACAGATTTATACATACGCAATAAATCCACCTATCACCTATTCTTCTTGTAGTAATTAATCATCCAGAAACTACCTCTGATTCAAACGCACACTCTCATCTTCTTCGCTACCACCTACAACCAGAGACTGAACTTAAACCCGTTCACAACAATGGCATCTGTGATTTTGAGGAACACCACCGCATCTTCATCGCTAATCACTGTCAACGACCACCCTCCACCTTCCACCATCATCAAGCTTCAAACCCGAAACAAAACCACAAAAATTTCCATGATTCTGGTTTATCCAAAACCAACCAAATCAAAACACCAGTGACATCATAACAAGCAACGAATCAACCATACAACAAAACCAGTGACACCGGTTGTTCTGGTGACATTCCGATCTACCTTTTTCGAAAAACGATCAGAGCAGCCACCGCAGACGGCGGTGTTGCTGCCGGATCTCCCTCTCTCTGTCTTCGATCTCCACCGCTCACTCTCTCCTTCGAACAGTCTCTCTCTACAATCAGAGGTGTGTGTGAACTGGTACATAAAGGTGATGAAGATTGCGGGGGTGGTGATGATGGCAGAAGTGGTGGTTGTGGCAGGGGTAGTTGTGACGATGGTGGTGGTGGTCGGTGGTGATGGCTGCGGTGGAGGTGATGGTGGTACCAGGGAGAAAGAGTAGGGAGAGAGAGAAAGGGAAAACTGGTGATGGTGATTTGGTCATCGGTCGGAGAGAAGAAAAGGGGAAAGGGAAAGGGGTGGGGGTGGGTAAAAGGTTAGGTTTTTTTTATTAATTATTAAGGGTATTTTTGTAATTTCACACCCACTTAACAGAGAAAACAAACTGAAGTTAGACCCAGGGACTATCCGGGAACAAAAAATGAAAAGTTGGGGACTGTTCAGGTAATTTTAGAAAGTTGGGGACTGTTCAGGTAATTTTAGAAAGTTGGGACTATAGGTGAAAAAAGATGAAACCACAGGGACTATCCGGGCATTTTTCTCTTATCTATGTTAACTTTTATCTCTATACTACTTGTCTTAAACATAACTTTAGGAGCCTACATAACTTAATACAATCATTAACTTCGGCCGAGCCCACTGTAGTAGATTATAGCGCTACTATAGGCCTGACAAACCCATCCCCGTATGGATCTAGGGATGATTAAAACAGCAACATCCACAAAAGTTAACTTTTCGCAGTTCCTTCAGTCACAAGGTTTGATTGTGCGCCCCATTTGTTCCTAAGTCTTGTTTTCACGAGATAGTTCTATATAAAACTTGTTCCTAAGTCTTGTTTTCACAAGATCTAGATAAAACTTGACATGCTACTTGCTTATTTTAGCAAACCTTGTATGCTCACCAGCTTTTCGAAGTTGACGCTTTATTTTCCACATGTTTCAGAAAACAATGCATAATGATTGCCACGATATCACATCTAGGATGCTTTGGAACTTAGAATAATTTTAACTTGATCTAGTTATTTTGTTTGAACAATTTGTTTTCCTTGTATGGATTATCTTTAAATTGATTATTGAAATATTTAATTTTTTAGTCAATCATGAGCAATTGAGCAATCTATTTACGTGACGCCCTGACGTTTCCGCCGTCATCGGTTGGGGTGTTACATCAAGCCAATCTACTCAAACTCGACTCGCCAGCTTAAATTGATAGCGATATTAGCATTCATATATTTATATATAAACATAAAATAGTTAAAAGACATAATAAGGGAATCACGCAAGACCTTTTAGAATTGCTCACAAGTTAAGCTCAAATTCTGCACAAATAATACTTGAATGAGTCCAGTTAAAACTTTATTAAGTTGAACAGGCTTAACTCTGCTTTACACTCCTCAAAGTCAAGAAATCATGTTAGCAAAGAGAGAGCAAATTGAAACGAAACATAGTTATAATTACTATTGCTTTGTAATATTTGGTTGTGATTCAAGCTTCATGTACTATGTTCGTATTACTTATTTACTTGAATTGGAAAAAAAATACAAAATACAGAAAAAAGGTGTAATAATTTATGTTTGATGTTAACACCTCATTATGTTAAGTAAAACACTAAAACTATATTGTTATTGTAATAGTTAGGGGTGTGTTCAAAGAGATTTGGTCCAGCTTTGACTTTGAGCACTAAGCGAAATCAAAGTTATCGATAAAACAAAAAAGTTTTTGAAAACCATTTAGCTTCTGTTAACCGAGTATTAGGCTGGAGGGTGTGGTTGGAGCCCCCTAGGGGCTTTATCAGGCCATGTCAACACCACCTAGGATCCACCTCAGCCATGGAGCCCCCTTTAATTTGCATGGTGTGGATAGAACCCCCTATTAAACAAAATAAAAAAAAAAAGATTTCATTGGTTTAAATCAAGTGGGCCAACTATCAAAACCAAGAAATAGTTACTACTCATCTCCTATCTTTGAATATGTTGCCCCGACCGAACTTGTGTACCTTATTTCGTTTAATATGTCAAAAAAACAAGAAAATCATTCTACAGACCGAAACCATTAGAAAAGTGGAGAGACTGATTTGATCAGTTTAAAGATGCAAAATACAGAATAAGGACACTATAAGTTATATAACAGTTGACCTTCAATCAGCAACATCCATTCAAAACCATGAAGGCAACAGCAGAGAAAGCCATGTAGTACACCAGATCAACAGCTATATCTACATAAAGAAGATGATCGATATAAAGAAAAGAACACTAGCAGAGAAAGGCCATATTTTTGTAATTTATATGAAAATGGTGAAATGGTTGGTGTTAATGAATACATTCGGTTTGCTGCCTACATACATTATCTCTATATCTTAATGTTTAATCATATTTTACACATTATTGTGAATGAAAGTAAACAAAAAAGACTAAGTGTCATGTGACCCAACCTGCTGTTTTATAATACAATCTACATTAAACAGCAAGAAGAAAACAGAATTTCTAAGCAAACAGCTAAATGGCCATCTAAACATGCATTTGATGGAGATTATACACCTAATACAGCAATTAAAAGATTGATCAAACACCTTTCCAACACTACACGAAACAGGCCTCTTCTTTTGTTATGTTCTGTTCAGCCGTTTAAACCACTGTTGTTAGCCACTTAGCCTATTAGCGAGTTATCTTTGTGCTTATATAGTGTGTCTAATCTCATAAGTCATAGCATGATAGGCGTGTTAGGAGTTGAGACTTTTCGAATGTTTGGGAATTTGGGATTGTTTCTTTCTCTATTGATTTCAGTTGTTTGTGAAATGGACACTGCTGATGATGCAGGTGCTTGTTCCAATTCTACCAATTCATCAAATACGGTAGAGACCCGGTTAATTTCTGTATTTGATGATTCAGATTCTATACGTTAATGTTCTTTTATTTAAATAAACAATCAGGAACAAGCTTCTCATTCAATCATTTACGTTGAAGAGTGTTCAATACATTGTTCATTCATGTAGGTATATTTTAACTTTATTACTTTCTATTGACTATGTTTTTTATATTTTCTATAGGCTATTTTTTTAGTATTTTATATTTTTTTTCATGTATGTTTGTTCGTTTTTGTGTAAATACAAACATATCGTCTTACCGAACGAGCGCGAACAAGAAAATGTGTTTGTTTAAGCGTTTGTGTTCATTTGTTTGTTCGGTTGAACTTAAACGAACAAACACAAATAAGCCCACGTTCGTGTTTACAACCTAATAACCTATGCATGAGTATGAGTTAGATATGATTTCACATGTACGTTCATGGTATACATGCAATTACTACCATCCATATACATACACATACAGACACAAATGCATAAGACTTCACTATTCAGTCCCTGTTTTCGGTCTGTACGGCTAGTTTTTTTTTTTTTTTTTTAATGTTACACTTGAAGGTTGCAGGTACAAACTTACAATGAAAATCATTACTATACAACTAAGGTTGCCATTACATGTCGAATGATTGACATAGACATGTAGACGTATGTATTCGTATGATCGTGAAATTGTACAAAACAAATAATACTAGAAACAAACATGTCCCACAATCCAAAAATTAAGGTAAGCAAGTCATACTCTGTTCACATGGTACATTCTATTACTCAATGCAAAATGCTTTTAACAAATGATGCCACAAAACAAGTAAGCCAAATGAAAGATAACATACCTTGCAATCAAGCATCAGGGTCCTCGGTTGCTTTTCCACCAAACGGATCATGAGAAGGGCCTGTCTCTTCTCCAATGTGACGTTGCACCAACCGCTGCAAGTCAGCCATGACTTTCTGTTCACGCTTTGCTTTTTCTTCATAGTTAAACATGGCTAAAGCCCGCTTATCCTCAGCACTATAGACTTGATTTTCTTTCCTGATACGAATTGCATTCATTCTTTGATGCCTACTACCACTCATAACATAACCAAGATCTTCAAACTTGCTAATCTCATCAGCCGAAAGACCAACTTCTCCTCTACGAGGAATACGTTTCCCTTGCTGCACATACTGTGCAATAGCATCACCTTCACCGGGCCTCAATGCACCACCATAGCTAATATGCCCTTCAGCTCTTGGTAACGGCATCGGTCCCACCTCTGGTTCATCATCCAATGCAAGCTTCTTTTTTGACTCCATCATTTCTTTAAACATGAGCATCTCACTATCGTTTTCTGTTTTCTCCAAATCATCCGCCTTTGGTTTAATTTTGTTTTCATTTGCAGGATCTGAATTATCGTCTGATGCTGAACTCTCACTACCTTTTTCACTCCTTTTCTTGCTTGATTTTGAGGAAGATCGGTGGCTTCTTTTGGACTTGCTTCTATCACTCTCGCTACTTTCTTCAGAATCGCTATCTGTACCTTTTCTTGAACTACTTCTTCTCTTTCTCTTACTAGTTTTCCTACTGCTACTCTTTTGTCTGGTAGATCTCTTCGACTTCTTCTTCTTCCTCCTCCTTTCTTCTTCAGAATCATCAGTTGAATAGTCCGACTCACTCTCACTCACGGATACCGATTTCTTTCTTCTAGCCCTAGACCTCGAACTCTTCTTCTTCCGTCTGTCTTCTTCTTCAGAATCATCCGACTCACTGCCGCTCACAGAAACAGATCTCTTTCTCCTACGCCTAGACCTAGAACTCTTCTTCTTCCTCCTCCTCGACCTAGAATCATCCGAATCAGAAACCGAGTCATCCGATCCTGACTCCGACTCCGAATCAGACTCCGACGAACCACCGCCCTTCGCCTTCAAATCCAACTCATCCTTTTCTTCCACAACCTCCTCCGGTTCATCCTCATCGAACTCATTATCCCCCCTCGGAGGACTCGGTGTAACATTCCATATACAATTCCTCAACATCTTCCTAATTTTCTGCCTTTTCAACCTCCTATACTCTTCATAACTCAATCCTTTCAACTCCTCATCCGACTCAGACTCCGGTCCATCACCGTTACCGTTACGATAACCACCACGGTCACGATCCAGATACTGTTTATTCCGTTCTCCATAGTTCACCTTCCTATTCGAATCTATATGAACCCTAGGGTTAGGGCTTGTTCTAAACCTAGAGTTTTCAGGCGAACGGTGATTACGGCGATAGCTAGTTTGATTATCGTAACGGCTATAATCCGGACTACGACTTCGGCTAATACTACGAGTCTGATGAGTTGATTTAGAATAATCAGGTGAACGACGGTTACGTGAACGATTGAGATCGTGATCGTACCTGGAATGTTCTGGAGAGCGACGGGAGCTGCGGTTGCGACGGTCGGGTGGAGGAGAAGGTTCCGGTGAGTCGTTACGGTTGCGATGCCGTCGGTCGGGGTGGTTAACGGTGGAAGTAGGGTATCCCATTGGACAGATGTGTGGATGGAATGAGAGTGTTAGGGTTTCAAATGTTAGTTAAGTTAAGATAGGGGGAATTGGTGAAGTTTTGCTTGAAGCCCTTTATGTTTTGTTTGATTGTTGTTTTTAGTCCTTTTACTATTTTAACTAACATTGGTTAAGCAAAGATTTCTTTTACTATACAAGATAACCGGTACCGGTACCGAAAAACGGGAAAAAGTGGTACCGGTACCGAATACACCGGTTCGGTACCGGTACCTGTCACACCCCCAAAATCCACCCGCGGAGTATCACCGCTTGGAGGCGTGACTGACCAGGATCCAACCACCAATCATATTGAACAAGCATGTAAGTAATTATAAAAATCCAACCAATACAATTGGTGTCCAAACAAAACATAGTTTAAGTTGCAAAGCGGAAGCATAATGTTTAAAACCAAAACTTAAGTTTAAATGTTTCAAAGTTTATCATGGCACACAGGTGTCCATGTCCCACAACGACTCTTCCCCATGCAAGCTCCAGCTAAGTACCTATTGACCTGCAAAGCATGTAGTAACGAGTCAACAATAATGTTGAGCGAGTTCACAGTTGGGTGTTCGTTTTAAGTTGTTTCGAAAACAGTTTCCTTTATCTGGCATCCTGTCGTGGGGGTTACCCCATAGTTGAAAACGTGTTTAGTTTAATCCCATTTACTCTGGCAATCCAGCCGTGGGGGCTACCCCATGTTTAGTTATCTGGCTTTTCGGTCGTGGGGGCTACCCCATGTATACTACTAGACTCGTTACCATATCGACTGCTGACTGTAGTCATGTTTATGTGCCATGAACTGTCAATGTCTATCATCATTGACGTGCCCAGATCTATTAGTTCACGTCCGTCCTCTGCGGCACGGTGTGAGGCTTGTCAGACCTAAATAGCGCTATCTAACTAATGACCCGCTCGCCATTGGCCCGGCGATTAAGTCGGTATAAAAAGGAGGGACTTCGTGATAGAGTTTTGGTCTAGTAAAAGTTGTCCAAGAGGACGAGGAATTATATTCCTGAACCCGTACTGTCCTACCCAAGAAAGGACGAGGAATCCATATTCCTTAACCCATTCCCAACCCCTGGGAATCCCATGCTTTGTAGAAAGTGTGAACTCACCTTTGGTTAGCTCGGCAGATAAACGAAAGGTCAATCGAGCTGCTAGTGGTCAACCACGTCCTAACATGGTTACCATACAAGTCAGGTCTAGGTTCAAATAGTGCACGTATGTTTACACAAGTTAACAGGTTACTAACACGTATTGATCATGGCAAACACGTATAACACATTAGCAGTCAAATACATAACATACTAACACTTGTACGATCCCAAAGATAAAGCCCAATAAACAAGCGACCCAACCTATTGTGCGATCAGCACAACTTGTGCGATCCACAATGGGTTGTGCGATCAGCCTTAAACCCGGCCCAATAACATAAGTAGTTCAGTAAGTAAACGGCCCAAATAAATAAACAAGGATTCTCTTGTGCGATCCGGATGGCTTGTGCGATCGGAACTAGCCCGGCCCAACATATACCCGGCCCAAACAATTAACAAAACACAACTTGTGCGATCCAATAGTCTTGTGCGACTATGGATACCTTGTGCGACTGAGCTTGTGCGTCTGGCACTTGTGTGATCGGATCAGGTCTTGTGCGGCCTGATCTTGTGCGCTTTGGGTCCTTGTGCGACCAAGGAAACTTGTGCAATTTGTTTGATTATTCCTAAAATCTTGCAATCGGTTACATGGTTTCCATTTATGTAATTATCAATCAACAACACTATCATTTTCCAATCATAACATATTCGATCAAACTAGTGTTTTGACATCAATTCTTATGAACCCTAACATAATCAAAACATGAACAATAATCAAAACACCAACCATATTAACATGATTCGTATTCTCGATCACTAGCAACCATCCTATCAAGACAACACAATAAATCATCCTCACGTAAACATATCACAGCTGATATCACAAGCATTCGGTTTTCATTCATTATCTACAAATCCAACCAAACACCTATATAGCCGATTACATTCATTCATACTATCATAACAATACATCATCATCCGAATAACAACACATCACAGCCGGTTAATATACCATCGGTTCTTGATCATTAACATGCAAATTCCAAGTTATATGAACATTATCAATTACACATGTGAGCCGAGTTCATGAACATAAATCATAGTCAAACACATAACATCCCTAGATCATCATGTAGGCTTACACATCATCTATTATGCAATTAAACGGTTAGAACACTAACCGATATAACACAAGAATGGTCCGAATCCAAGAGATCTTCGATGGAAAGGAGAGGTGTGGTTGCCGTCAAGTTAGAGAGAGGGAGGAGAGCACTAGGGTTTGTTTGTTATGAGAGTTGCAACAAATGAGGAGTATACACTCCTCTCTTGAGTTATGCGACACAAGGGGGTGGGCCCCTCCTAATGGGCTGCCCATTTGGTTCACTCACAAAAGAGGTGTGGGCCGAGAGTGTTAAGGAACCACAGCCCAAAGGCTTGTGCGTTCGGGTTGTTGTGCGATTGAGCTCGTTTATATACATACATACTTTACACAAAACACATATCAAACATAACATTTCATTAATCATCAAAGTTCATACAATCACATAGTGTTCACATACGTTACATTAATGCAAATATAGGTTCTGGAATACGAGTTGTCACATTATCCCCAAGTTGAAAGAAATTTCGTCCCGAAATTTAGCACGTACTCACTGAGGAAGCTAGTTAAGTTGCATGGTTTTCCTGGTTTTCCTGGGGTGTCACATCCTCCCCCCGTTGATCTGGAATTTCGTCCCGAAATTCCGTAGCTTCAGCCTCAGTAGTGGTTGTACTGTTTGCGAATAGTTGGGGATACTTTTGTTTCATGTGATCTTCGCGTTCCCAAGTGAACTCTGGGCCGCGACGAGAGTTCCAACGAACTCGAACGAGAGGTATTCTAGTACGCTTGAGGACTTTAACGTCCCGGTCTGTGATTTCAACTGGTTCCTCGACAAATCGTAACTGCTCGTCGATTGTGAGCTCCTTCAAAGGAACTATGAGGGTTTCATCTGACAGACACTTCTTCAGATTTGACACGTGGTAAACGTTGTGAACTGCACTGAGTTCTGTTGGTAGGTTCAGTTTGTAGGCCACCTTGCCTATTTTCTCTATGATTTCAAAAGGTCCGACGTATCGCGGGTTAAGTTTGCCTCGTTTGCCAAAACGAACCACACCCTTCCAGGGTGAAACCTTGAGTAGCACTCGCTCCCCAACCTGGAGCTCGAGTGATTTCCTGCCCTTATCGGCGTAACTTTTCTGACGGTCACGAGCTGCCGCCATTCGTTGTCGTATCTGAGCGATCCTTTCTGTTGTGTCTACCACAAGTTCTGGGCCAGTGATCTGACTATCCCCCACCTCTGCCCAACAAAGAGGTGACCGACATTTACGCCCGTACAATGCCTCAAACGGAGCAGCTTTAATGCTGGTGTGGTAGTTGTTATTGTACGAAAATTCCACAAGTGGCAGATGCTTTTCCCAGCCGTTGCCAAAGTCGATTACACATGCACGAAGCATGTCTTCAAGTGTCTGGATGGTGCGTTCAGATTGCCCATCCGTTTGCGGGTGATAGGCTGTGCTCATATCTAAACGTGAGCCAAAGGACTTGTGCATTGCTTGCCATAGTTCAGAAGTAAAACGTGCATCACGATCAGAGATAATAGAGGTGGGCACTCCGTGCCTCGAGACAGCTTCCTTAAGATATACGTCTGCTAAAGTGGAGAACTTATCTGTTTCCTTGATAGCCAAGAAGTGTGCAGACTTTGTGAGTCGATCCACGATCACCCAAATAGTATCGTTTCCACGTTGAGATCTAGGCAGGCCAGTAACAAAATCCATGGAAATTTGCTCCCATTTCCATTGTGGTATCTCTGGTTGTTGAAGTAGGCCTGAAGGTTTCTGGTATTCGACTTTGACTCTCGCACAAGTCAAACACTTGCTGACGTAAGTTGCTATGTGGGCCTTCATGCTAGGCCACCAGTATGTAGTTCTGAGGTTGTGGTACATCTTATCCGAACCAGGATGTACCGAGTAGCGAGACTTGTGTGCCTCATCCATCACAAGCTCTCGTAGGTTGCCATAGAGTGGGACCCAAATGCGTCTGTTACGTAGTAAGCACCGTCTTCCTTTTGTTCTAATCGTTGTCTTGAGCCGCGTAGGGCTTCAGCCCTGATGTTTTCTGGTTTCAATGCTTCTACCTGAGCGTCTCGTATCTGTGCAGGAAGACTAGACTGTATAGTGAGTTGTAAAGCTCGTACGCGCTTAGGCGTAGTGTCCTTTCGACTGAGGGCGTCAGCCACAACATTGGCTTTGCCTGGGTGGTATCTGATCGAGCATTCGTAGTCATTCAATAGCTCGACCCATCGTCGTTTTCGCATATTCAGTTCCTTCTGTTTGAAGATATGCTCGAGACTCCTGTGATCGGTGTAAATGGCGCACTTGGTACCGTACAGGTAATGTCTCCATATCTTAAGCGCAAAAACAACAGCTCCCAGCTCTAAATCGTGTGTAGTGTAGTTCTTTTCATGAACTTTGAGTTGACGTGAGGCGTAGGCTATAACTTTATCCCGTTGCATCAATACACAACCAAGACCCTGAATTGATGCGTCGCAGTAAACCACAAAGTCGTCTGTACCCTCTGGCAATGAAAGGATAGGTGCACTGCAAAGTCTATCCTTTAAGTGCTGAAATGCTAATTCCTGTGCATTTCCCCATCGATAAACCACGCCTTTCTGCGTTAGTGAGGTGAGAGGCTGTGCAATCTTGGAAAAATCCTTAATAAACCTTCTGTAATAACCTGCCAAGCCCAAGAATTGGCGAATTTCCGTTGGTGTACGAGGTGCAGGCCAGTTCTTAATCGAGTCTACCTTGGATGGATCAACGTGAATCCCATCCTTGTTTACCACATGGCCTAGGAAATGGACTTCACGAAGCCAGAAGTCGGATTTTGAGAACTTTGCGTAAAGCTGTTCTGTTCGAAGGAGTTCCAAAATGAGTCGTAAATGTTGCTCGTGTTCTTCCTGACTCTTAGAATAGATCAGGATGTCGTCGATGAAAACAATAACGAACTTGTCCAGGTAAGGTTTGCACACTCGATTCATCAAGTCCATGAAGACCGCAGGTGCGTTTGTCAGCCAAAAAGGCATGACCAAAAACTCATAGTGTCCATAACGAGTTCTAAAGGTTGTTTTAGAGACGTCCTCTTCTCGGACTCTCAGCTGGTGATATCCTGATCTCAAATCAATCTTTGAATAGTAGCTCGACCCTTGCAGCGGGTCGAACAAGTCGTCAATGCGTGGAAGAGGGTAGTGATTCTTCACGGTCACCTTGTTGAGTTCACGGTAGTCGATGCACATTCTGAAGGTACCGTCTTTCTTCTTTACGAATAGCACTGGAGCTCCCCAGGGCGAAGAGCTAGGACGTATAAAACCCTTATCCAAGAGTTCTTGTAATTGTGTAGAGAGTTCTTCCAACTCTGATGGGGCTAAACGATAAGGTTCTCGAGCTATAGGCGCTGCTCCAGGAGCTAGATCGATGTGAAACTCGACCTGTCGATGAGGCGGAAGGCCAGGTAATTCCTCAGGGAATACCTTAGGGAAGTCACGTACAATCGGAAAATCTTCTACCTTCTTCTCTTTCTTCGAGGTGTCAGTAACGAGAGCCAAAATAGCAGTGTGGCCCTTACGCAAACACTTCTGGGCCTTGAGGAAAGAGATGATGCTCACAACAGCACCACTCTTGTCGCCACGAATCATGAGAGGTTCATCACCTGGGCGAGGAATACGGACAATCTTTTCGTTGCAAAGAATCTCTGCTTGATGTTGGGGTAACCAGTCTATCCCAATGACAACGTCGAAACTACCCAGAGTGATAGGAAGGAGGTCGATAGAGAAGGTGTGACCAGCAAGAACAAAATTACAACCCTTGACTATGTGGGTGACCTCTAAACTTTTACCATTAGCTAACTCTACAGTGTGCTTGGTGTTCAATAGTGTTGGGGTACGCTTAAGCATTTGACTCACTTTTAAGGACACGTAGCTAGTATCAGCACCCGAATCAAATAAGACAGTAACATAAAAGTCGTCCAATAGGAACTTACCCGTCACAACGTTGGGATCATTCCTCGCTTCACCCTGGCCAATAACGAACACACGACCCCTTGCACCATTGCCGTTGTTGCCCCCGTTGTTTCCATTCCCCTGTTTGTTGTTGTTATTGTTGTTGTTGTTCTGGTTTCTGTTCAGTTGGGGACAATCTCTCTTGAAATGGCCTTCAGCTCCACACTGAAAGCACCCTTTGTTGTTACCTTGCTGCTGCTGGCGATGATTCTGTTGAGCTTGTTGTTGCTGACGATTCTGGTTTGCGGGGTATAAACTTCTGCAATCCTTTGTGGCGTGACCTGGCTTATTGCACCGATGACAGTTACCCCTGGTGCATGGCCCGCTGTGGTGTAGGTTGCAGCGATTGCATTTGGGGTGATTTCCCTTGTACCCACCATGACTTTGACCACCAGATGTTTGTTGACTAGGGCTCTTGTAGTCGTCAGTCCTTCTCTGCTGGGACTGAGATGGAACAGAAGTCGAACCCTTGCTTGAAGCTCCATCCCATTTTCGTTTGTTGTCAGTAGGAGCATCCGAAGTAGCTGTAGCACTTATACGCTTTGGTAACCTGTTCTGCTCCACCACCTGATCAGTGAGACGATGAGCCAATTGAACAACTTGCTGGATGGTGGCGAGGTTAGCCGAAGTCACATGACTTTGGATCTCTGGCACTAAGCCCTTAAGGTATAGTTCGATACGTTTAATGGGAGGGTCCACCATGGTAGGACACAGAATAGCAAGCTCATTCGATCTTTTCGTGTACGCTTCAATTTCTGACCCCGTCATCTTAAGGTTGAAGAACTCAACTTCCAGTTTGTGAATTTCATCACGATTGCAATACTCCTCTTTGATCATTTCCTTAAAGTTGTTCCATGGGGTGGCGTTAGCAGCGACCAACCCCAGCATTTGAACCTGAGCGTTCCACCACGTGAGCGCTAAACCCTCGAGAGTACCGGTAGCATACTTCACCCTGCGAGCCTCAGGGCATTCACACATCTCGAAAACAGATTCGAGCTTTTCAAACCAGTGGAGGAGGCCTACAGCTCCTTCAGTGCCGCTGAAAGCAGTGGGTCGGCAGTCCATAAAGGTTTTGAACGTGCACACAGGTGGCTGAGCATGTTGACCTGTTGTGGGTGTAAGAAAGGACAAAGTTTAACACAAAGGTAGGTTCATGAGAGTAGGACCTAAAGATCCTAGAATGAGTTTAAACTACAGGGTATACCTCCTGCTTGTGCGGCTGCAAGTGCCGCAGCAACCTGTTCGTTAATCAGAGCCGTCAACTGGGCTTGTGTCATGTTAACGCGTCCAGACATGATCTTCATATCTAGGGAAACATGTGTGAGAGGGGTTCGCGAAAGTGCGATGACAGAAGAGAGTAAGCACACTCGTGTTTTCAATTAACAATGACTACGTTTATCTAAGCATACCATAAGCAAAGTTCTACGTTAACTAGCTAGTAGGCAATAAATCATAAACCATATCACCTAGAATGTCGAGCCTTGCATGTGGAGTGAAGCGTCGTTGTGGATCGTTGAGCACTGTACAGGTTATAGTCTAGTTTTAACAAAAACCTTTCCCTTATTAAAACCAAGTTCACTATAACCAATGGCTCTGATACCAATCTGTCACACCCCCAAAATCCACCCGCGGAGTATCACCGCTTGGAGGCGTGACTGACCAGGATCCAACCACCAATCATATTGAACAAGCATGTAAGTAATTATAAAACTCCAACCAATACAATTGATGTCCAAACAAAACATAGTTTAAGTTGCAAAGCGGAATCATAATGTTTAAAACCAAAACTTAAGTTTAAATGTTTCAAAGTTTAACATGGCACACAGCTGTCCATGTCCCACAACGACTCTTCCCCATGCAAGCTCCAGCTAAGTACCTATTGACCTGCAAAGCATGTAGTAACGAGTCAACAATAATGTTGAGCGAGTTCACAGTTGGGTGTTCGTTTTAAGTTGTTTCGAAAACAGTTTCCTTTATCTGGCATCCTGCCGTGGGGGTTACCCCATAGTTGAAAACGTGTTTAGTTTAATCCCGTTTACTCTGGCAATCCAGCCGTGGGGGCTACCCCATGTTTAGTTCTCTGGCTTTTCGGCCGTGGGGGCTTCCCCATGTATACTACTAGACTCGTTACCATATCGACTGCTGACTGTAGTCATGTTTATGTGCCCTGAACTGTAAATGTCTATCATCATTGACGTGCCCAGATCCATTAGTTCACACCCGTCCTCTGCGGCACGGTGTGAGGCTTGTCAGACCTAAATAATGCTATCTAACTAATGACCCGCTCGCCATTGGCCCGGCGATTAAGTCGATATAAAAAGGAGGGACTTCGTGATAGAGTTTTGGTCTAGTAAAAGCTGTCCAAGAGGACGAGGAATTATATTCCTGAACCCGTACTGTCCTACCCAAGAAAGGACGAGGAATCCATATTCCTTAACCCATTCCCAACCCCTGGGAATCCCATGCTTTGTAGAAAGTGTGAACTCACCTTAGGTTAGCTCGACAGATAAACGAAAGGTCAATCGAGCTGCTAGTGGTCAACCACGTCCTAACATGGTTACCATACAAGTCAGGTCTAGGTTCAAATAGTGCACGTATGTTTACACAAGTTAACAGGTTACTAACACGTATTGATCATGGCAAACACGTATAACACATTAGCAGTCAAATACATAACATACTAACACTTGTACGATCCCAAAGATAAAGCCCAATAAACAGGCGGCCCAACCTATTGTGCGATCAGCACAACTTGTGCGATCCACAATGGGTTGTGCGATCAGCCTTAAACCCGGCCCAATAACATAAGTAGTTCAGTAAGTAAATGGCCCAAATAAATAAACAAGGATTCTCTTGTGCGATCCGGATGGCTTGTGCGATCGGAACTAGCCCGACCCAACATATACCCGGCCCAAACAATTAACAAAACACAACTTGTGCGATCCAATAGTCTTGTGCGACTATGGATACCTTGTGCGACTGAGCTTGTGCGTCTGGCACTTGTGTGATCGGATCAGGTCTTGTGCGGCCTGATCTTGTGCGCTTTGGGTCCTTGTGCGACCAAGGAAACTTGTGCGATTTGTTTGATTATTCCTAAAATCTTGCAATCGGTTACATGGTTTCCATTTATGTAATTATCAATCAACAACACTATCATTTTCCAATCATAACATATTCGATCAAACTAGTGTTTTGACATCAATTCTTATGAACCCTAACATAATCAAAACATGAACAATAATCAAAACACCAACCGTATTAACATGATTCATATTCTCGATCACTAGCAACCATCCTATCAAGACAACACAATAAATCATCCTCAACGTAAACATATCACAGCCGATATCACAAGCATTCGGTTTTCATTCATTATCTACAAATCCAACCAAACACCTATATAGCCGATTACATTCATTCATACTATCATGACAATACATCATCATCCGAATAACAACACATCACAGCCGGTTAATATACCATCGGTTCTTGATCATTAACATGCAAATTCCAAGTTATATGAACATTATCAATTACACATGTGAGCCGAGTTCATGAACATAAATCATAGTCAAACACATAACATCCCTAGATCATCATGTAGGCTTACACATCATCTATTATGCAATTAAACGGTTAGAACACTAACCGATATAACACAAGAATGGTCCGAATCCAAGAGATCTTCGATGGAAAGGAGAGGTGTGGCTGCCGTCAAGTTAGAGAGAGGGAGGAGAGCACTAGGGTTTGTGTGTTATGAGAGTTGCAACAAATGAGGAGTATACACTCCTCTCTTGAGTTATGCGACACAAGGGGGTGGGCCGAACCCTCCTAATGGGCTCCCCATTCGGTTCACTCACAAAAGAGGTGTGGGCCGAGAGTGTTAAGGAACCACAACCTAAAGGCTTGTGCGTTCGGGTTGTTGTGCGATTGAGCTCGTTTATATACATACATACTTTACACAAAACACATATCAAACATAACATTTCATTAATCAACAAAGTTCATACAATCACATAGTGTTCACATACGTTACATTAATGCAAATATAGGTTCTGGAATACGAGGATCATCCGGTCTCATTTGGGACCACAACCTCTTATCCGGCGAACTCAACAGCTTTTCCCAACCCAAACCCCCCTCATCTAACGTCGATCCGGTTCAAACCGCCGAAAACAACCAGTCGAATGCAACGATAAGACCCGTCAATACCGTTAGACAGAACCGGTCCAGAAACGGGGTGCAGAATTGGTTCCAGAGCCGCTGTCACATAGGGTTCATGTTTTTGGTAAGGATAATAAAAGTCATGCACGAACCAGTTCACGAAAGCGTTGTATTGTTTGAGTGGTTATGTAATTGTTGTTTTGAATTGTTAGTCGAGACGTGATGCTTAGAATTGTTTGAGTGGTTATGTAATCATATCTGATTTGTTAGTGGCACAAATCTGATTTGGAGGTGGTGACTGATTACGGTGATTGAGGTGACTGATTAGGGTTTGGATTGGTGGTTTTTTGAACAGGTGAAGAAGAAGATGAATGCTTTAAATAGGGTCAAAGATTTTTGGGTTTTATTATTTTTAATCAATATTGAGTAATAAAAAAAAATATACAATGACTAAAATACCCCTAAGAATAAAGACAAAATATCATGATTTTAGTTGGGAATCTGGCCAAATTTAACTTTTAGAGTAAAATGACAATAAAAGTGAAACCACAGGGACCCAGATTTAAAAAGTTTGAGATTTGGACTAAAATGGCAAAAGTGTCCAAACCACAGGGACCAAAATGGCAGTTTACTCTTTTATTTTTTCCCCATCTTATTAACCACGTATTTTAGTCACAGAATTCAAAAAAAAAAAAAAAATCATGATTTTACACTAGTAGAGTAATTATACTCCTCGAAGGTAGTGTAGTTTTTCAACTTGGTGTCATCGAAACCAATACTTTTCAAGATACCCACAAGTGATTGGTTGGTTGGCGTGTTCACTATCACGGCTAGATGGATAATAAGTGAAGAAGTAATTGCGGGGGAACTTCTTGGGAACTGGAAGTGCCAAGTGATCAAGTGATGGCGTGAAACACCGCCATAATCTATTTGATCACTTGAACCTGTAATTCAAAAAGATGAGATAACATAGCTTGATTGATTGATGTTAATTGTTAAGCGATGATTTTTTAAAGTGACATGTACCCCTTAGACTCATGAATCTTATTTTAAAATATTCATTCCTTTGCCTAACTTCTGCTTTATAAATAGAACAATGTCAAGAAGTGATGCTCAAGTCTCTTGCACTTCAGCCTTCATGATAAAATAATAATAGCTAACCAGGAAACGAACCCGTCAACTTGAAACTGCCAAACTATGACCCACTTTAACACTTATCATATTAACTCCTGCATATGTTAGGTAGGGGTGTAAATAAGACAAGCATCTTGTGAGATACTTGAGACCAGCTCCTTAAAAACTCGAATCGAGTCTAGTTTAAACGAGCTTGAGTCCAAGCTCGAGCTTATATCGAACTCGTTTAATACTCGAGCCCGAGCTTCAAATATCGAGGTTGAGACGACTCGCGTGTCTAGCGAGCTTTTGATTTATATAACTTTTATTTAATATATTCAATGTATTTTTATATAATATACACGTCATTGTAATCAAAATAAATAATATTATACTATATAACAATAAACATATATCAAATAGTATTAGAAGTTATATAAATATAATATTGAAATAATTAGTAAACAACAAAAAAAGCCGATCTCTTTTAAAACAGGCTAAGCTCGAGCTTATGTGAGTTGGGCTCGGCTAGACTTGACTCATTTTATTTGAGAGGTTTATATTGGGTTTATTTACAATGAGACCACCCGTAGTGGGGGTTTTTGGGCGTTTTTTCCCAAAAAAATGCCCCTTAACGCCCAGGAACCGCCCCCCGGGGCGTTGTTTTCGAAAAATGGCCTGGAGCGTGGTTTAAAGAACGCTGGACTTTGGGTTTTTTTCAAAACATGACCATTATAAACTATAGACTTGATTTTACCATGTGGAATCAAGGCTATAACTGGGCTCTTTAAATTTTGAGAAATGCCATGGGTCCCATCTCAAGAAGATCACTTCTACTGATCCCTTTCTCCAAAGTCTTACCAACATCGTAATCACCAATTTTTAATTTAGGGTTTGTTTATTTTAGCTCTTATGGTTTATACCCCTATATCTCTTACTTGTTTAGTATTTAATAATTAAGACTTTTTGTTTCGCGAGCAGATGTCTGAATGGTTCAGACATTTGCCTCTAAATGGTTAAACATTATACTGAGTCTGAATGGTTAAAATCTCTTATCTAAATTGGTCAGACATTTGCCTCTGAATGGTTAAGCATTATACTGGATCTTAATAGCTCAGACATCTTACTGGTTTAGTACTTAATGGTTCAGACATCTTACTGGTTCCGCACTTACCCATTTAGAAGTTGCCAAACAACCCATAGTCTTTCTCCGAGTGTCTATACAATGCTTGGGATATACTTGCTTCCGGATGTAGTCATTCGAAACAATGAGGCCATTATATCTCTATCTAAAAAAGCAAGTTCAGTTCAGTGATGCATGTATCGTACCGCTAACAAGTCTCATATTATCTCTCAAGGCATATTACTTAATAATCGTTTAAGCCATTTTATAAGCTTTTGGCCAACACATCCTACAATACCAAGACAAATCATTATATAGAGTGACACTTAAGAAAGATGGGGCAATTCACTCACACTGACTCTTAACATCAACGAGTGAGGGGTCTTCACCTCAATATGAATAAGTATAATATGTAGATTGATCAAGTAAAGATGAAGAATCACCTTCCACTAGTGAATCAATAAGTGGCTCTCATCCACAACTCTATAATACCATCAATTATCGTTTTGACACAACAACACCAGTGGCGGATCCAGAAATTTTTTTTCTGGGGGTGCGGAAAAAATTTAAGGGTTGTATGTCTCTGGGTACGTAATAATTTATTTCCGGTTCGTAGCGGGTTTGATCGGGTCGGTCGGGTCATATTTAAAAAAAAAAAGATAATCGTACATTCAAACTAAAATTCATATAATCAACAAAATCATGTCAAACATTATTACACTCGAATAATGAAAATACTATGTAAAGCGTTCCCTACAGGTTTTCATTCTCTCTTAAATCTATCCAAAACATCGTCTAGAGAGATATTTCTAATCAAATCTTTTGTCTGTATAACAAATATAACTATCGCTTAAATTTTCATCACCAATCTGATTATGCAAGTCCTACTTTATTGCCGAAAAGCATCAAACAAATTTATGCTTCATAAACAAAAAATCATAGATTCATACTTCAATTTCAAATTTCAAATTTCAAATTTAATTCATACTTCAATTTTAAGTTTAATTTGTTTGTTGTAATGAAATAAAATATAACATTTTATATTGAATTGGTACTAATATTATGATACTTTATTTATTACAATGATTTTTAATGTTTATATATATGTTCCTCTCTTAACTCATTATATTAGTACGGAGCATTCAATCTCAAGAGTAGGGTTCGCACGGAAAGTGTGTTTTTCCTAGAAAGTCTAGGAAGCGATTTGGTACATCCGATTGGTGTGTTTAAGGGTTGAGATTAAATCAATGGCAATCTTGTAATATTTGAGTTTAATTAATTGATTGTTTTAAATGAATAGGGGCAATTTTGTCAAATGGCCGTTTTTTTAAATCAATTAGATAACTGCAATCCCTACTTTCATGGGATTTTCCCCCCTCTCTCTCTCCATTATTGATTTGATTTTCTCTCTTTCTCTCTCCAATCCAACCCTAAACATAATAAAACCTGCGATCTCTACTCCCCCTTGCTGTTGGCGACGCAAAACAGGACCCCAAAAGCATTCATATTTCGGTTCCAAGGCTTGTTGATACCCTTTTTCTTCACTAGGTATTCATATCTTGTGTTGTGATTAAAGTTCTTGAAGTGCATATACGTTTTCGGTCTTAATCTGCTTGTAACTTGGCTGTGTTTTTTCTGTTTTAATTGATGATTGTAGAGAGGCATGTAAAACACAGCGTCAAGAATCTGCTTGCTATTAAAACACAGCGTCAAGAATCTGCTTGCTGTTAAAACACAGCGTCAAGAATCTGCTTGCTGTTAAAACACAACGTCAAGAATCTGCTAGCTGTTAAAACACAGCGTCAAGAATCTGCTTGCTGTTAAAACACATTCAGAGTGTTAAAATGCAAAATAACTGTTAAAACACAACCTGATTATATATTGACTTCAGATTGTTAAAACACACTGACTTCAACCTCTCTAACTGGTAAAACACATCACCAAGAACATGCTGATAGTTTCAGATAAACACATTGACTTGCAGATTTGAATTCGAAAAACAATAAAAATTCCGAAAATTATGGAATTTTAGTTAATGAAGATACATTCCAAAAATAAAATTAAAATGTGAAATTACATGATAGCCCTTCTACTTAAAATCCCTCAATGACACATGTCCAAATCTTATTCCTTCCTAGACTTTCTAGGAAAAATAGACTTTCCATCCAACTCCTACTCTCAATCTCAAATATCAATAATACTAACATCAAGAATAGAATAGAATAGCTTTTTACGTGTATATTGCAAGAGGAATTCAGAAGGTTTTCACAAGTTCAATAACATTAAATCAATCTGCACCGTCTAAAAAGAGTACTATTACCAAAAACCTATCTAATTCTTTCATGTGTCCATCTTATCTTCTCTATTTAACCCCTACCCCACAATAGAAACTCTATGTTTCATTATCTTCTTCCTCGCAAACTATAATCCAGTTGCCGGAGCTTGCAGAATCTCACTGGAAAAGAAGTTTAACCAAAAAAAATCAGGTTTTCACTTCTCTCAAAAGTTTAAGGGGGGCGATTGCAAAATCTCATGGGGTGCGTTCGGAATTTTCAATATATATATCACTAATTTTTTTTCAAGGGGTGCGCCCGCCCACCCTGGGATGGGTGTAGGTCCGCCCCTAACAACACCTACACAAATCTCATAAGAACATAAAGAGAGTAGATAGGTTAATTTTAACTACTTTTAAGTTATTTGAAAAACATTTTTTACACCTAAACAATACTTAACTTACACTCCTAAGATTTGAAACTTTTGTAAGGGATAAACACCATACCACTATAGCACTAGGTAATGGGTTATTTGACCTCTTTTAATAACCCCTTGTTTGTTATATTAATTTTGAATGCCGTTTGACAACTTCTGAATGGATAAGTGCTGAATCAGTAAGAGGCCTGAACCATTAAGTACTGAACTAGTAAGAGCTTTGAACCATTAAGAGCAAGTATAATGCTTAACCGTTTAGAGACAAATGTCTGGTCAATTCAGATAATAGGTCTTAAACCATTCAGAAGACATTAATGTCTTAATCATTCAGACATCTGCTGGCGAAACAAACAGTATGAACCATTAAGTGGTCTGAACCATTAAGAGCTAAACAAACAACCCCTGGTGTTGAACCATTAAAAGCCAATATAATGCTTAACCGTTCAGAGACAAATGTTTGGCCAATTCAGATAAGAGATCTTAACCATTCAAACTCTGTAAAATGTTTTACCATTCAGAGACAAATGTCTAAACCATTAAGATATCTGCTCACGAAACAAACAGTCTGAACCATTAAGTGCTGAACCAGTAAAATGTTTCCACCATTAAAAACCTAAATTTAAAAATACCAACTAGAGATGGGCATAATACCCGGTTTCAAACCCGGTCCCGTAGAACCGACCCGGAACCGGTTCCAGTCCCAACCCGGTATTAAGCATACCCGGTTCCGGGTTTAAAAAACCCGACGGTTCCTACCCGGTTCCACATTTTAAAAAAAAACATAAGGTCCATACCCGGTTCCAACCTGTACCCGGTTCCTACCCGTACCCGGTTCCCATGCGTACCCGGTGTCACTTATTAGATTTAACTTCAAGTATAGAACAAGGTAGAAATAAAACATCAAACATAATCATAAAGTTCATAAACCGGTTTTATATAAAACATCCAAACATAACCACACAAAACAACCTAAAAACACATAAAACATCAAACATAATGATAAACCACACAAACCGGTTTTACATAAAACACCTAAACTTTAGACGAGCCGGTCCCGGAGGCTTCACCCTTTTCACTATTTTTCGCCTTTGTCAACGGACAATGGCGGTCGGTGTGCTTCTTTAGCGTCGAGTTAGCCGACGCCTTCATAAACTTGCCGCAACCTTTACATCTAGCCATCTCGTGGCTATCGGACATTAGGCATAAATCAAAGTTCTTCCAGATCGCGGGGTTCCTTTTGGTTTCCAAAACCAAAACCACTTCATCGTTGCATGCCATATCTCTTAGCAAGTATGAATTAGAAACTAGAAAGGGTGTTGGAGTTGGACACGAAGGACTTGTAGAGGTTTTTGGTATAGGTTTTAAAGTGTTTAAATAAGAAAATAACCGATTATAATATTAAGAACCGGTTCCTAACGGTAGCTAGGCAGCTTTTTCGTTGATTTGACAATACATTGCGGAACCGGTTCCTAACAGTAGCTATACCACTATGCATGCAGACTTTTTCTTCACATATACGACAGAACCGGTTCCGACCCGAACCCGGTTCTGGTGAAACCCGGTTTCACAATACCCGAACCGGGTACAATAGGTTCTGGTTTCTGTGCCAAATACCCGGGTGTGACCCGGAACCGGTTCTAAGAGGAACCGGGTACGACCAAATTTAAGTGGAACCGGGTCCGGGTAGGAACCGGGTCCAGGTATTGAAAATACCCGATTATGCCATCTCTAATACCAACACCACACTAGTAATCGGATAGTCTAAGCCCATCAAGAAGCCCATAAAAGGTTTACAACAACTACAAATACGTTTATAAACCGCCCCTAGGGTTTTCCTACACGACGACTTAACACAGAACCACCGCCGCCGCTGCAGCTGCTGCACTCGCCGGAGCTAACACCAACAGGTCCATATCTTCATTCATTCATACATTCTTAGGTTACTTCATCTCTTTGTTGTTTTGCTTACAAATACCGTTAACGTACAACCATAAACACTCGATTGATTTGTGAGTGAAATTGAATGCACAATCTGTCAATCTGATATCGAATTATGTGATTTAGTGTTTAGGAGTTAAAATGTGATTGATTCTACATGTTTTTTGTTAAGTAGTTAGATTTGGTGATGTGTTATTTATTTATGAGGTTAATTTTGTGTTGTGTGGTAGAGTTTAAAATGGCAGACACTAAGGCAGTGACTATCCGCACAAGGAAGTTTATGACTAATAGACTTCTTTCCAGGAAGCAGTTTGTGAGTGTTTTTTTTTTTTTTTTGATTTGTTACTGTAAAAATGTTTTATTTTTTAAACATTGTATATTGTTTTTGTTGTAGGTTATTGATGTTCTTCATCCTGGCAGGCCAAATGTTTCTAAGGTTAGACTGACTCTACTTGTTTATATCTAACTTTGTGGTTTGTCAATCAGTCAATGTGGAATAAGCTGTATTGTTAGCCATAGTTGTCAATAGCGAGCTATAGCAATCGCTATAGCGCGCTATGTGGCGTATGGTCTAGGCTTGCTATTAGGATTGTAGCGACAGATAGCGACATTTTATTTTATTTTTTGTTTATTTAATATAAATAGCAATTAAATATAGCTATAAAATAGCTGGATTTTAGGTTTTTGTTAAATATACATGTAAAATAGCATATATATATATATATATATATATATATATATATATATATATATACCAGGGTATTTTGATTTAATATACATATAATTTAAAAAAAAAAATTATCTAGTGTATCGCTATTTATAAAATAGCCGCCTGCTATTTATCGTTATTCGCTATGTAGCATATAGGTACCTTATTGCTATTTGTTGCTATTCGCCATTAACAACTATGTTGTTAGCCGGTCAATTAGGCAAAGTTAATACTTTTAAGTGATTGTTTTTTAGATCAGCAAATGGTTTTCTTGTGGTGTAATTTGGGTTAAGTAAAAAATAAGTAACAAAAAATGGGTTAAACCTTTTGATGTAAAACTATTATATCGTTTAGTGTTTGTTTCTTCCAAAGTTGCAAATGGTTTTTTTTGTAGACTAACTTATAACTTGGTAAGGCACGGGAATCAAACAAATCGAGAAACGGGTTGAATGGTTAGATGTGAAACTATCATAACTTTAAGTGACCGTTTTTTTTTTCAAGTCAGCTAATGGTTTTTTTGTTTGTTAACAATGTAAAATGGATAAAGTTCAAAATTTTAGTAAAAACAATAAACGGGATGAATGCTTTGATATGTTTACTCTATCTACAAAGTATTAGAGAAATTTTAAGTTTGTTGGCATATACTTGAATCTAAATAGCTATTTGAGCTGTTTTATTTTACATGTGTTTATTACTTTGATTAAATACCTAAGATCTTTTTTTGCCTTGTTAATTCATAAAGGCCGAGTTGAAAGAAAAATTAGCAAGGATGTATGAAGTCAAAGACCCAAGTTCCATTTTTGTATTCAAGTTTAGAACTCATTTTGGCGGTGGTAAATCAACTGGTTTTGGATTGATCTATGATTCTGTTGAGAATGCAAAGAAATACGAGCCGAAATACAGACTCATCAGGGTAAACATTTATTTTAATTATATTATATATGCCACCATCGTGTAGATGTACCCGGGCATTCTTTACTTATTCATCCGTGCACAATGATCAAGTAGGGTATATGTTTAAAGCGGGTTTAAGTTTAAAGTATGTTTTCTGGCATTTTCTGCAGAATGGTTTGGATACCAAGGTTGAGAAGTCAAGGAAGCAACTGAAGGAAAGAAAGAACAGGGCAAAGAAGATTCGAGGTGTAAAAAAGGTAAACTCGTGACCTTTCGTATGTACGGCGAAACAGTATGCATGCACATGAATGTTTTTAGTAAATCGTTTTATTTGGTTATGCAGACAAAGGCTGGAGATGCTGCCAAGAAGAAGAAGTAAGAGTCATTAAGGAATTTTGTTGTGGCTTTTTGAGTCGATTTTTAGCATTTTTGAAACTTGTATTTTCTTGAAATTGAGATCAATGTAGGTGTATGAATATTTGAGCTTATTTTTGAGCTTTGTTTTGGTCAAGTCATGACTTCTGCTGTTTAAATATGGAGTTTACTATTTTTTGATTTACATGTGTTCATATTTATTTATGAAATGTTTAAAAATTGCAAAGCAAAAAAACTCGCATATCTTTTGGCTTGAGTTCGCTTTTTTATATTTGTGTTAAAATTTTGAGTAAAATGCACATAGTCCCTGTGGTTTTGCAAAATAACACCTATAGTTCTCAACTTTTGGAAATTACACCGGTGCTCCCTGTGGTTTGACAATTTGTTACTCGGATAGTTTTTGGAGTGGATGACGGTTAGTTTTAACTATGGCTATTTATTATGGTTAGAATTTATATTAACTTGATGTTAATAATGCTTTTTTGTATGGGAATTTGCATGAGGAAGTTTATATCCTGATGGTTATTAAACAAACAAAAAAAAGTGTGTAGATTAAAAAAAAGAAAAATCTCTCTATGGTCTTAAACAAGCCCCTAGAATGTGGAATGCGAGGCTTATTAAAGTGCTTGTTGAACTAGGGTTTGAACAAAGTAAGTGTGACTATTCCATGTTTGTCAAAACAAGTAATTATGTATTTATAGTTATACTTGTTTATATGGATGACATGGTCATTACTGGTAGTTGTTCTGTTGAGGTTGATAAAATTAAAGCACTTCTTAAGTCTAAGATTTTTTATTAAGAATTTGGGAATTCTTAAATATTTTCTTGGTATTGAAGTTTTGAAAACTGAATATGGTCTATGTCTTTCTCAAAGAAAATATTGTCTTGATTTGCTAGCTGAATCTGGAGTGATCTGTATAAACCAATGAATAGTCCAATTGAGGCTAATCATGTTTTAATTCACTTATGTGAGACTGACAATCAGCCTATTCTTGACATTTCTGTGTATCAACAATTAGTAGGAAAGCTGATTTACCTTTCTCACACAAGGCCTGATATATCCTATTCAGTGCATTATCTTAGTCAATTTATGCATAGTCATACTGATGCACATTTCAAAATTGTTTTACGTTTTTTAAGATATCTTAAAGGTTCTCATGGTAAAGGGATTTTGTTTAAAAAAAGGTGAGTTTTGGAGTTAAAAAGTTTTTTCTGACTGACTGGGAAAAATGTTTAAAGTCTAGAAAATTTGTTACTAGGTTTTGTGTTTTTCTGGGAAACTCTCTTGTTTCATGGAAAAGTAAAAAAGCAGTTCACTATATCTAAATCTTCTATGAAACATAATATCGATCTATGTGTGCTGGTACATGTGAAATCATTTGGCGTCTTAATGTTTTAGATGAACTTCAGGTAGGGATTAAACAACCTATTACCTTGTCTTGTGATAATACAACAACTATGTCCATAGCTGCTAATCCAGTTTTTCACGAACGAACAAAACACTTTGAAATTGATCTCTTCTTCTTAAGAGACAAAATTTCAAAGGTGTTATTAGAACTGTTTGAGTTGCTTCAAATGATCAAGTTGCAGATATCTTTACAAAACGTTTGTTTCTTAGTTCTCATGAAAAGGTTTGTTGTAATAATCTGGGCTTATTTGATTGTTTTGCATATTGAATTGAGGGGGGGGGGGGGGGGGGGGGGTTGTTAAAATTATTAATACTCTTTTATTTTTGTCAATTCAATATGTACCAAATATGTTCTTTTTTATTTTTGATATGAGGCCCGGTGTTTTATAAAAGGATCGTGGGCTTCTGGATGGCTTGCTTCATGGGCTCTGAATGTTGGGCTTAGAGTAGGATCTTGGCCTGGTCTATATAAGAGAATCACATGTGTGGTTGAGACACAACTGAGATCATATTTGCTTCTCTTGATTCTTTCTCTCTTTAGAACATTCATCAAAGCTAGGGATTCATCTAATTTGTAAGTTCGAGAGTAGGTGATCTTCCTAATCATCTTTAGTGCAGATCATCGTGTTGATGATCTGCATAGTTGAGAGTTGTACTTATTGAATATTGTTTCTTGATTCTTGGTCGGTAATCTGTGCCGACTGTTCTTGTGCATGGTTAATTTAATCTATGCCGACTGGTGGCTTAATAAAGTGTTTGATTCCACTTAATACTGTGTTCTTGACAACCATAAATTTTTATAAAGTTGACAGAAAATCTAACGTTAGTTGGTGAAAAGAACGAAACATACGACAAAACTCTTGGTTATCAATAAATGGTGTTTTGTTTAAAGTACTAACGACTAAGAACAAAAGATCTAACCTTGCTACATATTGTAAGGACAGAAAATGAATAATAAATCTAATAACAAACAAATTTTGAAATTTCAATTCCAAATAAAATCACACAATTATACAACTTATATTGTTGAATCATAAAAGAAATCATCATTGTATATCAATTATTTTTTGTGTTCAGAATTTTTTTCCTATTTTGTCAAGCATATATTTTAAAATCTAAAAGCTAAAACTGAAAAAAAAATTGTGTAATTACTCTATAGTAGATGCTTCTAGGGGTGTCGATCGTGTCAGGTTGATGGGTTGAAATGTTCAACCCAAACCTGACCCATATTATTATTCAGGTAAAATTTTTTAACCCTAACCTGACCCATATAAATTCGGGCTAACCCGAACCCGCCCCGTTTAACCTATATTTTTAAATGAGTCATACAATTTGACTATTTATAAGCGATTTGTTGGGTTTTAAGCGGGTTATCGATAACATGTTTAACAATGAGTATGAGTGTGACAAATAAATAATATAATGTGTCAAAACTAACATTATTATTATTATAACTAACCATGTAAAATAGAAATGGAAAAAACAAAAAACATAATTTTTTTTTTCTAAATAGTTAAACATGTTAATGGGTCAACCCGTTTTTTTAAACAGGTTGTGTTAGTCGACGCAAACCTGTTTTTTTCGTATTAGGTTCGGGTCCGATTAACGGATCGTGTCAAGAATTCCCGCCCCTACATGCATAAAGGCCCATCCATGCCTAAAAAAAACCAGCCCAGCCCATCATCCAATCAAAATACTATATAACCCATTACAACCCTTCTATTCTAGGGTTTACAGCATCAGCCGCTTGAAGAACAAGATCTTCTTCACCATGGTAATAATCCTTAAATTATCTCATATTCGTAAACCTCCATACAATTTGCAAACCCAGAATCTGTTTTCGGAAGTGTTGGTGTTCTAAATTGAGGTGTTTTGATGCAGAGTCTGGTAGCAAATGAAGATTTTCAGCATATTCTTCGTGTGCAGAACACGAATGTTGATGGCAAGCAGAAGATCATGTTTGCTATGACCTCGATTAAAGGTATTGGTCGTCGGTTTGCGAATATTGTCTGCAAGAAGGCTGATGTTGATATGAACAAGAGGTAGTTTTTTTTTTTTTTTTTTTTTTGTTATTGATATGCTTTTTTAGTTAGTTTTTGATGTAATGATTACTTTGTTACGTTAGGTTTTGTGGGGCTTGTTCGTGTTCGTTTGTTAAGGAAACAATGTGTTCATGAACACTTACCAAACGAGATTTTAGAGTTAAATGCCATTTTAGTTCTTGTGGTTTTGGCCATTTTGCCAGTTTAGTCCAAATGTTTCATTTTTTCTCCTGTGGGTCAAAAAGGTTTCACCGTTGCCATTTTAGTCCACGGGGTTAACTTCGTCCATTATTTATGTTAACGAGAAAGGCAATTCGGTCATTTTATATGGCCGAATTGCCCTTCTAGTTCACAGAATTACATATAAAATGATCGAATTCCCTTTCTCATTAACAAAAAAATGGATGAAGTTAACCCAGTGGACTAAAATGACTACGGTGAAACCTTTTTGGACCCATAGGTGAAAAATGAAACTTTTGGACTAAACTGACAAAATTGCCCAAACCACAGGGACTAAAATGGCATTTAACTCGAGTTTTTATATTCGTATTGGTTCGTTAAGGAAATGAACGTGTTCGTTTGTTAGTTTTAGGTACCGAATACAAACGGGCAATCATGAATAGAAACAAACACAAACTAACATTCATCAACAAACACAAACAAACGGTCATGTACGCAAATGATTACAGGCAAACACAAACAAGCATTCATAAATAGAAACGAAAATACATTAATATTTTATCACAGACGTTAAGTAGATCCATTCAAAATACACTAATTTAATTATCCAAACGAACATTGACTAACTTAAGTACCAAACGTTCATGAACATAAACAAAACGTTACCGAACGTTCACGAACATTAATGAACGGACGTGATCTCTGTTCATGTTTGTTTAACCAAACGAACGAAATTTTATTGTTCGTGTTCGTTTATTTATTAAATGAACGAATACAAACGAACTTCCTGCCGAACGGGTCATGAACTGTTCGTTTGTAGCCCTAGTGAGCAGCTAGTTGTGCATCTCGGTTAAGATTTTGGCAGTTGTGTAATTAGAAAATCTAGTGGTGAAGTAAAAATGATTTAATTGGGATAGTTCGACTTCGTAGTGTTATATATGCAAGTATATAATGGCAGGACTTTATTTATTACAAAGTATATTATTTACATATAGATTCATGATGAAGGTTGAGGTTAAAGCATTTATTTGATATAAGTTTTATGAACTCAAAAAGTCTCATTCAATCAAGCTTTGTACTACAAAACTAAAGGGAGTACGGTGTGCGCACTTGAGGCGCAAAAAGTGCACTGAAAATCGTATGTGTGAAGGTTTTGTGCATCAGGATGGTGTACGTATAGCTTTAGATTGTTCATATAGGTTATTTATATGTTAAACCATATATTGTGCTTATTTTATGTCTACATTTTGGGTAATCGATGCTAGAAACCTAAAAGAATTTAAAATTTATGTGATCGATGCACTTCAAGTACAATAAGCGGTGTGTTTTGGCGTCTTGTTCTTTGGTTTTTACACCCTATCGCCTCGAGGCGCTTCACGCTTTTTAAAACCAAGGTTTTAAGAGTAAACTGCCAAAATTGTCCCTGAGGTTTGGTCACTTTTGCTACTTTAGTCCAAAAGTCAAACCTTTTTAATCTGGGTCCCCGTGGTTTCAGTATTGTTGCCAATTTCATCCAAAATCAAAATCTCGTCAGATTTTCCGGTTAACATCCAACTTTTTTGTCTTTTTCCTCTGTTTTAATGAAGGGCAAAATGGTCTTGTAATGTTTTATGATAACAATTAAAAAATCTGACCATTTTACCCTTCATTAAAAGGGAGGAAAAAGACAAAAAGTTGGATGTTAACTGAAAAATCTGACCAGATTTTGATTCTGGATGAAAATGGCAACAAAATTGAAACCACAGGGACCGAGATTCAAAAGGTTTGAGTTTTCGACTAAAGTGACCAAACCTTAGGGACCATTTTGGCAGTTTACTCTAAATTGATTTAGTCAGTATTCTACAGTTTTAAACTTTATTTTAAGCAATATATTTAGATCTTCAATCAAACAAGTGGCATTGGTGTGTAGATTTTTTATGAGTATGCGTGTCTTGTTAAAGATCTTTTATTATTATTAAAGACAGAAAGAAATACTTGAATGTAATTTCTATCTTGGTCTCTGTTTGTTAGTGTTGATTGTGTGTAGGGCTGGCATATCGTGTATACGATAAGACATGACACGATACACGAAACGATATACACGAAAATTACCTGTTAACACGACTGTTCGACTGTTATACACAAAATTTACTTGTTAATGCCTGTTAACACGAACACGACATGCTATCTGAGAGATACAGAGGGAGTTTAGGGTTTTTTTTTTTTTAATTGAATGAGGAATGAAAATAGAAAGAAATTAAGGAACCCACACGCACATGGCTGATGAGTTTTATTTAATTTAATTTCTTATCGTGTACTAACGGGTATTAACAGGTAAACAGGTATTTAACCTGTTTATACACGAAATTTAAAAGGTAATCTCGTGTCTACCTGTTTGGTACACGATACCTGTTAAGGCCATACATGATACTTGTTAACTTCGTGTAGGTTCGTGTCGTGTATTCGTGTAAAATTGCAGCCCTAATTGTGTGTCTGCGGTCTGCACCGTTGTAGTTTGTTTGTGTTGGCAATTACTCTTTCTTACTTTGGTTTAAATTTATTTTGGAAACATAAATTTACAGGGCGGGAGAACTTTCAAGCGCTGAGATTGATAATCTGATGACAATTGTTGCCAATCCTCGACAGTTTAAAATCCCAGATTGGTTTCTTAACAGAAAGAAGGATTACAAGGATGGCAAGTACTCTCAAGTCACTTCTAACGCCCTTGACATGAAGCTTAGGGATGATCTCGAGAGATTGAAGAAAATCAGGTACATTTTATTATTATTATTATTAATTTTTTAAACATGACCTGTTTAGCTTTACGTGTTTGTGGGTCTGACACGAAACTAACCAGAACTCGTTTAGAATGTGTTTTAGCCCAAGATTCTGTTAGGTTTGTGTTTTCGAGTAGTATCAGACTATCAGTTTCAAAATTTTATATTTTAACCTATTTGCTTTTGAACGGGTTGATAAATTTTAACGCGTTTGTTAAAGTTCTAAACTTTATCCAAATTGTCATGGATTCAAATCTCAAGACTCACGAAAATATAACTAACATAATAACATAAGTTGTATTAAGTTTTTTCTTTAGTATCGTATTTAAGCTATCGTATTTGTCTAGTTTTTAAATTCTGTTTCATTCATCGAGATCTTCCACAATAAACCTACTTAAAGATTTCTAATTTAAATATATGACAGGAACCATCGTGGACTTCGTCACTACTGGGGTCTGCGAGTACGTGGACAACACACCAAGACTACTGGTCGTCGGGGTAAGACCGTCGGTGTGTCAAAGAAGCGATGAGCTTGTTTTGGTTTTAGAAAATCTTTGTTTTTCATCATATTTAGAATGTTTTGTTATGTTTTTTTTGGATGTCTGTAGATTATAGGATTCCTTTACAAGAGCATGTTGTTAGAAAGTGCTTATATGTTTGGATTATGTTATAAGTTTTGTGAAGTTCGTATTTTTCGTAAATTTTTTAAAACATATTTAGATATTTGATTTAATTTTTTTTTTTTTAAAGTTGACTTGATGAATAGAAGTATTTTGAGTCATTTGTATCTTTTTGGATATAAACTAGATGGAAGTACCCCCGCGTTGCGGCGGGAGGACAACCGTACCAACAACATTAATAAAACACCATCACCAACGACAAACAACATTGGAATAGAAAACGTAAAAACGTTAGACCACGCACGTCCGTAATGTGTAGAAAATGACACATTAATAAAAGTTATACACCATAATCATGCACGTACCTTAAGTATAAGAGAAGTTACAACCATTTTGAGAAAAGTTAGAAACATTTTGTAGTACATTTTGTTACTATATATTATATACTAAGCCCCGTGTTGGAGTGGGGAAAATAAAAATGTGCCAAGTTGCGCCAATGCTATACTACCGCCAACGACCATCAACACCGGAAAAAACTCGTAAAACAAAATAAATAAAAATGGAAAAAGTAACAGGGCGAAACGTAGACGTAAAATCATTGAACCATACACACCCATTACAACATGTTAATATGAAGAAATTAGACCGAAACGTTAACATAGAAAAGAATAACTAAGTCAATATAGGACCTGCGAGTTGCGACGAACCTATCATATGAGAAAATAGACATAAAAACGTTGAACCACATACGCACCTTACGTCGTGTATGGACACGAAAAAATTAAAAAAATAAATTAATGTGTATTACAAAAATAAATACATGATTTAAATAAGTAATAAAACTAAAACAAAAATCATAAAATAAATAATAATAAAAATAAAGATAATAATAAAATATAATATGCCATGGAACTACAATCAAACTTTTTTGAAAAACTCATAAAACATAAGTTACAACACAATTATGCTCACAAAACTTGCTAATTGAAAGTATAGAAATGTGCAAGTCCAACCAATCTCTGCAAAGATGGAGAATATCATAATTTCATATAATAAAGAATTAATTATCTCTACTCTCTAGAGACACAAAACAATGTTGTAAGTTTGTAAAATAATAAATTAGTAAATAAATTAATATATATAAAAAAAATAAAAGAAAGTAAATGTAAATTTTAAGTTGAAACAAAAAGATTGTTTAGGTTTTCTGAACCATGTTGAAAGGTCCATAAAAAGTTTAAAAATAATTCATAAATACCTATACTTGCAAGGGTAAGTAGGATGTCGAACCAAGAGAAATTAGTGAAAAATATTGGATTTCTTATGTTTTATTGATTAGCTATTCTAAAACAATTATCTTTGTTTGATTTTGGGAATGTTATGTGAAAAAATCTAATCTGGTTTCAGGTTAGACAAACTATATTTGATATTGTTAACCTAGTGGGAAGTCATTAAGGGTGACTAACGTGTATGGTTAATCAAGTAGTATATGTGGAATCAAAACGATTCTCCTTTGGGAATGTTTGGGTTTAAATAGGGCAACAAAACGCTAAATTCGCGATGCCAGACTGTTGGGGGTTCAATTTCCACTGATTTGTGCTGAGTTCAGCATGGCATGCACCCCTGTAACTAACACCTGCGTAGCTTACGCTTGTTATTCCGTTTTCTCCCATTTCTTGGTGTTTTCAATCCGGGTTGCTTCCAAACTCTCAATTTGCTTCCGAAAAGCATCCCTTAAGTTTCGGGTACCTGAAAATAAAACAACTCTTAAGTAACCATTTTTATACCAACAAACGCTTAAAAACACATAATTAAACATATTAAAACATGGTTAATGTAGCGGCTTGTCGAGCATTTGACAAACATCATCCATTTCAAATGGGAACAACTCTCAAGTAACCATTTTTATACCAACAAACGCTTAGAAACACATAATTAAAAATATTAAAACATGGTTAAATACCCTCCCATCAATTTTTAATCGGGTTATACAGGTCGTGTTGTTAGGCTTCTTTGTTATAAGGATCCTACCAGTCCACTAACCCAAATAAGATTCGTGTTATTCGGTTTTGGGTTTATTCGGGTGGTTTACTTGGCATTTGGGTTTCTAGGTACAAGTTGCAATGCATACTTTACAAATTAACTTAACATGATATTCCTTTAGATAAGAAGCACAAAATGTCAAATAAAACACTCTTAATATGATCTTTTGTTCAAACCCATGTAGCAAACGCATATATTAACTAAAAAACGCCAAATAAAATAAACACAAAACCTACTGTATCAATCAATCGTATAAACTAAGAAAACGTCAAATCATATCACAAAACCAACTATGTTCAGTGGATATATGGAAGGAAGACAAAATTAGCATACATGCATACAAACAATGAAACAAAACATCATATTCACAACTAAAACATAAAGCATATGAGAGGAACACTAGAGCTTTCTATTGATTATATATGTAATAGCAGGGTGCCCGCGCGATGCGGCGGGGACGACACTTTGCATTGTGGTACTCGTTTTTGGTAATTTTTCTTATACGTACAATATTTATTATAACATCATTTTGGTGGACATACGCCGTAGGCGAAATCATTGGTTAGTCCATTATATTGTGGTATGTATGGTTTCGGTTGTTTTGGTTATTATCCTTAATCGAAGCCAAAACCGAAGTCATCGGTTGGTCTATTTTATTAACTAATTGGTTTTCGGTTATCAGTTTTATTTATTTGGTTAGATTGACGGTTTTTTTGGATCCGTTTAATAGCCAAAACCAAAGTTTGGCTAATACTTTTGCTTGGAAATACATGAAATTTAGGTATAAATACATAAAATAGAAGTATAAATGCATAAAATGGATGTGTAAAATATATATATGAACTAAAAGTATAAAATGTAGAAATATATGATAATATGAATGGTTCGGTTCGGTTCGGTTTTGTTAATTTAGGTTAAATGGGGATACAAAAAATCAATAACCAATTTTGGTTAAATGGGGATACAAAAAATCAATAACCATCAGACTGGCCAGTTGCATGGTGGCACGGACCACTACCTCATACACCACCTGTCCTTTCTTTACCCCCTGCTACCGTATAAACACATATAGAGCATTAGAGCTCTAAAAGGAGCAAGTATTAACTTCACACACCTTGTGTTCTCCAACTGTCCTATGTTCTCCTACAACCACAACCTCATCCCTTTGAGGTTTTGACCGCGTTGTTAATGGCAACAATATACCACCTGAAGTCTTCTCCTCTATGGCACTAATCTTCACCAACATTCTTATCACCCAAACGACTTCAATGTAGTACTGTAAGATAAAAAAAAATCAGGCATTAGCGGGATATGGTATTATGGTATATACATAATACATGGATCATAGAATATTCAATAAAGCAAACTTAGCAGGCTAGAAAGTGAAAAGACCTACTTATGTTTAATTTTACCTTTTTCAAAAATAAATAAAACAAAAATGAAAATATAACAGGTAGGTAGAGAGCATACACATCCAATGCAAAGAAAAAAAATCACACAAAAGCATAAAATTAAACAATACTATTTGAAATTTCCTAATTAATATGATTTCAATTTTCAACTATAATGAAGATTTAGAAGTGATAATGACTGAAGCTTGATAGGAAACTTATGAAGGAAAGCTAAAATTCACTCCTAGAAACAAGAAAATAATATTTTGAAACAAAACAAAAACAGAAATGCCACCACATGAGCTTGAGTATCCTTTGAAAACAAATGCCACGGCAACCTCTGAAAAGCATACAAAAAAGGTTAGAAATATAAAAGAAAAAGGACTAAATTCAGAACAAAATGAGCATACTAAGAACATGTGGTGATATCAGGTCACATCAGTTCTATATCACAACTCACCATGGAATCGCCAACCACGTATGATAATAAGTATCACCATTAGCAAGGGTAATTTAGTAAATTTTATCCTTTTTATGTCTCATGAAAATTGAAATATTGAAATATTTTAGGTTATTACACCTTAACCAGATTGATAAGATCCACTTATTCAGCATTTGTAAGAAGGGTACTCACATGGTTGACAACTCACCTTAGGGATCATGTCCACAAAACATAAGAAGAAACACGTCTGAAGGCTTAGACTGGAAGTTGGATGATATATGAGTGTGTTTGCATAAGAACAAGAAGAACAAGCCTCTAATAGTCTCTTCTTCAACAAACTCCATTGTGTGCTCGGTTTTCCAACCACCAAAAACACTATATAACACCAAAATGGGATTTTAATATTTCAAGGGTTAATTAAACTTAAATGGGGGAATTTTACCTCAAAATCAATGGAAAGATCAATGCTAATAAACCGGCAACCCCAAGCAAGCCCAACCTTTACTGAAATTAATCCATAAAACCATGTTAAGCAGGCTCGAATTAAGCGTTTCCCTACAAATGCAAATAGAAAATATTGGATTATAAGAAAACATAGGTCTAGAATATTTGTAAGCTTTATACTTACAGGGTTTGAATGCCATAATTGAAACTCAAATGAACATCTAAATACATAGAGTCCTACCAATTGCATCCTAGAAACTACACTTTAAATTATAAAAAGGAAAAATTAAATAATAATAATAATAATAGAGAGTGGTAACATCACAAAAACAAATTAATCCATAAATAATAACCTTTTTCAGTAAAAATGGTTGCTGGTTTAGGACGGTAGTTTTCAGCTCCGGTCTCTCCGGAAAGGTGACCTGGATCAAAATCAAATCAAACAATTTAAATAAAAAATAAAAAAAAAATGCAGCATTGAAAGAATGCAATGCCTCTACTGAACCAATTGATGGCAGGGGAACCTTTTTCTCCATGAACACAATAACTCAAAGAGACCATTTTGCATATTTCGACTCTGAGATATAAGTTGTAAAAAAGTAAGATTAGATAGTAAAAAGTCAAAAACTATCACAAGTTAATATGAAATATGTACAACAAACTACACATTTATAAAACCAAATTTAAATGGCCTTTTAAAAAATCTCATCATTGATCAATCAAAAGATTAGTTTGGTTGAATCATTAATCATACCTCAAAAAACACATCAATACTGAACAACATCATTCAATTCATAATACGCCTCTCCTGTTGCAGAGAAGAAACAAGTGAAGGTTGATTAAGCTCATTCTTCCTTTTTTTAAGCATAAGATTAAGTAGGTCTTCATACGTATCCACATGAGCACTACGTCTCTCCTTTGCACACTACAGATCTGTGAATAACACTTGCAGGCTGTGACAAATCAATGCAACAAACCCTAAATTCACAAAATCAAGCCCATAAAAATCATTACAAAATTCGAAATCAAAACCATGAGCAAACCATAGGAAAAAAATTATTAATCATAATCCCAAAAAACACATTAATAAATAGAACTAAATCACAAATGCTTAACAAAATTAAACAGGAACTCACATAAGACCAAACTTCCGAAAATCACGATACTAAATCCATGAACCTAGATTAAGATTAATCATGAACAACATTCCAAATTGCCTATCTGAGCACAAACAATTAATCATGAATTTTGATTCACCTTTTCACGCCCCTTTGGCTTCCAATACCTTATCATGTCGCCGTTTAGAGTCCATCACCAAAACCCTAGAAACCGGCAGCAAGAAGATTGAACCCTAGAAATTGGGTGACTCTCGCAACGCCATCACCATCCTTTGAGTCTTCGTCCCAAATCTCAGCCGTCATCGATGTCACCCTTGGCCGGCTCCCTTCTCTCCCATTCTCTCACTCCTCTACGTTTCTTCACTCCCTCTCCATCTGTTTGTGATTTCTCTCTCTAACTCGTATACGCATATATGGGGGAATTCAAAATTTGAATTTCTTCTGAAGCATCTACTGTGCTTGTTTGTAGGTAAGGTAGTTAAAATGTTTTCAAAAGCAATGTGCTTTAAACGGTAGTACAATAAGCTTTATGTTTGTAGTGTAGGGAGGAAAAGTCTAGTTTGTTAAAATTGAGGGATTAAAATATAATAATATGAGAGGATTAAAATGTAATTAGTGTTTAAAAGACTAAACTACCATCGTTTTAGGGTTCTTTCTATAAACAAAGGAGGGAAAAAGTTCTTATTTTTTGGGTATCTTAAAATGCCCTTGCCTCATGCATTATAGTATAGTATAGATGAGTAAATTTACCCATTAACAATCACTACAAACATAGTGTTAATTTTTTTTTAAATTTAAAGACCTTATAAATATTTAATTATTAACTATAAACATTCTAGTTAATTATTAATCCGATACCAATGTGATACAAATCAAATTTTGTTTAAGATAAAGGTTAAATAGTAAGAATAGAAAATATCGAAGGAAAAAAAAAGAAATATGTTGCAAAAGTATTAAATAATAAGTGTAATAAACACGTGTGTGTTTCAACATTGAAGATTCTTTTGAATTATAAAGAGGGGGAAGTGTAACTAATTACCCATAATTATGTTAAATGTCAAGGATTTAAATGTAATAGATTGAGGGACTAAAAAATAATTATGGTTTAAAAGACCACTTTACCATCATTTTAGGGGTTTATTTATAAATAAGGGGGGAAGAAGTTCTTAACTTTTGGGAATCCTTCCCTCCTGTATTATAATATAGTACTAGTAGGGTTCCCGCGCGATGCAGCGGGGGACGACATTTCATGATGATAACATTAGCAAGCCGAGCTTTGGCTCGTTTAAGCGATATTGAAGAGAGCTTGAGCCGAGCTCGAGTTTTGAGTTTCACTCCCGAGCGGAGCTCGAGCTCAAATAAGTAGGCTAGAACCAGGGCCGGCTGTGGGCCTGTGCGAGAAGTGCCACCGCACAGGGCCCATAATATCAGAGGGCCCAAAATTGTTTAAAAAATATTCATGTTATATATATAAATATATTGTAGAAATCAGATATATAAATTCACTGTTTGGCTCAATTGGTGCGCATCTTGTCTGTGGCCTTAGCGTTTCAGTGTTCGAATCCCGTAAGTGTTGTTTTATCCTTTTTAGTTTTTACTTATCTTTGGGTTTTTTCATGTTTTATTTTGTTTATGGGCCTCAAGAATTGATTTGATTTAATAATGGGAAACAGGGGGAAAGGCCCCAACTCCCCAATTTCAAGCCAATATTTTAGTCTTTAATTTTTATTTTTCACATACAAATTTAAACGTCCATGAATTTGTAAGTCGTTTGTTTCTCATTCAATCATTTACATAAAAAAAACTTTACATCTTTTCTTGTTTAAACTTGTAGTTTCTTTTATTTTTCATTTATAATTATTTAAAATATAAACCTAGTTGAACTCAATTTCTAGTTCTATTTATTTTATTTGTATGAAAATGTTTGTATTGCCAAGCCAATTTGTGTTGTCAAACAAATCTGATACGTTTACATGTATTAGAGTTCTTTTTGGTTAAAGAATTTAAGTGTTAGTTCTTTTTGCTTGTTCAGAAAGTGTTTAAACTAATGTTAGGTGTATTAGTTTATTTGTAAAAAAGGAAATCACAGGTTATAAACTCAATTTGCGTGTTGATAATGCATCGCGTACGCAATGTACGTTAAGACATTTTGTACGTTAACCAGCCTCTATATATATGTGTGTTATATATTTAGGGGCCAATTTTTTTACTCGCACAGGGCCCAAGAATTCTTAAGGATTCTCGAGGACGGCCCTGGCTAGAACCAAGCCGAGCTCGTGCTCGAGTTTCATAAAAACATGACGAGATAAGCTCGAGTTTCATAAAAGCATGACGAGCCGAACTCGAGCCTAGTCAGGCTCGACACAGCCACACCCCTACACTTTATGCCCTAAAGAAATTTATAAATAGTTAGTTGTGTATATCGTAAGAAATTATGTTGTTTCCATAATAATCTATTTTATGCAAAATGATAAGATTTTATGTAACTAATATACACTTTGAGCCGCTTTTAACTGGCTCAACATACTTAACTATTGTTCATTATATTGTTTAAATCACGTGTCATTCTCCTGAATGAAAGAAAGTAAGAAACTAATAGAAAACCCAAGCCTAGTCAAACTATCCCACAGGTTAATATAAATCCAGCAAAACAAATACTAAAGCTCCAATGCAATCTTGATTTGCTGATTTAAACTCAATCCCGTTCCTAAAGGCGAGCCTCTTTTGAAACTTTCTGTTACCATCAAGTATGGGTTCTTCACCTTTTAGCATTATGTAAACCTGCATCATATGTAAACCTTCATTGAAGTTAGGCCAACCAAAATTGTAGTATAAAAGAGGCGTCTTCGCCATTTATTTAAAAATCCTCATTTGGAAAGTTGTATTTACGACAAAGTGTAGAAAAATATGGATATCAAGACGGAGACATAAAACTACCATGCGACAAAAAGAAAAAAAATAAGAAACTGCTAAATAAACTATAAGATGAATCCAGGTAGGTTAAGGAAAAGGACTGGTACCAGGTGGTAACGCGTTATGAAAGAGTATAAGAAAAATCTATTGGCTTAAAACATAACTATTATCATCAGCTATTTGTCAAAAAAATGGAAAATAAATAATAAGAAGCCACCATTAAAGATTAAAAGATCTAAAAGAAACACTGAGCAAACATATTATACCTTTCAAACAATAGAAAAGAAGGAAATGTATTAGGCATGTAATGGCGGCGTAATAAGAACCAAGAAAAAATACTTACTTTGAAGGTGTGATTTTATGCCTTCACCTTATCAAATTGGTGAAAAAATCATGCTCTAATCAAATGAATAAATCTGCGATTGGAACAAATGTCTGGTAAACATAACACACACATACACCTGCACCTCATAATTTGGAAAAAAAAAGTGTATAGATAAAAATGAAAGCAGTAGACAAACAAATTGAATTATTGTTAAAGGACAACACATATCTCAACTATTCTTTTGTGGTGAGATTTTTAATTGGTGTGGCGGAGTGTAGTAATATTTAAAAAATTAATCAGCAATAAACTTAAGAATAAAAAAAAAATTATTGTTGATACTCACACATACCTTAGGAGTGGTGCTTTACCTTTTTTGAGGGCTTGTTTGCAAAACCGAATTGAATCTGCCCATCATGACATACGTTTTAGTTAAATGATGTAAATGACAAAGCTCTCTAACATGCAGACTCATTCAAAAATATTTACCATTGTTTGTTGTTTCCAAATCTTCATCACCTCCCTGTCTCCATTCCTCGTTCATATTTCCCATTTTAGGCATGTGAGTATAAAAAATGTAAAAGAAAAATACAATAATTAGTTCCCCGACAGTTTCGAATTATAAGCAAGGACCGAACGGGTCCGTTGACTCTCAGCCGATTGATTTCTATTAACAGAGGTATTTTTTTAATGAAAGTACTTGGTCAACCAATCCACTCGCTTTGAATCATTCAGTCATGAAGTAAAAGGTTTTAGAGTGAGGAAGAAGATACCTTTATCAAACCGCCACCATTACTCCTCTTGTTGAAAGCATATCAAGGAGAGATGTCACTACACCACCACCTACAAGTTGCATAACAAATTGCTTCAATGAAGCTTTCTTCAGTAGGTTCAAACAGATGAAATCTTTATCATTAGATTGGATTACCAAAAGTATAATGGGAACTCCAAGAAAGAAACTGAAAATTAAAGATGAGCAAGACAAAGATGTGTCAACCTTTGTTTTTCTTGTTTTAAAGTAATGTTTTTTCATAGAATTTGATGAATTTGTTATCTCAGATGGTACCCTTATGGGATGTTTCATCTTTAGTAAAATCACAAAGGTTTTCTAATTGAGCAGATCTTGGGTGTGGCTCGGCTTGTTACACCCCTAGTTTTTAATAAAGAGAATGAAAGTTAGAAAGTTCACCCCAACAGAGAGTTTCATGTGGGAAGCTGCATAGTCTTCAAATAAGGCATCCACATCCTGGGTCAGATGAACAAAACAATTGAGTATGTGTTATGCAAGTACTTAATGCAAGGGTTCAAGATGTATATGTACCCATAACAACATTTTTCTCAATGAGGGTCTGGAACACATGGTCTTCAAGAAAGGCTCTGTAGTGTAGGCAGGTGGCGACATGTGACCCTCTTTCTCACCATCAAGAAGGTCTCTGTTTAAAACTACTATTTAGGATTTGCATCAAAATATAAATTGAATCAAATAAAAAAAAAATCTTACTTGATATAGCAGTTGTCAGATCCAAATCTTTGCTTATTGTACACAGCTCCCTGTAATTTTCCACAATACAAATTCTACTTAGTCAAATACAAACATAAAAATGAATGTAGTGACATAAACCAAAGCAAAGCCACCATATAGTGTCACAACGTCTTTGTCGTCAAGAGTCTCAAGACTAAAGGTCTTTAGATATACATCCCTTAGATTATGTTCTTCTGAATTACATACAAAGGAGCATCTTAATAACTTCATGGCTTCATTTAGACCAGATTATTAATAGCCATAAAAATCAAACCCAAATGTCTAAATTAGACAATAAAAATGCAAACCTATTCAACATAATCAATTTTGATTTAATAAGAAACTATACTTCTTTTGCTAAACTCAAGATAGTAACCAAATACAAAAAAAAAAAAAAAAAAAAAAAAAAAAAAAAAAAAAAAAACCCTAGAATAAAGTTGTGAAACAATCTTACCGGAGTTACCGGAATCTTCGCCGAAACTTGGTTGGATGGTTCGATCCTCCTCTGATAGTTGCAGGAACTTAATGCACTTACCACCATAACTCGTAACTATATCCGTTTTTTACAGAACCCTAGATCTGGACACCATGAGTTGTCACCGCCACTGTTCAACCAAGTAACATAACCCACACCAAAACCTAAAAGAGAAAGCTAGTGAGAAATTTTAGGATTGATCTTAACAAAGAATCAAAATTAGATAAAGTTGTACCGAATCCAACACCAGATCCGTCGAAATTTGTAAGCACCATCCTGATGGAGCACTCGTGCAACGACGACGAAAAGGAGTGTGTCTCTATCACTTACTACTCTCTTTGTGCAAAATGAACGGATGAAAAGGTGGCAGGTGAGTTGTGTTTTGGGGAATTCAAATTTTGAAATTGGAGCTCATAAACGTACATTACCCTTTTTATTGTTGTATTGAGTTTTTCAAATTTCAAAATCTAAACCCACATTACGTTTTTTTAGCTTCAACGTGTACTAAACACGTGTGTGTTTCAACATTGAAGATTCTTTTGAATTATAAAGAGGGGGGAAGTGTAACTAATTACCCATAATTATGTTAAATGTTAAGGATTTAAATGTAATAGATTGAGGGACTAAAAAATAATTATGGTTTAAAAGACCAATTTACCCTCATTTTAAAGGTTTATTTATAAATAAGGGGGGAAGAAGTTCTTAACTTTTGGGAATCCTTCCCTCCTGCATTATAATATAGTATAGATAGATATGTGTATAAATGCCATTTTTTATGTAAATCGGGTTAACTCAATTAACCTTTTTTAACCCAATTACCAAATGGAATACTACCTTCGGATTTTGGGTTCCATCTTAACTGGGTTCAGGTTGTTCAGGTTCGGGTAAAAACGACAAGATAGAGATGAGCTCTTTGCCTCTTTAGGAGGAAGGTTTATTATTACTAAATTCTACATGCTTAGATCAATTCAATCAAATACTTTTTATTTCGAGTGTTCCAACTTTTTAACAACACAACAACAAAACTATTTGAAAAACCAAAAGATAGGGCCTCCCTCTCTATTTGTATCCAAGGGGAGGAGAGAGTTATGGGCTCTTTGTTTAGCTCTTGAGGCTTTTAATGGTTCAGATCTCTTACTGGTTCAGCATTTAATGGTTCAGACTGTTTGTTTCGTGAGCAGATGTCTGAATGATTCAGACGTTTGCGTCTGAATGATTCAGACGTTTGCCTCTGAATGGTTAAGCATTATACTTAGGGCTGTAAACGAACCGAACAAACACGAACAAGACCTTGTTCGTGTTCGTTTGTTAAAAAATATATGTGTTCGCGAACCGTTCACGAACACTTATCGAACGAGATTTTAAGTTTGTGTTTGTTTGTTAATTTTAGGCAACGAACGTTGACGAACACAAATGAGCACAAACTATTGTTCATGAACACAAATGGAAACAAACGAACACAAACAATCGTTCTTGAAAAGAATATACAATACAATGACACTTATTAGATATTTAACTTGTCAGAATTTTGATATATTTAAATAAATATAAAAACTAAAAACACTAATGAACTATCGAACACAAGCGAACACGTTACCGAACGTTCACGAACATAAACGAACAAACACGACCTCTGTTCATGTTTGTTAATTTAACTAAACGAACGAAATTTCTTGTTCGTGTTCGTTTGTTTAATAAACGAACGAACACAAACGAACTTCCCACCGAACGGTTCACGAACTGTTCGCCGAACGTTTGGTTTGTTTACAGCCCTAATATTTATACTGAGTCTGAATGGTTAAGACCTTTCATCTTAACTGGTCAGACATTTGCCTCTGAACGGTTAAGCATTATACTGACTCTTAATGGTTCAGAACTCGTACTGGTTGAGCACTTAATGGTTTAGACCTTTTATTGATTCAACACTTACCTATTCAGAAGTTGTCAAACAACCCATTAGAAAACAATCATTTAACATTATTCAATGAAACGATGATTTATACAACTTTTTATAACTGTTATTAGAATGATAAATTTATATATATATATTTTTTTTATTCTGGAAGTGTGAATCAAAATTTTTACATCTGAAACATATAAATAATACATTTTGGAGACTTTCTTTTCGTTGCTACTTTTGTTTAACAATTTACCATTCAACATTTATTTTTTTTCACTTGAAATTTTTCAATCTATGTCGTTATCTAATTTCTGTTTCTTTCTCGATTTAATCTACAGATGGTCGAAAACCATTGTAACTTGTAAATAAACCGAACATTCAACAAATAGTTTGCAAACTTTATTACATGATATTTGCAAATATATTAAACTAGTGGAATTCCCGCGCTTCCCTGCGGGCTTTCAGTCCGTATCGGTTTGATTCGTTACTATATAAGTATCGGTAACAACGTTGTTTGGCCGGCATCAGCTTGACTCATTACGGTACCGTTACCGTAACAATGTTGTTTGGCACATTAAGAAAATCATTAAACATGAATATGATACATGTACCAATGTTATTTGGTTGGTATTGGTTTAGTTTTCAAGGAAAGAACAAAAAATAACTATATTTGACAAGTTCAAATAATATTTTTTGTCGAATTCTGGATAATAATAAGCATGTCGTAACGAATATTCGAAATTTATAAAACATTATATGATTTTGCTAAAATAGCGAAAAAGATAAACTCATCACTTAAAAAAAAAAAAACTAAATCACAACATAACGTTGATGACATATACGCATGTGCTTTGATCACTTATAAATTATTTTTCAGAACTCGGTTTTAAGCATATCATAATGATATATTTAGAAATTTATTAAAAAAGATGTATCTTAATAGTTATAAGAAAAAAAATATAATATGTTTAAAAGTAATTTTAGTATAAAAACTGTTATAAAAAGATTTTATGATTATACAATTTTAGTATTAAAATTGTTATAAAAAGATTTATTTTAAAATAGTAAAATAAAAACCACAATAAAAAAATATTTCTAAAACCTTTTACTTTGACACTTGTAAACCTTTAGGAAGTGTAACACCTCGAAATTTCACGTCCTATAATGTGTAGACACGTGTCGTATGTTTAAACGTGTGAAAGAATATTATAGAAGGATTAAAGTTGACAATCATGGAAAGTATGTGGATATACGTATTCTAAACGTCAACAGTGAATAAATATATTGTACAATAACCCTACATAAAGTTTATAACGTCAAACGAATAAATCATGGATCATGCGAAGCTAAAAGTGAGAGATTACAAACTACAGGGGTTAAATGTGTCAACATGTTTAAGTTATACCTCTGAGTGACCTTTTGACAAACCCGAAGCTTTGTAACTGATAATTATGCTCACTAGAATGCGCGATATAAATTTCATAAAGTTTCGTTATCGTATGAGAAAATTATGATCAAATTCGTGTGCGAGGGGTTAAAGCGTTAACATTGAAAGTTATGACTTTTCGGGTTAACCGGAAGTGTCCAGGGACTTGGCAAAGTGGGTATAAGTCCTAAAGCCCTTGTGGGTAAATATAAAGGGGGTCAAATTGCAAGAAAATACTGGGTTGCCCTTTCGAAAGGCCAAGGGACACTTATGTGGAAAATAGAAAATTTAAAATCTGATATCAGGGTCCAGGCGGGCCGCGTTAAGGTTAAGAGAACCTTACGCGGGCCACGTCAGGACATCAAATGCAGAAAAACGAGACAGGCTCCTGTATTCGCGGTTATTCGATCTTTAAGCGATATTTTAACATGGTGGGCGACCCCTAAACTGTTCTAGAGCACTAGGGACACATGTTGGAGGGTTGTGGTCAGTGATAGAGTTATGTGTCAACTTCTTGTGGTGAAAAATTCACTATATAAAGGCCTTAACTTGCAACTCATTGATCACACCTTCATCTGCACAATTGGAGCACTTCTGGAGCTAAGGATCTTTCTCTAAGCATCCCATCTCGTGCATAGGACTTCAGTAAGTTAGCTAATCCTTCTTTAATTGAGTTTAGCTTAGTTATTTAGCTAAAAGTCAAACCGTCGTAATTACGGTTTGACTTCGAGATTAATTAATGATGGCTCAGTCAAATCTCGAATTAAAAGTAGATATAAGTAGGTAATTATGTGGGTAATAAACCCTCAAAAGGGTTCCCTCTGATTCCCACTCTAACCGGGTCAAATGTCGGGTCAAACGTATTAATAAAAAGTCAACAGAATGTTAAATTTACACTTTATGCATGATTAGCAATGTAGAACACATACAACATGTTTGATCATTAATATAACTTGGTAATTAGTGTAAGGACATGTCTAAACATGTTCAACCCGACAATTTCCTGTTTAGACCCGGTTCGGAACCGAAAGTCGCATAGTTTGACTTATACTTTGACTTTCAGTTCTGACCCGTTATGGTATGTTTTAGAAATACCTAAGAGCCTTATTTGGACCAGGTAACATGCTAGTATAACCCTCTGTGATTATACACCATGGTTCATTAGTTAACCAATTAATTCGCATGATTCCGTTAATTGCTCATATGTTGACCATTATGCCCTTTTCACCTTAAAACGTGATTTTTGGAAATGTAAAAGAGTAGAAACCTAAATTACTGATATATAAACTTGCATACAAAATTTGACATCAGTTTGAGGTGTAGGTTAAGAGTTATGCTCGTTAGCGTAAAATTAAAGCTTTATGTTAATAAAACGGCGTAATTAGCGTATAGCCTAGTTAAGCCTACTTTTTGATATCAAATCTTTTATCCACTGATGTAATATATTATTTTGGGATTTTTAAAGATTTTTAATAAATTTTAGGCTGAGCATAACTAGTAGTCGTAGGCTTAATCCGGTAATTGTCGGTTTTGCCCTTACGGGCCATAAAATGAGTTTTACATATCTAAACGACTCCAAACCTTTTTCTACTGATCCCATATGATAAATAAATTATTTTAAGCCTTCTGGAAATATAAAAATATCAGATTTATGTATCAAACCCGGAAATGGCCTTTAATCGCCTTTTTAAGCGTTTTTAATGCATAGTATGTGCTATAACTATTTTAAACATACCAAGGGTGATACCTACTGATATATGAGGCAAATTATAATATTTTAACAGTAAGCAAAGGTTGATAAACTCAGACTTCAGTTTTGAGCTTTTCGGCTTATGTGAAATTACCAAAATGTCCCTACGGTGCATAGTTGGTTATAAATGATAGATTTCACACATATACTTTAGCCTACTGATATAACTTAGCAAATTGAGTATATTTGCTGATTACATCAGGCCTGTAGCTCAGGTTAACATTTAAACTCTTTTACAACCTTTAAAATGACCAAACTACCCCTACGGGGCATAGTTTGTGTTTAAATTCATTTCGGGCATAATAAATGATATCTTACTGATGTCACAACATATTTGGAGCATATTAACTTAGGAAACCTGTAAATGACTCTCATTTTTACCCGTTACGCTTATTACGCGTTCGGTTCGGTTTATGTAACAAGTTTACATAAATTAGCCGAAACGGGTCAAACCTTATCGGTTTTATCTCAAAATCCAGAATGTGCATGAAGGACCCATATTAAACAAGTCTCTGAACTTGTCGGGTCTAAATCACATTCTATCCGGTCTTCACTTAATTGTGCGTACGAACCGCATCTTTGAAACTAACCGGTCTAAGCTTAAGCTTAATTAAAGACCGTTAGGATTCTAATAGGTTATTATAAAACCTTCGTTCCAGATTAGGAGTACCAGTAAAAGCTACGTGCATTTTGCTTATTGTGATTTATATATTGCTCAGGTAAATACTTTTAACTAATTTTCCCTATACGGGCTTGGGTTACGGTATATAGCATACCACTTGATCGGGCATCAAATTCTCCACCGTTGAGTGGGTAATTGAATAAATTTGATCGGCTCGTTTAAACAGTCTTGTTACTTAAAGCCTTTGGGGGGTTAATGACCATGTCCCGGATATCCTTGACATCATTTTACGAAATGGCCACGACTTAAGCGCAGGGTGTAGGCGTACACCCGTCAGTGCACAAAAGTATATTGTGTTGTGTCTATTGATCTTTAACCCGGACAAGATCCGGGCTACTGAACGCACAAGGAACATGTAATCCGTTCACAAGATTATAATATTAAATAATTCTCCCAAGTTAAATAAAAATATTTATGCCACGTGCATCCAAACCAATTTTCAATCATTTTCCAAAATGAGTCAGTTGATTGTATTTACCAGTGTAAACTGACGTATTTTCCCAAAAAGATTAAATGCAGGTACTAAGCGTAATCGGCTGGGATTTCTCCTTAGCATCGATAGAAGTCTCGCAAGCTTAAGATGTCTGAAGTCTGTTGAACTATTAATACTATTTTATTTACGATCCATCTGTGGATAAACTTCCGAATAATTGTGACATTGATATTACAATATTAAATTCGGTTGTATCATATTTTAAATTTGCTTCCGCTGTGCATATTGATTATTGTGTTGTTTGACTATTATGTTGCCAACCACGTCACGATACTCCCTCACCGGGCCCACCGGTGACACGTGGAAATCGGGGTGTGACATGAAGTAATATATTTTAATTGTACCTTATGTTTAAATAATTGTATTTCACTGTTAATGTCATTTACATTTGTTAGATTACTAGTGGTATCCCCGTGCTTCGCGGCGGGCTTTCGGCCGGTACCAACTTAGTTTGCTAATGTATAGGTATGATGCTTGCACTTAGTATAGCAACTAAAATATGCACACATAAAAGGATATCAACATATGTTTTATAATGATCGAAAACTATAGAAACAAATACCAGTATTGGTACCGATGTTGTTTAGTCGGGGCTTAAGTTCGGTCATTAACACTCGCTATAGCATACAATTCTATAAATACTCTATTGCCAATACAATTTTATTCTCAATCACTTTTATATTGTCAAGTTGAGAAAACCACAAAAATGAATATGGTACTCGTACCAATATAGTTCGAACAATATTGGTTAGAGTGGTCATTGTAAAGAACAAAAGAAAAATCAATTATATTTAGCAGTTCGATTAAAAGTTTTATCAAATAATAGATAAAAATAAACATGTTGCAACGGTGAATTCAGAATTTTATATTATGTTACGCAAATAACAAAAAAGCTAAACAATGTAACTATATATAAAAAACACAACAAATTTTGTATCACCTTGTCGTTAAAGCCATAAAACCAAATACAACACTTGTATCGATGTTTGTTGGAAGAAAAATATTATCGAATCATATGTTCAAAGTTTTATTAAACATCATATTATATTACTCAAATAACGAATAGGAGAAACGGCTTATAAAACGTCCTATTATATTACGGTGTACAACTCAATTTTAAATAAAATTTATGTCTAAATGTGGATAAAAATAAGCAAATCGCAATAGCATACTTAAACCAAAACTACTCAAAAGGAATATTAAAAAATAATTATACAAATAGAAAACCCAAAAAACATTTGATGGACACTTCATTTTAAAAAGGAATTAAAGAAAAAAGAAAGCTAAAATATAAGATTGATCCAAATGGACCAATGAGAAGAGTTACTGTACAAGTCCTTTAAATTTGTTAGTTATAAGACTATGCGTAATGGGTCTCCATATACCGCCCAAGACACCTCATAGCGCCGGGATGGCGCCATGAACACCGCCACGCGGGGCGCTATAGGCCGGAAATTTTGAAAGGCGCGATATCCATAGCGGCGTGATGTGTTTGTTTGTTTTGAATTTTCAACCGTTTGAAAACGGTCAAATGTAAAAAAAAAAAAAAGAAATTATTCATTTAATTTTCAAAATTCCCTTTAAATACCCCCTTCTCCCATATTTTTATAAAACCTACACACTCTCAACTCACATTTCTCTCTATTTTTTTTTATAAAAATCCACATATTTTATACAATGAATCCCTACAACCGTGGTTTTATTCCTCCCCGATCGAGTGCGGACCCAAACCAAAGTGGTAATCCTACCCGCCCCGTGTCACCGGTTCCCACTCGACCCACCCCTTTAGGTGCCGGTTTTGTCGATTACAGTCAACAAAATGCCGGGTTCATGAATCTTTTGAACCAACCGCTTTGTTGGGACCCGAATCTCTACGGGTGGAACCCGAATCAAAACACCGACGGAATGGGGTCGTCTCAAGCGTTCGGGTCGGCTCAAGCTTTCAGCTCCCCACTACACGAACCCGATGTTGTTCCGGAAACACAACCCGAAGGAGCGGAGACGCAAAGAGGAAAAGGAAAAGCAAAACGGCCACATAAAAAGAAAGCGGAAACCACCACCCGAGCAGTTTTTTTCAGTTTTTTGCAGTTTTTTAAATTATTTTCTGTTTTTATTTGAGTTTTTTTTTAGACTAATTAATTATATCTTTTTTTTGTAGCAAACAATCAAGATAAAAAAGTTTTTTGGCGCCGAATACGAGCGCTTTTTTTCGATCTAATGGGTAAAGGAGACGGATACCGCCCACCGGACTCTATATCGGGCAAGTGGACCGATATAAACAAAAAATGCACGAACTTTCAAACCGTGTACCAACGCAATTTTGCCGGATGGAAAAGTGGAAACAAGGACGAGGACATCACGCAAGCGGCGTTGGTCGAGTATACGAATGGTAATGGCCATTTCCCGTACATGAGGTGTTGGCAAATCCTTCGCCATAGCCCCAAATGGGCCAACATCTCAACTCCGAGTGGTCGGTCGGAAAATAAACGGCCGTCAAAGAGGTCCAAAACAAACGAGTCGGGTGAACCCGAAACGCCAACCTCCGACGCTCGAAACATCGAGGTGAACGAGGATATTCCGGATGACGAGCCGGTGGAAGAACTACCAAGACCGCCCGGAAGAAGTAGGCGGCCGAAGAAGCCCGAGTCGTCGTCGATGTCGATGGGAACGGAAATGAGTGACGCATTTTCGGAGGTAAACCAACGCCTTCATGATATACACGATCTAGGGAATAAACGTTTGGAGGAGAACCGGGAAGTGACCGAGATTATGCGGGATAGGCAATGGCAGCTCGACTTTGAATTCTACACCAAACCGCACGACCACCTTACCGGAAAAACTTTGAAGATGGCGTTGGCCCAAAAGGAAGGGATCGAAAAAAAATATAATCTTTGAAGTGTTGTTTTTTTTTTATTTTTTTAGTCCAACTTTTTTTTTTTTTTGGAACCGTTTTTTTTTTAGGTTACTGTATTTTTTTTTATGTGTAATGTTTTTTTTTTATTTTAGTGTAATGTTTTTTAATTTAATGAAATGAATTTTAATTTTATAAAGTTAGAAAATAATTATAAAAAATTAGAAATTAATAATTGAGTAATGATTAGACGGGGGCTTTATGACTACGGGCTTAAAATGCATAAGGTCCCATAACGCCCACACGCTGACGTGGCGCGCCACGTGTCGCATAACGCCCACAAAGGGGCGTTATGACTACACATGGCCTAAGAATAGAATAGAATGGATGAATGTGAACAAGATTTAATGTTCATTTAGTTAAATGTATGGATAAAGACAAGCATCTTGTTCATTCATTTATGTTTGTAAACGTTTGATACATTGCTGGTTTATGTGTACACGTATATTAGAAAAAAAAAAATTCACATGATAGCAACCAAGATTTCCAAGTGTTCGACTAAAGTATTTTTTTTTTCTCTAACTCAACTACTTTCATGTATTCTAATCCTATGTATTTTTTTTCTATAAATGTTCATTATTTTTTTTTAATTTAGAAAGGCAAAAGAAATATAAATCTTGGTTTCTAATAAGTGAACATTTTTTTCCAGTAAAATCGTGACATATAGCACCAATGCCATATCATTGCTAATGACCACCAATACTGAAGTTGCGGTGTGTTAATGCGAAGAAATTAGGCCGAAACATAAAACATAAAAACATAAAAATAATAACTTAGTCGACTAGGACCCGCACATTGTGACAAACCTGTCAAACGGGAGAAAACAGATGATGAAAAACGTTGAATCCCACAAGCACGTCGCGTCGTATCAACTCGCAAAATTTTAGAACGAATCATAAAAACGTTGAACCATGCACACATGTTGCGCCGTGTTAACTCGCAAAATTTAAAACGAAACATAAAACAAAATGTTTGCAAAACTTGAAAAGTATAGGGATCAAAATTGAAAGTAAAAAAATGTTATGAGATTAAATTGTAAAGATAAAAAGCTTTTGGTTAAAAGTAAAAAAAAAAAAAATATTTTTGAAAAAACCGCAAGCATTAGATACAAGACTTTATACACAAAATAGTTGGTAGTTTATAGTATAAAATAGGATGTGATAGTAAAGAAAAAAGCTCACTAAATAATAACCAAGTTTTGATTTAATGAATTCAATAATCACTAAATAGTAATCAAAATTCATATATATTTCATCTACCAACTGGAGCACCTAACTAAACTTGGGTGATTTTAAAGGAATAAAAAGCTTTGAATGACTTTAGTACAACACTTGGTATTATGTAAAGTAACCTCATACATTAAATATATGTAATGATATTCCCTTCAACTATTGATGCCAAATCAAAAATATTGCGGAGTTCAAGGGAAATATCCAAATACATGTCTTATTATTTTCAATAATCCATACTTGTAAGTTTTTTCTTTTTCTTATCAATGAATAGATCTCTTTACTTGTATGACTTAGATGTCTCGTATTTCTCGAAAAAGTGATTCGATTGATGGGATTTGGTATGATACTTATGAGATCGATGATATCGATGAGATCCGACGATTTTTTCCAGGAAATCCCCAACGAAAGATACACACTATTCCGTCTTTTATATCAAATTGATCATAACCACTACCTACATTCCACGAAATTGTGCACCACAAATAGGAGCTAATAAAATGACCCGCGATCCCATAGAAAGACATCACAATTCCTTGTGGAAAAAAAAAAACGATTTCCTGAGACGGAAATAAAGATATCAAATTTCTACCAAGATAACTCGAGGTTCCAACCAACAAGAATCCTAATGAACCTAAAAAAAGGATAATAGCCCAACAGAAATTACTTGTTTTTAGGTTATATAAACAAACGAACGCAAATAAGAATATATATTGTTAATAATTGAACACGAAAAAAAAATATGTTCGTGCGGTTAAACACAAACATGCAAAACACCAAGTCCTATTCAAGTTGCTCGATACTTCTATTCAATTACAACCCTACCACCTTGACATTTAACAGGAAAACGGATCATCAATAGCAAATGGCACTATAAAAAACAAGTGGCAGGACGAAATCAATGATAGTTTGGAATACATCTTTTTCTTAGAAAGTGAAGAGGAAAGAGAAAGAACAAAAATTAATAACATTATTAATTTCGACATCAAGGACGTTAAACTTATAGTCTTAAGTTAATCTTCGAATCAGACAACTCTCTATAGTTAGCTTGTGATGGAGCATTGGGCCGGTACGTATCGATTAAGGGTTTGTCAGTATTTATTTATTAGTTCTGTAGTCTAACGATATCAAAATGTGTAGTAAGATATATATATATCTAAGTAGTTGATGGTTCTAGTCTCTGGATAGACATTAATGTAGATATGAAAGTACGTTGAGTGTGTATGAGTTAACTATTTTTGGTATTTTACAAGCATATTCAAAATAAGGGTGAAGTTATCATACAAAGTCTTCTAAAAATGAGAAATGTACAAAGAAACAAAAGATCGAAAAATATAACACAATGTCGAACAAAATATAACACAATGCGAGAATGCAAGAAATATAACACAATATCGAGGAAAAAAGACACAACAAGTCGCAGAAAAAACACAATAACGCAAATATAGAAAAAAAACGCAACACTAAATAAATAGACACAATTATCTAAACAAAAATTTTAAAATCTACAAGCTAAAAATCCAAAAGTAAAAACCTATAATCTCACATGGTCAAATTCGATGAGACGATTCCAATTCCGTTGAATGTATTCTAAAATCCAAGTTATAATTATTGTGGGTAGTTTCTTTGTTCACGTTCTTGAACAGGAAGTTATATTATATAAGCAAAAAACAAAAGCAACATGACATCGATTATAAGATCCAAAACCATGGATTCTAAAACTGTTGCCCAAGTTGCAACCATAAAAAACAAATTTATTGTTGTAAAAGACAAGTCATGGAAATTTAAAATTTGAAGTTAACAAAACAAAATCAAAGATTCTCACATTTGTTTGTGTGATTTATCATTTTCTTAATCCAAAATATTATCTGGATTTAACAATATCAACCAATATAAAATACCCCATTATTTATTTTATATTTGCCAACTCGAGCCCTTCAAATAATTCATAATAAGTTTTTAAAATATATATAAGGATTTGTTTAATTTAAATCCAATCTTAAACTTAGAATCATAATAACGAATAATACACTTGTATGTAATGGTTATTATGTATGACTATAGTTAGAAAGAGAATGAGGTAATTGGCTAATGTCACAATATATAATCGGGTGGTTCTGCTGGTGGCACGATGATACTCCAGTGATCCGTCAATAATCCTAATTTGCCGTTAAAAAAAAACCAAAACATACAAGTGTATTTTACGAGGGTGGAGATACAATAGGATGTTTATTTGGCTAAGAAGGCTAGGAAGTGATCTTGACCATTCATTTAGTTAATCAAGGGCTAAGATTAAATGATGGAAATTGAAGGGAAGAAAAGAGGCGCATGAGTTTGTTTAGGCCGTGGGTTATGGTGGGGCTTGGGTTGGGGCATCGGTTGACACATGTAATTGCAAAACTCAAGTCTCAAACCCACTTTGAAGGGGGTATGGTGGGCGTGGCCAAGCCACATCAGCTTTTTTTTTTATAATATATATATATATATATATATATATATATATATATTTATAACCAAAAACTACATAAACATACAAAATAATTATTAAAATATACATACAAAATAATTATCAAAGTAAAAAGTCTTCGTCGGTTTCGAACCCATGAATCGTTGAAACATGTTCCACCAAATCAGCTCGAAGGTTGTGATGTATATCCCTTGACTTTATCATAAATTCATTTGCCGCTTTATCTTCGTCTGTTACGTTACCTGGTTGGGGGTCATCGTCATCATAGTAGGTAACGACCGCTGTACCTTCATCCTCCAAAATCATGTTGTGAAGAATGATACATGTGTACATCACGTTTCCAATCTGATCCTTGTCCCATAGTCGACAAGGCATTGACAATATTCGCCACCTTTTCTTCAAAACACCGAATGCTCGCTCGACGTCTTTACGTGCAGCCATCTGGACCCTGTTAAACTTTAATCTTTTTGGATCTGTGGTACCGTGTCTTGTGAACGATTTTACCAAAACCCCCCACTCTGGGTAAATCCCATCAACTAGGTAGTACCCGTACACGTACTCAACCCCGTTTACAAAGAAAGTTTCTTTGGGTCCTATACCATTTACCCGATCATTGAAAAGGGCGAGTGGTTTATGATGGTAATCTCATTATGTGAACCTGGCATACCGAAGAACGCATACCATATCCAAAGATCTTGGGACGCAACCGCTTCAAGCATGATGGCTGGCATCCCGTGAAATCCACTAGTGTGAGCGCCTTGCCATTCGGTAGGACAAAGTTCCCAAGGCCATTTCATACAATCTAAACTACCTAGCATCCCGGGTAGCCCATGATAATCTGCGTGATGTTCCAATATTTGTTGCATGTCACTGAAGGAGAGCTTTCTCAAATATATTTTCCTATAAAGTTCTAGAATACACGAACAAAAGTTGTGAAGAGTTTCTCTAGCTACACGTGCAGACATTTTTAAATAGTCATCCATAATGTCCGAACTATTGTCGTACGCTAACTGCCTAAGTGCGGCCGTGACCTTTTGCCATGTACTAAATCCTAATTGCCCGGTTACATCGGGTTTTTGTTGGAAATAAACATACTTCTCCTCAAGATCTCTAGATATCCTTAAAAATAAGTTTCTACTCATACGAAAACGACGCCTAAACATTTTTTCATCATACTTAGGTTCCGCTGAGAAGTAATCGCTTACCAACAAATCGTTAGCGGTCTGCCGTTCACGAGCGATGTACCTTCTCCTCCGTTTAGGTTGTTGAGTCTCTTCCTCATCGTCTTCGTCTTCCACGATAGCTTTCACCACCGCCGCGATCGTTTGTAGAAATATTTCCGCACCATCGTCAGATGATGATGACGATTCACTATAACTTGAAGAACTAATAGCAAGATTGTGTTTTATTTGTTTGATATTGTGTGAGAAAAATGTTAAATATGATAAGGTATTTATAAATGAATTTTTTTTTTAAAGTAGCCCCTAGCGGCTAGCCCACGACTAGTTTGAATGGGTCATTCACAGCCCGCCAAGTCAGCTTGCTCCCCCGCCCCACGCCCGGCTTGAAACCCTAGCCTTAGGGGCATTCTAGTCAATTCAAGGCAATAGTTTCTCTCTCCTCCAATTCCCCCCATTTTTTAAACGTTAATAACTCTTTCATACAACATTATTTTTTTTTTTTATAAAAATTGCACAAAAAAACGAGCGTTTTTTATCTTTAAAACGAGTATACTATTGCTATATTTTCGAATTTTTTTTTGAAAACCCAGTTGAGTAAAACACAATGGAAAAAACCCAGTTGCGTAAAACGCAATGGAAAAAAACCCTAAAAATGACATTTTTCTAAAACGCAATGCACAAAAAACACAAAGAAATGTCTTATTTGTAAAACGCAATGGCCAGAAAACACAAAGAAATGTGTTATTTCTAAAACGCAATAGCCTAAAAACTCAAAAGAAAGTGTAGTTTCTAAAACGCAATGGACTGAAAACACATAAAAATGTGTTTTACCTAAAACGGAATGCACAAAAAAACACAAACAAATTTCTTATTTTTAAAATGAAATGGCCAGAAAACACTTAAAATTTTTGTTTTTCTAAAACGCAATGGGCCGAAAACACATAAAAATGTGTTTTTACCTAAAACGAAATGCACAAAAAACACAAAGAAATGTCTTATTTATAAAACGCAATGGCCAGAAAACACTTAAAAATGTCCCATTTCTAAAACACAATGGCCTAAAAAAACAAAAGAAAGTGTTCTCTCTAAAACGCAATGGACTGAAAACACCTAAAAATGTGTTTTACCTAAAACGCAATGACTAAAAACACTTCAAAAATGTGTTTTACCTAAAACGCAATGACTAAAAACACTTAAAAATATGTTTTTTTCTAAAACGCAATAGCCAGAAAACACATAAAACTCTCTTATTTCTAAAACGCAATGGACATATAAAACAGTCTGTGAATTGTCTGTGAACTGTCTGAATTGTCTACGAATTACTGTCTTCGAAATGAGCCAATTTCTGGACCCCGCCAGGGGCTGCCACCTTGGACCCCAGCCAGGGGCTCTGCCCCTTGGACCCCGCCAGGGGCTGCCGCCCCTGGGACCCTGCTACCAGGGGCGCTGCCCCCGGACCCCCGCCAAGATCGTAAAACGCAATGACAAAATCAAAAACCCAGATAATAAAAATGAAATTAAAGAATTTCTTACATGGATCGATGTAACACCCCGAAAATATAAAACCTAATATTAAATTTATAAAGTATAAATTTAACGAGAATTTACTAATTAGGAATTTTAACCTAGTTAGTTATTTCCTTCGAAATGGTTCATTACATGGTTAAAGGTTAACAAACTATATGTTGAATATAGTAGAGGGGCCTTAGTTGTTAAAAATTGAAACTATAATATTGTTATTAATAAAAATTAAATCAAAACCCCATTTTTTTGAGAGTCCTGGTCGCACAACAGAAGAGCAGGGGCGACACCCCATTATCACAAAACCTAAAATCACTAGAACTCTCAAATTGAAGGTTTAATCTTGCCCCAAATCAAAATCCGAGCACAGATTATTGATCCTCATCACAAGAGGATTCCAAGGTATGTAAAATTCAAGGAAAACTCTGAAATTGAAATTCTCATGAATTGGGAAAAATCTGAAATTAAGCTTGCATGTATGTGTTATGATGATTAAGGAACAACTATAGTGTTTAGGGACAAACCCTAGATCAAAATAAGTTGAAATCATAAGAAATTTTGGGTGAATCCATAATCACCATAGTAGGTGATTAGTGGGTCATGTGTATTTAGATGAACACTAGAAAGTAGATTGTTAATCTAGTATAATTTAGCAATCTGGAAGTGATTTCAGCAATTAGAAGCTAATATTCATGTAAATTGGTTGATTTATATGAAAATAGGGTTAAATGATAAACTAAAGATGTGATGTTTAATCATGTAAAAATCTGCTTATAAAGTGTTTGTTGAAATGCCTCTACGAAGGCTTAAAAACTGAAATTTCGAGTTTAAACGCATAATCATGATGTTCGGTGTATTATGCGAATTATGATATGAAGAGAGTTCTAAACATGTCTTGAATTGAACTCTATAGGACAAGATACCGGAACGTCGAGTGGACAAGCCGGTGGTGACTCACGGTTGAAGGGCGTGCGCTAAGGTATGTAACTTGACCCGTTACATTTATTAGGCTTGATGATTCTAATGTGTAATTGAATCCTTGAATAAGAGTTGTTTGAATTAAGCGATGAAATCGTTATATTGATTGATTGATTAAATTTGGTTGGTACTCTTTGGTAGTCGTCATGGAGGAGGATTCCGTAGACGAGCCAAACGGGTCAAATAATCAAGTAAAACTTGATTAGGCTTCGGAATATGATGGATTGCTCTTTGATATGGCTTAATATATAACATGTTAGAATTGCTAGAATTTGATGTAGTAGTTGTTAGAAAAGTAAATTCCAAGAGTTGGGTTTGAGTGAAATGATCAAAACAAACAAGACATGAAATTTCCAGGTACCACCGTAAATTACGGTAGTACCGTAATTTACGGTGAAGAATATATATGTTACGGTGTGGATCCCCTGGTTTACGGTGACCAAACAATTCCAGGACTCACCGTAAATTACGGTGATACCGTAATTTACGGTGGACCCAAAATAAGCTTTATATTTTGTTATTTCAAATTTGATGTTAAATCCTTGGAATTATATTATATAATAACATCAAAACTAATGTTTTCAATGGTTTAAAATCATAGGTAAATTGGTGGATCATACGGGTGGCGATCAAGCGATAAATTGAAGAACCGAACACTCCATTTTGAAGCTTCCGCAATGTTTTAGATATTTTGTAGTCTTGGTGTATGGGTTGTAAACATATGTTAAACAATTTTTGAAATGATGTAACTTAGTCTTTAGTTGCCTAAGGTCTTGGTTACTTATGAACTTCGTTAATGAAAGTCATGTACTTAAACTATATTTTGTTAAAATTCAAGTGTATAAATTTAGGGTGTTACAATCGAAGTCGGTTTCTTCAACGATTGATGAAATTTGAATGATTGAAACACTTATCAGCGATCGAATCGAATGAATCGAGTGATTATATTCAAAATCATCGGAAAAAACGAGATTTTGTATGAAATTAAACTGGGTTTTCTTCAAAAAAAAAGCTGAATAACACGTTGATCGGGTGTTCGTGAACAACTGAATTTCCTTAACGAACGAACATGAACATAAACTTATGTTCAGTATACGTTCGTGAACAGTTCATGAACATGTTAATTTCCTTAACGAACGAACACGAACATGGCCTTGTTCGTGTTCGTTCGGTTCGTTTACAACCCTATGTATACCTATTGCAAGAAGTGCGGAAATTACCTACACTATCCTTCTCACTCACATTATTTGATCAAACACTAAACACAAACACATTATTTGCTAACAAACGCACCCGCGGCTTTCATGGACCTCATGAACCGGGTTTGCAAGCCAATGCTGGATAAGTCGGTCATCGTGTTTATCGATGATATATTGGTATATTCGAAAAGTGAAGCTGAACACGCACATCACTTACAAGAAGTGTTAGAGACACTTAGGCGAGAGAAGTTATATGCAAAATTCTCTAAATGTGCCTTTTGGTTACGAGAGGTTCAATTTTTAGGTCATGTCATAAATGCCGACGTAGTGTTGGTAGATCCGTCAAAGATAGAGGCAGTGTCAAGATGGAATCCCCCGAAGAACCCTTCAGAAATTAGAAGCTTTTTGGGGCTTGCGGGGTATTATAGGAGATTCATTCAAGATTTCTCCAAAATTGCGTCACCGCTAACCAAGCTAACCCAAAAGAAAGCAAAGTTTATTTAGGGAATTGATCAAGAAAAAGCATTTCAAACGCTAAAAGAAAAGCTAACTCAAGCTCCGGTACTGACATTGCCAGACGGAGTTGAAGACATGGTGGTTTATTCGGATGCTTCATTATCGGGGCTCGGTTGCGTGTTGATGCAACGGGGCAAGGTAATAGCCTATGCCTCGAGACAATTGAAGATACACGAGAAGAAATACCCCACGCACGATCTCGAGTTGGCAGCGGTAGTATTTGCATTAAAAATATGGAGGCATTACTTGTATGGGGTAAAGTGCACCATATTCACCGACCACAAGAGCTTGAAATACTTCTTTGATCAGAAGGAGTTAAATATGCGACAAAGGCGATGGCTGGAAACGGTGAAGGACTACGATTGTGAGATACATTATCACCCCGGAAAAGCAAACGTGGTAGCAGACGCTCTAAGCAGAAAAGCGGACTATGTCCCAATACGAGTGAGGTCGATGCAACTCGTGGTGACCTCGGGTATACTTGAACATATTCGAGAGGCGCAGTTAGAAGCAGTAAAAGAAGAAAATTGGAAGAAAGAAAGAATAATCGGCCAATTGAAAGATTTGTCGGATGGGAACCACGGGTTGAAGACTCGATCCGGAAGGATATGGGTCCCACATACTTGTGGAGTAAAGACGCTTCTACTAAACGAAGCTCATAAATCCCGTTATTCGATTCATCCGGGTGCAACCAAGATGTACAATGATTTGAAACAAAATTATTGGTGGCCCGGAATGAAGAGGGACGTGGCGAAATATGTGGAAAAATGCTTGACATGTTTACAAGTCAAAGCGGAGCACCAGAAACCATACGGCAAACTTCAACCGTTAGAAATTCCGGTTTGGAAATGGGAACATATTACAATGGACCTGTTAACCAAGTTGCCTAAGACGAATCGTGGTTTTGATGCCATATGGGTAGTGGTGGATAGATTGACGAAAAGTGCTCACTTCATTCCGATTCGTGAGACTTATACGTCAGAAAAGATGTCAGAAGTTTATACCAATGAAATCATAGCACGTCATGGAGTGCCGGTGTCCATCGTGTCCGATAGGGATACCCGGTTTACCTCGAATTTCTGGCGAGATTTCCAAGAGCAAATGGTGACCAAATTGTTCATTAGCACTGCGTACCATCCTCAAACGGATGGACAAAGTGAAAGAACGATACAAACATTGGGGGACATGCTACGAGCATGTATAATCGACTTTGGAGGCAGTTGGGATGTTCACTTACCGTTAGTCGAGTTTTCGTATAACAACAGTTACCAATCTAGTATTAAGATGGCACCATACGAAATGCTTTACGGTAGGAAGTGTCGAACCCCGGTATGTTGGGGTGAAGTGGGTCCACGTGAACTCCCCCACCAAGATATAGTACGAGCCACGAATGAAAAGATCGATAAAGTTCGGGCACACTTGAAAGCGGCTCAAGACAGGCAAAAGGCGTATGTTGATAAAAGGAAAAGGCCGATTGAATTCCAAGTTGGTGACAAGGTCATGCTAAAAGTCTCCCTATGGAAAGGTGTTATTAGATTCAGAAAAAGGGGGAAGCTAAGCCCAAGGTTTATTGGACCATTTAAAATTATCGGGAAAGTTGGCAAGGTAGCTTACCGCCTTGAATTACCGGAGGAGTTAAGTGGAATCCATGGCACGTTCCACGTGTCGCAATTAAGAAAGTGCCTAGCAGACGAAACGACCTATATCCATTACGATGATATCGAAGTGGATAATAGTCTGAATTACGCTGTGAGACCGTTGGAGATTTTAGATCGAAAAGTCAAACACTTACGAAATAGACAAATTGATCAAGTCAAAGTCAAATGGGAGCATAGGAAAGGTTCGGACACTACGTGGGAGTCCGAAGAGGAGATGCGACGTCTCCACCCTACATTATTTGGTACGTATAACGGTTTCGGGGACGAAACCCTTTTTAAGGGGGGTGGACTTGTAACACCCCGAAAATATAAAACCTAATATTAAATTTATAAAGTATAAATTTAACGAGAATTTACTAATTAGGAATTTTAACCTAGTTAGTTATTTCCTTCGAAATGGTTCATTACATGGTTAAAGGTTAACAAACTATATGTTGAATATAGTAGAGGGGCCTTAGTTGTTAAAAATTGAAACTATAATATTGTTATTAATAAAAATTAAATCAAAACCCCATTTTTTTTTAGAGTCCTGGTCGCACAACAGAAGAGCAGGGGCGACACCCCATTATCACAAAACCTAAAATCACTAGAACTCTCAAATTGAAGGTTTAATCTTGCCCCAAATCAAAATCCGAGCACAGATTATTGATCCTCATCACAAGAGGATTCCAAGGTATGTAAAATTCAAGGAAAACTCTGAAATTGAAATTCTCATGAATTGGGAAAAATCTGAAATTAAGCTTGCATGTATGTGTTATGATGATTAAGGAACAACTATAGTGTTTAGGGACAAACCCTAGATCAAAATAAGTTGAAATCATAAGAAATTTTGGGTGAATCCATAATCACCATAGTAGGTGATTAGTGGGTCATGTGTATTTAGATGAACACTAGAAAGTAGATTGTTAATCTAGTATAATTTAGCAATCTGGAAGTGATTTCAGCAATTAGAAGCTAATATTCATGTAAATTGGTTGATTTATATGAAAATAGGGTTAAATGATAAACTAAAGATGTGATGTTTAATCATGTAAAAATCTGCTTATAAAGTGTTTGTTGAAATGCCTCTATGAAGGCTTAAAAACTGAAATTTCGAGTTTAAACGCATAATCATGATGTTCGGTGTATTATGCGAATTATGATATGAAGAGAGTTCTAAACATGTCTTGAATTGAACTCTATAGGACAAGATACCGGAACGTCGAGTGGACAAGCCGGTGGTGACTCACGGTTGAAGGGCGTGCGCTAAGGTATGTAACTTGACCCGTTACATTTATTAGGCTTGATGATTCTAATGTGTAATTGAATCCTTGAATAAGAGTTGTTTGAATTAAGCGATGAAATCGTTATATTGATTGATTGATTAAATTTGGTTGGTACTCGTTGGTAGTCGTCATGGAGGAGGATTCCGTAGACGAGCCAAACGGGTCAAATAATCAAGTAAAACTTGATTAAGGCTTCGGAATATGATGGATTGCTCTTTGATATGGCTTAATATATAACATGTTAGAATTGCTAGAATTTGATGTAGTAGTTGTTAGAAAAGTAAATTCCTAGAGTTGGGTTTGAGTGAAATGATCAAAACAAACAAGACATGAAATTTCCAGGTACCACCGTAAATTACGGCAGTACCGTAATTTACGGTGAAGAATATATATGTTACGGTGTGGATCCCCTGGTTTACGGTGACCAAACAATTCCAGGACTCACCGTAAATTACGGTGATACCGTAATTTACGGTGGACCCAAAATAAGCTTTATATTTTGTTATTTCAAATTTGATGTTAAATCCTTGGAATTATATTATATAATAACATCAAAACTAATGTTTTCAATGGTTTAAAATCATAGGTAAATTGGTGGATCATACGGGTGGCGATCAAGCGATAAATTGAAGAACCGAACACTCCATTTTGAAGCTTCCGCAATGTTTTAGATATTTTGTAGTCTTGGTGTATGGGTTGTAAACACATGTTAAACAATTTTTGAAATGATGTAACTTAGTCTTTAGTTGCCTAAGGTCTTGGTTACTTATGAACTTCGTTAATGAAAGTCATGTACTTAAACTATATTTTGTTAAAATTCAAGTGTATAAATTTAGGGTGTTACAATCGAAGTCGGTTTCTTCAACGATTGATGAAATTTGAATGATTGAAACACTTATCAGCGATCGAATCGAATGAATCGAGTGATTATATTCAAAATCATCGGAAAAAACGAGATTTTGTATGAAATTAAACTGGGTTTTCTTCAAAAAAAAGCTGAATAACACGTTGATCGGGTGTTCGTGAACAACTGAATTTCCTTAACGAACGAACATGAACATAAACTTATGTTCAGTATACGTTCGTGAACAGTTCATGAACATGTTAATTTCCTTAACGAACGAACACGAACATGGCCTTGTTCGTGTTCGTTCGGTTCGTTTACAACCCTATGTATACCTATTGCAAGAAGTGCGGAAATTACCTACACTATCCTTCTCACTCACATTATTTGATCAAACACTAAACACAAACACATTATTTGCTAACAAACGCACCCGCGGCTTTCATGGACCTCATGAACCGGGTTTGCAAGCCAATGCTGGATAAGTCGGTCATCGTGTTTATCGATGATATATTGGTATATTCGAAAAGTGAAGCTGAACACGCACATCACTTACAAGAAGTGTTAGAGACACTTAGGCGAGAGAAGTTATATGCAAAATTCTCTAAATGTGCCTTTTGGTTACGAGAGGTTCAATTTTTAGGTCATGTCATAAATGCCGACGTAGTGTTGGTAGATCCGTCAAAGATAGAGGCAGTGTCAAGATGGAATCCCCCGAAGAACCCTTCAGAAATTAGAAGCTTTTTGGGGCTTGCGGGGTATTATAGGAGATTCATTCAAGATTTCTCCAAAATTGCGTCACCGCTAACCAAGCTAACCCAAAAGAAAGCAAAGTTTATTTAGGGAATTGATCAAGAAAAAGCATTTCAAACGCTAAAAGAAAAGCTAACTCAAGCTCCGGTACTGACATTGCCAGACGGAGTTGAAGACATGGTGGTTTATTCGGATGCTTCATTATCGGGGCTCGGTTGCGTGTTGATGCAACGGGGCAAGGTAATAGCCTATGCCTCGAGACAATTGAAGATACACGAGAAGAAATACCCCACGCACGATCTCGAGTTGGCAGCGGTAGTATTTGCATTAAAAATATGGAGGCATTACTTGTATGGGGTAAAGTGCACCATATTCACCGACCACAAGAGCTTGAAATACTTCTTTGATCAGAAGGAGTTAAATATGCGACAAAGGCGATGGCTGGAAACGGTGAAGGACTACGATTGTGAGATACATTATCACCCCGGAAAAGCAAACGTGGTAGCAGACGCTCTAAGCAGAAAAGCGGACTATGTCCCAATACGAGTGAGGTCGATGCAACTCGTGGTGACCTCGGGTATACTTGAACATATTCGAGAGGCGCAGTTAGAAGCAGTAAAAGAAGAAAATTGGAAGAAAGAAAGAATAATCGGCCAATTGAAAGATTTGTCGGATGGGAACCACGGGTTGAAGACTCGATCCGGAAGGATATGGGTCCCACATACTTGTGGAGTAAAGACGCTTCTACTAAACGAAGCTCATAAATCCCGTTATTCGATTCATCCGGGTGCAACCAAGATGTACAATGATTTGAAACAAAATTATTGGTGGCCCGGAATGAAGAGGGACGTGGCGAAATATGTGGAAAAATGCTTGACATGTTTACAAGTCAAAGCGGAGCACCAGAAACCATACGGCAAACTTCAACCGTTAGAAATTCCGGTTTGGAAATGGGAACATATTACAATGGACCTGTTAACCAAGTTGCCTAAGACGAATCGTGGTTTTGATGCCATATGGGTAGTGGTGGATAGATTGACGAAAAGTGCTCACTTCATTCCGATTCGTGAGACTTATACGTCAGAAAAGATGTCAGAAGTTTATACCAATGAAATCATAGCACGTCATGGAGTGCCGGTGTCCATCGTGTCCGATAGGGATACCCGGTTTACCTCGAATTTCTGGCGAGATTTCCAAGAGCAAATGGTGACCAAATTGTTCATTAGCACTGCGTACCATCCTCAAACGGATGGACAAAGTGAAAGAACGATACAAACATTGGGGGACATGCTACGAGCATGTATAATCGACTTTGGAGGCAGTTGGGATGTTCACTTACCGTTAGTCGAGTTTTCGTATAACAACAGTTACCAATCTAGTATTAAGATGGCACCATACGAAATGCTTTACGGTAGGAAGTGTCGAACCCCGGTATGTTGGGGTGAAGTGGGTCCACGTGAACTCGCCCACCAAGATATAGTACGAGCCACGAATGAAAAGATCGATAAAGTTCGGGCACACTTGAAAGCGGCTCAAGACAGGCAAAAGGCGTATGTTGATAAAAGGAAAAGGCCGATTGAATTCCAAGTTGGTGACAAGGTCATGCTAAAAGTCTCCCTATGGAAAGGTGTTATTAGATTCAGAAAAAGGGGGAAGCTAAGCCCAAGGTTTATTGGACCATTTAAAATTATCGGGAAAGTTGGCAAGGTAGCTTACCGCCTTGAATTACCGGAGGAGTTAAGTGGAATCCATGGCACGTTCCACGTGTCGCAATTAAGAAAGTGCCTAGCAGACGAAACGACCTATATCCATTACGATGATATCGAAGTGGATAATAGTCTGAATTACGCTGTGAGACCGTTGGAGATTTTAGATCGAAAAGTCAAACACTTACGAAATAGACAAATTGATCAAGTCAAAGTCAAATGGGAGCATAGGAAAGGTTCGGACACTACGTGGGAGTCCGAAGAGGAGATGCGACGTCTCCACCCTACATTATTTGGTACGTATAACGGTTTCGGGGACGAAACCCTTTTTAAGGGGGGTGGACTTGTAACACCCCGAAAATATAAAACCTAATATTAAATTTATAAAGTATAAATTTAACGAGAATTTACTAATTAGGAATTTTAACCTAGTTAGTTATTTCCTTCGAAATGGTTCATTACATGGTTAAAGGTTAACAAACTATATGTTGAATATAGTAGAGGGGCCTTAGTTGTTAAAAATTGAAACTATAATATTGTTATTAATAAAAATTAAATCAAAACCCCATTTTTTTTTAGAGTCCTGGTCGCACAACAGAAGAGCAGGGGCGACACCCCATTATCACAAAACCTAAAATCACTAGAACTCTCAAATTGAAGGTTTAATCTTGCCCCAAATCAAAATCCGAGCACAGATTATTGATCCTCATCACAAGAGGATTCCAAGGTATGTAAAATTCAAGGAAAACTCTGAAATTGAAATTCTCATGAATTGGGAAAAATCTGAAATTAAGCTTGCATGTATGTGTTATGATGATTAAGGAACAACTATAGTGTTTAGGGACAAACCCTAGATCAAAATAAGTTGAAATCATAAGAAATTTTGGGTGAATCCATAATCACCATAGTAGGTGATTAGTGGGTCATGTGTATTTAGATGAACACTAGAAAGTAGATTGTTAATCTAGTATAATTTAGCAATCTGGAAGTGATTTCAGCAATTAGAAGCTAATATTCATGTAAATTGGTTGATTTATATGAAAATAGGGTTAAATGATAAACTAAAGATGTGATGTTTAATCATGTAAAAATCTGCTTATAAAGTGTTTGTTGAAATGCCTCTATGAAGGCTTAAAAACTGAAATTTCGAGTTTAAACGCATAATCATGATGTTCGGTGTATTATGCGAATTATGATATGAAGAGAGTTCTAAACATGTCTTGAATTGAACTCTATAGGACAAGATACCGGAACGTCGAGTGGACAAGCCGGTGGTGACTCACGGTTGAAGGGCGTGCGCTAAGGTATGTAACTTGACCCGTTACATTTATTAGGCTTGATGATTCTAATGTGTAATTGAATCCTTGAATAAGAGTTGTTTGAATTAAGCGATGAAATCGTTATATTGATTGATTGATTAAATTTGGTTGGTACTCGTTGGTAGTCGTCATGGAGGAGGATTCCGTAGACGAGCCAAACGGGTCAAATAATCAAGTAAAACTTGATTAAGGCTTCGGAATATGATGGATTGCTCTTTGATATGGCTTAATATATAACATGTTAGAATTGCTAGAATTTGATGTAGTAGTTGTTAGAAAAGTAAATTCCTAGAGTTGGGTTTGAGTGAAATGATCAAAACAAACAAGACATGAAATTTCCAGGTACCACCGTAAATTACGGCAGTACCGTAATTTACGGTGAAGAATATATATGTTACGGTGTGGATCCCCTGGTTTACGGTGACCAAACAATTCCAGGACTCACCGTAAATTACGGTGATACCGTAATTTACGGTGGACCCAAAATAAGCTTTATATTTTGTTATTTCAAATTTGATGTTAAATCCTTGGAATTATATTATATAATAACATCAAAACTAATGTTTTCAATGGTTTAAAATCATAGGTAAATTGGTGGATCATACGGGTGGCGATCAAGCGATAAATTGAAGAACCGAACACTCCATTTTGAAGCTTCCGCAATGTTTTAGATCTTTTGTAGTCTTGGTGTATGGGTTGTAAACACATGTTAAACAATTTTTGAAATGATGTAACTTAGTCTTTAGTTGCCTAAGGTCTTGGTTACTTATGAACTTCGTTAATGAAAGTCATGTACTTAAACTATATTTTGTTAAAATTCAAGGGTATAAATTTAGGGTGTTACAATCGAAGTCGGTTTCTTCAACGATTGATGAAATTTGAATGATTGAAACACTTATCAGCGATCGAATCGAATGAATCGAGTGATTATATTCAAAATCATCGGAAAAAACGAGATTTTGTATGAAATTAAACTGGGTTTTCTTCAAAAAAAAGCTGAATAACACGTTGATCGGGTGTTCGTGAACAACTGAATTTCCTTAACGAACGAACATGAACATAAACTTATGTTCAGTATACGTTCGTGAACAGTTCATGAACATGTTAATTTCCTTAACGAACGAACACGAACATGGCCTTGTTCGTGTTCGTTCGGTTCGTTTACAACCCTATGTATACCTATTGCAAGAAGTGCGGAAATTACCTACACTATCCTTCTCACTCACATTATTTGATCAAACACTAAACACAAACACATTATGCATTTCTTAAATTTTAATGTTCTCTAATTGAACTGGATTTTGTATTAAATTAAACTTGCATCCCATATATTACATTGTTTTGTCCTGTTCTTTAGAAAATGTTATCCATTTGGGTTTGTTAAGAGAAAAAAGTATTAATATTGTAAATAAAAACACATGACTTTTGTTTGATGTATGAATAAAAAGATGTTTTAGTGAGATAAAAAGGCCAAATTGGGAACTAAAAATTGAACTGCCCCAATAGGAGAAGGGGACACTTGATATTATTATAGAATTGTACTTTTGTAAGCTTATAGTAAAGTAGGGACAAACACCTATGCATAATCAATTATTGTCCCAAAAAAGACATTAGAATTTGTCACCATCTTTTTAATCTGTTACATGTACTACATAAACATCAACACTTTCTTACTTCAAATTTCTGTTATTATTTTTAGAGAATCTATGAAACATGAGAGATTAGAACTTATAGATTTTATGTTGTCATAAGAAAGCAATGAAAAAATAGTTCATGTTACTTGACAAAACCAGAAAAATCATAGACATGAACCCAAATACATGTACTCATAGAGTCATAGGTGATACGACCAATTTAACCCTATATATTTTATATATACTATAAATCTAAAGTTATTAATTTACACCAAAAAACACCAATGCCCACAAAATAGTTGCTCTTAAAATATAAATCTTAATGTTTAACTATAAAATTAAGACAAAATTGAGACAAAATTGCACAAATCAACCTTTATATTATACTCAAACTGTACTTCATACCTTTTACTATAAAATTGGTCAAACCCAACATTTATGTTCATGTTTTGCTACATAGTATAACCTTTAACACAAACGACGTTTGTTTTCTTGGTTAAGGTACCTCACATGCTTTGCTTGTGAGGGTATTATGGTTATTTCAATTAATTTTTTAATATATATTAAAAGAAAGAAATTTTATCACTTACCTCTTCTCTCTCTCTCTCTCTCATCTCTTTATCTCTTTAGTACCTGCAACAACAACCACCTTCGTTTTCAACAATCATTATCCACCACCGTTGAACATCATCAATCACCGCTGAACCGTTATCACATCCGCACCAAAATTTCACAACAATGAATTTTTAACGGTGAATGAAGCAAGTCGTTTTGATTTAATTTAAGTTGCTTATATACAAATACTGATTTCAAAAACCAATAGGCAGATAATCAGTTTTAATAAGAAATCACAAACACCCCTTAAAAGTTAACATTCAAATGTCAAATATGGTCAAGATTTGTTCTTTTGACTTTTGTCACATAGATCTTAAGCTTGAAAACACACTTTCATATTTAATTTCTATACTAGAATAGGAAGATTTAATAATTAAATTGATGTTAATTCTACACACTTGCAAGCTCTTCATTCTCAACCAAAGTATACAATTGAAACACCAACTTACATTATCAACCACTGTTGAACCCTTATTACCTCCGCAAGCTGCCCTTGCCAGTACGGAAGATACGGCGGAACACGAATATTCCCAATCTTCGTTCTATACGTCGGAATATTCCTTTTCGTTTTACCGATTTTTTCACGCTTATTCATCATTCGGTTTCTGCTTCAGCAATAATTGAAATAACCATAATACCCTCATATGCAAAGCATGCAAGATAACTTAACCAAGAAAACAAATGTCGTTTGTGTTAAAGGCTATACTATGTGCAAAACATGAACATAAAGGTTGAGTTTGACCGATTTCATAGTGAAAGGTATAAAGTACAGTTTGTATATAACATAAAGGTTGATTTGTGCAATTCTGTCTGAAATTAAGCATATCAACTTGTGAATAGGGATGGCAATGGGTCGGGTTTGGGTCATCCCAAACCCAAATCCGGTTAGATAAGCTTGTCCAAAACCCGTCCCAAAACCCGTCGGGTTTCTAGCGGGTAAATACTCATCGGGTATCGGGTATACCCGCGGGTTTCGGGTAAACCCGTTAATTTAAGAAGATTACTTGTTGGGTATACTCATCTCAAAACGCATTGGTATGTATTAGGTAACTACTAACCAGTTACATTTTGTATTGTCATTATAAAAATATATATCAAATAACTACAATGTATACGGAACAGAATACCTATATGTGTAAAAAATGGATATATCATATATATACATATTTAATATATAAAAGAAATTATATCGGGTATACAATCGGGTAAACGGGTGCACTTTATCGGGTAAACGGGTATATCACTAAATCCCAAACCCGTCCCAAACCCGCGAAAAAAATAAAAACTATTCTCAAACCCGTCCCAAACCCGATTAACCGACCCCAAACCCGTCCCAAATGTTTCGGGTTTACCCAGCGGGTTCGGGTTTAATTGCCATCCCTACTTGTGAACCCTTCAAGTTACAATTTTACCCATTTCATCACTACTTGCACTTGCCATTTACAAAGGACTGAAATGACTTAACGAACCATGATATAAAAATATTCTACTATTGTTTGAATATTACAAAATAGCAACATTAAATAAAAATATAAAAAATACAATAACTCCAAATAAACATATTTCGAAAACATTTTCAAACACAAAAATAATTACAAAATAATTGACTCGGATAAGGTGTACCATCAATAATTTGTATCCAACCAAATCAAAATAATCTTTTATGATTACAAAACTCTCGTCAACCCCACATTGTTGTTCAGTTCTTTCAATCTGGAAATTTGAGCACAAACAAATCCATACACAATGAATAAATAAATAACCGGCCACGTTTGTTCATTTATTTCATTAGAAATCTCGGCATCATATGAACAAATCTATACTATAAAATTATATAATATAAAAATAAACAAAATCAAATATATAATAAATAAAATAATAAACAAACAAACAAATCCATACGTAATAAATAAGTATCATAAATAACTAGTTACATAGCGTGTCATAAATCTATTAACTAAAATTATCACATTTTACTGTTATTTATAAATCCAAAATCTTAATTACAATTTACAAACTATTCAATATTTCCTTCTTTCAACTCGTTGAATACACACGTTTCTTACCTAATAACAATGTATTTGTTACGCATTAACTCCCAACGTCACATAAAATGTTTTAATTGACTGGAAAAATAACTCCACACACATCCGCCCCACGATCGTGGCCATATTTACGCTAAGCCCGTCACGCCCCAAATACCCTTTTGAGCTAAGGTGGCAGGAGGCGCTAAACCACAACAGATGGCAAACCAGTATAAACATAAATATAATATTTGACATAAAATATAATATAAAATTTTAATTATACTTAACAAAACTACAAAAAATGCTACATCAATTAATCACACCCCACCCTACCACCACCACCACCACCACCGTCAAACAAAAATAAATAAACAAATCAATGTTTTAAAATCCGGTTTTCACCCAGTACCGGATTTGACTCAGCAACGGTTTAACCAAGTGTACCGGACAGTTCAACCGACCAGTGTGAACCGGTTTTCAAAACATTGAGACAAACAAAACCACCCACCATCCTCACATATTCCGGCCACCACCAGTCTCCGCCGTCATGAGAGTAACCAAAAGATCCGCAAAAGCTCCAACAATAAACTTATGAGCACTTTTGGGGTTCAACTCAAGGTAGCACGTGAGCAGCTCGTGCAAATAATCCCAGTTGGCACGAACATCGATGAGGTCACGTGCCTCCACCATTTCCTGCATAGATTTTCTAAAATCAAAGTACGGGTCCGGCGAGATCGTCGGGATCGCCACGCCGCCACCCACGCTCTCAAACCCATCTCCGCCGGAATATTCCGCCGGAGAGAACGACGTCGAAGCAATGGAAGATGTTGAATGAGATGAAGATTCGATGATCGAATTCGACCGGCCGGGTGAGGAGAAGAAGAACCGGTCGGAGGCAATGACGGTGGGGAACTCGGTGGTGGTCGGAGAGTGGTCGGAATCGGAAGCATCGTAAAGGGTGTTGAAGGTTTTGATGACGGTGGGGTCGGAGTGGCGGCGGCGGTGGTGAGGGTGGTGGGTGGGAGGAGGTGGTGGGGATTGGTGGCGTTTGAGTTTGGTGAAGCAGAGGTTGAGGTTGCGTTCGAAGGTGGTCGGCATTTTGTGGTGGTGGTGGATATTCCGGTGACCGGAGTTTGTGTGTGTGTGTGTTTTGGGAGATTGATGTGAAGTGAAGGTTGTGATGTGGATTTATATCATGAGAGTGAAAGACAGAAGAATAAATAGTTGAGTTGATTTCATGGATTGTTTATAAATGGTTTTTTAATGTAAAGTTAATTATTGGAAGGTTGTTTGGATTAAATATTGATTAATTTGTTGAAATATTGTAGTAAGGTGCGGGACGGGACCGATTCTGAAAATTCAAGTGCTTTGGACAAGCCAAAAAAATACCCTTAAGCTTTACCGAATTAAATCTCATAAACTAGTTTTTTTATAAAGTTATTAGTATTTAGGTTAACGAATCAATATTAAGCATTTCATATTTGGGCTAGGCTTTATGAATTAATACTGGCAATAAGTTTTTAGGTTTTAGATTGGGCTAGGTTTATTTTTAATTTTTAGATCGGACTTGCATCAATATTATCATTATCAACATTCGAATTTGTTTCATTCAGAATTGTATCATCATCACCAAAATCCTGAATAACCTAACAAAATTCAAAATATCGGAGCACAAACTAACCAAGAAATCAAACTATCAAAGCACAAGAAGAACAGAATACTCACAAACAATCTGCGAATTTTCATCAGTCGATATTGGTTCGAATTTTGATTAGTTCTGCGACTGCACTGTTGCTTCTACTTGTTCGAAAATCGAAATTATGATCAGTTTTGCATGACTGCTTGTTCAATTTTTTATCAGTCTCACACAAGTTACACTACGTCGAATTTTGATCAGTTTCTGCACTTTGTCGCTGCTGATGTTATGGCGCTCAGATTTTGTGCCTTGTACGACGTTTGGTTTCCACAAATTTGTTGTGGCGCCCCTGCCCCATATTCAAAGCGTTATTATTTGTTTTGGGCTAAAATATTAGTTGGGTTGGGACTTGGGCTTACATAACAAATGGGCTTACATTCAAAGGTTTATTATTTCTTTTGGGCTAAAGTATCCTTTTTTTGTCAGGGGTATCATCGTAGTTGTTTAAGTGTATCCTCTGTATAAAACCGACAAACAAAAAAATACACTATCGATACAAAGTTAAGCCGTATCCCATGATAAGGCTCGTTGAATGCAAGTTCTCCCCCTAGTGATAGTATTGTGTAGTTATCAGATATCATGTAATGGGTTGATAATATAAGATGATAATAGAATGTCACCAAAGTCAGTTTTGGTATGTGAAACTTATGAAACTTGTTTAATATTATATGGTGTGGGATAAATGCTGGTTTAACACGTCTTATAAGACTACTAGGCTACAACCCCGTGTATTACACGGGTTGAAAAAAATAAATATAGTTAACATCAAATAAATATAGTTAACATCTGATGCAAATTATAACATATGATGCAAAATGATAATAATACTAACAACAACAATAATAAAAGTATTTTATGCGGTTTGGTAGATAATTTCTAAGAACACATTTATGCGGTTTGGTAGATAATACAACAACAACAACAAATAAAGTATTTTATGCGGTTTGGTAGATAATTTCTAAGAACACATTTATCACACTTCATGATAGCGTTAGGTTATAAATCGATTATCTTCTATGTAGTTTCATTTGTGTAACATACTATTTTAAAACTACATATTACTAATAATACATTTACCACGGAGGTAATAATAATAATAATAATAATAATAATAATAATAATAATAATAAGAAGAAGAAGAAGAATTTTAATAACATTATGAAATTTGTAAAGTAATACAATGAATTTAGTTAGAAAATATATAAATAATAATTAGATCTAAAGAATAGGTAAAATAAAAAATAAAACTTATCTATAATTATTGTTTATCACTTATCAGTTAGTATATAAATTATATTTAAACCTAAAGGATTTCAAGTAAATTAGAGAAAAAAAAGGGGCAGGAAAACAATTATGAGGATGCATAGTAATTCGACACGTGTCCGCTCATAGGTTTCTTTTATTATATAATATAGATATAGATTCGGAGTGGAGGGACATGAGGTGACATGTGGTTGTTACGTCAACAGAGGAGTTTTTCCGTTCAAGCCTAAAAAAACACGGGGTGGTGGTGGGCGTTTTTTGTGACCCGTTTTTTTTTGTTTTAAAAAAAACTAACCACATCAATCATCAAACCTCTAAAACAACAACAACCAACCACACGTCATCATGTCAATTTCCCCCACACCGTTTAAGAATCCAATGCCACCCCCCACGCCGGTGTTCCAGGCGTGGAGGGGGTTCCACGCCACACCCACTCTCCCACTCTTTTCAGTCTAAAGCTCTTTTATTAATACTCAATCATTAATTTTATTTTAAATTTATATACATTATAAATGTAAAATAAAATTACTTAAGTAAAAAAAGTTATGATCAAGCATAAAAAGTACCATTAAACTAGAATAAAAAGTTGTAAATCAACTTTAAAAAAACACTATTAAACAAGTTACGAATTAAAAAGAAAAAAGACTTAATTTCACTGGTCGTGGCCTTTCAAAATTCTCTAAGTTGGAACTTGCCACGGTTCATGTCAATTGCTTCATCTTCAGTTACAACCTTTTCGTCGTTCAACGCATTGTTAAAGAGCCTATCAAATCCCGCACACTTTATTCGAGTAACCAAAAACCTTGGAGTTATTTGATGCACAGTATGATGGTTTTCACCCACTTTTTAATGGACTTGTGTCAAAACAACATTCCAAAACGAGATTGAATATGGAGGTTGCCCTTACTCATCGACATGCACCCAACTTGTAAGCGACGTCATCTTCTTTGGTCCAATAGGGTATCATATGAAATTTGATAAAATAAAAAAATATTGAGAGTGAAAGAATATAGAGTGAGTTCTGTGAAAGTTTTGAAATGAGTTGTGGTTTGAATGGGTATTTGTAAGATTTGAAAAATTCATTAGTTATATATTTCACCAAAAAACTTGCCAAGTTACATCAAAACAGAAGGTAGATGGGCAACAAGCTGCGCCACGATTTGACCGTTATACAAAACTGATAAAACAAAACTTACTCTTTTAATTGTACCGTTATACAACGGTGAAAGATTGAAAGTACCCCACGATTTGACCGTTAGTGCATGCAAAACATTTGGAGAAGCCTTTTGTAGCACTCTTGAGTCGGTGCTTGAGATGCAATGAGGATGATATGGCAGAGGGCGTGAACCCACATCGGATAGCCTAAATGTGAACTTCTAGCAGGCCAACATATGTGAAGACTATGTACAAGGTTTTTGTTCATGGATGCATAAGCTTTATGTATAGATATATTACAATTACAATTTATATCATGTAAAAGAACGTGTATTTAACAAAAATAAATTAAAACTTTATTATGGTTATTTATTGTATTAAAACATATAGTCCGTTTAGTTAAAAAATGTAAAACATGTCCTTATTATAATACCTATACAAAGAGAAGTCGGGGAATATGCACTAAATTACGATTTTGTTTTCAGTTCAAATTTACAGTTTTGTCATCGTTTTTTCTGTCAAATTATGATTTTGCCCTCATGTAACACCCCGAAAATATAAAACTTTATATTAGAATTATAAAGTATAAATAAACGAGAATTTACTAACTAGGAATTTTAACCTAGTTAGTTAATAGTCTAGAAATAACTTATAATAGGGTTAAAAGCTACCAAACTATATGTTGAACAAAGTGGAATGGCCTAAGTTGTCAAAATTGAAACTTAAGTTGATAAAACAAATAAAAATAAACCAAACACCCCCAAAAGAGGTGTCTGGTCGATCAGAAGAAAGAGCAGGTCGACCCCCCATGCTCCAAACCCTAAAATTCACTAAAACTCTCAAATTGGAGGTGCAAATCTGGTCCAAAACGAAATCCGAGCTTAGAATCGTGATCCTCATCGCAAGAGGATTATAAGGTATGTAAAATCTGATGAAATCTCTCAACTTGAAATTCTCATGATTTTGGAAAATCTGAAATTAGATGTTGCATGTGTGTTATTTGGGTAGATTAGGGGTGATATAGTGTCTAGAAGTGAAACCTAGACAACTACATGTGAAATCATGTCCAAATTCAGGAAATTCCATGAACACATTGAAGGTGGGTTGTGGGTTTTACAAGATGAAGATGAACACCAGGGTTTAGAATGATTATTCTAGTGTAATTTGATCATAGAAAGTGATTTCAGAAAAGTATGATGTTTAAATACTATATGAAGGCTTTATTGATGTTAAGTTAGCTAATTAGCAAGCTATGAACTTGAATATGAAAGATATAAAAATTCTGCCCTTATAGTGTTTGTAGAAATGCCTCAAAGAAGGCTTGAAACTGAATTGTTAAGTTAAAAACGCATAATTATGATGTATAACAAAATGTGCGTTATGTATGTGAAACAAAGAGTTCTAAACATAAGGTGATTGAACTCTATAGGAAAGGAAGTCGGGGCATCTAGCGGGCAAACCGGTGTGGACGCACGTTTGAAGGGCTTGCTTTGAAGGCATGTAACTTGACCCGTTACATTAAGTAGATTTTGATGATTATAATATGCGTAGTTGAATTCTAGAATAAAGGTTGTTTTGAATTAAAGCGGTGATGTCGCTATATTGAATAATAGGTCAAAATTTGGTTGGAACTCGTTGGTAGTCGTCACAAAGGAGGATTCCTTAGACGAGCCAAACGGGTCGAATAATCAAATAAAGCATGGATATTGCTTCGTAATATGATTGATTGGTCTATTGTTAACAATTGAATATTGACATATTAAAACACGAGAATTTAATATGTTGGTTTGTTAGAATAAAGGATTCGAGAAATCGGTATGGGCAACACAAACAAAACAGTCAAAAACTTATATGTGCAGAGGCTACCGTAAGTTACGGTACCACCGTAACTTACGGTAGAGGTCAGAAGGCTACGGTGGTTTACCCCTGTGTTACGGTGGGACCATAGTTTTCCAGAAGCCACCGTAACTTACGGTGACTACCGTAACTTACGGTGGAGCCCTAAAATGAATGTTGAACTTTGCATATTTTCTTAAATCAAATCCGTTTTTAAACGTAGTATTGATTACGTAATATTTCTAAGAATCTCTAACATTAAGATTTGTTAAAATCTTTAGTTTTCAGGTTTGGCAAGAATATGGACGATGATCAAGCATGTTTGAAGAACCGAACACAATTTCTTTTGAAGCTTCCGCAATATCTTAACTTTTAGTAGACTTGTTATGAAATGTAAACAATTGTTAAACAACTTTCTGAATGTTTTTAAATTAGTCGTTAGTCGACTAATGTCTTTGCTACTTTTGAACCTTGCTTATGATAGTTTGTTATAACTTAGATATTTTATATATATAAGGGAATGAATCATTATTAAATTCAAGTAAATATTAGACGGGTGTTACAAGTTGGTAATCAGAGCTTAAGGTTGTCAACAAAGTGTTCGGTTCAAGCTTGATCAATCGTCTGGTAAGAATTAATTTATTTTGCTAATAAATTAGGTCTTATGTAAGAAATGAGAAATGAATTGAGATGCATGGGAAGAGTGTGTTAACACACTCAAACCCGGAAAGTGCATTAAATGTGAACGGTTAAAGCAAGTTAGGAACTTGGCTAAACCGAAACAAATGAAGCAATGTTATAAATGAAATGTTTAAATGTAAACATTTCAGTTTCAAGATGTCGGATGGGAATGATGATAATCCGGTGCAAACAAACACCGAACAAATGAAAGAGATAATTGCCGAAGAGGTAGGGAAGGCAATTGAAGGAAGTATATCCGGGTTTATAGACAAAATTCAAAACACGGTGTTGTCGCTTGTCGAAGAGCGAGTTAAAAGGTTGGAGGATATTGTCAACCTTATGAAGGAGAAAACGGGAGAACGCAAAGGATGTTCATACAAGGAATTCATGGCGTGTAAACCGCCAATCTATAACAGGGAGGTTGACCCGATAATTTGCCAAAGATGGATAAGTGATGTCGAAGGGGTGTTTGAACGGACCCATTGTGATGTAGGCGACTTTGTTGCTTACGGAACGGGCCAATTGAGAAATCAAGCCAAGGATTGGTGGGATAACAAAAAGAAGGAAATGGGAGCCGAAGCGGCGAGGGTTATGACTTGGGACGAGTTTAAGGTACCATTCCTTAAACACCACATTCCCAAAGCGGTTATTAACAGGATCAAGGAAGAATTCATCAAGTTAAGACAAAAGGGTGAAACAATTGACAAGATCACGGGTATCTTCATGGATAAGCCGAGATTTTGTGACGAGTTAGTCACCACTGAAGAGCAAAAGATATACTATTATTACAACATGTTGAGTGCTGAGTACCGTGAGTTTATGACTCCGTCAAAGTATGAAACTCTCACGGAGATTATCAACACCGCCCGGGAGCGGGAAATAGAGTTAAAGAAACAAGTAGAAAGGGGCGAGCGGAGGGCGCAAGATGTGAATCCAAGCCCTACAAAGAAAGCTAGAACTGCTGAATCGGGAAAGAAATTGGATGCTAAAGGCGGGTCGCCAAGTTGTAAAGTATGTGGAAAGGGACACAAGGGTGAGTGTCGCTTCAAAGACAAGCCGTGTCCGGTATGTAGGAAGACGGGGCACACTGCATCACTATGTCCCGGGAAAGTTTCTGTTTGTTACAAATGTTATCAACCTGGCCACAAAAAGTCTAAATGTCCCGAGTTGATTGGGAAGAGAGACACAAAAGAGTCTCCAGCAGAAGTTCCCGAAGCGAAGGCTAGGTCCTTCCAACTTACCGCGGCTGAAGCAAAGACAGAACCCGATGTGGTTTCAGGTATATTCACAATTAACTCAATTCCAGCACGTGTACTGTTTGATACGGGTGCGAATAAATCCTTCATTTCGCATGGATTTATTCGACATCCTTCTTTTGTATTGACGAAATTATCTATGCCCTTAGAAGTTGAAATAGGGGACAACAAAAGTTTTATAGTTTGTGATGTTTGTCGAGGCTGCAAATTAAGCATCGACGATGAGGAATACTTGATAGACTTAATCCCGATGTCCATGGGGGAATTTCAAGTAGTTGTTGGGATGGATTGGCTATCTCAGCACCATGCAAAGGTCGTGTGTTTTCATAAAGAGATAAAACTAACATCTCCGAGCGGGAAACACGTCACCATCTATGGCGAAAAAGGAGGCAACCCCATAGTATGCTCAATGTTGAAAGCCCACAAGCTTATGAAGCGAGGATGCAAGGCATTCATGATATACGCAAATGAGCCCGAGAAAGAATCACGAAAGATTGAAGATGTACCGGTAGTACGAGATTATGAAGATGTGTTTCCGGAGGATTTACCGGGGATACCGCCTGAACGGGAAGTAGAGTTCGGGATCGAATTGATTCCGGGCGCAAAACCCATAGCGAAAGCTCCGTACCGACTCGCACCGTCGGAATTACAAGAGTTGATGTCCCAAATTCAAGACCTGCTTGACAAGGGATTCATAAGGCCGAGTGTGTCTCCTTGGGGCGCACCGGTATTGTTCGTGAGAAAGAAAGACGGAAGCATGCGCATGTGTATCGATTACCGGGAGTTAAACAAACTCACGGTAAAGAACCGATACCCGCTTCCGAGGATAGATGATTTATTCGACCAATTACAAGATGCGAATTGGTTTTCAAAAATTGACCTTAGATCGGGGTATCACCAACTAAAGGTCAAGGAAGAAGATGTGCCGAAGACGGCTTTCTGCACGAGATACGGACATTACGAATTCCTCGTGATGTCATTTGGGCTAACAAATGCACCCGCGGCCTTCATGGACCTCATGAATCGGGTTTGCAAGCCAATGTTGGATAAGTCGGTTATCGTGTTTATCGATGATATTTTGGTATATTCAAAAAGTGAAGCTGAACACGCACACCACTTGCAAGAAGTGTTAGAGACACTTAGACGAGAAAGGCTGTATGCGAAATTCTCTAAGTGTGTCTTTTGGTTACGAGAGGTACAATTCCTTGGCCACGTCATAAGTGCCGACGGAGTATTGGTGGATCCATCAAAGATTGAGGCCGTGTCAAAATGGAATCCCCCGAAGAACCCTTCGGAAATTAGAAGCTTTTTGGGGCTTGCGGGATACTATAGGAGATTCATTCAAGATTTCTCCAAGATTGCGACACCGCTAACAAAGCTAACCCGAAAGAAAGAAAAGTTAATTTGGGGTGTCGATCAAGAAAGAGCGTTTCAAACGCTAAAAGAAAAGTTAACCCAAGCTCCGGTACTGACATTGCCGGACGGAGTTGAAGACATGGTGGTTTATTCGGATGCTTCATTATCGGGGCTCGGATGCGTTTTGATGCAACGGGGCAAAGTTATAGCTTATGCCTCGAGGCAATTGAAGATACACGAGAAGAAATATCCCACGCACGATCTTGAGTTGGCTGCGGTGGTATTTGCCTTAAAAATATGGAGGCACTACTTATATGGGGTAAAGTGCACCATATTCACAGATCACAAGAGCTTAAAATACTTCTTCGATCAGAAGGAGTTAAATATGCGACAAAGGCGATGGTTAGAAACGGTGAAAGATTTCGACTGTGAAATACACTATCACCCCGGAAAGGCAAATGTGGTGGCGGATGCTCTGAGCAGAAAAGCGGACTATGTCCCAATACGTGTAAGATCGATGCAGCTCGTGGTGACCTCGGGTATACTTGAACGTATTCGAGAGGCGCAATTAGAAGCAGTGAAAGAGGAAAATTGGAAGAAAGAAAGAATAATCGGTCAGTTGAAGGATTTCTCGGATGGGAATAACGGGTTGAAGACTCGATCCGGAAGGATACGGGTTCCAAATACTTGTGGGGTGAAGGCGCTTCTACTTGATGAAGCTCATAAGTCCCGATATTCAATTCATCCGGGTGCGACCAAGATGTACAATGATCTAAAACAAAATTATTGGTGGCCTGGAATGAAGAGGGATGTGGCGAAGTATGTGGAAAAATGCTTGACATGTCTACAGGTCAAGGCGGAACACCAAAAACCATACGGCAAACTCCAACCGTTAGAAATCCCGGTTTGGAAATGGGAACATATTACAATGGACCTATTAACCAAATTGCCTAAGAAAAATCGTGGTTACGATGCCATATGGGTAGTGGTGGATAGATTGACGAAAAATGCTCACTTCATTCCGATTCGTGAGACTTATACTTCAGAAAAGATGTCAGAAGTTTACACTAACGAGATAATAGCACGTCATGGAGTACCGGTATCCATCGTGTCTGATAGGGATACCCGGTTCACTTTAAATTTCTGGCGAGATTTTCAAGAGCAAATGGGAACCAAATTGTTCATTAGCACTGCGTACCATCCCCAAACAGATGGACAGAGTGAAAGAACAATACAAACATTGGAGGACATGCTACGGGCGTGTATAATCGACTTTGGAGGAAGTTGGGATGTTTACCTACCGTTAGTCAAGTTTTCGTATAATAACAGCTACCATGCTAGTATTAAGATGGCACCATACGAAATGCTCTATGGTAGGAAATGCCGAACCCCGGTATGTTGGGGTGAAGTGGGTCCACGTGAACTAGCCCACCAAGAGGTAGTACGAGCCACTAATGAAAAGATTGATGTGGTTCGGGCACACTTGAAAGCGGCCCAAGATAGGCAAAAGGCGTATGCTGACAAAAGGAACATGCCAATCGAATTCCAGGTTGGCGACAAGGTTATGCTGAAAGTATAGCCGTGGAAGGGGATAATACCATTTAGAAAAAAGGGGAAAATTGAGCCCAAGATTTATTGGGCCATTCAGAATCACTGAACGGGTTGGTAAAGTAGCTTATCGTCTTGAATTACCCGAGGAGTTGAGTGGGATTCATAGCACATTCCACGTGTCACACCTCCGAAAATGTTTGGCAGACGAAACTGTTCGTATCCACTACGATGATATCGAGGTGGATAACAGCCTCAACTATGCAGTAAAACCAATTGCGATTTTAGATCGTAAAGAGAAGAGTTTGAGGAACAAAGTGATTAATCAGGTCAAGGTCAAATGGGAGCATAGGAAAGGTTCGGACACTACGTGGGAGTCCGAAGAGGAGATGCGACGTCTCCACCCTACATTATTTGGTACGTACTACGGTTTCGGGGATGAAACCCTTTTAAGGGGGGTGGACTTGTAACACCCCGAAAATATAAAACTTTATATTAGAATTATAAAGTATAAATAAACGAGAATTTACTAACTAGGAATTTTAACCTAGTTAGTTAATAGTCTAGAAATAACTTATAATAGGGTTAAAAGCTACCAAACTATATGTTGAACAAAGTGGAGGGGCCTAAGTTGTCAAAATTGATACTTAAGTTGATAAAACAAATAAAAATAAACCAAACACCCCCAAAAGAGGTGTCAGGTCGATCAGAAGAAAGAGCAGGTCGACCCCCCATGCTCCAAACCCTAAAATTCACTAAAACTCTCAAATTGGAGGTGCAAATCTGGTCCAAAACGAAATCCGAGCTTAGAATCGTGATCCTCATCGCAAGAGGATTATAAGGTATGTAAAATCTGATGAAATCTCTCAACTTGAAATTCTCATGATTTTGGAAAATCTGAAATTAGATGTTGCATGTGTGTTATTTGGTTAGATTAGGGATGATATAGTGTCTAGAAGTGAAACCTAGACAACTACATGTGAAATCATGTCCAAATTCAGGAAATTCCATGAACACATTGAAGGTGGGTTGTGGGTTTTACAAGATGAAGATGAACACTAGGGTTTAGAATGATTATTCTAGTGTAATTTGATCATAGAAAGTGATTTCAGAAAAGTATGATGTTTAAATACTATATGAAGGCTTTATTGATGTTAAGTTAGCTAATTAGCAAGCTATGAACTTGAATATGAAAGATATAAAAATTCTGCCCTTATAGTGTTTGTAGAAATGCCTCAAAGAAGGCTTGAAACTGAATTGTTAAGTTAAAAACGCATAATTATGATGTATAACAAAATGTGCGTTATGTATGTGAAACAAAGAGTTCTAAACATAAGGTGATTGAACTCTATAGGAAAGGAAGTCGGGGCATCTAGCGGGCAAACCGGTGTGGACGCACGTTTGAAGGGCTTGCTTTGAAGGTATGTAACTTGACCCGTTACATTAAGTAGATTTTGATGATTATAATATGCGTAGTTGAATTCTAGAATAAAGGTTGTTTTGAATTAAAGCGGTGATGTCGCTATATTGAATAATAGGTCAAAATTTGGTTGGAACTCGTTGGTAGTCGTCACAAAGGAGGATTCCTTAGACGAGCCAAACGGGTCGAATAATCAAATAAAGCATGGATATTGCTTCGTAATATGATTGATTGGTCTATTGTTAACAATTGAATATTGACATATTAAAACACGAGAATTTAATATGTTGGTTTGTTAGAATAAAGGATTCGAGAAATCGGTATGGGCAACACAAACAAAACAGTCAAAAACTTATATGTGCAGAGGCTACCGTAAGTTACGGTACCACCGTAACTTACGGTAGAGGTCAGAAGGCTACGGTGGTTTACCCCTGTGTTACGGTGGGACCATAGTTTTCCAGAAGCCACCGTAACTTACGGTGACTACCGTAAGTTACGGTGGAGCCCTAAAATGAATGTTGAACTTTGCATATTTTCTTAAATCAAATCCGTTTTTAAACGTAGTATTGATTACGTAATATTTCTAAGAATCTCTAACATTAAGATTTGTTAAAATCTTTAGTTTTCAGGTTTGGCAAGAATATGGACGATGATCAAGCATGTTTGAAGAACCGAACACAATTTCTTTTGAAGCTTCCGCAATATCTTAACTTTTAGTAGACTTGTTATGAAATGTAAACAATTGTTAAACAACTTTCTGAATGTTTTTAAATTAGTCGTTAGTCGACTAATGTCTTTGCTACTTTTGAACCTTGCTTATGATAGTTTGTTATAACTTAGATATTTTATATATATAAGGGAATGAATCATTATTAAATTCAAGTAAATATTAGACGGGTGTTACACCTCAATGTAAAATTATAGTCATGCCATGGTTTTAATTTTTTTTTTTACAAAACTATGGTAGTGTTTTATTTTAATTGGTTGACTTTGTGTTATTTTTATTTATACCAGACGGCTGCCTAGCACATGCTCATTTGTCCTGATAAATTACAATTTTAGTCACAGTTTAAAATAATAGTTTTTCCATCGTTTTAGTTTTTTTAGGAAAAGTATGGTTCGTTGACTCGATGTAATATTTTTTAGATCGTATTATGAGTATTATGTACAAGTAACCGAAACACATAAGTAGATGTTATGAGAGAGAAATATTCGGTGTAGTGCCCCGCAATGCAGACAGGGCAAAAGTACTAGTTTGAGTTAATTCTATATAAAAAAATTATAAATTTTACTGGAAAATTATACAAAAATCTATATCATCATTTATCATGTAATTTAGAAAAGAAAATATGGTATGTTGATTTTAGTATATTATTATGTTGTTATGTTATTATTGTTAATTTATTCGATTGATATAAGGCAAAAATGAGAAATAACCCTTTGGTAAATGCACTTGGCAATCAGATCTATCTATGGCCTAGTACATTCGTGCTCCACAACAGGAGATGGACCCATTTTAACAAAATTTAAAAGGAAAGATGCAATGGTTGCTCTTCATGAACAGTGAATATTTTCACTATTATAATGATAATTATTTCCACAGTTATTTAAAAGTTAGCGTAGTGTAGAATATTTAGCGGGTGTGTAAGTTTATGGTATTAAAAGAGTTAAATATCATTTTAGTCCTTGTGAATTGGGTTATTTTGACAGTTTAATTCAAAGGTTTTATTTTTCGCATGTGGGTCTAAAAAAGTTTTATCATTGCCATTTTAGTTCACTTGATTAACTTCTTTCATTTTTTTTGGTTATCCAGAAGGGCAATTCGGCCATATAAAATGACAAATTGCCCCTCTAGATAACATAAAAAATGAAAGAAGTTAACCCAGTAGACTAAGATGGTAACTGTGAAATCTTTTTGGACCCACATGCGAAAAATGAAACATTTAGACTAAACTGCCCAAATGACCCAAATCATAGGGACTAAAATAACATTTAACTCGTATTAAAATTATAAAAGTAGAAAAAGAAAAGATTAGTAAAATATCTTTGAAAGTGTGAGAAACATATCTTCTAACTAGGATTTTGTTTGGGCCCTAAAGAAACATTAACCCGAAAAGCAAAGTAATAACCCACTCGATCAATTAAGTTATAGTTATAACAGATCAGGGCTGTCCAAAAAGCTCGCAGCTCGCTCGAATTTAGCTCGGAGAAAGCTCGCTCGATATGGCTCTGTTTGAAAGTGAGCCGAGCCGTCTCGGCTCGGTTAGAAAGTGAGATTAGCTTGACTCGGCTCGTGACGAGCCAAATTGGCTCGGTTCGGCTCGCTTGGTAGCTCGACTCGGCTTAGCTCGAATTATTTTACTTATAATATATTTTATTTTTATATACATATAATATATTACAAAACGTGATTATTATTTACATGTATTTAGGCTTGTAGTTTGATATCTATGGCATATTTAAAGGTTGATTGCCGTGCTAATGAACAAATTTTGTATTTACTTGAAATATAAAACTTATTTTGCGTTGTTGAACGTGATTTTGGCTTGTAATGTATTAGGTTGAACTTATTTTGAATATGTTCTTTTGAAGCATTGAATAATATTTTAGAATACTGAATTTTGAGAGCTATGTATTAATTTTTATTTTTAAAATCGAGCCAAACCAAGCCGAGCTGAGCCAGCTCGGTTTAAAACCAAGCCGAGCCCGAGCTTAGATTTTCAGCTCGGTTTCAAATCCAAGCCGAGCCGCGCCAGCTCAGTTTATAATCGAGCCGAGCCTGAGTTTGCCCTAGCTCGGCTCGGCTCAGATCATGAACAACCTGTAGCAGATTATAGAAAGGTGTTGAGTGGAAAAGAGTTTTTAGAATAAAAACAAATTTTGAGCATTTTATCCGGTATAAAAATTTACACATTAGTTAAAAAAAGTGACTAAAGATTTTTTGTTTTCATTCAGATTTGATAAATTTGCATCGACAAGATATTTGAGGTAAACAAATTTTGGTTGAAGTTTAAAATGGAAAAGTATAATAAATATTGATATGTGTTAGAAGTAGGGGTGTAAACGAGTCGGGCCGAGCCCGAGCTCGGCCTGGCTCGAGCTCGGCTCGTTAGGTTTTTATGAAGCTCGGGCTCGAGCTCGGCTCGGTTCGAGCCTACTTCTTTGAGCTCGAGCTCGACTCGCGAGTAAAACCCAAAGCTCGAGCTCGGCTCGAGCTATTTTAAGAACAACCTTAAACGAGCTAAAAGCTAGGCTCGAGCTCACTTCAACATGGCTTAAACGAGCAAAAGCTCGGCTCTAGCTCGGCTCATCAATGTTATCATCATTATTAATATAATATATATATAAAAATTAAAATTTTGTTTGGGCTCGTTTAGGCTCGCGAGCCTAAACAAGCTGTGTATTTCAGACTCGAGCTCAGGCTCGATAACAAAATGAGCTCTATTTCAGGTACGAGCTCGGGCTCGTTAAGGCTCGTTAAGGCTCGGCTCGTTCGAGCTTTTAACCGAGCCGATCACGAGTAGCTCTCGAGCCTCTGGGCTTGTTTACACCCCTAGTTAGAAGGTGTGTTACACACCAGTTTAACACATAAGAACTTTGAAGGAACCCTCCAAAGCAAGGGGGATTTCAAGAGAACACTACCCCCTCATCATGGTCCATGGATGGCAAGTTGTTGTTCATCAGTAGTAACTTAATATCGGTAGCAACTTAGTTTAGTAGTAGTAAAATGGTCACTAGGTGCAACTGCCCAACAATGGCGAAATAATCATCAATTGCAAGTGCACATACGTAGCAAATTGACTGCTATCGGAAATTGACTGTCAGTGGATGGATCCTGATTGGTCAGCGATAACTTAGTTACTACTAATGGAGTTATTTACTGAAGATTCTACTGATTGTGTAAAAGCCAAATTCGTGTAAATAAGCCATGTTATCATTGTGTAACTCTAGAAAATTTAATTTAATCTAATTGTTTTTATGTTTAAGATTCTATCTCCTTCAAACAATTTAATTTCATGTTGTTATTCGAGCTTCGTTGGCAGTCAAATAAGTCAACTTCTCTTTACTAATAATCAATTCAATCTTAGGTGATCAAAATCATATATACATACATTAAGTCAACTCAGTTGTGAGCTTTAAGGTTCAAACACTCTTAATGGAGTACTTGATTATAAAAACTAACTTCTAGCAATTAGGCAATTCATTTCATAAATTCACTAGTAGGTCAAATATTGGCTAAAAAGTCGTATTCACCCAAATCACCACTCGTACGTTCTAACCTTTTTCCTTAGTATTATCAGGCTTTTACAATTTCTTTTGGTGCACAACATGCCAATCAACCATATCCACGGTGTAACCGTTAGGACGTGACATGTAACTTCGTTACTTCGGCACCATGATGTTAGACTTAGTGGGTGTTATTCAGCCTCATTTTCCACGATATCACCGAACCAATGTGCTGGTGTATAATGTGTCGGATGTTGGATCCGGATAAAGTATTCTCAATTAGGTATGTTTATTATATGTCATCATATCCCTTCAATGAGTAAACTGTTCACTCAATCATAAGTTATAATCACTTGATTTTCTTTTACTAAATTTACATGTTGGTGAATGATGAGTCAAAGAGTGTTGTAAGGTTGTGAAGAAACCTAATTTGTGAAAGGAATCTAAACTAATATAAATGGTTGAAAAAGGTGATTGTCCTTAACTCTTATTTTGCAAAGACATCCCTTGAGAAGGACACTTGGGTCAATTTGGGCCCTACTGAATTTCATGGTTTTATTTAGTAAAATGAGCAGCCATTTTCGCGAAAGTGTATTTTTGTGAAAATTATTACCAATAATTTAAACTGTCAGAATGATTCTTTCATTTGTTTTACCGCCCTGCTTTTTGTTCTTGTTTTTTCATGCAAATTAAAATGTACTTTTGTCTTTTCCAAAAAGGTTATTTGAAAGCATATATGGTTGTACTTATGTAGATGATTTAAGGAAAGCTAATTGATTTTTCTATGCGAAAGTATAAAGTATCATATGCCCTATACATAGTTAATATAAAGAGTATATGTGTTAGTCAAATAAAAGTTGGTTTTAGATGCATGGTTTAATGATTTAGACACACCGTTATAATCTTACATGCGTCAAACAGAACCATCTTAAACGCATAGTTATAAGTTAGATGCATTGTTATATTAACTGAAAAATAAAAGACGAACTTTTAGTTGTTTAACAAAATATATAATTTATGTTGTATAATGGAGAGTTCAAATGAGAAGAAAAAAATAACGTAAGAAGAATCTATAATCAATCACAATATTTCTTTTTTATTTTGAATTTAATGTTACAATAATTGTATATTAGTAATTTGTATAAATGGATTAATTTGGTCTAACTTCATTCTTTTAGCTAACTAAAATAAGCATATTTTTCAAAATTCATCTACAAGTTGTGTTAAAACAAAAATGTACTCACACAATCTTACATTCTTACTTCTACCTAGCCACCCACGCATACATACTATTATACGTACACAATTCTACACACACAATATTCTACCTACACACACATTATTATACATACACAACTATATTTCTATCTACACACCTACACATAACAACAATCCATATATGATCTAACATAATACCATCCTATATATGAACAACAATGACCTACTCTAAGCTACAAAAATCCTACACAACCACTAATGTTTTTTTTAAATAATATTATAACAAAATCATCTATCTAATATGTTAATCCAATTTTATTTGTAAATAAAAAAACCCAAATTAAACTTAAAGAATCCAACCATTGTTTGATAATTTGTATAGTAAAATAAATTTAGTGACTTAAAAAAATTATTTGGGGTAAGAGATCCTACCAGAAGTTATAATGTTAGAGGATAAATATTAGGGAAATTTTTGACTAAGTAATGACCATTTATTTTATTAATTTGATATTAAAGTCCTAAATAAAGAAAATGACAAATATACACTTGCAATAACTTAAATTAGATTAATATTTTGGTTCCATTTACAATATTGTCATTACTTAATTACTTAGGTAGTTTCTTATCTATAGTACTAAAAGTGACCATCCTATAAAAATTAATTACCAAAATGCCATCCTGTGTTTTTCATCTATAGTGAATTGGAATTAGGGCTGCTCACAAGCCGATCCAAATCGAGCGGACCTTTGCTCGTGCTTGGCTCCTTTACAACCGAGCGAAATTCGAACGAGCATATTCGAGCGTGTAATTTTCTGAGCGAGCGGCGAGCGACGAGTAATTTGGACAACCATAGTTTTAGCATGTTTCCTTCGATGTCTCAACTATCGCATCACGACTAAGGTCCAACTGTCTGAGGATGACACTAAGATTGAGGTCAGATTGTCAGAGGATGATGCCCTGGTTGAGGCAGGTGAGGCGCTGATTATACAACAAAAAACAATTGTCGCATTGTGGCGTATGGTGAGAGCGAGAGACAATTGACACGATTGATGAGAGAAATATGTCAAATATTGTCGTTTCACGACTTAGAATTTTAGTTTTAAATTTGGCATTAAATTTTTTATTGGTTTGATTAGGCTAGCATGGATAAATATAATTGTATATCTGAGTATAGTGGTCCAAATCTAATAGAGCGGTATATATCAAATATGAATATACATATAATTTGTGTGTACATATATAATTAAATATGTAATAAATTAATAAAAATTAATTCTAGCCGAACCGAGCCGAGCGGACCTTTGCTCATGCTTGGCTCGTTTGTAAACCAAACTAAACCGAACGAGCATATTCCGAGCGTTTTTTGAGCGATCGGCGAGCGAGCGATAAGCGACGGACGATTTGAACAACACTAATTGGAATGGTGGATATAGTGAGTATTTTTTTCATTTATAGTGAATCAGAACGGTGGATGTAGTGAGGATGGTCTTTTGTTTTTATCTTTTTTTGATTTTGTGTTGTAGTTATTTTTTAATTTTATTTTATTGTGGTTTACGTTATCAGTCCCTTAGATTTCTATGTTTTACTTTTAGCTATGTAAATTTTGTTTTTGTTTTTCTCTTTTAAGTTAAAGCTTTTTCGCTATAACTTTGAGTTCGTCTACGTTTTACACTAGCTCATGGCGTAAATTGCTGTTTTTCTTTGTCTACGTTTGATGCCACGTAGCGGTACAGATTCATGTTTGATAATTTGTATAGTAAAATAAACTAGGTTTAAAGAAGTTCGCCGCGTTACGGCGAATTTCTTTTGTTATTTAGTCTGTGTTTACATGTGTTTTGAAATCACTACGAACGTTTTGAGAACTGAACTGCTGACAAGAATAAAAAGCAAATGTAGAAAAAACACTAAAAGATAACCGAAAGAAAATCAATCAAAAAAGTTGTATGGTAACGATGTTGTTCGTATGAAACCCGTGGTCAGAGATAAGCAAATTGTTTTCGGTACCGGTACCAAATTTGCCGAACCGAAAGATCTTAAGTATCAATTCGGTACCGACTTTTGGCGTTCCTAGTACCGGTTCACTACCGTTTTTTACCTTCATATACCGGTACCGTAACCGGTATTTTCGGTATCAGTACCGATTCTGTATCGGTTGCCACCGAGCTCAACCCTATCTCTGAAACTAAAAAAGAAAAAATTAAAAGTTGAAGAAAATCAACAAAAAAAGTTGTACGATACCGTTGTTCGTACGGTAACCGTAATCAGGGATGAGCAAATGGTACCGGGTAGCCGCACTGAATTTCCCGAACCAAAAGATTTCCAATATCAATTCGGCACTAACTTTTGGCGTTTTCTGTATTAGTGCCAGTTTTTACCTTCATGTACTGATACCGAACAGGACCGTACCGATATTTTCGATACCAGTACTGGTTGACGCTAAGCTTATCCCGACCCTTGATATTAAAAAAAAAGGATTAAAGTTAAAAAGTAAAGAAAATAACTATTATTATAATATTAAAATAATAAAAATACAAAAAAAACTATATATTATTATAATATTAAAATCACTATTCATTTTAATTCGTTTATTAATACATAGTAATAATAATAATAATAATAGTAATAGCAAATTATGTTTTTGTTTTACAAATATACACTTACAATAACTTTAATGTAATGTTATTTTTACATATAAATAAATCTATACTATATAATAAAAGAAAACCACTTTAGGGACACTTGTCATCATATTAGGCCATCTCTTACAAATAATTATTCTTTTAATTTAATATTTTCTAATTAATTATAGATAACCCTCCTACTAAATATTATTTAATTTAATATCTTATATTATAGATAACACTCCTACTAAATATTATTAGTCTAATATCTTATGGATAATTATTATTTAGTTTAATCTCCTTCTCATTTATAATATCATTTATTTGAATTAATTATATTTGAACGTTTTTTTTTAGTTTGGTATCAAATAAATTTTATGAAACTTAAAACAAAATTAACTAAGATTATTTATCATTTATACATTTACGGAGTTTTAAATAAAGGGTTATATTTATTGAGAATTCGTTAACAAATTTTGCAACAACAGAATAATCTATTTTTATCACGAAAACCAAACTTTGTATTAATATATTAAATATTTTTATTTTCACTATACAAATTACAATTACTCGACCCATGTAACACATGAGGTTTTTTAACATATAATTTTTTATTATTTGATATATAAAAATAGATTTATTCAATTCGTCCAATACACGGGGTTTTTTAAGGATATATATTTTTTATTATTTAGTACAGAAAATTACATTTATTCAAACCCGTGTAATAAATGAGGTTTTTTAAAGATGTATTATTTTATTATTTGGTAAACAATATTACATTTATTCAACCCGTGTAATACACGTGGTTTTAAAGATATAACTTTTTATTTAGTATATAAAATTACATTTATTCAACATGTACAATATGGTTCTTATATATATAACTTTTTATTATTTAATATATAAAATTATATTTATTCAACCCGTACAATAAATGGGGTTTTAAAGATATATTGTTTTATTATTTAGTATATAAAATTTATTTATTCAACCCTGTGTAATACACGAGGTTATAACCTAGTACATATATAAGATAGATCTGATAAAAACTTCATGTATATTTGTATGCAACTTTTGAGTAAGCGGCTCTTTAGTGTAGTAAATGAAAGAAGAATTTCAGAAACTAACAATTTTATGTTAGATTATATAGTTAAGCTGGTGGGTGTGGTTTAAAACCCGTATGGGCTTTATTATGTCACGTCAGCATCACCTAGGCGTCACCTCATATTGGGGCCTTTAAAGTCCCTTCCTTTAACATCCTTACAATGGTTTAAAGCCTCTTTTAAATGATATAAAAAAGAAAATAAAAAGAGTGAAATCTGATTGGTGGAAATGGAATGGGTCCCACATGCATACCCTATAACGCTCGCCATTGGGGTAACGAAATTGTCCATACCCCCCCCCCCCCCAGCACCCAGGAAATGGGGGAGCGGCGCCAAAGAGGGTGAGGTGGCAGGGGCGCTATATTTTGCATGTTCTGCTATATAATGGAAGTTTCTTCGAAATTGCAAAGTTGCCGAAAGAGCCAAAGATGAATGACTTTGATACAAAAGACTAATAGTGAATTTGGTCTTCAATTCCAACACTGCTTATCAGTATCGTATTTGAGCTTCAACAACAAAATTGGTTTTTAGTACTACAGTTGGCTTTTCAGAACTACGGTTTACTCTTCAGTACTAAAGTTGTTCTTTAGGGGCTGTTTGGCTGAGCTTTTCAAAATGACTTATTTGCTTTCTGAAAAGGAAATAAGCAAATAAGTCATTTTGAAAAGCTCCATTTTAAAGCTTTTCAAAACGGCTTATTGACTTATTTGCTTTTCAGAAAAGCAAATAAGCTGTTTTGAAAAGCTTAACCAAACAAGCCCTTAGTATTGAAACCAGGGAAGCACTTTTAAAATCAACAGTCTGGTAACTGAAAATTGTAACCGCCAACTGTCATAGTGGTTTACCCGTTTTTTTTTTTTTTTTAACGGCCAACAGAATCAATCCCGATCACTCTCGGGGCACCCACTGGACAAACGGAGTACTCCGAGAGTAACCCGAGTCCACCACCAATTTCGGAGAAAACCCAGTAACCCACCCGCCCGTAGGCACGACGGTGAAATTACCGGTAAAACCCGTTTGGCTCAAGGATCCAACCCATAGTTACCTAATTCGCGGTTCGCTCCGATACGGGTACGCGATTCGCTAGAGGTGACGTTTTCGGTACGGAGGGGGGTATGTTCATTTCGGTACGAACCGGTACAGTGTACCATGGAGTCCGGTTCAGTGTACACAAATTAAAACATAAATTATCAAATTCCAAAATTCAAATTACCAAACATAAACATTGAAGGTTGAAGATAAAAATTGATATTGGATAGGAGTAGAAACTCATGTTATTTGGTTAATTGTTATATATTTATAATCTTAATTATACTTTTTATATATAAATTTATTAGTTTAAGGACCAAATGTAAACTAGTAAGGATAGAGAGGGTTAAATGTTTAAATACACAAACTACTTTCACACTTTTTATGTAAAAAAAACTGTAAGTTTTAGGGTTTAAATGTAAACTAGTAAAAATAGAGGGGTTAAATGTTGTAATAACTAAACTTATTTAAACCCTAAAAACCTAAAACATAAACAGCCCGTTGTTTCTTCTTCTTCCCCTTCGTTTCTTCTTCTTCCCTTTCTTACTGGTTTCTGGCTGAAAACAAGATTGACGTTTGAATTCGCTAAGGATCGTTGTACCCAATCGATTTGGAACGTCCACCTTGTCTATTTGGTTCGCTGAACCGGATCAGTTTGGATCGTCGTACCTCCGCAATCAGGAACACCGTACCGAAGCAACTCGGTTCGCCGGACCATGGCGTTCCGGTACACCACGATCCAATACGTGGATCGTGGCTACCCTAGCGATTTAGGTAACTATGATCCAACCCAGATTTCCCTGGGTCTCCTATCATTGCCCACCAGTGCCTCACTCTGCACCAAGTGGGAGTTGAACTTGCATCTCTCAAGAGAAATGCAAGCCTTCCACCACTTGATCTAGAGATCATTGGCTGGTTTACCCGTGATAAGTCTATTTTGGTCATCATTTTAGGGTATACGAAATCATACATAATTCACACTCGTTCTTGATTTCTCACTGAAAATCACCCGATTGAATTTTCGTATGTACTAGTGAAAGAATTCAACCTGAATATATTCTACATGATTTTAAGAGATATCTAAGTATTAATGAATCACAAAACTATCAAAACGCCAACATTAGTGTTGTCCTTAATTACCAGTCCTACGAATAGTGTTGTTACTAGGCAAGATTATGAATTTAAGTTGAGTTGCTATTGCCATTTTTTAGAATCTTGGTATTACTTTTTTATTGTAAAAAAACTTAGCTAACTTTGAGCGGTTTTTTTTCTAGATCCGTCTTTAGGATTTTTTTTTGGTGCTTGGATTTCTCTTAGCTTAGAGTCCAAATTTTCGGAAGGTCGAATCAACACCACAAGTCGCCAGAAGAAAAACTCCAATCGATGATCGTGTAAAAGCAAAAGCAGAACTTCAAGAGCAAGGATTCTGGCCGATCAGATTCGTGAGTACTATGGGACTTGGTTGATCGTTAGGATTTGGGGTTAGCAAGAATTTTGGTCAATGGATAGCTGAATAGGTGAAATGTCGTGCTTGATTGATGGTCGATGAATTTTTAGGGGTTGAATGTTAGCTTTTTTTACTTTCACTAGAGTAGACAAGATAAAAATTGAATGGGTTTTGGGCTCGTATATAACACAAATGAAATGTAGTTGGTAAAACATATTATTTTGTGTTTGTTGCTTAAAAAATGAGTTCATATCTTAATTTTTTAATGGGTTAAAATCTATAAAAATGTTTAGGGGTCAGCATTCAAAAAATCTGCAAGGTTTGAAAAATAGTAATTTACCTAATATATTAAAAAAGGTTATAGTGTCGTATGTTCCATCCTCTTTTACCAATGCGTCTACTTGGTTTGGGCCTCCTCTCAGCTCGAGATGTTAGGATTTATGCCTTTGTGCAGGGGCGAAGCTTCTTGGGGGCGGGAGGGGGGGGGGGGGTCGCCCGACCCCCGGGATTTTTCGCTCAGTAGTGTTATATATGTAGTTTTCGTATAGAAATTTTTGGATATATACGTTTTTACCCCCCCGATTCTATAGAAATTTTTGGGTATATATGTTTTAGCCCCCTCCGTTTTCTCCGGCAAGCTTCGCCACTGCCTTTGTGGCGTCTAGAGCTCAGTCTTGGCAACTATACGATCATATCCTTCGAAACAGTGGGGTCGTCGGGCTCGACCCAGACTATCAACAGGCGCTCGAATGCTTAAATGTCTCTCTCCCAGACTATGATATCAGCGGTTTCTTTAATAAGGACACCGCCCTCTCGAAGCCACAAAAAACTTTGACGAATGCTCTGTTTAGCAAAATCGCTCAAAGTCTGGAAGAAGTTTTTGATTTGTCATCCCGCCAGAAGCCGGTGTTCGAGTGCCTAAAGGGTCCTCACGCTCAGGATTTTTTGACCGTTAACCTGATGGAGGGTCATCCTCAAATACCGGTTGATAATCTCTATGTACCCGAAAGAAGAAACCTGTTCGATATGCCGTAAATCGTTCATTGTAAAGAGCTCCTTGGGTTCAAATATCGGCATGGGTGCGGAATGTTTTGTGAGAGATCCTGAGAAGAGCTGGGATCTTTGCTAAGAAAGAGGCCCCTATGAATTTCCTCACAGACCATATGGAAGGGAGATCTACTCTGCGACCAACGGATCTGCTCGTCGTTGGCTGGGCTGGGGGGAAACATGCTTGTGTGGACCTCGCGAGGGTTTCCCCTTTGGTTAGTTTAAGGGAAAACGAGTTTGTAGTTGGACAAACAGCAAGAAATGTAGAATCGAAGAAAGCGGATAAACACGCTAAAGCTTGCGCAAAGAACCAACATGTTTTTGTCCCTTTTGCCTTTGATACATTTGGCTCCCTAGCGCCAGAAGCTATCCACTTCTTGACCAGGGTCCAACGGGTTATCCACAACAATTGTTCAGCCCCAGGGGGCAATGGTTTGTCTTTGGTAGGTTAGGGTTTGCAATTCAGAAAGGGGTGATGGCGTAACTTGTTGCCAATCTACCTTCTGTTTTAATATAACTTGACAAGTTTGGATATTGAATATATTTCATTTCTGTTAAAAAATAATTTAATATTTAGTTTTGAGTGAAAGAGAATAAAAGTTATTGCGACTATTTGATTATTATTATTATTATATATTAAAACCTATATAAAGAAGCAACTTCTTTATGCATATAGTTGTTGTACATGGTGCTTGGGGAGTTTCCAAAAAAAAAAAACTTTTATGTCACATTCACACTATAATTTGTTTCTTTACTTCTTCCCAACACTGCATTCAGAATTTAGAGAGAGAAAGTCAAGGTTTGAGAGAGAGAAGGAACTAGAGAGAGACATTGACGATGACGGTGGTGACTCTCCGCCGCTGCTCTACAATCCCTTTAACCGATTAATTGCCGCTACATATCTGTAGTTGGAAACCCTAGACGGTGATTGTCACAATCCTATCTTCTTTGCCTAATATTGAAGAACCCTAAACAGCGATTGTGACGCTGGTGGCGAATCTGGTCTGTATTTTCCCAAGCTTCCGGTGCGATGGGTGTAGTAGATCGTTGTATTTTGGGGTATTTGTCAAACATTATGATCTAATCTATGACTATGCAGTGGAATTGATGAAAATGTTGTTGGGATGTGTGCTGAACTTATATTTGCTCCCATTGATTCTTCTCCTGCTGATGATGCAACATTTTTGCCTTCAGGCTTTCGTATCATTCATCTCGATTCTAGCATGGTTAGGTTAGCATTTGTATCACCATATCATTCCTCTAGAAATCATTTATTTCTTTTGGGTGTAGAACATGTATGAACATAGATTTTTGTTGGTAATTTGGTGAGTTTGGACGAATAAGTATCGACGCTAGACAATGTGTTGAATGAGCTTAAATGATGAATTTTAAGGGTTTATTACGAAGATGTTGAATGCATTCATATGGATGCAAATTGTGTTCATGGTTCTATATAAATTACTATATTTTTTTTTGTTTTTATTTTGTATGATTGTAAATTTGTGTGTAGAGCATATTTTTGTCAGTAATTTGACTCTACGGTTAGTGGGTGGTGGTGATTGGTTGTGAAAGATTTGTTTGTTCTTGATTCTGATTTTACAAATGTAAGTTGATTAGCAATTAAATCCAAAATGGGGCTAAGTTTGGTTGAAATTTAGCGGTTGATGCGCTGATGACGTTTGATGTACTGTATATTGTGGCGCTGCATTTGGTGCTCCCGTCAACCAAAGAGTGGCTCGACAACACTTTGGGACTTCACCCGACTCAGGTTGCGCTTCCGGAGCTTGATGGGGGCATGTAGGCTATCCTTTTGCAGGACTTTAACTTGATCCAAGAACAGGTAAATAGCTACATGTTTTATACCTTTATGTGACTTCAATCTTTAAAGTTCATGTTGATTCAAAAGTATGCTAGCGTAGAAGGTTTAAGTAAATTACCATATAATTAACTAACTATAGTTTTGTAAAATTCGTTTCAGAAGTACATGTTGTAGTACAATTAGTCAACGTGAAGATACAGTCACTTCCATGCATTGAGCATGAGCACATGATATTGATCTGGCCTGGAAACGAGCCTTCTTCACTCATTATTTCCTCACTTAAGTCACCCGAGGATTCCAGAGAGCTAAGGTCTATGTTTTTTAAGTGATTATGCATCTTATTTCTTCACTTTAGCAACCTCGCCATATTGCCCACCTCTATCATAAGCTATATATTCATGTTAATGAAGTATTAACATTCAATTTTTCTGATACAATGGGAGTATAATTTAATGTTTATCATGCTTATTAGGAAGGACAAATTTTCAGGGAACTACCAGTGGAGCATGGACTGCTTCTTGACAAGCTTCTGGATCTTGCACATGCACCTTTCACTCATGCTTCCACATTTGCAAAGGGTAGGAGTGCTCCAAGGTCTGCTTCCCACCTTCACATTCATAATAAATTCTGAACATTATACAATTTGGTTAATTGACATTTGCTTCCGTATACAACTTTGATATTAACATGTCGTAGCGTACATGTGAGGTTCAACGTTTTTTGCTCTATTTTTACATATTTGACAAACCCATCGCAACGCGTCCATTTTTTCCCTTTTGGATTAACGTTTGGACTAATCCATTCAATGTTCACGATGTACCCGCGTCGCAACGCGGGCGGGTCTTAACACTAGTTATTATTAGAATTGAAATGAATAGTGATTTAAAAAAAATTATAATAATATATAAATTTTTTAATACTTTAATTATTTAATATTATAATAATAGTTGTTTTCTTTCCTTTTTAACTTTAATCCTTTTTTTAATATCAGATGTTGGGATAAGCTTAGTGTCAACCGATATCGAACCATATGGGTTCATAAGGAGAATCGGTACTGATACCGAAAATACCGGTTACGGTACCGGTATATGAATGTAAAAAACGGTAGTGAACCGGTACCAGGAACGCCAAAAGTCGGTACCAAATTGGTACTTAAGATCTTCCGGTTCGACAAATTTGGTACCGGTACCCAGAACAATTTGCTCATCTCTGACCACGGGTTTCATACGAACAACATCGTTACCATACAACTTTTTTGGTTGATTTTCTTTCAGTTATGTTTTAGTGTTTTTTTTCTACATTTTTTTGTATTCTTGTCAGCAATTCTGTTCGCAATACGCTCGTAGTGATTTCAAAACACATATAAACACAGACAAAATAACAAAAGAAATTCGCCGCAACACGGCGAACTTCTTTAAACCTAGTTTATTTAAAAAAATTGTTATCAAACTGTAGCCCCATATGGAAGGTCAGTTGTGAAGTACGATCGAGGATCCCACAAAATTATTGAGTATAAACAATAATTCAATAAGAAGGTGATTAAAATATAAATATACATGAAAATATAATTAAACCAAGATGTGCTTAGACTATATTTTAATTCAAACTTTTCATTAATTTTGATCAATTTATGTGTTGATACTCCCAATGTTATGTTGTCATAAACAAAGATATTTGGGGTGTCAGTTATTAGGCTAGTGGGTATGGTGATGGACCATCCTTGGAGGATGATCCGTCACGTAGGCGCTACGTCATAGTCCTCCCAAGGATGGTCCATCCTCCAAAACTAGAGGGCATGGGAGGATGGTCCTAGTCATAGTCCTCCCCATCACTTTTATGTTTTTTTTATTTTTTTTAATCTTCAACTTTTTTTTAACATTTAACAAATAAAGTAACAAAATATTTTCATTAATATTAAAAAACATTACATAAACTTAAAAAAAAAATTAAACTTAAAAAAAATAAACTTAAAAAAAACATAAACTTAAAAAAAATAAACTTAAAAAAATAAACTTAAAAATATCCTAATATATTAAAATAAGCTACTAGTCTTCGTCTTCCATGTCGTGGCCGGGTTCGTTTTGAGCGTTGTTCCAAATGTACTCCACCAAGTCCGCTTGTAGGTTATGGTGTGTGTACTCGTTACGTAGAGCGAACATGTTCAAATCTTGTTGTTCCGCACTAACGGGAACAAAATTTCCAGTAGACGCGTTTTCGTCGTACTCGCATATCGCTCTACCTTCGTCTTCAATGACCATGTTATGAAGGATGATACAAGCGTACATAATGTGTCGTAACCTCTTTGGTGTTTGTGAACGTGCTGGATGTTCAATGATGTGCCAATTTTTTTTGTAGAACACCAAAAGCCCGTTCAATATCTTTTCTCGCACCCTCTTGATACTTCGCAAACTTTTTTCTTTTGTCGTCTGTCGGGTGCGGAATAGTTTTAACGATTTTCGAGTACTTTGGGTATATCCCATCGGCTAGGTAGTAACCTCGCCTGTGTTCCACCCCCGAAACTGTAAAGCTTGTGTCTGGACCTGTACCCGCCACTACATTCTCAAATATCTGTGACTGGTATATGATGTTAAGGTCATTGAGCGAACCAGGTAGACCAAAAAAAGCATGCCAGATCCAGAGATCCTGTGACGCAACCGCCTCTAGAATAATAGTCGGATGTCCATGATCTCCCCTAGTATACTGACATTGCCAGGAAACTGGGCAGTTCTGCCATGGCCAGTGCATGCAATCAATGCTCCCGAGCATTCCAGGAAAACCATGTCTCTGTTCGTGTGCTTGATATAATTTTTTAACGTCGTTTGCGTTCAGTTTCCGCAGGTATCGCTTGCTATACAATTTGACAACCCATTCGCAAAACTTGTGCAAACATCGACGTGCGGTTCTTTCAGACATCCTAATATACTCGTCTAATGCATCGGGTGCGTAACCGTACGCAAGTTGGCGAATGGCCGACGTACATTTTTGTAAATTACTGAAACCCCTTTGCCCCCTAGCATCGTTTCGCAATGTAAAAAACGGATCAGACTGGGCCATGTCGCCTGCAATACGTAAAAACAGTGGACGACTCATGCGGAACCGACGTCGAAAAATCTCGGCTGGGTACACGGGTTCGTCGGCAAAATAATCGGCTACTAGTTTATTGTGGCCGGCTATAAATTTAAAACGAAACATAAATGAAATTAATTATAAAATACATTTTCAAATCTATATAAAACATAAGGAAAAAAAAAGTAAAATACCTTCTTGGTCTCGGTTATATTTTGCTCGTTTAGTTAGCCGTTGGGACGACCCTTCATCAGCCGCCATGAAGACCTGAGCCGCGTTCATAATCATGTTGTGCATAATACCATCCTCTTCCGAAGATAATGAATACCACGCAGACGAAGACGATGAAGACATAGAAGAAATTGAAGAAATGGGAGAAGGTGAAGACATGATAATTTTTGAGCGAGAGATGGGGTGGTAGCGGGTAAAAAATGGTATAAAATATGATGAGTTTTTATAAAAAGGGAAGAGTTGTTATAAAATGTGAGAGAGATGGGGTGGTAGTGGTTGAAAAGTTGTGAAAAAAATGGTTAAAGAGGTGAGTATTTATAAAAATGGAAGTGAATTGGGGGTTTTTTTTTGAATTTTAGCCGTTATTAAATTAATATAAATTATGAATTTTTTTTTCAAAAGGTCATATGCCAGAATGGTCCCCACATGTTTTTGTCATTTTGTGTGCGTCGAGAACGTCAGATTTCAGCCGTTTAGGACGGGACGTGGGGGGGGGGGGGGCGGCACGGTGTTCCTGGCGTCGCCGATCCACGACGGTAGGGGGACGACCCCCATACCGTGTAGCCTTAGGGTGAGAGGGGCACTCCCCTCTTAGGGGAGTCCCCTCTCTTACGCACGACCAACCGGCACTTGCCACGTCAACTCCCCTCACACCCTCAATTTGATGGCGGCAGGGGAGTGCCCCTCTCTTACGCACGACCAACCGGCACTTGCCACGTCAACTCCCCTCACACCCTCAATTTGATGGCGGCACTCCTCTCTTAGGGTACTTGCTTTTTTATTTTTATTTTTTTTATTTGTTGTAATTATGCATGTTTATAAATTAAACAAATATTAATAAAAATTAATATAAAATTTAATAAAAGACATTTCATTAAATTAAAAATAAAAATTACATTCAAACTAGAAAATAAAAATTACATCGCAATACTACATAAAAATTTTAGAAATTGCACGGCCACCCGTACTTGTTAGCGATCTCGCGCTTTCGAGCGAGGATGAACGGCAACATTTCCGGCGGAGCATCGTCGTGCGGCTTGAGGAATGTTTTCATATCTCGATCGTGCCCGTAGTTTCTCATTGTCTCGCGTTGTTCCGTTATGAGTTCGCGAGCCTCCGACTCTCTTTTCTTCCTCAATTCAATCGCCTCCAATTCAATCGCGTGCTTCGCTTCTTTCATGGCGGTGTACTCTTTGAATTGTGCCGCCAACTCAACCGAGCCCTCGGACGATGTCGCTTGACGCTTGTCTCGCCGTTGTGTTCTTTGTAGCGAGGGGTCTTCATTCATATCGGGTATGGAAGGGTCCACGTCAACGGGCTTTCTTTTTTGTGTCGATCCTTCCCCTTCCTCACCCAACAATGGGACTTGGGCCCATTTGTCGTGTTTTCGAACGACCTCCCATGCCTCGACATGTTGAAAACCGCTCGGATATCTATCTTTAAAATCCTTTAAAGCGACTTTCATCACGTTGAGATCGCTACACCCGCTTCCTCGTGTACGATCCTACATATTATAAAATAACAAGTGTTAAAAACTTATGAACTTAGTAAACAAAATTAAAAAATATACAACGTTAAAAAATATAATTTTTACCACTTGTTGGTATAGGCCGTTGAAAAAGTTTATTTTCGTCATCATCGGGGTCCATTTAGACCGTACTTGATGCATGGTCCGGTTACTTCCACCAACGGTGTTGTTAAAATGATCTAAAATCTTACGCCAAAAACTATCGCGGTTTTGTTGATTGCCCTTCTTTTTGTTGGTAGAGCAATGTACCCACGCCTTCGCCAACGCCTCTTCTTGGATCTTTGTCCATTTTTGGCTCTCCATTTTTCCCTTTTTCTCCCGAGCGTCATCTTCTTCGTTGCCGGCGTCTTCATCCACATTAAATTCATCGTCGCCGGTGTCATCTTCATAGTCGCCCAAATTTTGAGTTTCGGGCACTACTTCCTCGTCCTCATGAATAGGTAGACGACGTTCAACATTTTCTCGTGTAGATGGAACTTGTGGGGAACGAAAACCATTGATAACAAATTTTGAAAATAACCGAAATTGGGTTGTGGTTGGGTGTTGTAAAAGGAGGGGTGTTGGAAAAAAAAACGGGGGTTGTGAAGTATATCCGAAAGGGGGTTGTGGTTGTGCACTTGCACCGCTCGAACCACCACGAGACGGTTGCGAGCCGCGTCCCTTAGATTTTTTCTTGGCTTCGCGGGGTTGGTTCTCCATTGCTCGGTTTGGCTTTGTGTTGTATTTGATAGATTTTTAGAGTGAGTTTGAGAATGGGTGTGGTAAAAAATTAGATTAAGTTGGTTATTTATATTGTTAAAATTGATTTTTTTTTTTTAAAAGTGATCGTTGCCCAACGTATACCATCGATCATTGTGCAAACCTTGTGCGGAGAACTCTCCCCGACCCCCCTCCCCGAATACCCTCCCCGAGGCGATTGCAGCGGTGTTCCCGCTCGGGGACTTGGGTCACCGCCCCACTCCCCGCATGGTGCCCCGTTCACCCTTAGGTTTGAAAATAATAAAGGAAAATGAAAGTGATAGTTTATATTTAACCAGGTTTGTTGGCGTCACACGTTGCAGCGAAACAGAACACATAATAATGTTAAACAAACGTTATTTGAAAATGAAGCACGTTGTTTAAGAAGCTAAACCATTAGAATCGGTTCAGTTTATTATCGTACTATAAAACGATAACAAATAAAAACTCTATTTTGAATACGACTTCATTTTTAACAATACTTATATCGGAATGTCCAGGGGAAAAATAAACACAACTGTATACTTAAGTTTAAAAAAAAAAGAATTAACGAACGCAAGTTATTAAAAAATATTAAATTAATTGATAAATAAAATATAATTAAAAAAAAGAATTATGAAAAACAAAAAAAAAGGAACTATGGTTTAGATTTTTTTTTTATGAAAAACATAAAGTAAATGAGAAAGAGAATATGGTTTAGGAAAAAGAAAAAAAGGAAATATGTTAAAATAAATATAATAATAAAGTATTATAATATTAAAAAACTATATATTATTATAAATTTGAATTTACCATTCACCGTCTCTAATCAACAATATATATATATATATATATATATATATATATATATATATTACACGTGCTACTCGTGTTAAGTTAGCCAACGAGCTAAAGCAGGTCCCATTTCAAATGAGTCTTTTTAGAAAAGACAAAATTAATATTAAATTGGTTCACCCGTGATAACTAGGTGATGGTGGCAAAAGCCGACAACTCGGTAGAAGATTTTGCCTCTTAGTTAGAGATTTCAGGTTCAATGTTAGGGAATGGAGTAACTTTAGGATATATGGAGTAAAGTAGCAGCAACGTAGATTTAAAGTTGTAGACACTCGTCTACAGTTCGCAGTTAAAAAAGTAGTGCTAGTAACGACGGAAAGGATGAGTAGGCGGTGGCGACAACCAATGGTGATATGTGTGTTGTCCATTTTGACCTGTTCTGCATTGTCAATTTTATTTATACATGACTCGTTTAGCATATTATATAATTTGATAGGTGTCTTGTAGAATCTAGATCTTCTATCCATCCATGATTTCATCACCATACATGCTTCCTCTTGCCTTAGTTGGTTTTGCTGTCACTAGATTTGCTTCATTGTCGACAAGATAAATAATGATGAAGAAACAATAAGCCAAAATGGATTTAATTAAATTGTCCAAGACTATTTAATACAAAGGGCACGAACACATGTATTTTTTTTTTAAGTTTTGAAGAAAGATACATGAAAGTGCCTACATTGTTTGACTAAGTTTGAAGCTATGTAGGGACATACATGAATGATTGTGGGAAACTTGTGTAATGAACAATTGAACATGGTTACTAAGATATTGAGTATATGTGTTCATGGGTTTGGTTTTTAATGTTTATACATATGTGTGCGCGTGCGTGCGTGCATTTAAGGTTTCATTGCTCTATTCGGTTTGAAATTTCGAAAACTATAAACTAAATAAGTAATTTAATTCAGATTGAGTTGAAACAAAAGTCAATTCAAAATTTCACTAATAACACCCTTAATATTAATAAAACATATCTTCTGAATTTATATATAAAGGTAAAGTATAAGAAAATTAACTTTTTTAGTTTCTATTTTAGATGGTAAATCTATACTTCATTCGTTTATTTTTGTCGTTTAATCTTATAATGATTAGCGGTCACAATTTATCTAATGTTACTGAAGTTAATTTGGGCTTAGGTTATCTTTCAAGGCTGCAAATCGGGATCCAATAACTGCAAAACAGAATATCGTTAGGCTCGCTACACGAATGAAGTTATCCTTATAACCACCTTTCGGCCTGAGAATAACTATATGTTATTGAGAGTACGTATTGAGGTGAGAGAGATTAAATAAGTACCTTTTATGTCTACACCAATAATTCTAAATTAATCCATTTTACTATATTAAAATCAATATTTAATCCACATTTATCCACCTATGCTTTTAACCGATGGTTAAGCAAACCAATCAAACAATCTTTTCCAATGATCAAATTAAATGGAGACAGAATATATAATGGTTAAAACCAAAGCATAAGTTATAGATTCAGTTTTAACCTGATCAAATAAAATCGGTTTTTAACATTGAAGTTACTTGTGAGACTTGAACTCAGGATTTACCATGTCAGAAGACCACTAGAGTGTGATCTTATAGCTAGTATCAAAAGTGTCTGGAACCTCTGGAACCGGTATCTGCTTCATAATTCGTGATACATTAGTTTTAGAGATTCTAACGGGGTTAAACGTCCGTTAGCATCAATCCTGAAAATCATCTATTTGGGGCTTGAACAAGATTCAATACGAAACTCATGGGAACTAACTCAGTCACCGTCAGTATATACTTTAAACATTACAGAAAAAACATCAAATTTATAAGTAAATAATCACGATTACGTACCATATTTTACTTCAGGATCAAACGTTGTGCCTTCTCTTCGGATGCACCAGTTCCAGTCTTCGTTGTCATCCATTGTTAGGGTTCGATTAGGGGAAGGGAAGCAGGTGAGGAAGAAGATGATGGGGAAAGTGAGGGTTTTGATCGATACAGGGTATTTAAAGAGGGTTTTTTTTATTTTCTTTAATATAAATTACTTATAATAATCTAGAATTACAGAATTGCCCTTATGAGAAATGAGGATAAAGACAAAATTCTGTAAAAAATTTGACAAAATTAGACTTTTTTGAAATTTGGACTAAAATGGCAACAAAATGCAAACCTCAGGGACCCAGATTTAAAAAATTTGGATTTTGGACTAAAGTGGCAAAGTGAGCAAACCTCAGGGACCATTTTGGCTATTAACTCAAAATATTATATATCTACTGTTTATCTAACTTTCAAAATGTTATAGAGTTAATTATATTCAAAATGTTATAGAGTTAATTATATTGTTATGTTATTATTGTTAATTTATTCGATTGATATAAGGCAAAAATGAGAAATAACACATTGGTAAATTATCATCTATCATACTTAGGGCTGTAAACGAACCGAACGTTCAGCGAACAGTTCGGCGGGAAGTTCGTTTATGTTCGTTCATTTAATAAACAAACGAACATGAACAAGAAATTTCGTTCGATTAGTTAAATGAACGAACATGAACAGAGGTCTCGTTCGTTCGATTGTATTCGTGAACGTTCGGTAAGGTGTTCGTGAACATGTTCGTGAACATTCGTTGATTTGCGTTCGTTTATGTTCGTATGTTTGTGTTTTAATTGAAGATCTTTGTAGTTTCTTATATTTTATTTGTACTTTTTATATTATTAAACTTTTATTTATTTTATTTCCCTAACAATTAAACTAGGAAACCCACTTTCACCTTGTTTATGCATCATTTCACTTTCATTTCTCATTATTCACATCCACGAATACGATTGACCTCCGTTCCACAATAAGGGATTCAAGTTCGAGTGCTACTCTCTGGGCCATCTATCTTTATCCTTCGTCGCGTTCACCAAATTTATTTGTGTTCGTTTTTGTTCGTGAACCGTTCGCGAACACGCTCGTTTCCTTAATGAACGAACACGAACATAAAATCTCGTTCGGTAAGTGTTCATGAACCGTTCGTGAACACATTTATTTCCATAACGAACGAACACGAACAAGGCCTTGTTCGTGTTCGTTCGGTTCGTTTACAGCCCTAATCATACTTTTCTAATCTCATCCTAGTGCCATAAAAAGGAGCCCTAACAGAAAAACGAAAAGAATATACGTTAAAAAAGATGGATTACTTTTTGTTTTTTAACATTCGTGCTCCACAATAGACATGGGCAAAAAAACCGGTTTTTTAACCGAAACCGGTTAATAACCGTAACCGAAACCGGTTTTTAACCGGTACCAAAATAACCGGTTTAGGTTTTTTAATAACCGGCGGTTCCTAACCGTTTTAGTTATTCTTATCAATAACCGGTTTTTAACCGGTTAATTAAAAACCGGTTTTTTAGAGTGTTAATAATAACCGGTTTTTTTACATGTTCACCGGTTTATTATAACCGGTCGGTTATTAACGGTTAATGATGTTCAGCTTGAATAACCGGTTATTAACCGGTCGGTTATTAACCGTAACCGGTTTTTTTTTTCTTGGCCCATTAACAACAAAAACCGGTTAACCGGTTTCGGTTAAGAATTAACCGAAATGTGCACCTCTACTCCACAACAGGAGATGGGCCCATTTTAACAAAATTTAAAAGGGAGGATGCAATGGTTGCTTTACATGAACAGTGGATAATATTGTCACTATTATATGATAACTATTTCCACAGTTATTTAAAAGTTAGTGTAGATGTAGAATATTTATGGAATTAAAATTATAAAAGTAGAAAATGAAAAGATAAGTAAAATATCTTTGAAAGAGTGAGAAACATATCTTCTAACTAGGATTTTGTTTGGGCCCGAAAGAAACATTAATCCGAAAAGCAAAGTAATAACCCACTCGATCAATTAAGTTATAGTTATAGCAGATTATAGAAAAGTGTTGAGTGGAAAAGAGTTTTTATAATAAAAACAAGAGTAAATTGCCATTTTAGTCTCTGAGTTTTTATTAAAATTGTCATTTTAGTACAAATAGTTTTTTTTTCTTCTATGAGTCCCTGACTTTTCTTTTTTCTTGCCATTTTGGTCACATTGTCTAATTTAGTCTAAAAACCAGATTATAACCAGGGGTATTTTTGGCATTAATTTACTGCTATGAGGTTTATAAATTATGTTGTAAACTACCACTGGTTATCACTACACAACAGTTATGCCAAAATTACCCCTGGTTATAACCAGATTTTTAGACTGAGTTAAGCAATGTGATCAAAATGGCAAGAAGATGGAAAAGTCAGGGACCCAGAGGAGAAAAAAACTATTTGGACTAAAATGACAATTTGGACCAAACCTCTAGGACTAAAATGACAATTTACTCTAAAAACAAATTTTGAGCATTTTATCCGGTACTAAAATTTTACACAATAGTTAAAAAAGTGACTAGAGATTTTTTTTTTTCATTCAAATTTGATAAATTGCATCGTCAAGATATTTGAGGTAAACAAATTTTGGTTGGAGTTTAAATGGAAAAGTATAATGAATATTGATATGAGTTAGAAGGTGTGCTACACACCAGTTTAACACTTAAGAACTTTGAAGGAACCCTCCAAAGCGAGGGGGATTTCAAGAGGACACTACCCACTCGTCATGGTCCATGGATGTTGAGTTGTTGTTGATCATCAGTAGTAACTTAATATCAGTAGCAACTTAGTTTAGTAGTAAAATGGTCATCAGGTGCAACTGCCCAACAATGGCGAAATAGTCATCAATTGCAAGTGCACATAAGTAGCAAAATGACCGTTATTGGAAATTGACTGTCAATGGATCCTGAGTGGTCAGTGATAACTTAGTTACTACTAATGGAGTTGTTTACTGAAGATTCCACTGATTGTGTAAAAGTCAAATTCGTGTAAATAAGCCGTATTATCATTGTGTAACTCTAGAAAATTGAATTTAATCTAATTGGTTTTATGTTTAGGATTCTATCTCCTTCAAACAATTTAATTTCATGTTGTTATTCGAGCTTCATTGGCAGTCAAATAAGTCAACTTAACCTCTTTGTATGCTTTATTAAGCAATGTTTTCTATTAGTTCACCTAATGGTCAACTTGTCTTTACTAATAATCAATTCAATCTTTGGTGATCAAAATCATATATACATACATTAAGTCAACTCAGTTGTGAGCTTTAAGGTTCAAACACTCTTAATGGAGTACTTGATTATAAAAGCTAACTTCTAGCAATTACCCAATTCATTTCATAAAATCACTAGTAGGTCAAATATTGGCTAAAAAGTCGTATTCACCCAAATCACAACTTGTACGTTCTAACCTTTTTCCTTAGTATTATCAGGCTTTTACAATTTCTTTTGGTGCACAACATGTCAATCAACCATATCCACGGTGTAACCGTTAGGACGTGACATGTAACTTCGTTACTTCGGCACCACGATGTTAGACTTAGGGGGTGTTATTCAACCACATTTTCCACGATATCACCGAACCAATGTGCTGGTGTATAACGTGTCAGATGTTGGATCCGGATAAGCTATTCTCAATTAGGTATGTTTATTATATGTCATCATATCCCTTCAATGAGTAAACTCTTTGCTCAATCATAAGTTCTAATCACTTGATTTCTTTCTTTTACTAAATTTACATGTTGGTGAATGATGAGTCAAAGAGTGTTGTAAGGTTGTGAAGAAACCTAAATTGTCAAAGGAATCTAAATGGTTGAAAAAGGTGATTGTCCTTAACTCTTACTCCTTCCGTCCCATTAAAAGTGACATATTTTGAATTTTCAAAGTCTTTATTTATAAACTTTGACTTTAATTATATATTTTTTGTGTTATATAAAACTTGATAAAAATTAACCCGATAAAAACACTTGTAAAACACACTCAAATCATATAACTTTCATCAAGTATTATCTAACACAAACAAAATTATTTAAGGTTAAAGTTTATAAATAAAGACTTTGAAAATTCAAAATAGGAGACGGAGGTAGTATTTTGCAAAGTCATCCCTTGAGAAGGACACATGGGTCAATTTGGGCCCTACTGAATTTCATGGTTTTATTTAGTAAAATGAGCAGCCAATTTCGCGAAAGTGTATTTTTGTGAAAATTATTACCAATAATTTAAACTGTCAGAATGATTCTTTCATTTGTTTTACCGCCCCCTTTTTTGTTCTTGTTTTTTTATGCAAATTAAAATGTACTTTTGTCTTTTCCAAAAAGGTTATTTGAAAGCATATATGGTTGTACTTATGTAGATGATTTAAGGAAAGCTAATTGATTTTTCTATACGAAAGTATAAAGCATCATATGCCCTATACATAGTTAATATAAGAGTATATGTGTTAGTCAAATAAAAGTTGGTTTTAGATGCATGGTTTAATAATTTAGACACACCGTTATAATCGTACATGCGTCAGGCAAAATCATCTTAAACGCATAGTCATAACTTAGATGCATTGTTATACTAACTGAAAAATAAAAGATGAAATTTTAGTTGTTTAACAAAATATATATAACTTAAATGAGAAGAAAAAAATAATTTAAGAAGAATATATAATCAATCATAATATTTCTTTTTTATTTTGAATTTAATGTTACAATAATCATACAATAGTAATTTGTATGAATGGATTAATTTGGTCTAACTTCATTCTTTTAGCTAACTAAATTAAACATATTTTTCAAAATTCATCTACAAGTTGTGTTAAAACAAAAATGTACTTACACAATCATACATTCATACTTCTACCTAGACACCCAAGCATACATACTATTATACGTACACAATTCTACACACACTACTCTACCTACACATACACATTATTATACATACACAAACACAAGTATACTTCTATCTACACACCTACACATAACAACAATCCATATAATCTAAAATAATACCATCCTATATATGAACAACAATGACCTACTCTAAGCTACAAAAATCCTACACAACCACTAATGTTTTTTTTAAATAATATTATAACAAAATCATCTATCTAATATGTTAATCCAATTTTATTTGTAAATAAAAAAACCCAAATTAAACTTAAAGAATCCAACCATTGTTTGATAATTTGTATAGTAAAATAAATTTAGTGACTTAAAAAAATTATTTGGGGTAAGAGATCCTACCAGAAGTTATAATGTTAGAGGATAAATATTAGGGAAATTTTTGACTAAGTAATGACCATTTATTTTATTAATTTGATATTAAAGTCCTAAATAAAGAAAATGACAAATATACACTTGCAATAACTTAAATTAGATTAATATTTTGGTTCCATTTACAATATTGTCATTACTTAATTACTTAGGTAGTTTCTTATCTATAGTACTAAAAGTGACCATCCTATAAAAATTAATTACCAAAATGCCATCCTGTGTTTTTCATCTATAGTGAATTGGAATTAGGGCTGCTCACAAGCCGATCCAAATCGAGCGGACCTTTGCTCGTGCTTGGCTCCTTTACAACCGAGCGAAATTCGAACGAGCATATTCGAGCGTGTAATTTTCTGAGCGAGCGGCGAGCGACGAGTAATTTGGACAACCATAGTTTTAGCATGTTTCCTTCGATGTCTCAACTATCGCATCACGACTAAGGTCCAACTGTCTGAGGATGACACTAAGATTGAGGTCAGATTGTCAGAGGATGATGCCCTGGTTGAGGCAGGTGAGGCGCTGATTATACAACAAAAAACAATTGTCGCATTGTGGCGTATGGTGAGAGCGAGAGACAATTGACACGATTGATGAGAGAAATATGTCAAATATTGTCGTTTCACGACTTAGAATTTTAGTTTTAAATTTGGCATTAAATTTTTTATTGGTTTGATTAGGCTAGCATGGATAAATATAATTGTATATCTGAGTATAGTGGTCCAAATCTAATAGAGCGGTATATATCAAATATGAATATACATATAATTTGTGTGTACATATATAATTAAATATGTAATAAATTAATAAAAATTAATTCTAGCCGAACCGAGCCGAGCGGACCTTTGCTCATGCTTGGCTCGTTTGTAAACCAAACTAAACCGAACGAGCATATTCCGAGCGTTTTTTGAGCGATCGGCGAGCGAGTAAACAAGATAAAAATTGAATGGGTTTTAGGCTTGTATATAACAAAAATGAACTTTAGTTGGTAAAACATATTATTTTGTGTTTGTTGCTTAAAAAATGAGTTCATATCTTAATTTTTAATGGGTTAAAAATCTATAAAAATGTTTAGGGGTCAGCATTCAAAAAATCTGCAAGGTTGATTGAAAAATAGTAATTTACCAATTTCCCGGAGACCTGTCACTTTGAAAAATCTATTGTTAACAACAATATTTTAATAGTTTAAAGGGAAATTCAAACTGTAGCCCCATATGGAAGGTCAGTTGTGAAGTACGATCGAGGATCCCACAAAATTATTGAGTATAAACAATAATTCAATAAGAAGGTGATTAAAATATAAATATACATGAAAATATAATTAAACCAAGATGTGTTTAGACTATATTTTAATTCTCACTTTTCATTAATTTTGATCAATTTATGTGTTGATACTCCCAATGTTATGTTGCCATAAACAAAGATATTTGGGGTGTCCTTTTTTTTAACATCCAACTTAAGCAACGCCGGGTACTTCGTACGTGACACCCATTGGCTGAAAGGTAGCCCCATGGCAGCTCAACCTGTACGCACGGAGCCCCTAGCCCACCAAGCCACCAGTTGCGGGGAAAACCCGACCCTTCACCCGCCCAAAGACACAACAATGAAGAACCGGTAAAACCCGAAGGGATTAGGAATCGAACTCATGACCAAAGGCCAAGAGTCTTCCCTTATTTCCCATGACCACTGAGCTATAAGCCCAGGGTCTATTTGGGGTGTCCTTAGTTCTTTGGTTTGAAAATAATAAAGGAAAATAAAAGTGATAATTTATATTTAACCAGGTTTGTTGGCCTCACGCGTTGCGGCGAAACGGAACACATGATAATGTTAAACAAACGTTATTTGAAAATGAAGCACGTTGTTTAGAAAGCTAAACCATCAGAATCAGTTCAGATTATCGTCGTACCGTAAAACGATACCAAATAAAAACTCTATTTTGAATACGACTTCATTTTTAACAACACTTAAATTGGAATGTGCAGGGGAAAAATAAAAATAAGCGCAATTGTGTACTTAAGTTTTTTTTTTAAAGAATTAATAAACGCAAGTTATTAAATAATATTAAATTAATTGATAAATGAAATATAATTAAAAAAAGAATTATGAAAAACAAAAAAAAGGGAAATATGGTTTAGAAAAAAAATTATGAAAAACATAAAATAAATGAAAAAGAGAATATATATATATATATATATATGAGCGCTAAAATGAGAACCACCTCGAGTTGTAAGAACCGTGAGAACTACACCGTACGGGGCGAGGTGCACCAAATTTTTTTTCATAAACGTAAATGCGTGTATTATAAACACATTTGCAAAAAAAAATCAAAAAAAATGTCGTGTGTGTAGTTTTGAGCACCACAAGTTTGTGTTTACGGGTACCGTAAATCTGGCCGGAAAATTTACGGTACCCGTAAACACAAACTTGTGGTGCTCAAAACTACACACACGACATTTTTTTTTGAATTTTTTTTACAAATGTGTTTATAATACACGCATCTACGTTTATGAAAAAAAAAAAATTGGTCCACCTCGCCCCGGATCAAAAAGTTCTCGCGGTTCTTACAACTCGAGGTGGTTCTCATTTTAGCGCAATTATATATATATATATATGTATGTATATATATATGTATGTATGTATAAATGGGATCAGGAGAAAACGCTCAAAAGTGTGAGAACGGTGAGAACGCATCCTGGCCCAACACGTGTCACGTGGCTTAGAGAAGGGCGGATGGGCTTTTTTGTCCTTTCATCTTCTGCTTTTCCAGTTCCGCTTTTTCCAATATTGTTTTAATTTTTGGGGTTTAAGATTTTTGGCGTTAACCAAATTCAATAATTAATGGCGTTTAATGGTTTCATTGTATTAACATTTTGGCGTTTATGGCGTTTATTCAAATCGTATGCCATTGAAACCAGGGGTTCAGGAAATCTATCTGAATGGCGTTTTTCAAGGCATTTTAAACAAGATGACCCATTGTTCTATTATTTTTTATATACATTTTGGCATTTGTTGTATCTTGGCGTTTTTCAATTGTTAGATTATATTTCAACAACAGGAAAAAAAATACAAGCGAAGAAAATAAATTAAAAATCCTAATCGGATCTCTCTTCACAATCTTCACTGTCATCATTCTCTTTCTTCTTTAATAGTACAAGAACTGTCACCATGTAACACCCCGTGTTACGGAAGTCAAAGTACAAGTCAAAGTCAAAGGAAGAAAAGATTGCTAATTGCGATCTGTCACTCCTTGCTTAACTATTGAATGTACGTCAATGACTTGCAATCGAGTCTTTTATTTAATCGCTTTAGTTGTATTATGTAGAGTATCTATTAATAATCGAGGATTTATCGCATGTTTTATCGCTAATCGCACCGCAATCGTATTCGCGCCTTGATTGATAGGTTCTGTATATTGTTTTACGTGTGTGTGTAACCTATGTGTTACTTGTGCGTGTTTACTTTATGTTTGTGGTGATTAATCGAAACGCAATCGCAACTCCATCGCAACGCAACTTAAACGCAAACGCTAAATGCAAGGTAATTAGGATGATTGTATGTTAGATATAGTATTTGTGTGTTTATTATCAATCTATCGCATCGCGCACTCGCTTAAACGCATCGCAACGCTCAACACGCAAAACGAAACGCCAAAACTCAACTCGCCGGACCACTCGATCGAATGGAAACTTGATCGAATGGTCATCCGATGGGGCTATCCGATCGAAGTGCCATCCTATCCGACACCCTTGCACACTTTCCTTTTCTGGCAACCTATAAATACCCCCTGTCACATCACAACAGTGATGTGACAGCTCCCTCGTTCGACCAGCACATTCCAGACCATCTTTCTCTCGATTTCTCGCTATTCTTGTAAGTTTATCAACTCAAATCTTGTACCTCTGTGATCTACACACACTTCTTCATCATTTTCACCTTTGAATCTTAACTTTTAACGGTGAAATCAACGGATTTGAGGTGTTCTAGGGTGATGTCATTATGGAGTTCTTATGAACTTCAAGTTTTGACCTCATTCCACCAAGAATGACTCAGATCTGAAGGATTTCCACAAGATTTAACATTGTTTTCACTTAGATCTAAACACTTTCCAAGTTAAAAGGATTGAAAGATACTTTTCTAACTTTCTTTCAACTCTTTTACATTAAATGCACTCAAAACCGATAGAATCTGAGCTCATTCAGGCCTTCTACTCATTTCTTGGTGAAGTGTCGGTATGAGATCTGAATTCTATCAAAGAGACAACCGATTTCGAGTTAAACATGAATTACCGTCACAAACCAGTAAGCTGATCGGATTTGGGTGATTCCTGTTCGATCGGACGACTTGGGACTTGACGAGGTTCCGTTGTTTAGTACGTTGTCATACCGTCTCAAGCAAACCGCAAAACTCTTTCAAAATAATCAAGTTCAAGACGATCAGATTCGTTGGGACGGATTACCCTCCGATCAGATTGCCATCCGATCGAACTGCAATCCGATCGGATTGCACTTGAGCTTCCATACTTAGCCAATTTTCAAGTTTTCAAACAAGCTGAATGACGAACGGATTGCCGTCCGATCGAACGACAATCCGATCGATTTACATTTGGAACTTCGACACTTAACCATTTTTATAATTTTCAAAGATCATCAAGTTCTAACGGATTGCTATCCGATCGGAAGACCATCCTGCTGTGAACTTGTTCTCACTAGAAATGTCTTGCCGATCGGATCGCTAACCGATCGAACGACCGTTTGATCGATCGACCTGAAAGGTAGAGATACTTCTCTGTTTTCAAAATGCTACAACAAAAACTTCAAAGCCATCATACACAAACACATCCTTTCCAAACTAATGTCAATCCGACCGAATGGCCATCCGATCGGATGACCATCTGAATGGATTAACATCCCAACGGATTGACATCCGATCAGATTGTCATCCGATCGGATTACCAATCGACACTTAGTCACTTTTCACCGTTTAACGCGCCGTTCTTCGCTTATGCTATCGTTAACTGTTCAGGCTAATCTCTCAGCGCTCCATTTAATCGAAGACAGTGTTTATTAACTTAAACGCTATCTGTGAGTATACTCGAACCCTTTTTGCTTTACGCACTTTTGGGTGTTATTTACGTTACTTATTCAAATCACAACCGACACACAACGCGAACACTATTTATACGCTGACCATTATTGCATGCTTCGTGTTATTCGATGAATGCTTGTATGTTATATTAACACAGTGATTGTTGCCTGACACCTTAGCAACGATAGTACTATAGTTTGGACTCAGCACCTATCATGGACAGGGGTTGTTAAGGGCTTTACTTCACGTGTCCCATTGGCCTACTACAACTCGCAGTCACGTCTGTGCATATTTCTCTGTCGATAACCTACTAGCTTTCACTTTGTTACATGTTACATGCTGGTTATGCGTAAACGACTTGAAACTCTATTATATTATTAAACTTGTAGGCTCACCTTTACACTATGTGTATTGACTCTATTTTAACGTATGTGACAGGTGCTTAGGATGCTGTGCTTTACATGTTTTTATGGAATCAAGTAGGAATGAGAGTCTAGAAACAAACAATTTAAATCTGAGTTGTCGGAACATGTTATATGTCTTTGGGATACTTGGTCTGTAATAATTATTTACTTTGGTATGTTATGGTATGGGACATAATATTTAAATATCTGGTAAATTAGTTGTTATGGATTTCTCCTGGACAATCTGTTTCGCTCAGTGTCGCGCCCTGATGTTTCCGCCATCGGTTGGGGTGTGACACACCAAATAAATGGCGTTTTACATAAAACTTAACAAACCCATCGGTTTGATTATTTTTGCCTGATCGTCTGTTGAAGTGGCTTTTTGTGGATGTTTGGGGACATAGATCTATGACGTGTGGGTGGGTTTTTCGCTTTTTCTTCATCTTGATCTTCATCTTTATAATCATCCCACTCTTCAGTGTCATTGATCTTTTCTCCTCATCCAAGCCTTCTTCAAGAACAAAAAATACAAAATGCCATATGACTGTCATCAGTATCTTTTTCTTGAATTTTTGTCCATATCATTCAGCAAAATCTTACTGAGTTACTCCCCTCTGCTAACAATTCATTCAGTGAAACTTCACGAAGAACAATACTGAATATCCAAGAAAGCATATTAGCCATCTTTGATTTTTTTATTTTTTTGGCATTTTACAGTGAGTGGTATTTAGTAGTATTGGCGTTTGTGTTTTTTGGTTTGATCAAATGGAAGTTTCTGAGACGTATCATTTTATAGGATGTCTTTTTGACGCATAAGTTAGGCGGTGCATTATTATAATAAAGTATTCGTCTTTTCAGTTACTGTTTGTAATTATTGTTTTTAATAAGCTTTATCTCTGAAGTCTGTAACACGTCCCATCTTTCAAGTTTGGCGTTTTAAATTCTAATATAATAAATTTTCCCTCTCTTCAGTATTACTGATTTGTAGTTACTGTTTCTAGTTACATTTTCAAGTTTGTTTTTTTATTTATTTTTGGTTTTTTATAATTCTTGTCCAAAGTAATTTTATTATTGTTTGATATTTTTTGGGGCGTTTTATGGCATGTTGGCGTTTTGACAAGCATTTGGTTTTGTGGCGTTTTTATTACATATGACGTTATTATATAACAATCAACTGAAAAAGAAAATTAAAAAAATATATATTGATCTTCCAAATCTTCACTGTCACCGGTCTATTTCTTCTTTTGAAGCATATTCACTGGCTGTTTCGACTTTCGTATGATTTTTTTATTTTTGTTTTTCGAAGTAGTTTTTTTGTCACCGTGTGGAAGCACAAAAGTCTGAAATCAGCCTCTTTTTCTATAATATTTTTCCATCTCATGCAGCAAAATGTTATTGAGTTTGCACCATTTTCAGCCAACAATCCTTGAACTTCCACTGAAGGATGTTTGATTTTTTAACTTTTTGGCGTTTTACCGAGAAAAAGAACGACAGTAAATAAACCATCTTAAAACTCTAAATTTGATGATGTTAAAATCAATAACGTTTTGTTGTATGGTGATGGACATCATTGTTAATCCTCGGTTAAGAAAGTTAACTGACAATGTTGTCCACCCCATACAGCTAAACTTTATTGACAACAAAACTCAACAATGTTTTTGTATGTTTTAGCGTTATAAATTGGATGGAAGTTGGGGATAAGCCAATAAGATTTTACTCAATGAAATTGACAATATCCTCACTTAAGGATGAGGATATTGTCCATTACATTGAGCGAAAGCTTACAAACAAACAAACTGAATTTCAAAAAACGTTTTGATTTAGATGATATTTGATGTTTGGGTTTTTTGGCGGTTCTAAGAGGAACGGTATATATTAAATATGGCGTTTGGGGTTTTGTGTGTGTTTTTAATTGAAGGTCTGAGATGTTGTATATATAGGATTTTTTTGGCGGTTTTTTTAGGCGGGATTTTATTATAATTAAGTTTGGCGTTTTATATCAAATGGCGTTTTTAGTTAGAATGGTGTGTGATTTTTGTTTGGCGTTTTATTTTTATGAGATGGCGTTTTGTGTGGAGAAGTCAGAAGACCCTTTTACCCTTAATGAAGCGCGTCCACGTAATAAAATTGATGTTATTTACGAAAACGCCACCGCGTCAATCTAGTCCATAGATTGTTTTGATCTGACGATCCATAAGCGTTCTCACCGTTCTCACACTTTCTACCGTTTTCTCTAAATCCTGGCCCTATATATATATATATATATATATATATAGGACAAAGATCCGTTAGGAGCCACCCTTTATTGCGAGAACCGCGAGAACCAATGTGAACACAACCAAAAATGCCTAAAAATAGCTAAAAAACACACAAATTTGTTTTTTCATATTTTGTATAAAAAAATCGCTACTTTTAGTAGCCAATTTTTTTTTTTAAATATATATTTTTTTAAATTTTTTTTGGCTACTAAAAGTAGCGATTTTAACATAAAAAATATTAAAAAAAAAATTTTGATTTTTTTTAAAGATTTTTTGGGGGGTTTAGTTTTTAGCATTTTAGCTTGGGGGGGGGGGGGGTTAGGTTTTTTAAGGTTTTTTTAGCTATTTTAGGTTGTGTTCACATTGGTTCTCGCGGTTCTCGCAATAAAGGTGGTTCTCGCATGAACCTTACCCTATATATATATATAAGGATCCGTTAGGAACCACCCTTTATTGCGAGAACCACGAGAACCAGTGTGAACACATGGCAAAGTTGTAATTAAGTGACATATAATAAAAAACACGCGCTCCTGTTATTTCCAGCCCCTGTTCACTATCGTCTTTTACAAACTAGGGTTTCATTGGAGATCTTGCATAATCGACGACGGCGACTGATCTCTCCAATTTCACGACGGCGACATCCACATTTTACGGCAGATTCACTAAGGATACTGATTACGGCGTTGGGGATACTGATTACGGCTACAAATGGCTTCGTCTGATTCATCTCGTGTTGGAGTTGGCACAGTGTTTATGGCGACATATGGCGTCTCCTGATTCATCACCTGTAGATCCTCGTATATCTGATGATCCTCCTCATACATTGTCTGAATGTCATCCTCATACAACATCTGATGCCGACTTTGGTGGTCCATTTGCTGTCAATCCCGTTGATAGTCACAGAATTATGTCTAAAACTGTTGTAAGTCAACATACCCTTCATGGCTTTGAAATTCAGACTCTTGAATCTATGTTTTCATCAGACAATGTTGTCTTATAATCAATGTATCTGATCGTTCATTATCTTTTGACACTAATTCGACTGGTACAGCACCTCCAAATACAGAACATCAAGAGTTGCAATTCATTCGATTTGTGACTAAAGGTATTATGTTGACTGTAAATGATGTATATACTTTGTAAATGATGTTATATTAAACGATATGCACATGTGCATTATATTTACTGTAAATGATGTTGTATTAAATTATATGCACATGTGCATTATGTTGATTGTAAATGATATTGTATTAAATTATATGCACATGTGCATTATGTTGAAAATTTGACTATGTCGTTGATGTATGGTTTCTGAACAAGTGCCTTATGGATGACTATCCAATTATGTACAGGATGGCAGCAAACAAATGGGCTTGGGTGGCGGACAACTACAAAAAAATAGGGGAGGTGACTGTGTGGGATTGGCAATGGAATAACAATCCGACAACCGGGGCGGCATGGGTGGAGTTTATGTAGCTTTTGGCGCTGCTGAGAGACACCAGAATGAAGACGGGTCAATATGGGTGGGGTTGGTACTCGAAAAAATAAGTCGACTTTCAATGTTAAAACCGTTAGAGAGTATTTGTGTGTCCATAAGCGACATACTCAGTTGATACACGTTAGAGAGGATTTGTGTGTCCATAAGCGACATACTTAGTTGATATAACTATTGCATCTTCTTCCATTTTTTGTTTCTGCAACTGTCATATGGCTTATGTTTGAGAGGATAGGCTACCATCTTCTTCCATTTTTTGTGCCACTTTCTAATACTTACTCTGGCCATATTGTTCTTGTGATCCAATTTGTCTTATTTTGTTAACAGGTGAGTTGATCACCTTGGTATCTATAGCTCCATATCCAGGTTGACCAATTGTTTCCTGACAAATTAAAATTTCAATATTCTTGTTTGATTTACCTTTAATTTTGATAGGTCTCCTCCAAAGTTTCATGATATTACATTGTCCCAATAAATTTGTGATGTTATTGCTCTCCTTGTGATGGACCAGATCAATTAGGCCTGCTTATAATTAATGGAAATGACTACTGGGAGAGACTTGAAAAGATTTATGAGTTTGGTGTTTGAGCACGTCGGGAGACTTTTCTGTTCGGAGTTTGAAGTCTAGGCTACAAACATATAACAAGGAGGTTCCCGAGCAGGTATTTGTTTGGAATAATTGGACACCTAAAAAAGTTGGTTTGGTCGGGTGGATAGCCTTAGTCAAGAGACTCCCAACGAAGGTGGCACTTAACGCAATAGTCATCCAAACACAGTCAAACTGCTACGTTTTCTGCAGCGATTCCCCAGAAACATGTGAACATATTTTCGTTTCATGTCAGTTCGCTCAAACAGTTTGGTCCGTAATTACTCAATGGTGCAAAGGTCCGGCTGCATTTATTTTCAGTCTCAAAGATTTGCTGGAATATCATAATATTGTCCAAGGGTCTGCAAAAAAGAAAAAGACGATTTATGCGGTGTCCCTTAACTACATCTGGAGCGTTTAGCGAATGAGGAACAAGATGGTTTTTAATCAAAGTCAATTGTCGATGCAGAAGGTAGTTGAGGGGTAAAAAATAGATAGAATGATGTGAGTTTAACTTCTGCGGCCTGGGACAATTTTGATGTATTTCCAGTATAGTATTCTGTTTGTTTTTTGCTGTATGAGTTTTCCTTCTGTTGGTGGATGTAATTGTGGTGTAGCACCTTGCTAAATGTTATGAATAATTTTATATAAGTAACATCTACAAATTTAGATCAACAAGAGTTGCAATTCATACGTTTTGAGATTAAAGGCATTATACATTTATATGTGTTTCGAAGTTTACACTCACATGATTCATTTTTATATCCTTAAAGTGTTTTTTCATAGTTTACTCTTACATGCTTCGTTATTCTCTCATCAAGTAAATCACATTTATTTAAATCATACCGTAATAATGCACATGTGCATTATTTTGCCAATACACCATAATCCATGTTTAATTATTAACCTTTTTCTTTTTCATTATTAAACATTAAACAAACAATTGGTTTATTACATAAGTTACTTATATTTTCATACATCATGTAATCCTGCACATGTGCATTATGTTGCCAACCATCTTCCTTCACATGTGCATTATGTTGCCAACCATCACAAATAAACTGTTAACCATCAGTACATAATGTTATGCACATGTGCATCACATTACCAATGCCCCGTAATCATCACCGAATAAATGTTGAACAAGTGCGTAAACACGCCATATACCTTATTAATTAGAATGTTATATGTTTTACTTTTTATTTATACATGAACAATTACAAGTGTTGTACATTCTACATTACAGGAACAATTACAACTATTGTACATTCTACACCTAATGGCACGCGATATTGGATACCCTATGTTGAATATGAATACAACCATATGGCCATCAGTATCAACCGTCGCCGTTACCGTTGATCTTTGCAACTTCTTGTTCTTTACTGCACGCACTTCGTCACCTCCTTTTTTTATGTTCATCACGTAACCTCCTTTTTTGAGGTTTCATCACGAGTTCGCTTAATTGCCCGCCTTTTTTTGTGTTTATTTCTTCTTGCGCACCTGCATGCATTATGTTGCCAACCATCTGTAATCATGAAAAAAATAAACTGTTAACCAACAGTACATAATTATGCACATGTGCATCACATTATTAACACCCAATAATTATCAATAATAAACATTAAACAAATAACTGTTATTTTTTACATTCATTACTTTTATTTTCATATATAACATAATCATGCACATGTGCATTATGTTGATACCAATCCATGATCATCACAAATAAACTGTTAACCATCAGTACATAATGTTACACACATGTGCATCACATTACCAACGCCCCGTAATCATCACCGAATAAATGTTGAACACGTGCGTAAACACGCCATATACCTTATTCATTAGAATGTTATATGTTTTACTTTTTATGTATACATGAACAATTACAAGTGTTGTACATTCTACATTACAGGAACAATTACAACTATTGTACATTCTACACCTAATGGTACGCTATATTGGATACCTTATGTTGAATCTAAATACAACCATATGGTCATCAGTATCAACCGTCGCCGTTACCGTTGATCTTGCCAACTTCTTGTTCTTTACCGCACGCACTCTGTCACCTCCTTTTTTGTGTTTAATCACGTAACCTCCTTTTTTTAGGTTTCATCACGAGTTCGCTTAATTGTGTTTATTTCTTCTTGCGCACCTGAACAATATATTTAATGTGTTTACATAAATGATATCATTTAACATGAATTTAATAAAGGGATGCACATGTGCATAAACTCTCATCTGGATCATCAAACATTAATCAACCTTTTTTTACCCTTTTGTTTAACCGTCGCGTAATCATATTCCATTCCATCCGGCATTTTATTTGACCTTTCATCCCTTGGTTTCAAAAAAAGAAATAAACATAACTTATCAATGAATACGTGCATTAACATTAACTTTATCATCACCATATACAATATGCACATGTGCATCAACATAAACGACCTTATTAATATATTCTGGCAAATTATGCACATGTGCATAGTGCATAATTATGCACATGTACATCAGCATGAGTGACCTTAATAACCCATTCTGTCAAAGTATGCAGATGTACATAACTATGCACATTTGCATCCATATACCTACCCTTATTAACTTAATCTAGCAAACCATACATATGTGCATAACTATGCACGTGTGCATTAACATGACTCACCTTATCAGCAAGCTTGCTTCAATAATAAATCTTAACCTGTACCAAATCAAAATTCGTAAGCTTGCTTCAATAATAAACCTTAACCTGTACCAAATCAAAATTCGTATTATCACTAACCATATATAACATTAATCATTAACAAATCTATTATGGTAAGATATGCACATGTGCATAACTATACATATGTACACCTAATACCGACGGCGATTGATTCCCGGCGATACCGTCATAGTGACACTCTCATTGAACCATCTATTCTTATAATCACGTTGGCACGTTGCCCTAATTACGAACGGATTAAAAATCCACAATGTTGCCCTGATTATTATGTTCCTAATATAGATTATACGACTAATTTTGTATGAATTTGGGGAACTAACCTCGATTATATGACGAAATATGAAATATCTGCTGGTAAAGTCTCAAATCTGAGATAAAATCTCAATCCAGATGCTTCGATATGGTGAACAGATGATGGCGAACTGATGATGCTGGTAAAATCTCAAATCTGAGATAAAATCTCAATCCAGATGCTTCGATATGGTGAACTGATGATGGCGAACAGATGCTTCAATATGTAATCGATTGTAATCGACGAATTGTTGAGATAATCAGGTTGAGAAATGTGGAAAGCTTGTAATCGAGTTCTGAGTGTGGACGTGAAAGTGTTTATTAAGTGTAATTTAATTTATGTTTGAAGTCCGATAGTGGAGGCAGATATTTTAAAAGTTGTTTGGTATTTATAAAATTGCCCCCTGTTCACATTGGTTCTCGCGGTTCTCGCAATAAGGGTGGTTCTCGCATGAACCCTACCCTATATATATATATATATATATTATATAATTTCACAGGATGAGTGATACCTTATCTTGTACGTGCTACTCGTGTTAAGTTAGCCAACAAGCTAAAGCAGGTCTCCCATTTCAAATGAGTCTTTTTAGAAAAAAATAATAATATTAAATTGATTCACCCGTGATTAGGGCTGTAAACGAACCGAACGTTCAGCGAACAGTTCGTGAACCGTTCGGCGGGAAGTTCGTTTATGTTCGTTCGTTTAATAAACGAACGAACATGAACAAGAAATTTCGTTCGATTAGTTAAATGAACGAACATGAACAAAGGTCTCGTTCGTTCAATTGTGTTCGTGAACGTTTGGTGAGGTGTTCGTGAACATTCGTTCATTTGCGTTCGTTTATGTTCGTGTTTTAATTAAAGATTTTTATACTTTCGTATATTTTATCTATACTTTTTATACTATTAAACTTTTATTTATATCATTACCCTAACAATTAAACTAGGAAACTCTCTTTCACCTTATTTATGCACCATTTCCCTTTCTTTTCTCATTATTTACCTCCGTTCCACAATATGGGATTTAAGTTCTAGTGCTACTCTCTGGGCCATCCACCTTTATCTTCACCGCGTTCGCCAAATTTATTTGTGTTCGCTTGTGTTCGTGAACCGTTCGTGAACACGCTCCTTTCCTTAATAAACGAACACGAACATAAAATCTCGTTCGGTAAGTGTTCGTGAACCATTCGTGAACACATTTATTTCCTTAACGAACGAACACGAACAAGGCCTCGTTCGTGTTCGTTCGGTTCGTTTACAGCCCTACCCGTGATAACTAGGTGATGGTGGCAAAAGCCGACAACTCGGTAGAAGATTTTGCCATTTAGTTGGAGATTTCAAGTTCAATGTTAGGGAATGGAGTAACTTTAGGATATATGGAGTAAAGTAGTAGCAGCGTAGATTTAAAGTTGTAGACACTCGTCTACAGTTCGCAGTTAAAAAAAGTAGTGCTAGTAATGAAGGAAAGGATGAGTAGGCAGTGGCGACAACCAATGGTGATATGTGTATTGTAGATTATCAATTTTATTTATACGTGACTCGTTTAGCATTTATATAATTTGATAGTTGTCTTGTAGAATCTAGATCTTCTATCCATCCCAGCTTTCATCACCATACATGCTTCCTCTCGCCTTAGTTGGCTTTGCTGTCACTAGATTTGCTTCATTGTCGACAAGATAAATAATGATGCAGAAACAACAAGCCAAAATGGATTTTATTGAAATTGTCCAAGACTATTTAATACAAAGGGCACGAACACATGTTTTTTTTAAGTTTTGAAGAAAGATACATGAAAGTGCCTACATTGTTTGACTAAGTTTGAAGCTATGTAGGGACATACATGAATGATTGTGAGAAACTGAACAATTGAACATGGTTACTAAGATATTGAGTATATGTGTTCATGGGTTTGGTTTTTAACTTTTTTAGTTTCTATTTTAGATGGTAAATCTATACTTCATTAGCTTATTTTGGTCGTTTAATCTTATAATGATTAGCGGTCACAATTTATCTAATGTTACTGAAGAAACATGTATCGAAAATATGGATTTTCAAGTAGAATCTGGGCTTAGGTTATCTTTCATGGCTGCAATACAGAATATCGTTAGGCTCACCACACGAATGAAGTTATCCTTATAACCACCATTCGGCTTGAGAATAACTTTATGTTGAGAGATTGAGAGTACGTATTGAGGTGAAAGAGATTAAATGAGTACCTTTTATGTCTACACCAATAATTCTAGATTAATCTATTTTACTCTATTAAAATCAATTTATAATCCACCTATGCTCTTTTTTTTTTTTGAACGGCAAATTTGGATCACTAACGGACCACTGGAGTATCATCATGCCACCAGCGGAACCACCCGGTCATATCCATCTCCACTAGGCATAATGCCTATACACCAATTCAGAAGGAACCCCAATAAATATGGGAAAACCCCCCTTGTGGGAATCGAACCTAGGACCTATTGGCCCCAAAGCTTTATCTTACCCCCAAGATGCCACTAGGCTATAAAGCCATGGGTATCCACCTATGCTCTTAACAAACAATCTTTTCCAATGATCAAATTAAGTGGAGACAAAATATATAATGGTTAAAACCACAGCATGGGTTATAGATTCAGTTTTAAGCTGATCAAATAAAATCGGTTTTTAACAGTGAATTTTTTGCTACTTGTAAGACTTGAACTTAGGCTTTACCATGTCAGAAGACCACTAACCTAGTGGTATGATCATATAAAACTATATTCATCCTAAGGTTGAGTGGTGTGGTATAAAACCCTAGGGGCTTTATCAGGCCACATTAGCGTAATGTATATGCCAAGTAGATAGGGACTATATAACTAACTACCATGTAATGAGATAAAGCCTCTTATCTATTAATAAAGAAAAAAAAAGAAAAAAATGTGATTGGCTCTTGAAAAGTGGCCCCCACATGTGCAGACCTTAACGTTCGCCAAACCCATGGTGAAGCCATCTGTGGCTCCCCCTTTGATGCCCAGGAAATGGGAAGAGAGGCGCTATCAAGGGTGATTTGGCAGGGGCGTGATACCACACCATTTGGTCTAATGTAATAATGAATAATTAAATCGATATTAGCACGTGCAACTGACAAGGGATAGGGTGGTCGTGTCTGATGTTATAGGGATTACAGGATCTTACAACGAACTCTACTTCAACATGTGTAATGTTTCTTCTTCTTTTCCACTTAATCAAATATTATTTTTATCGATTATATGCTCGTATTTTCGTAGATGATACTCGAAATCACTCGAGTGTATCTTAGAGCGAGTATCTAAAGTGTCTGGAACCGGTATCTGCTCCATAATTCGCGATACAGTAACTTTAGAGATTATAACGGGGTTAATCGTCCGTTAGCATCAATCCTAATTTGAGGCTTGAACAAGATTCAATGCGAAACTCATGGGAAGTAACTCAGTCACCTTCAGTAAATACTTTAAACGTTACCAAAATGTTGGAAATTTTGTGAAAATAACAATTTTCACAAATATAGGAAATGCATTTTTCCTAATTTTGGACTACAAATAAATATAAGAAACGAAGGGGATTTCATATATTTATTTGTGGGTTTGTATTCTATGTTGGAAGAGCTTTGCAACGAACTAAATCGCGTCCAAAACGGAGCTAAGATGAATGAGATATCGATGCTCAAAGTTTGGTGTTTGAAACATTGAATGCTGAAATAATGGGAAAGTGACACCTTGTCCCACATAGAAGGAGAGATGAAATTTAAAGAGGTATTTAAGTGAGAACACTCATTTCTTATTGTTTCATGGAAGCACACAATAGTGTACTCGCGAAGGGTCACCCTAACTCCCACTTGCCCAAGCGCGCTCGGCGTGGACGCTTTGATGGCGTACTTTGCACTTCGGCTACGAGCCGCTTGAGAGCCGTCTTTGTATTTTTTTACCGCGCGCGCTTGGTGAAGCACAGGAGCTGTGTGGCGTGATCATCATCATATAGGTTCACTTGCACGCGCATGAAAGTGAGCCAAACTGGCGCACACGTACCAGTGTCTGTCCTGCTCGCGTGCGCACAAGACAGAAACTTCCAGACTTTAATGACAAAGCAGTTTCATTTCAGCATTTGAAATAGATGAGTAACAGTTTTGACTGAGAATTAAATGACAAATTAAAGTGAATTGAAGACGTTTAATGCAATTTAATTCTCTCATTTAATTCAACTTTTGCTATGCTGTATAAATACAGCATCACTTTCACTGCAAAAAATAGACCAGAACAACCAACAACTTATGCAAACTTCCCTCTGCATACTTCTGAACTTTTCTCTTCTTGTCTCAAGGTATACTTCGGGTCCTCGAGCCAGCTCCGGCAGTACTACTGCTCCGGCTGTTGTACCCTGTGAAACAAAATGAGTTTTCCTGGGAGACTCGGAATTTGTTTTAAGGATCCTATGTTAAACACAACCCTCAGCCAGTTTCATTCATTTCTGTTCATCTTTTGTTCTTGTATTCAGTTTATATTAGTTGTAAAAGTATTGTAATTTTGTGATTTCTTTAATTCTTGTATTGTAATTGTTTAATAAAATTGTTTTATTTTAATTATACGCGAACGGTTCCTACTTAATAAAATTGTTTTATTTTAATTATACACGAACGGTTCCTACAAATGAAGCGGTGTTTTTTGCATGAGAGGAGATGGAGCCAACTCTATTGTCCAGGTGGACACAGATGGAATCTCAGTAGATTATTTGATAATATAAATTAAATTAGAGACACACGATAAAGCTAAAATAAACTAAACGATATCATAACATATCAAAATCTCTAGGTTTGCTGTATCCTTTTAATAAAGAAACATACTCTTTTGATTTGTATCGGCTTGAAGTTATTTATAATATTGTTAAATCTATCTACTATAATAAAAGAAAGAGTTAATAGTCAAAATGGTCCCTGAGGTTTGCTCACTTTTGCCACTTTAGTCCAAAATCCAAATTTTTTTACATCTGGGTCCCTGAGGTTTGCATTTTGTTGCCATTTTGGTCCAAATCTCAAATCAGATCAGATTTTTGTCCTTTTCCTCAGGGGTATTTTAGTCATTTTAAGTATTAATATACCCAAACACCCCTAAAATCACTCTGCGCACACACACACACACACACACACACACACACACACACACACTCTCTCTCTCTCTCTCTCTCCAAACACCCTTCTTTCTCTTCTCTCTCTCTCTCTCTCATCTCTGTCGAACACAACCACCACCACCACCGCACCGCCACCACCGCCATCGCCACAGCACCTCCACCATCGCAACCATCTATGTCTCTCTCTCTTCTCCCTCTCTCTCTTCCGCAACCACCACAACCACCACCGCAAGATAAGAAACTCCACCAACCACAGTCCATCCACCATTATAAACTGCCATCACCGTCGCTAGAGCTGTTGGATCTGTGATGTTTCTGGTCAGTCATCGTCTGTTGCTGCATCTGAATTCAAACCCCTTAGGCGTCGATGATCAAAGACACTAGAAACCATCATCGTCTCTAACACCCCTGTTCAGATCTGGTTAAATGGGGAACGACAATGGGTAGGTATGGTGGAGGATAGGGTGGATGTGAGGTCGGTGAAAGCGGTGGTTGGTGGAGAGAGAAGAACGACGGCGGAGGATTAAAGTGGTGGTTGCGGTGGTGGTGGAGAGAAGGTCGGTGGGGGGATGAGGTGGTGGTGCAGATGTGATGGATATTGCCGGTGAAGTTTTCCTGATTTGATTGTGTTATTGAAAGTTTAAACTGTTAGAAGTGTTGTGGTGTTCTCCTTTCATTAAATAGTTGGAGATAATCATCAATAGCCGATTAGTGGCGGCTGATTAGAGAATTTTAGGGTTTCTTTTGATTTGTGGTGGTTGGTTGTGGTGGTTGCGGAAGAGAGAGAGAGGGAGAAGAGAGAGAGACAGAGATGGTTGCGGTGGTGGAGGTGCTGTGGCGGTGGCGGTGCGGTGGTGGTGTTCGACAGAGATGAGAGAGAGAGAGAAGAGAAAGAAGGGTGTTTGGAGAGAGAGAGAGAGTGTGTGTGTGTGTGCAGAGTGATTTTAGGGGTGTTTGGGTATATTAATACTTAAAATGACTAAAATACCCCTGAGGAAAAGGACAAAAATCTGACCTGATTTGAGATTTGGACCAAAATGGCAACAAAATGCAAACCTCAGGGACCCAGATGTAAAAAAATTGGATTTTGGACTAAAGTGGCAAACGTGAGCAAACCTGAGGGACCATTTTGGCTATTAACTCTAAAAGAAACCAACTTTTGGACACGTGTCATTCATTGAAGGTATCCTCAAATCTATACTTATCTTATATTAACTAAATAAATAATAAATTAATATTAAATCTTATCATATTTTAATAAAATACTAACCTCAAATCTAAATTGTTAATTTAATATATTTTTAAAACAAATACCTCTCTTTTCTACTTATCTTATATTAAATATATAAATAATAAATTAATGTTAAATGTTATCCTAATTTATTAAAATATAACTTTTTTTATTATTTGGTATATAAAATTATATTTATTCAACCCGTGTAAAACGCGAGGTTTTTAAAAATATTTTTTTTATATGAGTAAATTACAAAAATCGTCCTTTATATATGTCACTTATTGCAAACTGTGTTCTTTATCTTCAATAATTATAGAAACCGTACTCGATGTTTGCAAACTCTTGCAAGTTATGTCCTTTAGCCCTAACTCAGTTAATTTTTGTGGTTAAATCTGACCAAATGTACCTCACATGAGGGTATTTTTGTGGTTAAATATGACCAAATGGACCCCACATGAGAGTAAAATGACTAAAATACCCTAACGTGGGGTTCATTTGGTCAAATTAAACCACAAAAATTAACTGAGTTAGGGCTAAAGGACATAACTTGCAAGGGTTTGCAAACATCGAGTATGTTTTCTGTAATTATTGAAGACAAAGGACACAATTTGCAATAAGTGACATACATAAAGAACGATTTTTGTAATTTACTCTTTTATTATTTACTATTCGGAGCTACATTTATATAACCCGTGTAATACACGAAGTTTTTAAAGATATATTTTTTTTATCATTTGCTATGTAAATTTAGATTTATTCAACACGTGTAATACACGTGATTTTTAATGATGTAATTTTTTTTTAATATTTGGTAGATTTTTCAACTCGACTATACATAGGTTACTTAAAGATGCGGCGTTTTTAGTATTTAATATACAAAATTACATTTATTTATCTGTGTAATACACATGGTTTTTAAAGATATGACTTTTTTTTAGATCTATTCAACATGTGTAATATACGGGGTTTTTAAGGATGTAATTTTTTTATTATTTGGTAGATTTATTCAACCCGATATAGACCAGTTTTTTTAAAGATACGACGTTTTTAGTATTTAGTATACAAAATTACATTTATTTGATCTGTGTAATGCACATGGTTTTTAAAAATATAATTTTTTATTATTTGATATATAAAATTACATTTTTTAACCTGTACAATATACAAGGTTTATAAAGATATAAATTTTTATTATTTAATAGATAAAATTACATTTATTCAACCCGTGTAATACACGGGGTTCTAACCTAGTGTTACAAAGGTAAACAGATCTCAAATACATATTCCTAGATAAAATAACTCAACATTTGTCTCACTTGTTCTTTGTAGATGATACAATCTTTCTAGGTGATTGGTCAGCCTCAAATCTCCATAGACCATAACATAAGCTGGCTCGGTTACTTTGATACTTAGATGTAGGGTGCTAAACGGATCGTGTTTGCGGGTTGACGAGTTTAACCTGATCTGAACCTGAAAATTTTAAACGAACCTGAACCCGAAAAATGTGGCATACGTATCAACCCGAACACGACCCGAATATTCGCGGGTTGACCCAAACACGACCCGTTAAACTCGAATTTTTTTTTATCTTTTAATTGCTTTTCTGCAAAATAATATATTAAAATTAAAATTTACTAATAAAACGCGAATGTATCTATAATACTATATTAAGATAACTGAGTTTTCTATCATTTTCGTAATTTTGCCTAGGTACAAATCTTGTAGTACCATGTACAAATGAAGCAAGCCATTTTAGAGGGGGAAAACTTGGACATTCTCCAAAATTTTAAGACATTTTGAGGGCAATCTAGACATTTTATCCATGGAATCCATGCCCACTTATGTCTTCCATTAATTGAATTAAATTAAGGAATTAAATAAAACTTTTATAATAATTAAACAAATTAATTGATTAAATTAAATGTTATACATGCAACATTTGAGATTTTCATGATTTAATAGTATGTATAAATATATATAAATAGATTTATATAGACTATAAATAGGTTTTCTACCATTATACTAATTTTACATTGTGTACATATATATTGAAGCAACATGTACAAGAGAGCCAAGCTATTTTAAAGAGGGTAAACTTGCATATTGTCCAATAAATTTAAGACACTTTAGGGGTATTTTAGGTATTTTGGCACCTTTTTAAATAAAAATAATTCAAAAAGTTATGGGTACTAATAAGTAATGATCATCAAGGTCATCATTTATTGAATTGATGAGGAAATTAACTATTAGTATTTGAAGGGTTTAGCCTTGCACTAATCTATATACAAACCAAAAACCGTAACTCATGTGTATTGAAGTTAAAACCCTTAAGTAAATGCTAAAAACACTCATGTGTATATAATATATATTCCGCTAGGAACATGTGTTGTATGTTCAATTTTTTTGTGAGCAATGTTTTATTTTGTTCATACTGGGAGATATGATTACATGCACATTATTTTTCTGATCTATTGCAAAGAGAACATAAATTAAGTTTATTTGTCTAGGCTTTTTCTCAACATTTTTTTTTTCCGAAAAGTGGTTAGTAGTTTGTAGTTTTAATATTTTTTCCACAAGATATTTATTGTAATTCAAATGCTATTGAGTGTTTGGTTTATAGTTTTTATATCTTAATATTTATCTACTATCCTTTTATTTTTTTCATTAGGTGGAATGAAGGTAAAGGCTGATAGAGATGAGTCGTCTCCATAAGCAGCTATGCTTGCTGCACAAGATGTTTCAACAAGATGCAAGTTTTTACTTGTTTCTTTTAGTGCCTTGCTATATGGTAATCATAGCAGTTTGTTTTTTATTGATACATTACAACTAACAAATTTCTGTTGTAACAACTGGAGCTTGGAATCAATGCCCTCCACATAAAAATATGGGTAACTGGAGGTAACAAGACAAAGACACCCGGTCCAGGTGCACAGTTTGCTCTCAGAGCTCTTGCCCGTTCTGGCATGAAGATTGATCACATTGGTATGCTTATATTCTTTATTTTTTATTTACGAATTTTTGTATTTGTTATTTTTGCTCTTTGAAGAACTTTTATTTATGTTTGAGGAGTAGCTGATAAGTAAGTTGTATGTTTTGATGATGACAGAGGACGTGACACCAATTCCAACAGATAGCACTCGTCGAAAAAGTGGGAGAAGAGGAAGGAGGCTGTGATACGTTTTTTGTCTACAATATGTTTTCAAAGTATCTGCAATTTGGATTATGGTTGTTTTCAACTTTTGTAGGTTATTTTTATGTTCTGGTTGATATTTGGGGGTGACATTCATTTTTGTTGACCTGCTTTATATTTCTGTTTAATGATATTCTAATATTTACTTCATATATGGGTTTTTATGCTTTATTTTTGCTTAATCAGAAGTATTATATGTGTAGTTGAGGTCAATATCAATTCGATGGATGTCAGTGTGCTTGAGATCTAAACCTTATTTATCGAATCAATTTGAGAGTTTCAGAGTGTGTTAAAGAGTTGAAACGTTTTGAGGATCTTGTCAAATCTATCTGTTCATTCTTTATCTTAGTAGACTTCAGTTGACTTTCAATGTAAGTTGATGACTTGATGTAGTAGAGATTTAGAATTTTACGATGAAAATGGATGTGCAAAAGTTCAAATTCTTTTATCTTCCTTTGATGTCGTTGTTGAGGTACACAATAGAAAATATACGAAACTTACGTAAATTCATGTATTGAATATCAGTTGTGGTTCGTAATAGACATCATTGAATATGATATTAGTCGGGATACCCGCTGCAACATGCGTGCCTTCCCACTAGTATAATAAAATTAAAATTAAATTGTAAAATCTTATATCAATTTCTCTTTTTAAGCTACAATTATGACATAAAATACGCACCAATTTAATTTATGAGTTATGACACAAAACATATTTTAAAAAAATAATATTATATAAATGGGTCAACTCGCCAACCCAACCGGGTTGACCCGAACCCAACCTGTTTAGCTAAACGGGTTCGCGGGTTCAATCTGAAAACTCGAAGGTCGCCATTGATCATATGTTTCAACTTTCAACCCCGTTGAGCTATTTGGAAAGCCAAGTCTCTTTCATTTGATGGTCGTATGTAACTTGATTAATGTGATTGAAACTCTTGAATGAATCAGAAAAAGATTTGATTGAGAAAGACTTGGGTTTATTATATATAATTAACTTAGTCTTATAATGGGGATGGGTCGGAGACGATAAAGAAAATAGCATTTTGGTTTAGATTGTATGAATTGATATCGTACATTATACTCTAATGTTTGCTCAAAATATTGTAGTGTTTCAATGTTGTACTATTCAAGATGGAACCATTGTGTGGAAATGCAGTTAGAAGAGGGCCCTAAGGGAGGATCGAGAGAATACCCGAAAAACCCGAACCCGACCAAACCGAACCTTAAATGGGTCGGGTTCCCAGCCAAAAACCCGAAATCCAAAAAAAAAAAAAAAAAAAACTCGAACATTTAAAGTCTTTTTTTTGGTAGATGTGTTTTGGTTTGGAGTTTTTGGTATCTGAAACGTTATGTTTTAAGACATTTGAACATTAAGATATCATATTGTCAAATATTATTTTAATTTAGATGATATTTTTTAAGTAGAATGATGAATTTTAATTATATTTTGTGAAAAAAAAACATTTTTTAATATTACATCTAAACCCAGAAAACAAACAACCCGACCCAGACTAGCCTGAACCTGAATAACCCGAACCCGACCAACCTGAGCTTTAAATGCTTTGATTATCGGGTCACTTTTTCCCAACCAAAAACACGCAACCCGATAAAAAAAAACCGTAAGAACACCCCTACTTAGTCCCTTTGGCTAATGATTGAAACAAAATGTGCTCACAATATAACTCCTTTGATTGGAAATTGGAACAAGTGTTTACCACTAAAAATTATCATTTTTTGGATAGCGGGTTGTTCAAAACAAGCCTCCAACACTAACATGCATTGCAAAGAGAGGGGTTGATATAACATCCACATTATGTTCATCTTCTAGTAATGATAAGAACATGTTAATTATGTTTAGTTTGGATAACCTAGATTAACAATGATTATATGATTGTTCGTGTTCTTATGAAATAACTTTTACCTAGAGAGGAATATTATAAAATCATAAAATACATCAATGAAATTGATTATAATTACCATTAAAATTATTTCCTGATAAATCCAAACTTTAATTTTAACCAAATGTTAACTTGCCATGTCACTCTTAACGCCTCAAATGTTAAGGTACTCTCCAAGGACTTAGATGTAATTTTGTAACCAAATAGATGCTAATAGACGAATTTAGATAACGATAAATAGACAATGGGGTTACATTAAACACACAACTTGAAAGAACCTCAAATGTTCTTGCTAAATTTAACAAAGACATGATTTGTAAGCCATTAGTGATCACATGGGTAACGGAGTGCAAAAGAGCTCGAACATAAATATAATAAATTATTTTATAAAACAAATGGAGTAAATTACGCAGATTGTTCTTGTGGTACGTTGAAAGTTCACCTTTCGTCTGTAACTTTAAGAAATTACTCAAGATCCCTACTTTTTACTTATTGAATGAGGGAACTCGAACTCGACTCAACTCAACTCAATTTCATACCTACACGGGAAACACATAAAGTTTCCCAAATTTATACACAAAAAAAAAAAAACTTAATTAGGCAAAATGTAGTGAGGTAATGTTGACCAAGTCAAACATCTAAAATTAAAGACAATAAACGCCCCATCAACTTCATGATCTCAATTCATCAAACATCAAACTTGGATTCGACTGATGAAGATGTTAATCTTGAATTCGAGATATAAAGACCAAACGGGTTAAAGATAATTTTTGGTGAATTATATATTGAGTCTTTTATATTTAACTAGGATATTTATTGGTTTATTAGATATGTTTATCTAGTTGGTTAGTTTATTTATTTATATAAATAGAGTTTAAGTTGAGTTAGAACTAAAATAAGTTTAATACAAATTGATGGTTAGGTCTATTATAATTTAATATGCTTTCATTGTTAAATAATAAAAAGAGTCTAACAGTTTATTCAAATATCGTGTTTGTGTTTCGATCAAGGGTTTGATTTCCAACAACTCAAAACTTCTATAAATTGCACCAACATAATTCAATAAGAATTTCATCCAAATATTTTTTGTTTAAAAAAAAATCAAACTTGAGATGTTAAGTTACATTATATGTACTCGCTTAAAGGAATGGGTTTCGAGTCTTTTGACTTCAATTTCATAGTGCTACTTGGTTCCAACCGGACATGACCCATTTGTCACTGAAAACTTGAAAATTGATATCACCATACACCACACCAATTGTGATAAATCTTGTAAACAAAATCACTAATATGAAAATTTGGGTCATTATCTATACTGTTTTGGTGGTCCAAAATCATATAGCGGTCAAGGTCCGCTATATGATATATTACAAAGGTGGTATAGCGCAAATTTTTATATCCGTAATTTATTAATAGTAATATCAAAACTTATAGTAATATCATGCAAAATATTAGGAGAACCCCAACGAATTAGGAACAACCAGCGAATTAGGATTTAAGTGGAAGCGATTTCTAGATTTACGCTTAATTTTGTTGACTGATGAAGAACCAACGTCCAGCGAATGAAGACTTTTAGGCCTCGATTTAGGTTTAATTTTGGGTTTGGGCTTTTACTTTTGGGTTTATTTCAAACAAGAAGTTGATTAATATGGGCTTTTGGGTTAAATAAAAAAACCCGCTAAAAGAAGTGTTACGACTGCTATACGGGTTTTAGAATAGTGGTCAAATAACGGCCTTCCGCACCACTAATAGCGGAACCGCTATAAGGGACCGCTATTTGAACCGCTATAAGATCGTATGTCCGCTAAGCGCTATAGCACGCTATTGACTACATAGGTCATTATATGGGATAATGATCATTTCACATTTTTTTCTAATTAATCAAATGATTTCTAGGATTAACATTGAAACATGTTTAATAATGATTACAACTATGTGCAAGAATCATTTGGTGTTACAAACACGATTTCTTTTAAAGTTCTCACTCTTCCTATTCCCGGTGTTCGATTATGCTAATTGACACAAATGGCCCCTCAAATTACTTTTTATTAGACATTTAACCCGAACTTGAGTTTAGACAACCTTGACGACACATTTCAACTATTTTGACATGTAGGTCACTCAACAAACAACAATTTTTTTGTCATATGTATCTCAATATAAAATTACAATTGGATTTTAGCATGTTACACAACCTTAATTAGTATGAAAGGAAGGTAAAAAATGAATGCAAGGGGAGGAAAGGCAAAACAATTCAGTAAAATTACGAATCTTGTTTTTTAACTCATTTGACCCGTTTCCATTTTAACTATGTTTTAAAGTTTTGACCCGTTTCAGGCGATTTCTATGGCGGCAACAAACAATTTAGTACACTCAGGAATCTTATTTCTTTTTCTGTTCTAAAAGTATAAAAGGTTCGAGCTTTTCTATGAAGGTAAGAGTGTCACGAAACAAAAAATAAAGGCAGGAACACATACCTCCATCTGCAGACTTGACAAGAGCATAACACCCTGGAAGCTGTTGCCAACAGTACCAGAAACGATCGATCTTGTGTAGAGAGACTGTCCTACATTCAGTGATAAAAAAAGTTCCAACAAGAAACATGTATCTTTTTCCACCTGCAAATACATTTCATTCATATACAAGAAATGACATGATTGAGAGAGCCCCAGGGGGAAATAAGGATCGGCAACTGTGACATCCAAGAGACTTAAAACTGACATTGAGCTGAAATTTGACAATAACTACAAAAGGTGCCGCGTTGACATACGACGTGGAATTTTATTCAATTTGGAAAATAAACACGTAGACTTGCACGAGCATGCCTCGAGTTTAGATATTACGGCATAAAAAATTGCTATGATCGATCAACTTGAAAAGATATTATGTAACCTAGGGTGAGCAAATTATGAGGATAATGCACAAACTTAGACTTGCATGAGCACGCCTCGAGTTTGCATATAACAAATTGCTATGATTGATTGACTTAAAAATATATTATGCAACCTAAGGTGAGCTAATTAAGAGGATAACACACGAACTTAGACTTGCATGAGCCTGCCTCGATGTCCATATAACAAATTGCTATGATCGATTGGCTTGAAAAGATATTATGTAACCTAGGGTGAATTCACAAACTTAGGCTTGCACGAGCATGCCTCGAGTTTACATATAACAAATTGCTATGATCGATTGACTTAAAAACGATATTATGTTACCTAGGGTGAGCAGCTCAAGAGAATACTGCACTAACTTAGACTTGCACGAGCATGCCTCGAGTTTACATAAAACAAGTTGCTATGATCAAGGGTGAACAAATTAAGAGGATGATGCACAAACAAACCTACCTTTTCTTACGAACAACAATCTAATCTACTCCTAAGCATACACCATTGTCCACCGCGGGACTCAAACCCTCGACCTTTCAAGGAGGAGCCCCATTTTACACACCTGCATACCGCTAGGCCAAATTCCCTTTGGTACAAACTTACTTGTAACATATACAGATTGAAGCATAAAGACCAGAATGAACCTTGAGGTAGCAATCAATATCTACAAATTAGACTAAAGTAGCAGTTCTGCAAGTCTTATCATCATCATACTCCATAAATCCCACCAATAGCAAAGCTAACGTAGGGTCTGAGGAGGGTAAGATGTAGACAACCTTACCTCTACCCCGTAGGAATAGAGAGCCTGCTTCCAGTGAGACCCCCGGCTCGATAGTAGTTTTGCATCAAACCTTGGACATAAGGCGCATAACTCTCGGCAAAAGGCCGATTAGTGCATTTACCCCTTGTCTTTCGGCTATCAACGCCACTACATGATTAACCGTCCCTTGCTTTTACCGTTATTTTCACGAAATTAGTACCCCCCCCCCCCCGCAGGGCCCACACATATAAACATTATATGTGTACACCGCAAGCGGGGCTCCAGGTAAGTTGTGAGTACGAAATATGATAACGATCAATGATCAACACTTCATATTGACCTAATTCACTTAACTAGCATGCTCCAATCAATGAAGATGGACATCGTTATCATTTTCCCATTTGTTTCAACCTAATAGATCAACAAAACTCGCTAACCGAAAGCTCAAAACAGCGTAAACAGTAAACACCATCAAGTATCAACATCAAAAACATTTGCAACATACTCATTGAAGCCGATAACCGTCTTACTTCAACAACATCCAATTAAACTTAACAAAACCTAACCAAACTCAAGCAACAAAACCTATTCATAACTCATAAATCATAATATCATATCACTGTACCAAAACAAACCGTCCAGTTCCATTACCTTCACTCCAAACCTCTTCACTCCTCTCCAATTCAACATCCTTCGGCACCGTCACCACCAGCTCTCCGTCACTAAACTCCGCCGTAGCTAGCTCCGGCACCGTCTCCTCCGGCAACCTAAACCGCCACAAATCCAGCTTCATCTCACTAACCTCACCACCACCGCCACCTCCACCGCCACCGCCACGTGTCGTTCTCACAACAACTTTCGTGACACCAGGACAGATCTCAATCGTATGAGCAGCAATATCCGTTCCGATATCATCCTCCGTATCAACAACAAATCTAAACGAATCTGACGTTTCCTGAACCGTGACGTCAGCGTCGGAGTAAAACGGAAGCTCGAGGACTTTACCGAAGATGTGCGGCAGTCGCCGGAGCTTCTTTTGGCGGCAGATTGAGGCGGTGGCGGTGGATTGAGCGGCGAAATCGTACCGGACGGTGATGTTACGCTTGTGTGGAGCTGGATGGACCTTCATAGTTGTTTGAAATGGAGAAATTGTAAACCCTAGGTGACTGATTGAGTGATTTGAAACAGATCTTGATACAGATCGGAAGGATGATGATGATGATGATAAGGAGTGAGTGTGTGTATAGATATGGTGGTGTGTGTGTGTGTATATATTGGGAGTTTGTGAAAGTGAGAGTGGAGGAAAAGGTTGAAATGAAGTTCCATGAAAGTTACAGGTAATATTGGAGAAGGTAACAACACGGTAATAGTGGTTATGTAATTGTTTATTATTCTTTTTACATTATACATTATACATTATACATATAATAACATTTATGGTAGATTGTTAGGAACAGTACAATAATTGGACAAAACTTTGATCTTATTTACTATACTGCCATGCATAGAGAACACCACCCCCTTTCCAGTCTCTCTCTAACCCACCATAGCCACAACCCAAAGCATTACCACCACCAGAGGAGCATCGTAGCCACCACTCTCTCCTCGCCATGCTGAGCAGACTTTCTTTGCCTTCTCAATCCTCAAGACGCACCTATATCCGCCTCTCCTCCGCCGCGTGTGGCTGCAAGAAGGAATAACTAATCTGCAACTTCAAGCTCGGATTTCGGTCGGAGTTGTTACCGAGAAAGCAAAGGTTGAGTTTCTGGAAGAAGCGGCTAGGGTTGGAGAGAGTTTAAATAATCGGAGACGGTGGAGGTGCTGGTTATGCCGCCTCCGACGATGGTGACGGTGGTGTCCGAGGATTGGAGATGGTGATGTGGCGGAGGAGTTCTCGGTGGTGCCAGAGGATTATGCGAGGAGATTTGAGTCTGCTGAATTTGCTGTGGTATGTGATGTTTTAATTTTTGAAAATTTGGTGGTGTTTGTGGTAAATGAGTGTTTATTGTGAAAGTTGGTTAGTTTTGTGTAGTTTGATGATGGTATTGGGTTTGAACACAAGTAGGTTATTAGGTTACATTGTAACCGTTACAGTAACTTTTTATCAATGAGGTGTAGTGATAGAGTTATAGAGCTTGAGTGGATCATCTGCCACTTAGTTCTGCTTAAGGGGTTGCTGTTTTTTTTAAGGAAAATAAACAGCACATGAAGTTGCCAAGGCAATTTTAAAACTAAAAAGTGATATTGTTTTACATAAAAGAGAAATCGATATGATTAACGAAGTTGATTGTGCAATTTGGTTGGGATTTTGCAGTCCACCAGAGAAGGTAACACCTGAAAGGTCACTCAAGTAAGTTTATAACTTTTGAGTCTCTGACGATACCCAAGTTAATTTCTTGAGTTTTCACCTGGTTAAAGTGGGTTTTTGTGTTAAATCTTATGAGTTTTTTTAAATTTTTTCCACTTATGCAGTATATTTTTGTTGACTAATTATCAGTTTTTCTATAGAACTTCATTCTTGTGAGCATAGGTTATGCTAAATTCTGGATTATTAAGGTTATTGTGCTCAATCCCTAACGAACCAATATCATCAATTTTTTATGAAAAAATCCAACATTTATTGAAGATATGTGACCAGCTGATCTCCCAATCTATCAAGTCATCTTATGATCTACCAGGGTCAACGCCTAACCTGCTGATCACAGTTGGGCTGCTGCAACAACCAAAGACGTGTTTATTCGGTGGATGATAATTTCATATTTGATCCCACAAATCTCGATATTGATGTTACACCTAAGGTAAGAAAGTTATTTGTCGTTGCATTTGCTAATAGTTAGATATTGTTTTAAAATTGATTATCTGATGTTGGGATTTTAAGTTATTTGAAAACGTATTTAATAGCATACGCAAATACAAGCGATATTTCCAACAATTCGCTTTATTGCAAATGATTATATGATTTTACAAATTCAATTTCACATAATCACTCTCAGCACACACATCAAAACACCCCTCTTAAACAAATTGTTTGATGGTGATAAGACTCCACTAATCATAAATTGACCGTCTTTTACTTGCAGGCAATTGAAGCAGCTCTTAGGGGAAAACAACCAAGCATAGCTTTAATCCTTACTTTAAAGCTGGTTACATGAAGATAATTTAATAAAAAAAAATGCATCGTTGTTGTGGCTCCAGTGGACATTAAAGCTATTGTTGCATCAGTCCCTTCTAAATTTGTATATGTTAAGTATTATGCTATGCAAATATACACCCAGCCGCAGCGCGGCGGGGTACTACTTCTAGTTTTAAATAAATACGCGTTAAATATATATTTTGAAATGATAGTAAGGACATGTTTGGCAAAACATTTTCCAACCAATTTATTGACTTAATCAAAAAGTCAATAAGGAGTTTTAGTGTTTGGCTAACATAAAAGTCCTTTTTAAAATGACTTTTTTGAAAAGAAGGAAAAGAGTTTTTGAAAAGTTAACATGTTGTGACTTCTTGATCAACTTATAACTTTTCAAACATCAAATTACCAAATTACCCCTTATTTTAACACTCTTATATGAAAGAATGTCTCTTTTAGTCATTTTACATCAATAAGCTAAGGGGCTGTTTGGTAGCCTCTTAATGACCATTCAGATGCTACATCTTAATGGTTTAAAACCTCTGAATGAATAAGAGGTAGCCTCTTAATGACCATTCAGAGGCTACCAAACAGCCCCTTAAGACAAACACTTTTTAAAAAACAACTTATTGACTTTTTCCACCCCATAAGCTAATCCAAACACATTTTTTAAAAACTCATTTTTCAAAAAGTCAAAAGTCAATAAGTCTTTTTCCCAAAAGTACTTTTAAACTTAAATAAACTTAGCCAAACATGCCCTAACTTTTTCATGACTATATATATCTATAGAGTGAATCTACTAAAAATGGGTTTTTAGGTGGGACGGAGTGATATCGGGGAGTGGATGCGAGGAGTGGGGTTGCCGCACAGGAAGTGATACCGAGTGGTGGATGGGTGAGTGGGGAGTAGGAGAGAAGAGGTGTAATCAGTGAGTATTCACCGAAGGTGAAGAAGAAGAAATGGAGGAGAGAGCAGATAGAGAACCAATCAAATTTTTTTTTTTAATTAAGTGAGTGTTTAAATCATTCCTAGTGTTTGAGTAGAAAATAAGGAGTGAAGGGGGGTAGTTACATGACATGAGATTATTGGATAGAGAAAACTCAAACACCCTAAAGTGTTTGAATCATACCCTCTACCCTTACAAGTAGCCTAATTTTTTTTAAAGTGACAAGTGACACTTCTTTTAGATAGGATAAAAGAGTATTTTAGACTAAACATAGACTCACCTTTTTATTTTTTCAAAATACAAAATTAAAAATATTGTAAAAAAATCTAATAAAAAAATGTAACACAAAAAATCTAATATAAAAAATTAAGTGCGAAAAAATCCAACACAAAAAAATTCAGCATAAAAAATCCTGTAAAAAAAACGTAGCATAAAAATCTTGTACAAAAAATCCAACACAAAAATGTTATACAACATAAAATCTAAGACAATTTTTTGGGTTTTTTACTTTTTTAGTTCTCATATTTTATATAGCAATATGGTGCTTAAATTAAAGATAAAAACGCTTGATTTTATGGTGCATTTTTTGAAAAAAAAAACATTGTCTTATGAAAAGTTATGAACGTTTAAAAAATATGAAGTTGGTATATGTTGGGGAAGTCTGAAGACAGTGGGCCAGGGGCGGTGTGGGCCACTAAGGGTGAGAATGGTGCGGTGAAGAGTGGGTTGGAGGTTGTGTGGGTTGCGGATGGTAAGGAGGGTGCGGTGTGGGCCGCTGAAGGTGAGGTGGGAGCAGGTGTGGTTTGGGCAGTAGAGGTGGCATTAGATAAGGGTGGGGTGGTAGGGGCCGTATGGTCAGTAGGGTTGTCATGAACTATCGGCCAAAGATGGGATGGGAAAGAATCCGTTAGAAACTCATAATTGGGGGAGGGAGTTATTGTGTTTGCAAACAGAAAGGTGGTCTCGTCAAATGCAACATGAGAAATTATTATTTGTCTTGTTTTAAGATTGAAGCATGTGTAACCCGGGTGAGTAGGTGGTTACCCGAGGAAGACACATGGGAAGGAGTGGTGGTCGAGTTTATGGATAGAGGTTGATGGAATAAGTAGGGTAACAAAGACAACCAAATACGCGCAAATGGTCATATGTTGGTACGCGTTGATAAAGAAGTGCGGTTGGTATTTTGTTATTGAGGTGTTTAATCGGGAGAATGTTAAGTAGATGACTGGCGGTGGCAAGAGCATAATGCCAAAAAGTGTTGGGTAGGGAGGCATGGGCTAGAAGTATTATTGACCCAAGTCCGATCATCTGGGGGGTTCTATAGTCCGGAATGAACATAATTAGTTATCTGTTAGAATGTCTACGGATCATAGGTAAGTTCCTTAGACTTGACCCGTTAACTTAAGAATAGGTTCAGTTTCGCTAGGTTAACTTAAGAATAGGTTCGGTTGAAACCGATCAAAGCCACAAACACCCATGTTTACCACTATCGTATTGGGGTGCCTCCATTGTCGGCGTCACTATTGTCGGATTAGGGTGGCCGACGCTATGGCTCGTTCCCCCCATCCCTTTCTTGCTCTAATTCATGAACCCCCTTTCTCTACCTAGGGCCATCCCCGAACCCGAACAGTTCGTGAACACTGGTCACGAATACAAATGAGCACAAACGAACATTAAACTTGAAATTTAAAAAACAAAGCATCATTAACGTTAAACATCCGACACAAGTAGTCAAATACAATCATTGAATGATAAATAAAAAAAACTAAAGACACAAGAAGTCTACTACAAGCGTCATACGATAAATCAAGTTTAGATAACTTAAGGCATAGTTATCTAAAGTTACTTAGACATCCCAAAAGATGTCTTTAGTGTCCAACTTTTTTCATATGTGTAGATAAGGATGTACATTTTACTAATTTTTTAATATAATTATTAACTATTGTTTAGGGGGGAAGTAAAACTTATGAGAGAGTGAAATATAAAAAAAAACCATTAAAACTTTTAACAAATTAACATAAACAAATGAACGTAACGAACGTAAACAAACATATTACTGAATGTTCACGAACGCAGTCAAACGAACGAGACCTTTGTTCATGTCCGTCCATTTAGTTAATCGAATGGAATATCTTGTTTGTGTTCGTTCATTAACTAAATGAATGAACATAAATGAACTTTCCGCCGAACGGTTCACGAGTTGTTCGCTGAACATTTGGTTCGTTTACAGCCCTAGTTAGATTTGTGGGCTGCTGGTCAGTTTATGTTTAGTTCCCATTTGGTTGAAAGCCTATAAGTAACAAGCTTGTTTAACATTTTGAAAGAAATGAATTGTAAAATATAGAAAATTGCTCAGAAAGAGTATATATGTGTTCTTATGTTTTGTGTTTTTAGAGACCGACTATTTTGAATCGATCTCTAAGTGCATTCACACCTCTTCCATCATTTCTACTATATAATTACACTAAATATGACTACATTTTCTTTTCTTCTTTTCAATTAAATAAAATTTTTCATACATTTGTCATTGTTTTTTTCTCTCTCCTTCACTCACAGTCAATTTAATTTAAAATATATTAAAAAATTATCGAGAGTGAATAGTGTCGCTTCAAATATACCGATGAATAGTTATATTATCTCTCTCCATTACTCACAACCAGCTATAACCACTTTTTATAATATAAAGAACACATATGAAGAGATGTGAATGCTCTAATACCATATTTAAAACCATGGATACAATGAAACCGGACCTTTAAAAATAAAGTTACCAAAACTTGATAATAATCTATATTCTATAATATAATAAATTCTCACTTATTATTCTGGATAGATATTACATGTTACATGTCTCTTTGGCATCATGATCCCGACCCACTTTAATCTAAAGAAACATACAGAAAACATTTTTGAAGATGAAGAACTTCACAAATGTTTTCTATATTTGGATAAAATATAAGTGAAAAGAACCTATTATTCAAAACACAAACATAAATATTAATACTATGAAATTCAATGTTTGACGAACAACTATCAAACATACATATTTATTGTTACCAACAAAGAAGCAAAACTAAAATAAAATGGTAAATTTATTATGGTTCCATCACATTTTGCTGGCGGCACGTTCTCTGTTCCGTTTCCACTTCCACTTCCACTTCCACTTCCACTTCCTGCAAAATCCGTTCTTGTAATAATAATAATAATAATAATAATAATAATAATAATAATAATAATAATAATAATAATAATAATAATAATTTTTAAACACTAGTTTCTTAAAATGACGTATTGCAACTAGCGATGGCAATTTCCAACATTATAAGAACACGAAACGAAAATAATTGGATCGCTTTCGTGTTAAATTGTTTAATTAAACAGCTTGTATTCAAGTTGAAATGTTAAAACAAATTTGTGTTTTGTGTTTAGGTTGATAAGTTTACCCATTCAATTAAACATCTCAACCTCCCAACCTATTTTATTAAACATGTCTACCCATTAATTAACTCATTTATGACCCGTTAAACCTTTATATTCTACAACGACCAACTCGTTAGATACAATTATGGATTAAATAGGTTGTGTTCAAATTATACAATTGTTAGTATGCGGGGGTTAAAGTTGATGTTTTTGACACTAATAAAAATATGGGTCATGACCGGGTTAGGCAACTAAACCCACCAGCCCAACACAACTGACACCATTTAACGTTGTTAGTTACCATTAATTTAATTACTATGACGTTTCGAAATAAACTCCTAAGCTATCTAAAGATTACCATCGCAGCGGCTGACTGGAGGTGTATGGACGCTGCAAGCATCCGGTAATCCCAAAGCCAAAGTTTGATTAATTTTGAAGCCCATGGATGAGTGACCATGACCACCATTAACCAATGCGCAAAGGCACCGTGGTTGTGACTTGACCACATTGGCTAGTTGCGAGCAACAAGACATTGACGGGGTTGATGAATTCCCGCACACATAGCTAATGCATGGGCTCAAGCTCACGATTGCACTTTTGCACCCTGAGTAAGTGGCTTCGCCACTTAGCATAACCATGACCGTGACCATGATCACAATGAACCCAAACACTTCACACCTTTTTAAACCCATTTTTTTGTATCTTTAAACCTTAACTTGAGAGAAATACTTGGCCTATTTAGTTGTTTTTAGTGGATGCATTGGTAAATGTTGACTGATTTATAGAAAAAGTTGGGGACATGTGTGGCCTAACTTTTTCCTAATGTAGGAGGTTGTTTTTGGATGTCTTTTATGGAATATGACAACCCAGTTTTTCATTAATGTTACTTTTAAACCAATGTTTTCATCTTTGCTATAAAACTACATGTTTTTTTTCTGTTAAGAAAAGCTACAATATTTACTACTTAATTAAAGAGAAACCTAGAAAAGATATGTTGCTTGAAGAGTAAAAGGTAAAAATGGAATTCATGTTGTACTTATCTTCTAGCTAATAGGTTAACTAGTAAGGTCTATTTATAAAGTCGTATTTTAGGTAAAAATAAGAATATTTATGTTTCTTATTTTTCAAAATGTTGGTTTAGTATTCCAGTTATAGCTGGGTGGTAGAGGCTCTTGCCTCTTGGAGAAAAGACCAGGGTTCAAATCCTGGCATGGGGTGAAATTTAGTATTTGTTGGTGTAGTTTAGAAGTAGAAGTAATGTAACCTTTGCCATTAAAAAAAGTATAAATAGATGGCTATGGTTATTGTAATGACATGCCTTTGGTTTATTAATAAAAAGAGTCAATCGAAGGTTGTTCTTGCGTTTTTATTCCGACTTCAAGTTTGATACCATTAATTGGTATCAGAGCGGTAAAGCTTTAGAACCTACATAGAAGTAGCGAAAATACAAGGCAGTAATAGTTTTGAAGTGATTCAACACAACTTCAATACTTGATCAATCGATTCAATTTATCTCGTTAAGGGGGTGATTGTTGGACTAGTCTTGTCATAGTCTGATAGTCTAACTAGTAAGTTTATTTGTATAGTCGTATTTTAGGTAAATATATATAGATTATGTATTTTGTTTCTTATTTGAGTGGTTTATGTTTCTTGTTTTCTAAGAGGTTGGTTTAGTATAAATAAATGATTAAGTTTGTTGTAATGATGTGTCTTTGGTTAACTAATAAAAAGAGTCTATCCAAGGTTTTGATCAAAATCGTATTCTATGTGTTTGTTCATGTGTTATTTATTCCATATTCAAGTTCTGTAACACTAACCCATCGAACTTTATCTAAACAACTTAATTTGACAGTAAAAAGCAACAAGAGATGTGTGTATATCGATATATGCATCTACATGTGGGGTAAAATGTGTGCTTTGGGATGTCCAAAACATAATTTTGATATATGAGTGTGAGTACACATGTGTACAACTTTTTTAATTAGAGTAACTAGCTAGACAACACAATTATCATTGATGAATCAGTTACTACTTAGGGGATGACCAACCTCTATCAATGAGTTTAGCAACCGAGTGAAACAAATAGCGAGGCTAGCCTAGGGATGAGCATTTGGTACTGGGTATCGGTACCGAATTATTTTTGTTACCCACTTTTTAGAGCATTCGGTATTGGTACTTTCATACCATTTTTATCTTCAAATACCGGTACACACTTTTGACGATTTTCGGTACCAGTACTGATACCATGCTCATCCCTAAGCTAGCCCCCAAACCCCTGTGCCTATAGACTCTGTCCCTCAAAACACCCTCTTTCCCACAAAGAGGGTGTTGCACCCTTGAGGCTTTCCAAGAGGTAGCCTATGTGTTTTACCAACTATGACATTAAGTTATCTAATAGCGATTAAGGTTTCAAGCCCTAAGTTAATGGATGTTAATATAACCTAGAGATAGAAGATACCGAATCTAACATGTATAACCTCATACAAATATCCATGCAAGCAAATAACTAACATAACAATCAATACACAAATATACTCATACACATCATAGGATTAAATCCATAACAAACTATTGAAATCGTACTACATAAACATATTAAACACCAAAACATTAGATTATTTAACGAATCATTTCCTCGGAAAGTTATAAAGATGTTTAGCTGGACATGATGAATAAAAGTAAAACCAATATTGAAATCATCATCATGTGTTTGTCCCGTTTGCGTTTGATACCTTTGGTGGTCTCGCTCCTGACGCTGTGCGACTCTTGAATCGGGTTCAAAAAGTCGTTAATAGTAATTCTTCGTCGCTAAAGGTTTAAAACTCTGTATTTAGTAGAATTGGTTTTTCTATTCAAAAGGGGGTGGCGGCGCAACTTGTTGCCCGACTACCTGCCATTGCTTTGTAATTGCCCTTTTTTCGTGTGGAATGATAATCAATTTAAAAAAAAAAAAATCATCAAATACAAGTTCAGAAATAAGAAAAACGGTAACGAAGTAACTTGGTAGGTCAACTCTCGCTTCCTATGATTTAATATCTTTGATTCTCTCGTCTTTTCATTTGTTTTTCCTCCAAACAACACTTCAGTAGCCTTTTCAGGGTCCCCTAGGGTTTTGTTCATTCCTATTTGTCTCATTACTATTAATTCATTGAAATTTCGGATTCTTTCTAGATATATCAGATATATCTGCATAATTAATCTTCTATTTATTTTCTCTTTTTAGACTAAAGGGTATGGTTTGGCCCATCCCCACGGGGATGAGCCTCCACGTAGGCGCCACGTAGGCGGCTCGTGGGGGATGGGCCAAATTGATAATTGAAGGGGATGGAGGATGGGGCCCCACCTTATTATTTTATAATTTCCTAAGCTTTAATTTAATAAGTTAATAAAAACTTTATAAAAATTAAAAAATACAACATAAAACAACATAAATAATTTCATTTCATAACATAAAAAAAATTACATTTCCTAAAAAAAAAAATTACATTTCCTAAAAAAAATGATGGTAAAAAAAATGAGAGTGTTCGGGTTGGGATTGTTCGGGTTGGGATCGTTTGGGTTGAATGGATTCATGATGGTAAAAAAAATGAGAGTGTTTTTAAAAAAAAAATGGATGATAAAAGGAGAAGATTAGGAGAAATGGATGTGAAATGGTATAAAAATGGATGTGAAATGGATATATATTTAAAGTGGAAAAGAATTTTTTTTTTATTTATTCTATCCGTTAAACAACGGATATAATTTTCAAATGTGGGGCGGCAACTTCGGCGAGGGCTTGCTGGTTTAGCCGGGGTGGGATGGAGGGGGGCGGTGTGGGGGACCGGCGCCGGTCCTTGCCGGGCCTAGCCGGCCCCCATACCTTCCAGTCTTACTAATACTAAGTTTCTAAATTTTAGTGGGATAATAGTCAAAGATAATTAATATAGTAGAGTAGGGTATAAATAGAAACTAGAGTATGATGTATTTAGAGCATTCACATCCTAATCATCAAATTATGTGAGGAAGGGTTTTTATATTATAAAGGGTATAAAAAGTGGTTGTGAGTAGAGGAGAGAGAAAATGTTACTGTTCATCTGTATATTTGGGGGGACACTGTTCACCCGTTATAATTTTTTAATATATTTTGAAAGTGGTTGTGAGTGGAAGTGAGAGAAAAATGTAATGATAATATTATTTAATTGAAAGGAGAGAGAAAAAGTATTTGTTTTTAGTGAAAATATATTGATATAGAAGTTGTTTTTTAGTGGAATGTATGTATAATTTGATGGATTGGATGTGAATGCTCTTAGAAAGGGTGATACTATACACACCCCCCCTATTTACTAATTACACCCCCCTATAAAAACATCACATCAATCAATCCATCAATCTATCCATCAATCCTTTGCTTTTTGTTTTTAGTCTTTTTAGTCTTTTTGTTGTCTTTTTATTATATTTTAGTGTCTTTTGTTATTATTATTATTTACTATTAGTAATGAATTATTATTATTATTATTATTAAAATTGAAAAAAAAAACGTGTAAAATGATCATATTATTGGTGCCTCATATTATTGGTGCCTCAATTATTGGTACAAATGGGGCAGGTAATATTCAGTTGATATGCATTCATGTATAGTCGTACACCTTTAACTCTTTATTACATTGTTATATAAAAAAATTATGCTATTAGTTTCACTTACTTCTTTTTTGATGTAGGATTCACAGCCAGTTCCCCCACATGTGAAAACTAAGGAGGAGATCCTACTTTTCTTTAAGCTTTATGACCCTTTAAAAGAGGAGCTTCGGTAGTAGCCTTCGCTCTCTACAGTTAAAGAGATGTCTGGATTTTCAACAGATCAGGTATAGTTTTTAATTCCCATGTTTCAAGTTTCAACTTAGTTATATAATCTAGCTAGGTTAAGGGTCTTGTTTTAGTTTAAATGAGTTTGTTTGGATAATATATATTTTGTAACTACTCAAGCTTGTTCACCTAATATTTTGTAACTAATATTAGTTCACTTTTAGGTGTTCAAGTCTCGTGAAGAGTTGATGGAATGGGTTAGAAACACCGGACGTAGTCTTGGTTACGCTATTGTGACTAAAAGATCGATAGCTAAAAATGGCTACGTGTCTAAAGTTGTACTTATGTATGATCGTGGTGGTGTGTATAAATCAGATAAAGATTCAAGTAGAGAGACCGGCACTAGAAAGATAAATTGCCCGTTTGAAATGGTAGGGAAATTTTCAAAAAAGAATGGTTCTTGGACGTTAAAAGTAAAACCTGGTGAGCATAATCATCCACCTGGAGAATATATGGAGGGACACCCAATCCTCAAACGATTGACACCTAATGAACACCAATTGGTGGCAGAGTTGACGGGGAAGGGTGTGTTCCCAAAAGATATTTTAGGTGTTATGAAGGAGCGTGATGAAAATAACGTCTCTACAATTAAAAACCATTCAAGGACGATCCTGGTGAACCAAGTCCGTTCATGACACAAGATACAGACGGACAAGGTTTTTTTACCAACCTTTTAAACACACCGGGATATGATTTCATGGGGTTGAACCAAGATATTGTCGGACAAAGTTCTTTCGCCAACTCTACAACTGCGCCAGGCTATGACTTCATGGGGTTGAACCAAGATCAAGCATCACAGGTGATACACAACTATATTCATCTAATTCCAAAAATCTTCCATGCGTATGTTACACGCATACATAACGTGTTAGGTGATGGAAATTGTGGGTTTCGGGCGACAGCTTCTGCTCTCGGGTACGGTGAAGATGAATGGTTATTTATCCGGAGATCACTGATGGAAGAGCTACTCGAGTTTAGAAATAAGTACACTAAGGCTTTCTTAGGCTCATTCAAAGATGTGTTCACGTCCTTGGCTTGGTCAGGATCGAGGTTTGCACCTGAAAAACACTGGATGATTATGCCAGAGGCAAGATTCTTGATTGCGAACAAGTTTAATGTGATCGTTCATTTTTTATCTCAAGAAAAAAGAATCAGTTCTACTTGTTTTTCGCTTTGGAGAGGCCCTCACGAGTTCCCAGAAAAAAAAAATAATTACAATTGCACACGTGAATGGTAACCATTTTATAATGGTAGAATTGCAAGGAGAGTATCCAATTGCCAGCACAAACAACCTATGGAAATTAATGAGAGAAAATGATGCAGCTGGCTGGGAGAATATATTTGAATCGCGTCAAAATATGTATAAGTCTTGGATAGCACAACCTGCTACATTTGGGGGGTGTATAGATTAAACCTCGGTATGTAAATTATTAAATGATAATAATTTTGTAAAAAAGTACTTATTTTTATATAGCTTTTGTTACAGCTATAAATATAATTTGATAAATTATAACAATAAAAACTAATAATAAATACTATATCATTACTACTACTAATAATAATAAATATAATAATAATAAATATAATAATAATAATAATAAATACTATATCATTACTACTACTACTAATAATAATAATAATAACTAATTAAATAATAAACAAATACTAAATAACTAATAATTAAATAAATGAATAAAAAAAAGACAACAAAAAGACAAAACAGGCTAAAAACAAAAACCAAATGATTGATGGATGTGATGTTTTTGATAGGGGGTGTAATTAGTAAATAGGGGGGTGGGAATAGAATGAGCCTTTAGAAAACCCCGAATTATTAACGGCCTTGTTCCCAAATCGCAATGATACTCAAGGAGACAAGGTAAGTTAACATTAGTAGATTCTTTTTTAGTGAAATTATACAAATTCAAATTTAAAGGGCCCTCCTTTGTATTTCACTTAGGGCCTTCGAAAACGTTGGAACGACCCTACAATGACATAATATATTTGTAGAAAAACAAATCACTCGTTCCAAAAAACAATATATCCAGTCTCATAAAAAAGAAATCAGAGTCTCTCTCACACATCACCCTCCAACATAAACAAGAAATCGAACTTCTTAGTACTTGAAAGAGCAAAGAAATAGACTTAGAATCCGAAACTAGCAAGTAGATGTTGAAGCCCATGACAACACAAACATAACGAGTGCCAAGAGATGAAGTGGCACTTGTGATAGGCTTCCATTAGGTGTCAAGCCATCTGTCTTCGACCCTGATCCTGCAATCATTGTTTCATCGGCTAATTAGCACAAGTGGTAGCTATCTCAACCCGAATTAGTCACGACTTAAAAGTTACACAATTTGTTAACCATTTGCAACATCTTAGATTGGTTTATTCACAAAACGATTGTCACTATTTAATAATAGTTTTATTATCCTATTTATTATTATTAAGTTATTTAATTAATAATAATAAAAGGTGTAGACAACTCAGCCCAACCTTGTCCAACCGTTATGTCCTTAAGTTTATAGGCCCAACCCTCACGTCTTTAAGTTTAGAGGCCCAACTAGTGGTGCACAAAAAACCCGAACCCGAAAAAAAAACCCGGAACCGGGTATTATAAAACCCGGGTTTTTTATACCCGAACCCGACCCTAACGTAGGGTAGGGACCGGGTATGCATATTTGATCTAAAACCCGAACCCGGAACCGGTTTTTTTTATACCCGGTTTATACCCGAAACCCGGTTTTATAAATACCCGAACCCGAACCCGGAACCGGGTTTTATAAATACCCGGAACCGGTTTTTAAAGAAACCCGATTTTGATGTAATCTTGTTTAATTATGTATGCATTAAGACTTCTAGTTCTTATGATTTAACAAAATTATGTATGCACTTTGATGTAATCTTGTTTAATTATTAGGTTTCTAATGATATTTGCCACCGCTACTTAATTATTTAGTATATTTCATTACAAGTGGAAACAAATATGCCAATATATGTTGGCCCTTCTATTTTCTTTGTTTGTTTAATATCATTATTAGTTTTTGTATTTAATAAATTGTGCCTCTGTTTATAAAGTTCAAGAATAACCACATGAAGAACTATAAATTGTGCCTCTGTTTATAAATTATGCCTCTGTTTATCAATATATTTGATGTCTATGTGTGAGAGTTATGTTTGATACATTTTATAAGCATAGTTCCGGTCGGGTTTTTTTAATACCCGGTGCGGGTTTTTTCCCAACCCGATGCATACCCGAACCCTACCCGATGAATACCCGAACCGGACCCGAACCCGGAAATAGGGTATTATAATACCCGGGTTTTATAAAACCCGACCCGAACCCAGGTATATAGGGTATACATTTTTGGTAGAGAACCCGGACCCGACCCGGTTTTAAAAAAAACCCGATTTGTGCACCACTAGTCCCAACCATTATGCATATATAAGAGTAATACACTAATATGTTTCTAGACAAAGAAGAAACGATTGCAATAGATTGAACCCAACACATGAGAGTGCACCTTACATAGAATGACTTTGGTGTACCTGATGGAGTATCCGACTCGGTCGGGCTTTCGGGCAATATATCCGGTTCGGAAGTAGATCCTTCTGGAGAAGCAGCCGGTGTGGGCGTGGAGGTAGAAGTTGGCCCGTTTGCAGCTGCCGACACAAACAACAACAAACCCAATTTCGTTAGAGATTTGAGACGCGATTATTAGAGATGAGAATTTTGACTCGTCAAATTAAAAAAACTAGGCTAAACCCAAAATCAAACGAGTTGAAGGTCATCAAAGTCTATTTTTCATGCATACAACCTATTTGATCTTTTTTGTCACCGATATAAATAGTTATTACAATATAAAGTTTTTATAATATAATTTAAGACAACAAATATTATAAAATCTAGAGAACCAGATAAAAAAGTGTTTTAAGTCATTCTGGCCTATTCTGAAAATGACCCGTTTTGACCTTTGAGTTTTTATAAGACTAAGGCTGGGTGGTGTGGGGATAATGTAACAATTGTGCTTGTAATCACTATGAACAGTTCCGTTATCAATAAAACAATGTTATTTGATCACAATGTTTGTTTTGTTATGTTATACATTTTTCATGTTTTGACTTTTATGTAATTTCAAACTCTACATCACTTTCTGGAGAGTTATACGCAAACTAGTGCGTAAACGTACTCAGTTTAATGCGAGAAATACTCCGGAACATCAACATATACTCAACATACCTTAAATAACCTTTACATAACTTAGAAATAAGTTTTAAAGGCTTTGGTATGGCAAAAACAAGTTAATTAGCTTACGGGGACTAAATATGACAAACTGCGAAAGTATGTCAATTTGAACTGTAACGAACATTCCGGAACATGACCATAAGTTAAACACACCTTAAATATCCTTTACATAGCTTAGAAATAGGCTTTGAGAGGTTCGGTGTGCTAAAATAAACTTTTGGGACATTCAGGGACTAAAAGTGTCAAAAAGTGCACAAGTTTGCATTTTCGCGCATAACTTACGTTCTGAATACATCTGGACATCCAAAAATTTATGTAAGCATGACTACATTATATTTTAGTGTTCGCCTTAAGAAAAATCCATTCGTTTCGTCATTTGGATCGTTTTTCGCGCTTATGCGCATTCCGTCGTAATTAAGCGAACATCGCGTTCGTACGACTAAACGAACCATCATCTGAGATATTTTTGAACATGTTTTAAGTTCCCTATACTTTGACTTCATTTAAGAGCTTTGAAATAGGGTTAACGGGCCTTAAACGTGTCAAAAATGGCCTAAATACAGTTCAGGGACCAAAACTGTAATTCTGCCAAAGTTCACCCATACGATGCGTATGGTATATATACCATACGATGCGTATGGGGTCTCCAGACCAGATGCAGAGTACTTAACAGCCTGTTTTCAGCTGTTTTGCACTCCCTAACCCCTTGCCAAGTGTCCAATCCTTATGGTGGTGAGCATTTTGAGGCACCATGACTTTCCGACAAGTGTACGGCCTTGATCGTGCCCTCCTTTCCAAGAAACGATCTCAACGGTTACCCGAATTCTATAAATACCCATCCACCCACAACCCCAAAACCCACAAATCTGATTAAGAAAGCTCTAAGTTGGAACCTTCGTTTCATACCTGAGCTATTTTGATCTGGGTTAGCTTTCGGGGACCCTTCGTAAGTATTCTTTCGTTCTTTTCCTTATTTTTACTGCTTTTCGAGTCAGAAAGTCAAACTTTGTTTGACTTTCAGCGTTGACCAGTAATGGTCAATGCGAAGTTCGTTTGAACTTCGCAACGTGATTGTAATCACGATGGTCATAGTCCCTTGGGACTATGCCTACTGATTACCACGTTGTCTAGGGTCGTAGGGTAAGCGATCTAATAAATCGCTTATACCTCGAACCCGACCCAGTTTGGTCGATCATTAGGATCCGACCAAACACATTAGGTGACCATAGTGTAGGGAATAACCTTCCAAGGTTATACCTTATGGTCACGACGTTTAAGTAGTTGTATGATAGGTAGTTTATATGCCTTAGGTAAATTACCAAAATACCCTTTTCATACATAATTGGTAATTTAGCATATGTAACCTAAACTTTTGTCACATAACTGATTATGTAACATGTTTAGGCATATAATACTTGTCATAGGACTAGTTAGGCGGTCCAAACGCGTTTCACGCGCACGACGCGTTAAAGTAGCATAAGCTTCCTAAACGGGTCGTATTGGGTCGTAAACAATTATGTTAAGTTTCATTTAGTATGTAGGCTTTGTTAAACCAAATGACACGAGTCTCTACACTCGTTTGGTTTACGAAACCTCATTCTATCCAATCTTCCGATTTAGGTCCGGTTTATTAACATAGTTACCTATATTAGGTGCCGTTTGATTCCGAGATCTATAGCATTACTTGGTGGTTATCTTTTGGCAACTGAGCAATCTCAAGTGAGTACATAGACCCCTCTTTTACTGTTTTCCAAACTGTTTTGGGGTGGAACACATGTGCCTACTTGTTACTTTCATGCTTTCCTGTTTTCACATCATATACATGCTATGTTCGTTAGTACATTATAGTACATGATTTCATGACATTTCCTGCTAGGTGTGCCAATTGTGTGCATTACTTAGTACATTGTTTTACATGACATTTCCTGCTAGGTGTGCCCATTGTGTGCATTACTTAGTACATCGTTTTACATAACATTGCATGCTAGGTGTGCCCATTGTGTGCATTACTTAGTACATCGTTTTACATGACATTTCACGCTATGTATGTTCATTTGATTACATACTTAGTGCATTGTTTTCACATGCTCACATTTTGTTATGACATTTGGTTTGTTTACATGGGACAATATATCCATTAACATTAGCTACGCCGTTCGTTAGTAGGTAGTGGTACCATAGGAATTGACAACTCCCGTTCCGGACATCCCAGGGTAAGGGGACAGAAAGGAATGACCGAATTCGTTGACATTAAGACAGATAGACCTTTAATTTGTTTAAAGGGTTTATCACCACAGTCGCCAGGCTTGGATGTATGCATATTCACAATACCACATAAATGTTCATATTAAATAGTTGCATGCATTTACACAAAACATAGCTTTGATTTAAACCAAGTTTTACTTCAATACTTTGTTTTTGTGCATATGGTTTAGTTGAGACATTTCACTTGCCATACATGACATTTTGACTTAGACATTTTACACAAAGACATTTGACATGGATATTTGACATAGACATTTGACATGGATAATTGACATAGACATTTGACATGATTTACACTTGACATATTATTCAATACATTTGACAATTTGTTTAAACATAGACTTCTTACATTGGTTGGTTTTGTTTGATTAAGTGATTAAGTAACGATGCGTGTGTAATATGATACAAGCATGGTGGATACGCCGCTGGTACTTCCTATATATAAGTGTTTGTATGGTATTACATGGCGTAACGTTATTTGAATCATTTCAGTTTGAGACATAGAACATTTTATACAAATAACATACTTTTCACAAGACATTGATTTACAAATAACTTATCTTATACAAACACATTTTTACATGGTTATTTATTTAACCTGACATTTACTTATACATATCATCTGATCTTATTGTTTTCAAATGATTTACAAGTCAAAGCAAATAACAAGGTTCATGACTAAACATTTTCTCAAATACAAGTCATGAATCTTATTTTCACAAACCTATGTATCTCACAGGCATTTTTATGCTGACGTACCTATTTTCACATGTGTTTTCAGGTGCTTTTCCGTAGGATGTTGATCATGATACTAGGGCGGACCTGTGCCTTAGAAACTTTAAAAGAAGATAGACTATGTTTAATTATGTTCTGAACTCTTTAATTACCTGTTCAAGACAATGAAACACCCTTGTTTAATAATTAAATAAAACTTTGTATGCCATGGTTATGAGACAATTAATTCTGTCGCAACACGCCCCGATGTTTCCGCCGCGATTTGTTGTTTTACGCGGTCGGGGTGTGACAGAAGAGTTGGTATCAGAGCCAATGGTTATAGGGAATTAGGTTATTAGTAATGCTTTGACCTAGACTATAACTTTTCTAGGACCCTAACACAAGTTATCTTGTGTTTAGATCTTAAAACATGTACATCACCTATCCTTAGGTGATTAACAAAACAAGGAACCAAAATTTTTCCGAAACGATTTTTGAAAAACAATCATCTGTTTTTGAATAAATTTTTACACGGTTTTGAACCCTCAATTGTAAGGTTTTGAACCCTCTGTTTTATGGTTTTGAACCCTTTTCAGTATTGGTTTGGCCTTGTGCCTTCTAATTTTCAAAAATCCCGTCAAACGTTTTGGGTTTTAAATAATGTGAACATGTGCAAACTGGAAGGGTGAATGCCTGTATTCTGGGTTTTCTGTCTAGGCAAGCACTTCGTATACATCTCAACCAGACGCGAGACCAGTTGTGCTTACCTGGGAATTCTTGGAGTGAGTGTTCACTTATAGGCGAGCATGTCTTCATTATACATTATTTTTGACCCATTTACTTTGATTAGTCACTGTGAGTCGTTTGTTTGCTTTGTGATACGGACGAATGACCACCATCTATGCTGTTTGCAATTCTTGTTTTTATCATCTCGTTCTTTTCATCCAATCATCTCACTCGTTTCTTTTCATGTTTTCCTCTTTTAGAATGCCTCCTCGACGCGAGAACCAGATAGCTACTGCTGAACTGGCAGAAATTATTGCGCAGCAGATGGCTGCTCAATTCCCAAATCTCTTTGCTCAATGGCAACAAGCCAACAACAACAACAACAATGGTCCGTGCAAATACAAGGATTTTAACTCGGCAAAACCACTCAAGTTTAGTGGTTCTGAGGGAGCGACTGGGCTTCTTCAGTGGTTTGAGAGCATAGAGAATACTTTTCGCCACGTGCAGTGTCCGGATAATCGCAAAGTCGAGTTTGCTTCGAGCGTATTTCAGAAGAGGGCTTTGACATGGTGGAACGGGGTTATGAGAGGCAGAGGTGCAGAAGTTGCTCTCGCACAGACCTGGGCTGAACTTAGAGCCCTTATGATGAGGGAATTCTGTCCTCGCCATGAGCAGCGAGCGTTGGAGAAAGAGTTTGATGTTTTGAAGCAAGATAGTGGTGAGCACAGGGCTTATACTGATCGGTTTGAAGAGTTGAGTCTGCTTTGCCCAACAATGGTCACCCCACTCGACAAGGCTATCGAGAGATACATCGATGGTCTACCTGACTCGGTACAAGACATTCTTACTGGTAGTAACCCTGCCACACTTCGTCAGGCGATCGAGTTATCTGCGACATTGACTGAGTCGCAGATCCGGAAGAACAAGTTACACCGGAAGGGTGACAAGGGCAAGAAACAGTCGGCAGATGAGGTGGATAGCAAGAAAGGTCAAAACGGGAGTGGAAAGAACTCTGGTTCTTCAAAGAGGGCAAAGAAGCGTAAGGCTTCCCAAAATTTTGCTATCACTGCTCAAGCTAACCAGGTAGCTCCCAACCAACCTGCACAGCCTCCAACGAAGAAACCCTACTCAGGGAATGCACCTTTGTGCAATAGATGCAACAGTCACCACCAGCCACAACTTCCATGCCGTTTCTGTACTAACTGTGGGAAATCAGGCCATCTCGCCAATGTTTGTCGATCTGCTCAGAATCCCGCGGTTCAGAACCCGGCTCAACAAGTTGCTCAGCCTCCTGCTCCGCAACAGGGTCAAGCTGCACGAGCACAATACCCACCAGGTGCTTGTTACAATTGTGGGGATCTGACCCACTATAGGAATCGGTGCCCAAGACTGGCGAACCAGAACCAGAACCAGAATCAGGCTCCGGCTCGAGGCCGAGTTTTTAACATGAATGCCCAAGAGGCGCAGGCAGACGATAACGTGGTGAACGGTACGTTCTTTATTAATAACCAGCCTGCATACGTTCTCTTTGATTCGGGTGCCGACAAGAGTTTTGTGTCATTGTCTTTTGAGCCAATGCTTCGAGTGTCTAGAACAAAACTAAGTAAATCTTTGACAGTAGAAGTTGCTAGTGGTGAACCCATTATTCTTGATTCTGTTCTTCGCAACTGCCAGTTGAATCTTAACGACCATCTTTTTCCTATCGACCTCACGCCTATGCAACTTGGAAGCTTCGACGTTATTGTGGGAATGGATTGGTTATCCAAGCATCACGCAGAGATAGTTTGTTCTGAGAAGATTGTTCGTGTGCCGCTTTCGACAGGCGAGATTCTGCAGGTTCAAGGTGAGAAGCCTATCGGTGGTCTCAGACTCATGTCTTGTTTCAAAGCTCGGAAGTATCTGCAGAAGAACTATGTGGCTTTCTTAGCACATGTTACAGAAGATAAAGGCAAGGGTAAGTCTATTTCAGATATTCCTGTCGTTCGGGATTATTCTGAAGTGTTCCCTGAAGATTTACCTGGTCTACCTCCAGCACGCCAAGTCGAGTTTCGCATTGATCTCGTACCTGGTGCAAATCCCATTGCCAGAGCTCCATATCGTCTTGCACCGTCTGAGATGCAAGAGTTGTCTAAACAGCTTCAGGAGCTCTCTGACAAAGGTTTTATCCGTCCCAGCTTTTCACCGTGGGGTGCTCCCGTTCTTTTTGTCAAGAAGAAGGATGGATCCTTTAGGATGTGTATCGATTATCGTGAGCTTAACAAGCTTACCATCAAAAATCGATATCCTCTACCTCGCATCGACGACCTCTTTGATCAGTTACAAGGCGCTTCTTATTTTTCGAAGATCGATCTGCGTTCCGGGTATCATCAACTTCGGGTGCAAGAAGAAGACATTCCGAAGACAGCATTCCGTACTCGTTATGGACATTACGAGTTCACAGTCATGCCATTCGGTTTGACTAATGCTCCTGCTGTTTTCATGGACTTAATGAATAGGGTCTGCAAACCTTATTTGGATCAGTTCGTCATTGTTTTTATTGACGATATTTTGATTTACTCTAAGACGCGAGCTGATCACGAGCAGCATCTTCGTCTTACCCTGGAACTCCTGAAGAAAGAGCAACTTTTCGCCAAATTCTCCAAGTGCGAATTTTGGCTTAAAGAAGTTCAATTTTTGGGACACATTATCAACGAACGAGGTGTTCATGTAGATCCCTCCAAGATCAGTGCGATTAAGGATTGGGATACGCCTACTACTCCTACTGAAGTTCGTTCTTTTCTTGGTCTAGCGGGTTATTATCGCCGCTTCATTGAAAACTTCTCTAAGATTGCAGTTCCTCTAACTGCTCTAACACAGAAGAAAATGCCCTTTTATTGGGGATACAAACAAGAGGAAGCTTTTCAACACTTGAAGCAGAAGCTTTGCGATGCGCCTGTTCTATCATTGCCTGAGGGTGATGATGATTTTGTTGTATATTGTGATGCATCGAAATTGGGTCTTGGCTGTGTTCTGATGCAAAGGAACAAAGTCATAGCCTATGCATCAAGACAATTGAAGATACATGAGAAGAACTACACCACTCATGATCTTGAGTTGGGTGCAGTTGTCTTTGCTCTCAAGATCTGGAGACACTATTTGTACGGTACAAAATGTGTGGTTTTCACTGACCACAAAAGTCTTCAGCATATCTTCAACCAGAAAGAACTCAACATGAGACAGCGACGTTGGGTTGAGCTTTTAAATGACTACGACTGCGAAATTCGCTACCATCCTGGTAAGGCGAATGTCGTGGCTGATGCATTGAGTCGAAAGGAACGTACTAAGCTTCATTGTGTACGTGTTCAATCTGTTATTCAAGCTCGATCCGATATTCAAGCACGCATTTCTCAGTCTCAACAATCTTGTGTTTCACAAGGATTGATGGATAAGGAATTTCCTTATCACATAACACCTGCACTGGAACTGAAGGACAATGGATCATATTACTTCATGGACCGTTTGTGGGTCCCAAGCCTAGATGATCTTCGTACCTTGCTTATGGATGAAGCCCATAAGTCTCGTTATTCTATTCATCCGGGCTCAGATAAAATGTATAAGGATCTTCGTATTCACTATTGGTGGCCTGGTATGAAGAAAGACATTGCCTTATACGTATCCAAATGCCTTACTTGTCTAAAGGTTAAGGCTGAACATCAGCGTCCTTCGGGATTATTGGAGCAACCAAAGATCCCAGTTTGGAAATGGGAAAACATTACTATGGATCTTGTTACCAAACTCCCGCGCACAAAGAAAGGTCATGATGCCATCTGGGTAGTCGTTGATCGTCTTACAAAGTCAGCGCATTTCTTGCCAATCCGCGAGGATTTTCCTACTGACAGACTTGCTCAAATCTATGTAGATGAAATTGTGGCTCGACATGGTGTTCCTTTGAACATCATTTCTGACAGAGATGCTCGTTTCACTTCTCACTTTTGGAGAACCATGCAATCTGCTATGGGGACCCAACTTAATCTGAGCACAGCTTATCATCCGCAAACGGATGGTCAATCTGAGAGAACAATCCAGACTCTGGAGGATATGCTTAGAGCTTGTGTGATCGATTTTGGTGGTAGCTGGGATTCCCATCTGAAATTGATTGAATTCTCCTACAACAACAGTTATCACACTAGCATCAAAATGGCTCCTTTCGAGGCTCTCTATGGTCGAAAATGTCGTTCACCAGTCTGCTGGAATGAGATCGGCGAGGCTCAACTTACTGGACCTGCCCTCATTTTAGAGACAACTGACAAGGTCAAGAAAGTTCGTGATAACCTTCAGGCAGCTAGAAGCCGTCAGAAGATTTACGCGGATCCAAAACGCAAAGCCTTTGAATTTCAAGTCGGTGATCGAGTATTACTTAGGGTCTCACCTTGGAAAGGTGTGATCAGATTTGGAAAGAAAGGAAAACTTGCACCTAGATACGTTGGACCATTCAAGATCGTCGAAAGAATCGGAAAGGTAGCCTACAGACTTGAGTTACCTCCTGAACTGGGAAATGTTCATCCAACTTTTCACATATCAAATCTCAAGAAGTGTACAGCTGATGAGAACTACTCCATACCGCTTGACGAAATTCGTGTTGGCAAAACACTGAAATTTGTTGAGAAACCAGTGGAAATCATGGAACGTGAAGTCAAGTGGCTTAAACGCAAGCGCATTCCTTTGGTCAAAGTTCGCTGGGAAGCTAAACGTGGACCCGAGTTTACTTGGGAACGCGAAGATCAAATGAAGGCGAAATATCCACATCTTTTTCCACGAGTTTCCTCTAAATAAATTTCGGGACGAAATTTCCACAAGTAGGGGAGACTGTAACAATTGTGCTTGTAATCACTATGAACAGTTCCGTTATCAATAAAACAATGTTATTTGATCACAATGTTTGTTTTGTTATGTTATACATTTTTCATGTTTTGACTTTTATGTAATTTCAAACTCTACATCACTTTCTGGAGAGTTATACGCAAACTAGTGCGTAAACGTACTCAGTTTAATGCGAGAAATACTCCGGAACATCAACATATACTCAACATACCTTAAATAACCTTTACATAACTTAGAAATAAGTTTTAAAGGCTTTGGTATGGCAAAAACAAGTTAATTAGCTTACGGGGACTAAATATGACAAACTGCGAAAGTATGTCAATTTGAACTGTAACGAACATTCCGGAACATGACCATAAGTTAAACACACCTTAAATATCCTTTACATAGCTTAGAAATAGGCTTTGAGAGGTTCGGTGTGCTAAAATAAACTTTTGGGACATTCAGGGACTAAAAGTGTCAAAAAGTGCACAAGTTTGCATTTTCGCGCATAACTTACGTTCTGAATACATCTGGACATCCAAAAATTTATGTAAGCATGACTACATTATATTTTAGTGTTCGCCTTAAGAAAAATCCATTCGTTTCGTCATTTGGATCGTTTTTCGCGCTTATGCGCATTCCGTCGTAATTAAGCGAACATCGCGTTCGTACGACTAAACGAACCATCATCTGAGATATTTTTGAACATGTTTTAAGTTCCCTATACTTTGACTTCATTTAAGAGCTTTGAAATAGGGTTAACGGGCCTTAAACGTGTCAAAAATGGCCTAAATACAGTTCAGGGACCAAAACTGTAATTCTGCCAAAGTTCACCCATACGATGCGTATGGTATATATACCATACGATGCGTATGGGGTCTCCAGAACAGATGCAGAGTACTTAACAGCCTGTTTTCAGCTGTTTTGCACTCCCTAACCCCTTGCCAAGTGTCCAATCCTTATGGTGGTGAGCATTTTGAGGCACCATGACTTTCCGACAAGTGTACGGCCTTGATCGTGCCCTCCTTTCCAAGAAACGATCTCAACGGTTACCCGAATTCTATAAATACCCATCCACCCACAACCCCAAAACCCACAAATCTGATTAAGAAAGCTCTAAGTTGGAACCTTCGTTTCATACCTGAGCTATTTTGATCTGGGTTAGCTTTCGGGGACCCTTCGTAAGTATTCTTTCGTTCTTTTCCTTATTTTTACTGCTTTTCGAGTCAGAAAGTCAAACTTTGTTTGACTTTCAGCGTTGACCAGTAATGGTCAATGCGAAGTTCGTTTGAACTTCGCAACGTGATTGTAATCACGATGGTCATAGTCCCTTGGGACTATGCCTACTGATTACCACGTTGTCTAGGGTCGTAGGGTAAGCGATCTAATAAATCGCTTATACCTCGAACCCGACCCAGTTTGGTCGATCATTAGGATCCGACCAAACACATTAGGTGACCATAGTGTAGGGAATAACCTTCCAAGGTTATACCTTATGGTCACGACGTTTAAGTAGTTGTATGATAGGTAGTTTATATGCCTTAGGTAAATTACCAAAATACCCTTTTCATACATAATTGGTAATTTAGCATATGTAACCTAAACTTTTGTCACATAACTGATTATGTAACATGTTTAGGCATATAATACTTGTCATAGGACTAGTTAGGCGGTCCAAACGCGTTTCACGCGCACGACGCGTTAAAGTAGCATAAGCTTCCTAAACGGGTCGTATTGGGTCGTAAACAATTATGTTAAGTTTCATTTAGTATGTAGGCTTTGTTAAACCAAATGACACGAGTCTCTACACTCGTTTGGTTTACGAAACCTCATTCTATCCAATCTTCCGATTTAGGTCCGGTTTATTAACATAGTTACCTATATTAGGTGCCGTTTGATTCCGAGATCTATAGCATTACTTGGTGGTTATCTTTTGGCAACTGAGCAATCTCAAGTGAGTACATAGACCCCTCTTTTACTGTTTTCCAAACTGTTTTGGGGTGGAACACATGTGCCTACTTGTTACTTTCATGCTTTCCTGTTTTCACATCATATACATGCTATGTTCGTTAGTACATTATAGTACATGATTTCATGACATTTCCTGCTAGGTGTGCCAATTGTGTGCATTACTTAGTACATTGTTTTACATGACATTTCCTGCTAGGTGTGCCCATTGTGTGCATTACTTAGTACATCGTTTTACATAACATTGCATGCTAGGTGTGCCCATTGTGTGCATTACTTAGTACATCGTTTTACATGACATTTCACGCTATGTATGTTCATTTGATTACATACTTAGTGCATTGTTTTCACATGCTCACATTTTGTTATGACATTTGGTTTGTTTACATGGGACAATATATCCATTAACATTAGCTACGCCGTTCGTTAGTAGGTAGTGGTACCATAGGAATTGACAACTCCCGTTCCGGACATCCCAGGGTAAGGGGACAGAAAGGAATGACCGAATTCGTTGACATTAAGACAGATAGACCTTTAATTTGTTTAAAGGGTTTATCACCACAGTCGCCAGGCTTGGATGTATGCATATTCACAATACCACATAAATGTTCATATTAAATAGTTGCATGCATTTACACAAAACATAGCTTTGATTTAAACCAAGTTTTACTTCAATACTTTGTTTTTGTGCATATGGTTTAGTTGAGACATTTCACTTGCCATACATGACATTTTGACTTAGACATTTTACACAAAGACATTTGACATGGATATTTGACATAGACATTTGACATGGATAATTGACATAGACATTTGACATGATTTACACTTGACATATTATTCAATACATTTGACAATTTGTTTAAACATAGACTTCTTACATTGGTTGGTTTTGTTTGATTAAGTGATTAAGTAACGATGCGTGTGTAATATGATACAAGCATGGTGGATACGCCGCTGGTACTTCCTATATATAAGTGTTTGTATGGTATTACATGGCGTAACGTTATTTGAATCATTTCAGTTTGAGACATAGAACATTTTATACAAATAACATACTTTTCACAAGACATTGATTTACAAATAACTTATCTTATACAAACACATTTTTACATGGTTATTTATTTAACCTGACATTTACTTATACATATCATCTGATCTTATTGTTTTCAAATGATTTACAAGTCAAAGCAAATAACAAGGTTCATGACTAAACATTTTCTCAAATACAAGTCATGAATCTTATTTTCACAAACCTATGTATCTCACAGGCATTTTTATGCTGACGTACCTATTTTCACATGTGTTTTCAGGTGCTTTTCCGTAGGATGTTGATCATGATACTAGGGCGGACCTGTGCCTTAGAAACTTTAAAAGAAGATAGACTATGTTTAATTATGTTCTGAACTCTTTAATTACCTGTTCAAGACAATGAAACACCCTTGTTTAATAATTAAATAAAACTTTGTATGCCATGGTTATGAGACAATTAATTCTGTCGCAACACGCCCCGATGTTTCCGCCGCGATTTGTTGTTTTACGCGGTCGGGGTGTGACAGATAAAGCCTCTAGGGCCTTTATCACGTTACATTAGCACCACGTATGTTCCATATAAGTGAGGGGCTTTATCGTTAACCATCACGGTGTGAGATAACGCCCCCTTTTATACAGGGCCGGTCCCGAAACGTCTCGGGCCCTATCGGGCCCCGTGCCAAGAAAAAAAATTGGGCCCCACATACCAAAGTAAAAACACATAAATATATATAAAAGTAAACAAAAAAAACGTTGTATTTTTTCCAAAAACTGGTTGTTTTACATTAGTTCATAAACCGTGTTGTTCTCCTAGCATTTTCCGAAGCAAACTTATGTATTAACTCTTCATAATTCATGTTCCTTAAAAGCTCGTTCTCAATAGATATCAAAGCCAATCCATTAAGTCTCTCTTGGGACATCGTTGACCGTAGGTAAGACTTTAACAACTTCAACTTTGAGAAGCTTCTCTCCGCCGATGCCACCGTAACTGGAATCGTCAACAACACTCTATATGCTACCAATGCATTAGGAAAATAACTAACTTGAGCCAGATATTCAAAAGCTTCAAATGGGGTGATAATTTCACTTGGTAAAAACACGTCCATCAACTTCAACTCCGAATAGAGTTCGTTAGCATCAATATCCGATGCTTCACCATGCTTTAAAGCATCTTCAAGATTACTACAATACGACTTCAAGTCTTCATCATCAAGTCTCCTCAATGTTTGGGGAAACAAAAAACCAAATAGTTTTTCGTATGCCTCGTATTGTGTAAATCTCGACTCAAGAGATTCAATTGCTTGATCAACAATAGTCAAAAAATAATTCACTCTAAAATCTTCTTCCGGTGAAAAAACAACTTCATTGTCATTTACCTCGTCAAATTGTCTTTTCCTACGAATTTGACGCTTTTGAGGAAACACTGGTTCAACATCCATTTCAAGTGCAATTTTCTCCGCCATTTGAATTGCACTAGATAAACCCACTTCTCTATAACTCTTGAAGAACTTAACCAAGTTTTTTACTTCTTTCATGGCAACATCAATAAGCATATTCTCGCCTTGCAACTTTTTGCTTGCAATATTGACCGTACTTAGTATTTGATACCAAATGACAATTGATACTATGAACTCAAAGTCACCAATTTCCGTTCTTGCAAGTGATTTGGCTTCACCTTGAATTTTAATATCATTATCCTTGTCTCCAACCTCAAGCAAAGCTTCTCTAATATCTGAAAGTTGGAATCGAATAGCCTTAACACTTTCAACACGGCTTTCCCAACGAGTAGTAGATAATGATTTGAGAGTTAACCCTTTAACATTGTCTTTCAAAATTTCCCATCTCTTGGTAGAATTGGCAAAGATGGTATATACTCGTTGTATGGTTCCAAAAAAATCTCTAGCTTTTGCACACGTATTAGCCATGTCACATAATGCAAGGTTAAGACTATGACAACCACATGGAGTGTAAAAAGCTCTAGGATTTATTTCTATAAATCTCGATTGAACTCCTTTATATGGTCCTTTCATGTTCGATCCATTGTCATACCCTTGACCTCGCAAATCATCAACATCAAGGCCAAGAGACACCAACTCATCACATGCAACTTTAAAAATCAAAATCAAAAGCTAGGGTTTCAAGTTTAAACACAAACAATAAACAAATAAAAAAAAAAACTTACCAATATGTTGCAAAACCAATTTGTTGCAAAACCAAATTTGTTGCAAAACCCTAATCGCCTAATACAGAGAGAACGGAGACTGGATATTTAATGGGTTGTGGGTCTTTTCTTTATAAAATCTTCAAGTCCTAATCGCCTAATTTGTTGCAAAACCAAATTTGGTAAAGCACCTTTTTTTATCATAACTGCTTGTGGGTCTTTTCTTTATAAAATCTTCAAGTCCAAGTCTTGTAATAAGCCCAATGCAACGCCCAGAAGTAATTAATCAAGTTGGGCTATTTAATGGGTTAATTGGGTTTATAAGTTGGGGTTTTTTAATTCAGTTTTTTATAAAATATATCGGGCCCCAACATACATATATATAAAAAAAATTCAAAAAACTTCGGGCCCCTAAAAATGTCGGGCCCTGTGCGGTGGCACGGCCGGCACACCCTCAGATCCGGCCCTGCTTTTATAGCCCCTTTAACTATATAAAAAAAAGATTTTTTTTTTAAATAAAGCGATTTGATTGGATATGCATGTGGCACCCACCAAGTCTCTCTCCATAACGCTCGCCATCAACATGGCTAAGCAACCCTGGCGTCCCCATCTTGGTGGAGCAGGGATGGTGTTCAGGGCGCCACCCAGCTGAGGTGGCTGGGGCGTGGCCCCACCCTTATAAGGGATCATAATAAAGAACAAAAAACAAGAATGTTACCGTCGCATTGGCTAACCGGTGGAGTCTGAACATTACAAGCACCAGGAAGTGTAAGAGCAAGTGTTCGGTTAATACTTGTACCAAGATTAATACCGGCGCCGTTCATAACTTGGCAAAGGCATTGTGGCTGAGACTGAACCACGTTTCCGAGTTGTGAGCAACACGAAGACGAAGGTGTGGATGTATTTCCTGTAATAAAGCTAAGGCAAGAAGACATACCCATGAGAGCATTAGTGCAGCCTGATTGAGCCATAGCTCCACCACATATGGAGACAATAAGGACAATGGCTAGAACCATACCAACCATTTTGGATGCCATTTTATAATATTGACTTCTTTTAGTTTTGGTTTAAAGGGTTTTTGTAGTGCAGAAATATTAGAAATGTGGAAGATTATAAATAGTGTCCTAAATGGAAAAGGACAAGTTTTATTGGTTTATATGGTTGACCAACTCTACAAACAATTACATTTTTTAGTGCTTTTTTAGTTATAAAAACTCATATAATATGATATTTATACTAGCTGCGTATCCTTACCTAATGGAACTTGTAGTTTTAGAAGTAATACGGTCATAGTTCTGACATAATTGAACTAAAATATTAAAATAACAAATAGACCAACCAATATTCACCTAGCAAATCAAGGTAGTTGAACTCATACCACAAGCAAAACCACTTATTTTCTTTCTAACGAACTTTTAGGACTCACGCGCAACTGGACTCTCGAACCAAACTAAAAATAGAACTAAAAATATTGAATCATGCACGCACGCTACGACTAGTGACGGATCCATAAATTTTTTTCAAATGGGGTAGAAATTTTTAGGTCTCGACTGTCATCACAAAATATTAAAAAAGATCAGTACGATTCGGGTTTGCTCACATGATAAAATGATAAACCAAATTAAATTTTAAATACACAATAAAAAACAATATATATATATATATATATATATATATATATATATTTTTGTTGGAAAAATAGGTGAAAATAACATTTTTCACAAATATAGGAAAATGACTTTTTCCTATTTTGGACTAGAAATAAATATAATAAAATGAGCGGGTTTTATATATTTATTTGTGGGTTTGTGTTCTATGTTGGGAGAGCTTCGCAACGAACTAAACCACGTCCAAAACGGAGCTAAGATGAATGAGATATCGATGCTCAAAGTTGGGTGTTTGGAACATTCAATGCTGAAACAAAAGGGAAAGTAGCACCTTGTCCCACATCGGATGAGAGATGGAACTTAAAGGGGTATTTAAGTGGGAACTCTCCATCCTTATTTTTTCATGGGAGCACTCACTAGTGTACTCGCGAAGGGTGCGGAGCACCCTAACTCGCACTCGCACACGCTCGCGCGCGTGGCGTGGGCGATGAGGCGCAATGTGGCGCTTTGATGGCGCACTATGCACTTCGCACGCTCGCATCGAGCCGCCTTTGTATTTTCCGCGCGCTGGTATACGTGGCATGAAGGCGCGCGGTTGCGCATGGTGCATGGGTCCGGAGGTGTCGTGCGCGGCGCACCAAAGTGAGGCAAAACGGCGCGACTGTGTGGCGTGCTCGTGGAGGCTCGCAGGTGACGTGGCGCACGCGCGCATGGACCTGAGACAGTAAGGCGTACGCGCGCATGGCAGTGAGCCAAGAGGCCGCACCGCGCATGGGCGTGCAGACCTGGGCGCACGCGCACCAGGGTGACTTGCGCGCGCGCGCAGAAGCTTCCAGCATTGAATGACAGAGCAGTTTCAGTCCAGCTTTGTAACTGACGAGTTAACGGGCTTTGACTGAGAATTAAATGACGTATTAAATTGCATTGAAGACGTTTAATGCAATTTAGACCTCTCTTTAATTCGTTTTTTGACTGTTTCAACTTAGGAGCTGTATAAATACAGCTCCATACCCAGCTGCAGAAGACACCAGCAACACAACAGCATACACCACTTCTCTCTAGAATTCCCTGATCTCTTTCTTACAGCTTCCAAGGTCACCTTCGGGTTGTAGGCTAACTCCGGCAGTACGCTGCTTAGGCTGTTGTACCCTGGGAAACAAAACGAGTACTCTTGGGAGACTCGGAATTTGTTTTAAGGGAAGCGTGTAGACACGTGCCTCAGCCATTCTTCTTCTACCCCATTCTTGTATTTTGGTTTTATTTCAGTTGTAATCGTATTGTAATTTTGCTTTCTTTTATTTCTGAATTGTAATAGTTTAATAAAATTTGTTTATTTTATTTTATTACGCGAACGGTTCCTACATATATATATATATATATATATATATATATATATAGGGGAGGGTTCATTGGGGAACACTAAAAAAGTGGGGAACTAGGGAACAGGGGCATTTTTGTCCAAAAAAATATCTAATAATTAACGCAGTGTTTCAAACAGAATTACATCCCACTTTCAAACCCTAGCTTCTCTCAACCACCGCCGACGCTGCCACCATCTCCACCACCACCTCTGCCACCGCCATACGCCACCAGCATCGGCAAAACCTAACATCAAACACTGTCGGAAACAACCACTCCGACTGAATAGAAGCCCTAGCATCATCTCTGTAAGATTTAATCTCTATATTTTCTGTACGTTTCATTCTTTTCATCGATTCTTTGCGATCTAACTTCTAGATTTTGCTCTTAACTTGATTCACTTGTGTGTAATTTCATTTTCTTTTCATTGCAAATGCTTTTTGTTGTTTTTCGTCAGATCTGTACGTTTTAGTGGTTTGCTATTAGGAATACATCATCTAAATTGCGTTTTTAATTATGATAAAGCTCTCTTCATGTTATCTAGGTTAGATCTTGCCATTAACTATCAATAACTATATTTTTTTGAAATAGTTATATATATGACATGTTAGTTTGTAATTATTTAACATGTTAAGTTGAATAATTTATCTGGTTATATCAGATACAACATATCAGATTGTGCTATTAAGTTGATTCAGTACTTGTGTGTAATATCATTATTCTGATTGCAGTTAACTTAACTTTGATAGATGAGTATGTGTGATTTGATTTTAAGTTTATTATGATGCTCTGAAAATGCCTGATGGTTTTATCGATGTTGTATCTAATAATGCCTCATTTTGAATTGTATTTTAAAGTGTATTAATGTTGAATTCATCTGATTTCACAACCGTCGTCTGGAAAATGGATGCCAATCGCCGGCGTAATTCCTCATCACCGTCGGTGTTAGCATATCTCGTCGACGTCGTCGCTGCTAGCATGAATCGAGTTCATAGGAATCAAAGATGATATCGGACCCGTTTCTCACTGGTGAGAATTCCAAAGTTAGGTTACATCTGATCGGAAATTCAGCGAAGGTAGATTTCATGATTTTGTTTATCTGATTGTATCTGTTTATGTTATCTACAACAGTTCTACGCGTCGTCACATGATTCTAGTTTCATTGTAGCTTAATTAGGTCAGAAATAGCATGCTGCATTTACAAAACTGACAGTCCATTGATTCTTATACTCTTATATAGTAACAGGTTTTTTTGCTTTTTTGAGTGAGTTTTGAAATAAGGAAAGGGTTGTCTTGTTGTCGAAATCCTATTTGTGAAGAGGCAGTATATGAATTAAGGATATGGTTATCTGATTGTCGTATTTCTGATTGAGTCTTTGAACTAAGGACACAGTTCCATCAATCTCACCCGTATAAGTAGATGTATGCTTTGGTATAATCTCCATGTTGCTACTAAGAATAGCTCCTTCTTATTGTTTCCCTTGTTTTCTTTTTAATCCATCAATTAGAGACAAACATTAGAAAAGTGGAGGTCAAACTTAAGAATTTGAAGGATCAAAAATTTGCAGTTAGATCTGTTTATATATCAGTACAATTTTTTTTTTCACCAAAAGAAGATACTGTCATCTTATGAAAAGCATATTTTACATAACTTGATGCTAGAATTCATTCTTTATTTTATATATTCTTGCTTACATAAAAATTACTAGTGGATATGAACGTTGCATCATTTTACTCGCTAATTTAGTAATATTTATACTCCTTTTCTCTGGTACTAAAAAATCTGCCAACAAATTCCACTACCAGAGTTCATCACTATTCTTGTGAAGCTTTATACAATAGTAAAGATGAGAATGAATTCAAACTTCATTAATCAAGCTTTCTTGATATAGAACATCTCAGCTAATCTCATGCCTTTCAATGTTGTAGAAGGAGTTAGGCGCTAGTCGGGCGGTGAGGTACCGCCTAGGGATTAATCGGGCTTAATCGGATTGGAGTTTTTAAGTATAATTTTACAAATTTTAATATATATATAGATAACTTTATACTTTTTATTTGACCATATTATATATTAAATTTTGGATTAGAGAATAAAATACAAAAATAAAGTTTTGTGTGGAGTTTATGCGTGCTTAAAATATTTAAATAAATAAATTTAACATGTTAAATTAGAGTTTGCATTGATCAGTTAGATTTGGTTCAACTTTATTTGACCATATTATATACTGAATTTCGGATTAGCGTTAAAAAACTTATAATAACGTTTGTGTGAGTATGGATTTGATAGGGTTTGGGGGACTTGTGTAGCAGAAAGAAAGAAATAGAGTCTATGCGGGCACAAAATATTAATAAAAATAAATTTAAGATGTTAAACGTTAAATAATAGACTTTATTTGACCATATTATACATTAACATTTGGATTAGAGAATGAAATACTAAAATAAAGTTTTGTGTGGAGTTTATGCGTGCTCAAAATATTAAAATAAATTAATTTAACATGTTAAAGAAAATTTTGCTTTGATTAACTAAACTTGATTCGACTTTATTTAACCAAACATGTTAAAATAAGTTTTGTACAATAAACTTTATCATTTTAAATGAGAGTTTGCCTTGATCTACTAGGTTCGATTTAACTTTATTTGACCATATTATATATTAAATTTTGGATTAGAGTATAAAATACTAAAATAAAGTTTTGTGTGGAGTTTATGCGTGCTCAAAATATTAAAATAAATTAATTTAACATGTTAAAGAAAAGTTTGCTTTGATCAACTAAACTTGATTCAACTTTATTTCACCAAACATGTTAAAATAAGTTTTGTACATTGAACTTTATCATTTTAAATGAGAGTTTGCCTTGTTCTACTAGGTTCGATTTAACTTTATTTGACCATATTATATATTACATTTTGGATTAGAGAATAAAATACTAAAATAATGTTTTGTGTGGAGTTTATGCGGGCTTAAAATATTTAAATAAATAAATTTAACATGTTAAATTAGAGTTTGCATTGATCAGTTAGATTTGGTTCAACTTTATTTGACCATATTATATACTGAATTTCGGATTAGCGTTAAAAGAACTTATAATAACGTTTGTGTGAGTATGGATTTGATAGGGTTTGAGGGACTTGTGTAGCAGGTAGAAAGAAATAGAGTCTATGCGGGCTTATAATATTAATAAAAATAAATTTAACATGTTAAACGTTAAATAATAGACTTTATTTGACCATATTATACATTAACATTTGGATTAGAGTATGAAATATTAAAATAAAGTTTTGTGTGGAGTTTATGCGTGCTCAAAATATTAAAATAAATTAATTTAACATGTTAAAGAAAATTTTGCTTTGATCGACTAAACTTGATTCGACTTTATTTAACCAAACATGTTAAAATAAGTTTTGTACAATAAACTTTATCATTTTAAATGAGAGTTTGCCTTGATCTACTAGGTTTGATTTAACTTTATTTGACCATATTATATATTAAATTTTGGATTAGAGTATAAAATACTAAAATAAAGTTGTGTGTGGAGTTTATGCGTGCTCAAAATATTAAAATAAATTAATTTAACAAGTTAAAGAAAAGTTTGCTTTGATCAACTAAACTTGATTCGACTTTATTTGACCAAACATGTTAAAATAAGTTTTGTACATTAAACTTTATCATGTTAAATGAGAGTTTGCCTTGATCTACTAGGTTCAATTTAACTTTATTTGACCATATTATATATTAAATTTTGGATTAGAGTATAAAATACTAAAATAAAGTTTTGTGTGGAGTTTATGGGGGCTTAAATATTTAATAAAATAAATTTAACATGTTAAATTAGAGTTTGCCTTGATTAGTTAGATTTGGTTCAACTTTATTTGATCATATTATATACTCAATTTCGGATTAACGTTAAAAAGCTTATAATAACGTTTGTGTGAGTATGGATTTGATAGGGTTTGAGGGACTTGTGTAGCAGGAAGAAAGAAATAGAGTCTATGCGGGCTTATAATATTAATAAAAATAAATTTAACATGTTAAACGTTAAATAATAGACTTTATTTGACCATATTATATATATTAACTTTTGTATTAGAGTATAAAATACTAAAATAAGGTGTTGTGTGGAGTTTTTGCGTGCTCAAAATATTAAAATAAATTAATTTAACATGTTAAAGAAAAGTTTGCTTTGATCAACTAAACTTGATTCGACTTTATTTGACCAAACATGTTAAAATAAGTTTTGTACATTAAACTTTATCATGTTAAATGAGAGTTTGCCTTGATCTACTACGTTCGATTTAACTTTATTTGACCATATTATATATTAACTTTTGGATTAGAGTATAAAATACTAAAATAAAGTTTTGTGTGTAGTTTATGCGTGCTCAAAATATTAAAATAAATTAAGAAAAGTTTGCTTTGATCAACTAAATTTGTTTCGACTTTATTTGACCAAACATGCTAAAATAAGATTTGTACATTAAACTTTATCATGTTAAATGAGAGTTTGCCTTGATCTACTAGGTTCGATTTAACTTTATTTGACCAAATTATATATTAAATTTTGGATTAGAGTATAAAATACTAAAATAAAGTTTTGTATGGAGTTTATGCGGGCTTAAAATATTTAAATAAATAAATTTAACATGGTAAATTAGAGTTTGCATTGATCAGTTAGATTTTGTTCAACTTTATTTGACCATATTATATACTGAATTTCGGATTAGCGTTAAAAAACTTATAATAACGTTTGTGTGAGTATGGATTTGATAGGGTTTGAGAGACTTGTGTAGCAGGAAGAAAGAAATAAAGTCTATGTAGGCTCAAAATATTAGTAAAAATAAATTTAACATGTTAAACGTTAAATAATAAACTTTATTTAACCATATTATATATTAACATTTGGATTAGAGTATGAAATACTAAAATAAAGTTTTTAGTGGAGTTTATGCGTGCTCAAAATATTAAAATAAATTAATTTACCATGCTAAAGAAAAGTTTGCTTTGATCAACTAAACTTGATTCGACTTTATTTGACCAAACATGTTAAAATAAGTTTTGTACAATAAACTTTATCATGTTAAATGAGAGCTTGCCTTGATCTACTAGGTTCGATTTAACTTTATTTGACCATATTATATATTAAATTTTGGATTAGAGTATAAAATACTAAAATAAAGTTTTGCGTGGAGTTTATGCGTGCTCAAAATATTAAAATAAATTAATTTAACAACTAAACTTGATTCGATTTTATTTGACCAAACATGTTAAAATAAGTTTTGTACATTAAACTTTATCATTTTAAATGAGAGTTTGCCTTGATCTACTAGGTTCGATTTAACTTTATTTGACCATATTATATATTAAATTTTGGATTAGAGTATAAAATACTAAAATAAAGTTTTGTATGGAGTTTATGCGGGCTTAAAATATTTAAATAAATAAATTTAACATGGTAAATTAGAGTTTGCATTGATCAGTTAGATTTTGTTCAACTTTATTTGACCATATTATATACTGAATTTCGGATTAGCGTTAAAAAACTTATAATAACGTTTGTGTGAGTATGGATTTGATAGGGTTTGAGAGACTTGTGTAGCAGGAAGAAAGAAATAAAGTCTATGTAGGCTCAAAATATTAGTAAAAATAAATTTAACATGTTAAACGTTAAATAATAAACTTTATTTAACCATATTATATATTAACATTTGGATTAGAGTATGAAATACTAAAATAAAGTTTTTAGTGGAGTTTATGCGTGCTCAAAATATTAAAATAAATTAATTTACCATGCTAAAGAAAAGTTTGCTTTGATCAACTAAACTTGATTCGACTTTATTTGACCAAACATGTTTAAATAAGTTTTGTACAATAAACTTTATCATGTTAAATGAGAGCTTGCCTTGATCTACTAGGTTTGATTTAACTTTATTTGACCATATTATATATTAAATTTTGGATTAGAGTATAAAATACTAAAATAAAGTTTTGCGTGGAGTTTATGCGTGCTCAAAATATTAAAATAAATTAATTTAACAACTAAACTTGATTCGATTTTATTTGACCAAACATGTTAAAATAAGTTTTGTACATTAAACTTTATCATTTTAAATGAGAGTTTGCCTTGATCTACTAGGTTCGATTTAACTTTATTTGACCATATTATATATTAAATTTTGGATTAGAGTATAAAATACTAAAATAAAGTTTTGTGTGGAGTTTATGCGGGCTTAAAATATTTAAATAAATAGATTTAACATGTTAAATTAGAGTTTGCATTGATCAGTTAGATTTGGTTCAACTTTATTTGACCATATTATATACTGAATTTCGGATTAGCGTTAAAAAACTTATAATAACGTTTGTGTGAGTATGGATTTGATAGGGTTTGAGGGACTTGTGTAGCAGAAAGAAAGAAATAGAGTCTATGCGGGCTCAAAATATTAATAAAAATAAATTTAACATGTTAAACGTTAAATAATCGACTTTATTTGACCATATTATACATTAACATTTGGATTAGAGTATGAAATACTAAAATAAAGTTTTGAGTGGAGTTTATGCGTGCTCAAAATATTAAAATAAATTAATTTAACACGTTAAAGGAAATTTTGCTTTGATCAACTAAACTTGATTCGACTTTATTTAACCAAACATGTTAAAATATGTTTTGTTCAATAAACTTTATCATTTTAAATGAGAGTTTGCCTTGATCTACTAGGTTCGATTTAATTTTATTTGACCATATTATATATTAAATTTTGGATTAGAGTATTAAATACTAAAATAAAGTTTTGTGTGGAGTATATGCGTGCTCAAAATATTAAAATAAATTAATTTAACATGTTAAAGAAAAGTTTGCTTTGATCAACTAAACTTGATTCGACTTTATTTGACCAAATATGTAAAAATTAGTTTTGTACATTAAACTTTATCATGTTAAATGAGAGTTTGCCTTGATCTACTTGGTTCGATTTAACTTTATTTGACCATATTATATATTAAATTTTGGATTAGTGTATAAAATATTAAATTAAAGTTTTGTGTGGAGTTTATGAGAGCTTAAAATATTTAATAAAATAAATTTAACATGTTAAATTAGAGTTTGCATTGATCAGTTAGATTTGGTTCAACTTTATTTGATCATATTATATACTGAATTTCGGATTAGCGTTAAAAGAACTTATAATAACGTTTGTGTGAGTATGGATTTGATAGGGTTTGAGGGACTTGTGTAGCAGAAAGAAAGAAATAGAGTCTATGCAGGCTCAAAATATTAATAAAAATAAATTTAACATGTTAAACGTTAATTAATAGACTTTATTTGACCATATTATACATTAACATTTGAATTAGAGTATGAAATACTAAAATGAAGTTTTGTGTGGAGTTTATGCGTGCTCAAAATATTAAAATAAATTAATTTAACATGTTAAAGAAAATTTTGCTTTGATCAACTAAACTAGATTCGACTTTATTTAACCAAACATGTTAAAATAAGTTTTGTACAATAAACTTTATCATTTTAAATGAGAGTTTGCCTTGATTTACTTGGTTCGATTTAACTTTATTTGACCGTATTATATATTAAATTTAGGATTAGAGTATAAAATACTAAAATAAAGTTTTGTGTGGAGTGTATGCGTGCTCAAAATATTAAAATAAATTAATTTAACATGGTAAAGAAAAGTTTGCTTTGATCAACTCAACTTGATTCAACTTTATTTGACCAAACATGTTAAAATAAGTTTTGTACATTAAACTTTATCATTTTAAATGAGAGTTTGTCTTGATCTACTAGGTTCGATTTAACTTTATTTGACCATATTATATATTAAATTTTGGATTAGAGAATACTAAAATGAAGTTTTGTGTGGAGTTTATGCGGGCTTAAAATATTTAAATAAATAAATTTAACATGTTAAATTAGAGTTTGCATTGATCAATTGGATTTGGTTCAACTTTATTTGTCCATATTATATACTGAATTTTGGATTAGCGTTAAAAAACTTATAATAACGTTTGTGTGAGTATGGATTTGATAGGGTTTGAGGGACTTGTGTAGCAGAAAGAAAGAAATAGAGTCTATGGGGGCTCAAAATATTAATAAAAATAAATTTAACATGTTAAACGTTAAATAATAGACTTTATTTGACCATATTATACATTAACATTTGGATTAGAGTATGAAATATTAAAATAAAGTTTTGAGTGGAGTTTATGCGTGCTCAAAATATTAAAATAAATTAATTTAACATGTTAAAGAAAATTTTGCTTTGATCAACTAAATTTGATTCGACTTTATTTAACCAAACATGTTAAAATATGTTTTGTTCAATAAACTTTATCATTTTAAATGAGAGTTTGCCTTGATCTACTAGGTTCGATTTAACTTTATTTGACCATATTATATATTAAATTTTGGATTAGAGTATAAAATACTAAAATAAAGTTTTGTGTGGAGTTTATGCGTGCTCAAAATATTAAAATAAATTAATTTAACATGTTAAAGAAAAGTTTGCTTTGATCAACTGAACTTGATTCGACTTTATTTGACCAAACATGTTAAAATAAGTTTTGTACATTAAAATTTATCATGTTAAATGAGAGTTTGCCTTGATCTACTAGGTTCGATTTAACTTTATTTGACCATATTATATATTAAATTTTGGATTAGAGTATAAAATACTAAAATAAAGTTTTGTGTGGAGTTTATGTGAGCTTAAAATATTTAATAAAATAAATTTAACATGTTAAATTAGAGTTTGCATTGATCAGTTAGATTTGGTTCAACTTTATTTGATCATATTATATACTGAATTTCGGATTAGCGTTAAAAAAACTTATAATAACGTTTGTGTGAGTATGGATTTGATAGGGTTTGAGGGACTTGTGTAGCAGAAAGAAAGAAATAGAGTCAATGCGGGCTCAAAATATTAATAAAAATAAATTTAAGATGTTAAACGTTAATTAATAGACTTTATTTGACCATATTATACATTAACATTTGGATTAGAGTATGAAATACTAAAATAAAGTTTTGTGTGGAGTTTATGCGTGCTCAAAATATTAAAATAAATTAATTTAACATGTTAAAGAAAATTTTGCTTTGATCAACTAAACTTGATTCGACTTTATTTGACCAAACATGTTAAAATAAGTTTTGTACAATAAACTTTATCATGTTAAATGAGAGCTTGCCTTGATCTACTAGGTTCGATTTAACTTTATTTGACCATATTATATATTAAATTTTGGATTAGAGTATAAAATAATAAAACAAAGTACGATAAATTAATTTAAACATGTGTAATGTAAATTTTGTGATTTTCTTAAAAATAAACACGTTTGGCAAAGAGAAAAACTAAACAAAAAAGTAAAGTTAGTTTTTTTTAATGGCTAGAATTTTATTAATCACCAAAACAAATCCCACTGTATAATGGTTGCTACTAGTAAGGCACTAGTGCAGCTAAACCCCCAGCATATTCACATATTTTACCTATTACAAGCTAACCCAAAACAAACAAACAAAAAACAAGCACTATAGAAAAGAAAAGGAACACCTTTTCGCCCAGTCCATCTCCTTCGTGGCTGCTGCTGGTGGAGTTATTGCTTCCTATTATTACGATTTTGAGGGTGTTTTCAGAATCTTTAATGAAAAGAGAATAAAAGCGAAGTTCATATTTCTACTTATTAAACTGGAAAAAAAAGGTTGGAAGTCGGCGATATGTAGCTACATCCTTACATGTAGGAAACCAATAATCCAAATGAAGACGAGTGGGAAGATGATCTTCTCAAGCCATTATTGTTCTAGTTAGTGCTTTCATCACAACCAATCATAAAACAAAAAGGTCCAACCATGATGGACATGGTTGAACTAGATTCATCGATTATCACAATTTCTTCAACGGAGTCTACAAGCACACTGAACCATAAGTAGGAAGGTTTAGCTTACTATAGACATGAGTGAACCAGGTACATCTAGTGTCACAATTTCTGCAAACGAGCCTACAAACATGCTGAACTACAAGCAACAAGGTCTAGCTACAATGAGCATGACTGAACCTGGTTCATCTAGTGGCAAATTTTTCGCAAACGAACCTACAAACACACTGAATTCTAAACGAAAGGGTCCAGCTATGAGGGACATGACTAAACTAGGTTCATCTGCGGTCACATTTTCTGCAAACAAGCGTTATAAGCCTACAAGTACACTGAACTACAAACAAAAAGATCCAGCTACAACGAATGAGCGTACAAAAACACTGAACTGCAAGCAGAAAGGTCCAGCTACAACGAACATGACTGTGCCTCAAACTACACATGGCGTGCCTGTCACTGTTGGCACGCAAGTAGCTTTCATCATTGTAAAAACTGAAAAAAACATTTTAAAGCAATACATTTGATGCAGTGTGACAAGGCGCATAGGCCGAGCCTAGAGCCCGAGACATCGACCGAACCTAGAGCCGACATGAATTGAATTATTGTGCTCATTTCATCAAGGAAACACCTCATTTTTACATAAATTTACATGCTCATATTTTCATGTAAAAAAACTTATCTTACATATATATTTACTTCTAAAATTAATATTTTGAAACATTATCAGTACATGATCTCATATGCATTCAAAACAGTCACAAAACACTCATTATGAAGCACTTTAACCAACAAGTAGCTGTGAACAGTAAATTAAAGTTTAATTGCTAAAGCCGTTCATTAAGGCATTTTATCGAACACTTGGTAGACGTAGGCACATGATGCGAAATTACCTCAAACTCAGATCTTCTGAAACAATTAGACATAAACACCACACAAAATCAAGACCTAAAATTGTAGAAGGATAAGAGAAAGCAGGATCTAGAATCCGAATCACTAAAACTTATTCTGAAATAATATAACATGTAAAAAAACTCAATATTGCAAATACTAACATATAAAAAAAAGATTTTACATAAAACAATTTGGCAATTCACATTAAACAACTACGAATGCTTATTATCTAGAAAACTTTATGAGTCTTAGAACAGAATTATAAGGAATTCGTTATAAACTACACAGTCTAGTTAAGGTAATTTGAAATCAGTATTAAAACGAACCTGATGAAGTGTAGATTGAACCTCATTGATTCACCGGCGCCATTCACAAAGAGCAGAAGCCTTAATTGTGGTGGTGATAGAGATTGTGATTTCTGCGGTGGAGATCGGGTTTTAAATACAGAAAGCATGTGTATTTAACTGTACAGAAGAGGTGAAGGAGGGACGACGGTGAGAGGTGGTGGTGGCGGTGGAAAGGCGGAGGTGAAAGGGGGTAGTGGAGGAGGGATGAACGACAAAATACGCAATACTCCAGTGACCTAATTCAAACTTTCCAAAATGCCAAAAATACCCCTCCGCGTTTTTAAGCCTTAAAAAATCTAATCTAATCTCAGCCCTTGATTAAGTTAATCCAATGGTGTTCCCCTGTTCCCCAATGAACCCCACACTATATATATAGGATAAGGATCATGTGAGAAGTAGTAGGCTAATTGAGAAACTTGAGAAGCATTCTGGACCACACATTTTCCTTAAGCAAAAAATGCAAAAAAAAAAAAAAAAAAAGGTGAAAAAATGCAAAATTTTTTTTTTTTAATTTTTTGGAAAAATCGCAGCTTTTTCTTTAAGGATTAATTTTAAAAATTTTTTTTTTTTTTTGGATTTATACATATGTGTATATTGTTAATATTTTAACTATACATATATGTATATTGTCAAATATACATATATGTATATACACGTTTAAAATTAAAAAATAAGTGTTATTTAGGGTTTAGCATTAGGGTTTAGCTTTATGGTTTAGGGTTTAGCTTTAGGGTTTAGCAATAGTATTTAGGGTTTAGCATTAGGGTTTAGCTTTTGGGTTTAGCATTAGGGTTTAGCTTTAACTTTTGGGTTTAGCTTTATCTTTAGGGTTTGCATTAGGGTTTAGCATTAAGGGTTTAGCTTTAGGGTTTAGTTTTAGCTTTTGGGTTTAGCATTAGGGTTTAGAATTAGGGTTTAGCATTAGAGTTTAGAGTTTAGAGTTTAGGGTTTAGCATTAAGGTTTAACTTTAGTGTTTATGGTTTAAGGTTTAGGATTTATAAGACATATTTTTTCAATTTTAAACATGTATATACATATATGTATAATTGACAATATACACATGTGTATAAATCCAAAAAAAAAAAAAAAAATTTTTGCATTTTTTTCACCTTTTTTTGTATTTTTTGCTTAGGGAAAATGTGTGGTCCAGATTGCTTCTCAAGTTTCTCAAATAGGGTGGACCTCTCTTACGATCCCTACCCTAGGGATCGTAAGAGAGGTCCACCCTATTTGAGAAACTTGAGAAGCAATCTGGACCACACATTTTTCTTAAGCAAAAAATGTGAAAAAAATGTGAAAAAATGCAAAATTTTTTTTTTTTTTTTGAAAAATCGCAGCTTTTTCTTTAAGGATTAAATTTTTTTTTTTAAATTTTTTTTTTTGATTTATACACATGTGTATATTGTTAATCTTTTAAGTATACATATATGTATATTGTCAATTATACATATATGTATATACATGTTTAAAATTGAAAAAATGTGTATATTGTTAATCTTAAACCATAAACACTAAAGCTAAACCTTAATGCTAAACCCTAAACTCTAAACCCTAAAGCTAAACCCTAATTCTAAACCCTAAAGCTAAACCCTAATGCTAAACCCAAAAGCTAAAACTAAACACTAAAGCTAAACCCTTAATGCTAAACCCTAATACAAACCCTAAAGATAAAGCTAAACCCAAAAGTTAAAGCTAAACCCAAAAGCTAAAGCTAAACCCTAATGCTAAACCCAAAAGCTAAACCCTAATGCTAAACCCTAAATACTATTGCTAAACCCTAATGCTAAACCCTAATGTTAAACCCTAAAGCTAAACCCTAAACCATAAAGCTAAACCCTAAACCCTAATGCTAAACCCTAAATAACACTTATTTTTTAATTTTAAACATGTATATACATATATGTATAATGGACAATATACATATATGTATAGTTAAAAGATTAACAATATACACATGTGTATAAATAAAAAAAATAAAATAATTTTTTTTTTAATTCTTAAAGAAAAAGCTGCGATTTTTCAAAAAAAAAAAAAAAAAAAAATTTGCATTTTTTAACCTTTTTTTTTTGCATTGTTTTGCTTAGGGAAAATGTGTGGTCCAGAATGCTTCTCAAGTTTCTCATTTAGCCTACTACTTCTCACATGATCCTTATCCTATATATATATATATATATATATATATATATCACATATTAAATATTCTTAATTTATATATCTGTATAAAAAATAATAAGATGATGAATAAGAAATAAAATAACTAAAAGAGAAATATGTCCGGATAGTCCCTTTGATTTTCTCCATTTTCATCTATAGTTACTAACTTTCTAAAATTACAGCTATAGGCCCCAACGTTTGCCCTCCCGTTTCTCGGATAGTCCCCAGCATAGATGAGAGTTAATTTTTGGTGTTAAGTGGGTGTGAAATGATCTAAATTGCATTGCTTTAAAAAAATATAATAAATAACAACAATCTATTTAATTATTATTATATATTAAAAATAAAAGTGAGGCCCACCTTTACCTACCTACCTCATCCCAACCCCTCACCCCCTTTCTCTCTTTCTAGTTCGCTGCAACCACAATCACCAAACCACCTCTGCACCACCAAACCATTTCTACACCATCAAACCCTTGCAAGAAAAACGAACCATCAAACCACCGCCACTTCATCACCCCAACCAACCATCCGGACATTTTTCTAAAAAACTAATAAATAAAACATTAAAGTAAAACCCTAAAAAGTCCCTCGTTTCTTAGTCGTTCATTATACCCATCAACATCACCTACAACCTCCACCACCCTCCACCGGAGAACCACCACCTCCGTCGTGCGTCCATCATCCTCCGTCTCCACCATTAATGCCACTCCACCCCTTCAATCACCGTCTCCTTCATTAACACTACTCTACCTTCCATTAACACCACCTCTGATGTGCGTCCACCATTAATGCCACTCCACCCCTTCAATCACCGTCTCCTTCATCAACAATCTCACAAAATCATCCCACAAATCTATCATAAATCTAATCATTCATCTTCTTTAGATAAAGAAGAAACCATCGGCTCAAATTTCGAAACAAGCCTTCGGTTCAGATTCAAAAAATATTGGTTCCGATGGGGTTGTTGATTTAGGTTTTAAAGCAGCGGGGTTTGGTGGTTCGTGGTGGTGTGGAGGTGGTGAAGGTGGCAGGAGGTGGTGAAGATGATGGGAACAATGGGGTTGGTGTTGGTGTTTGGGAAGGCGATGGGGGCGATTGGGTTGGTTATAGAGGCGGTGGAGGCGACAGGGTGAGGTGTTGGCGTTTTGGTTCGGCAAGGTGAGGTGTTGGCGGTGGGGTAGGGTGGGGTGATGGTGAAGGTGGATGGTAGTAGTTGATTTGGGAACAGGTGGTTGATGGTGGAGGCGAATATCAGGAGGCGAAGCAGTGGTGGTGGAAAAGGGATGGCGGCGTTGGTGGTGGTGGTGGTGGTGGTGGTGGGGAGTGATGATGGCGGCGGTGAAGGTGGTGGTTTTTAGAGAGATAGAGAGCGTAGAAAGAGAGAGAAAGATAGGAGTGTCTGTATGTGTTTATATATATTTAATACTTAATTAGTTTATTTTGTTTTATATAAAGGGTATTTTTGTCATTTCACATCACTTAACCCAAAAAACTAACCCACATCCACGCTGGGGACTATCCAAGAAATGAGAGAGCAAAAGTTTGGGACTATAGCTGTAATTTTAGAAAGTTAGGGACTATAAGAACAAACCACAGGGACTATCCAGACATTTTTCTCTAACTAAAAACAAAAGTTAGTTTAAATTAAGAAATGAATTTAAATGTTACGGACAATAGAATGATATGTCAATATTGGCGTATATAATTTTTTTACTAATCCAGATGTTACGGATAATAAGACGGCCATCGAAACGTATATAATTTTTTTACTAATTTAATGTTTTGATTAGCGAATTTCGAAATTAAGGAGTTACAAAAACAACTTGGGAGCCATCATTCTTCATCATCTATCATCCTAATATTCGCTAATCATTCCGCAACATCGAAATCAAAAGATTGAATGCAAGAATTCAAGATTTCTTCATCCGGATTTTAAGTTCTCGCAATCATGAGGGGCTAATTCCCCAAGTTTCACCCTGGTATAGATTTTGTAAGCTACTAGGGTTGTCGATACATTATTTGAGATTGTGAATCATTGTTGTTACATTTCGATATTTGAACAATTGTGTTAATTGTGTTAGTCTTGTTTTGTATTCGTGAATTGTCAATAATTACTTGCACCATTGACTTTGCGGAATAAATTCGCCTAATTATACTTTGATATGAATTAGGGTTTGTTATGTTCTTGAGTAACGATACGTACTTTGGTCAATTATTGATGTTGATGATTGTTGATGCCTAAGCCTTGAAACCTAACCCTGTTAATAACAATTGTTGATCTTGATTCAATTGTAGTTGTGATATAGAACCTTAGGGCTTATAACCTCGAACCATGAGTTAACCTTTTTACAAACTATTGTATTTAGTCATTCTCAAAATATTGCAAGTATTAGTATAATCGTTAATCTAGTTCTTATTATTAATTACAAATCGTTCGACATTCGAACACACTTTCAAGCCAAACGATCAAAAAGATAAAAATCAATTAGCAAGCTTCATAAACCATTCTCTAATCAACATGGTTTTTAACACGGATCACAGACTCTTCGTGGATTCAACACCCTTCTTACCGCTTACTACCTAGTTAGAGGTATTAAGGAACACATTCTCTTACTTATCTTCGACGCCGGTCACCTAATTACGTACGTTATATAATTACGCACATCATTGTTCACTCCTGCACCGTCGCTCAAAAGACCCTTTTTTAAACTTCCATATATGTGTGTGTATACATGCGTAGTGGAGGGTTCAAATGAGAATACTTTTTTTGTAAGAAGAAAAAAGAAGAAGTTTCAACCAATAAGAATGCTTCATTCTACTTCATTTAATATAAGGGTATATTGGTAAACTTACATAAATCATTAACTTATATTCTTCCCATTTAATAACTAACTAAATTAAATTTGTAACTCCTTTTCAAAATATATAATTTTTCCAAATTAAAAAAAAACTTAATTTAAAGTGTAGAATAAATTACTAGTTGTGTAGGATAAATTATGAGTTGTGTAGGATATATTTCGAGGTGTGTAGGATAAATTTCAACTGTGTAGGATGAAATTCTATAATGTGTAAGGTATATGTTGGAAAATTTTGAAATATGTAGGTTTTGTAGATTATATGTAGGATAATTAATGATTAGTTGATTAATTAATTAAAGAGAGAAAAATTAATGATATGAGTTATAAATGAAATAATATTTTACTAATATACACTTTCTTCTTTTTATTCTCACATTAAATTTCTTCTCAAATGAACCTTCCCCTACATGCGTATGTATGTTAAATAAAGGTTTTTTTTGTTTTTTTTTTAACATCTACCCACTGCACCCCCTTCTTTCTCAAGCAAGACACCGCCCCCCACCTCCGGCACGTAGGAGGGGTTAACTTATTTTTTCGACGTATTAGGTGAGTGGGGGTGGTCACTAGTGATAGAAATCTATCACTCACAAGCATCCAATCAACTCTTGCCATGTCATCAGCCACTATTCTATCACTCACATCCTTTTTTAGTGGCAATTGTCATCATTCACAACACCTAACAATAAACCCCCCACACCCCCTCACATCCATCATTTTTCACGCGTGATAAAAATAACGGAAATCCATCACGTGGCTGCTATCACTCGTTGAACAAATGACCGGGTGGACATTTTGTTTCTTCCACGCGTTGAATTGGCTATCACGCGTTGAAAATCTCTCCGCCCCCGGTGGCCTTAGGTTTAAGGACGAAAATAGAAAAAAATGAATCCATAATGACTCAAAGGTTTGAAAATTTTGGTTATAAACTAAACTATTTAAATGCCCTAACACAAGGATGAAAGAGAACTTAACCTGTTTCTTATTATGTCAATATACGCATGCAAAAAATATCATATTTTGTTAAATCTAAATTGATCATAAAATTTGGTAAAATACAAAGACCAACAACCAAATCATCCACCAAAAATAACTTCATATATTATTAATATCACGTAATAAAAACCATTACTTACAACTATACCAACATTTACAACCTTTTTTATTTGGAGTAGAGTGATCACAAGTTGCTTTTATCAAAAACACATTATATTTTTCCCGACATTCTTCCCAGCAATCATTTGAGACGTTCTCACCATCGCAAATCTTTGGAGAAAAGGCTAACACCTCAGTGCAGATCCTAGCCTTTGCCGATGCCATCATTTCAACTGTATATTATATATATAATTGGAGAAGTTGTTAGCTACAGTGAAAATTGTATTGACACGTAGGTGACTTACAAACACATTCATATCTAACAATGTGGAATATGATGTCATCTCACAAATTCATACATATTTTACATGAAAAAATTATATTCATATTGTTGTCATTTTAATTAGTTCTGTATTTATTTAATTAATTTCATTTTTTGAGGTAACATCCTTATTTTATTATTATGTGATGTCATCTCATAAATATATATATTTTACATGAAAAATCTAAATTCTTATTGTTGTAATTTTAACTAGTTCTGTATTATTTTAATTAATTTCATTTTTCAAAGTCACATCCTTATTTTATTATTAAAATTAAATTAAAATGAATAATAATAAATAGAATTAACTTTTATGAAATCATATGGGTTTAGTATTTGTGTCGGGTGATTATTTACTAAAAGTCTATAATTAATTGAAAAGTTTGACTTGAAACGGTCTATCTATGAGATCCTACTACGATTAATAAATACAAAATATTGCGGTAAGATGTGGGTTCAACCTCATTAACACACGATGAGATCCGAATACAATTGATTTATCAAACAACTTTGGAAGTATCAAAAGGGTTTCAAAGGCCATTGCAAAAGAAAAAAAATACAGTACGCTCAGATCGCATTAAAAAACTGACCCCGCAACCAATGTTTTAAAATCCGTTTTTGATACCATACCGGATTGGCTCAAAAACGGTTTAACCGGATATATCGGCCGGTTTGAACCGGTTTTTAAAACATTGTCCGCAACGCAGGGAATCAATTCTAGTTTATATAATATAAGAAATAGTGAACAAAAAATTTATATGTAATTAACTCGTTTATTCTGAATATGGTTATATATTTCAAAACACAAAACTTATAACCATAAAATATAAAGTGTATTTACCTGTGATTATAAGGAGTATGAGAAACACCACATTCTTGTATACATGCATACCGGTGAATCGTGCCATTTTAATTTTGTGGAAAATTGTTTGTGTAGGATCTTTAAGAAAGAAAAAAACTATTTTATGGTTTTGAATAAAAATTGTCGGGTATAAATAGTGAAATTGTTACCGACTTGCTAATTTTGAGGTGGACATAAAATCCGTTAATGGTATTGATAATAAATTTCATTAGTAGTTAAGATCTTCTGAATATAATTTACTTATTTAATCTTGCCATAGTTATTATATCATAATTCAGGATTAGGTTCAAACGTGAACAAAATCCCAAGAGTGAACTGATCTGGGCCCTTGATTTTTATGATCTTGAGATTAAAGTGAGTGGCATGATAGTAATTATTTGGTTATTTTTTTCATTTAAGTAAATACAAAAAGGGTATATGTGTAACTTCAATCTTAAATTGATTGCATAAATCTCTCACAAATCAAGTAATCAATTATCTTCTTAAATTGATTGCATAAATCTCTCACAAATCAAATCAAGGATTAGGAAAGATGTAACTTAATTCAATTATTAAAATAATTATTTGTTTAAATGCGATGTATACATGTCTATTCTGATTTTGCCCTCTTTTTAATGCGATGTACACATGTGTATATCGTCTGTTTTTGTGATATCTCAGAATTTTTTTTGTATTGAATGTTGATGTATACCTGTGAATTACTGTACACATATGTACGATGCTGAGTACACATGTGTACTGTTCTATTTATATCCAAGTACACATGTGTATACCGTTGAAATATGAAGGTTACGTGGATCTTAAAAATCAAAATTTGAATTCTGGTTATGAAATCTGAAATAAAAATTAAAATTGAAATCTGGTGATTTGTTGTTTGTTTTGATAATTATCTTATTAATAAATAAACATAATGTGGATAATGAATTTAAATTAGGAAAGATGTAACTTAATTCAATTATTAAAATAATGATTTAAATCTATTTTTCTGTATAATTACAATCCTACCCTTAACAACTAAAAAAGAAATCAAGGGTCCATATCCGTTCACGCAGTTCACTCTTGGGAGGTTGTTCACGCTGGAACCCTACCCTCATAATTCAAGTGTTTTATATACTTAAAATGTAAGTTTATAAAATAAGGGTCCTAATAAATCCACATGGAATCATCTTATTCTAACATGGTTTATACGGGCCGTATAAGGTTATAACATAAAAACAACTTCACATGGGTTCTACAGAGGTTGAAACACTCATTAGACAGTGTTATGGAACCCCGTGTAATAGTAACGGATAGAGATCGCCCCCTAATGAACGCATGTGCAACCGTGTTTCCCAGGGCTAGACATTCATTGTGTAGGTGGCACATACAACAAAACATCCTCAAACATTGCAGGCAAATCTTTAAAACAGAAGAAAGGTGGGAAAGGTTTATTTACAAGTGGCGCAAGCTAATTAACTCAACGACCAATCTTGACTACAACTACTGGTACGAGCGAATACGATCAAACTTGCCAAGCAAAAAAACCGACGGTAAGTTTTATATTATTTTTGTTTAATAATCGTATTTATTTGACTTGTCTTAACTGCACTTGACTTTGATTACAAAGATTATGGACTATTTGGATTCAATCTGGTTACAACCATATAGAGATCGGTTTGTTTCGTTCTGGAGCGACCAACATCTGAACTTCGGTCAACGTACAACGTACAACGAGCAGGGCAGAGGGTCAACATGCCCTTTTGAAGCAGTACCTAGGCGACTCTAATTACACCCTGGATAAAGTGGTACCACTTATTGATAAGCTCATAAGAAACCAGGAGACAGAAATCAAAATCAGCATTGAAACAAGCAGGAGCCGAACATTGGGTCCACATAACAAACCAATATTTGATCTCCTACGAAAGAAGGTTTCACATGCCTGCCTAGACTTGATATCCACTGAAGTAAATGAAATAGAAAAGTTAAAGTTATCTAACGGTACATGCACGTGCCGTTTGTATACAAGCTGTGGGTTGCCGTGTGCGTGTGGGTTGAAACCGTATACAACGAATGGTAATACATTATTCGACCAACCACATTTTATAATCATAGCATTTCATCACGCAAAATCTTATTCACGTTTTATGTTGTTTGTTGATATGTTTCTTAGGTCAAATGATCCCGTTGGAGTTGATAGACCCTTTTTGGAGAAAGTTAAATTTGGACTCCATACTGAAACCTAGCGAGGTGGACTGTTTCGACTTAGACGACGAACTTGCGCTTCTCAAACAACATTTAATTGATAGACCCTTTTTGGAGAAAGTTAAATTTGGACTCCATACTGAAACCGAGCGAGGTGGACTGTTTCGACTTAGACGACGAACTTGCGCTTCTCAAACAACATTTAATTGCCTAGCCGAGAGAAGTCAAGAAAAACCTGCTTCAAAAGATGAAGGAGTTGGTACAACTCAATAAGACGAAGCTTAAACAGCCAGTTGTGCAAAAAAAACACATGGGGTCGTCCAACTTTAAAAGCTCAGCAACAAAGGAAGGATGATTCGTTTACGGAGCCTTCAAGACACAACTTTTTTACAACGCAGGACAAGTATAGTAATTCACCCGTTGGGTTTGGCACACAAGAGTCAATCGTCGAACCTACCAGGCACAACTCGTTTGTCGAGTCACAAAGTTATTGTGCTGAAACACCTATGTTCTTCGGCGAGATTGCGAAAGGCGCTAAGAATTCGAAAACGAAAAAGAAGGTCGCAAAATCAAAGGAAGAGAAACCACACTTACCTTTGCTGCCTATCGCACAAGTTAATATGTTCATGCGCTTCAAAAAGTTCATTCCACCTTGCTTCTATCCACACCTCAGTCACATACAAAATGTGCAGGGTGATGGTAATTGTGGGTCTCGATCTATAGCGGTCGGCTTATCGCTTAAAGAGTTGGAGTGGCCGTTCATACGGGAGGAGCTTCATGCTGAGTGCAACCGGTTCCACGAATTATGGAAAACGATAAATGAACCTGAGTATCAAAATGTTCTGGAGTCATTAGTTTGGTCTGGTATAGAAGTAGCACCTGGACATAAGTGGCTACAAATGCCTTTCACGGGGCTTCTGATAGCAAACCGGTGGAATGTCGTTTGTCTCTTATTAAGTGACACTGGTTGTGCTTCATTTTTTCCCATGTTCAGAACAGCCCAAGAAAGTATTCCGCATCGAACAGTCGCGCTTGTACATGTACACAGGAACCATTTTATTCACGTCAGATTAGAAGGGGAATATCCAATGCCAACCTCATCAGGATACTGGCGACAACCGACACGGAATACGCCAGCAGAAAGTTGGTATCACTATTACAAGGAACGTATTGACCAATATAATAGGATCGTTGATGAATACAGGACCAGGGCATACGTGGATTTAGGTGGCCTATGAATATAAAATGTTATTTGCATGTTTTGACAATTTGTAATGATGAACATACACGTTATATAAATGTTTGGCAACTTGTTGAAATTGAACTTGAAAAAACGTTTAAAATGTTATTTTCATGTTTTGACAATTTGTTGAAATTGAACTTGAAAAAACGTTTAAAATGTTATTTCATTTTTTTACAATTTGTAATGATGAACATACACGTTATTTAAATGTTTTGGCAACTTGTTGAAATTGAACTTGAAAAAACGTTTAAAATGTTATTTACATGTTTTGACAATTTGTTGAAATTGAATTTGAAAAAACGTTTAAAATGTTATTTCATTTTTTACAATTTGTAATGATGAACATACACGTTATTTAAATGTTTTGGCAACTTGTTGAAATTGAACTTGAAAAATGAATCAACGTTAACACATACCGACTGTATCTTCGTCACTTCCGCATATAGTAATTTAAGAAAAATGAAAAATACTCAATTGTATACGGGCCGTATAAATGTATACGCCTCGTATACATTGATCGTATATGAAGTATACGACTGAATTAAAAAACATTAAATTATTGTATACGGGTCGTATACATTTATACGGCCCGTATACAAAGAAAAAAAGATCATATAAGATTTATACGACCTCATTTCCACCATACGGCCTCAACATTCCACCAAAAATTCTCTCGGTTTTCTCTCGGATCGTTCTTGGATAGCGTTCTTCGGCGTTTGTGGCGTTTTCTTCTCGTTCTTCCTATACGATACGTTTTCGTATAGTATACTTTCAAATTCCAAAACATGTTAGATTATGGTCTTGTATAGTAAATGATCAAATAGCGTAGATAGGCGTAAGAATTAAGATTGTATAATTGAATTTGAAAAAAAAAAATTGAAACTGAAAATTGTAACTGATTATTCAAGTGTATACGGTCGTATACAATTTATATGATCGTATACAGGTTGAATATTCAAACTGTATACGATTGTATACACTATATACGCTCGTATAGCAGTTGAATATTCAAACTGTATACGATCGTATACACTATATACGCTCGTATAATGTTTGAATGTTCAAACTATATACGACCGTATACGCTATATACGGTCATATACAGATTGAATATTCAAGCTGTATACGATCGTAAACATTGTATACGATCGTATAAACTTATATTTTAATCCCAATTTGTTATATTTTTAGCGTATCCGCGACGTATAATACGTGCGTATATGAAACGTATATCTGAGGTGTACGTAGCGTATATGTGCGTATAATACTTACGCGTACGGTCGTAAACTTCATGTTTACGGATCCTGTACGAGATGTATAACACGTGAGTATACGAAACCTATACTTGATGTGTACAGAGCGTATATGAGATGTACAATAATTGTTATTTTTACAGACGATATGGCTGAGTCATCAGTAGCTGCTGCGGCCCGTAGAGGTCGAGGTCAGGGTCGGGGTCGTGGACGTGGACGCGGACGGGGACGTGGACATGGACAGGAGGAGGAGATTGTGCCCGATTTTACTGAGACGAGGCAGTTTATTAAAGAAATCCCCCAAGGTACGGCTGCCTATAGGGTTTTGGGCAGATTACGAGAGATGGTACTGGATGCGCCTCGGACCATTGATATTCAGTTTTTGACCGATATTGGATCGATCGGCCGGGTCCGGGAGCTCATGCCAGCTAACTCCGCGTGGGACCACTTATTTGATGCCGCTGCAGAGCGGGCCCACAGGGAGATTACTTTAGAGTTTTTATCTACTTTTTCATTTACGGACACCCGGGGTGGGGGTTTACAGCAGTTTTTGACGACACACGCCGTAGCTTTTACTATTTGCGGCAAGCCTCAGAGTATGACACTTCCTGAGTTCGCCGTTGCCTTGGGTCTGTACTCACAGGAGTACTCAGTGTCCCAGGCATCTTTTGATGCGCACATCAACACGTCCAGTGACGTGTTGTGGCCTTGGTGGCGCACTATTGGGTATGGGGAGTTCGCGAAACCGACTTCGCGATCCCCGAAGGCACGGGCGACGGATCTTTACGACCCTTTACATCGATACCTATATCGGTGTATCGCCATGACGATCGCCGGTTGTCATGATAGCTGGGAATGGGCCACCCGAGTACGCTTTTAAGCGTGCCTCTACCCACATCAGCTGTGGGGGCTTCGTCACCCGTATGGCGAAGCATTTCACTCGCCTCTTGTCCCCGCAGGTGGCAAATGATATGACCCTGACACTCCAGCTTGACAGGGTTGGGAGGGACACTGCCCAATCGATGGGTTTGGCTCACGAGGTCGAGGGAGGGCGGCTGGTTTGGGCGTATTGTCACGGCCCCCGACCCGGTTTTACCCGTTCCAGGAGCCGCGGGACAGAAACCCGTGGTAATTAATAAGTCGGCAACGGAAAATTTAACAGGATCTTTTAAGACTTGAAAATGCCCAATTTATTTTATTTCATTATTTGGGGATAACACCCATAATTTACAATAAAGGTGATTTCTCTGGGAAATCCCTGTTTTTACAAAAACATGTTTCTTTATTTTATTGAGCCACTTCTTTAAGCTTGCAGTGCTACATGACACTTTTCCTTGATCACAGCAGATCACCTGAAACATGTTTTAAAAAGGTTTTATCAGCAGGGAAATACTGGCGAGTCACTCAAGTTGCACAAAACGACACATTGTTATAATATACAGTATTAAGGGTGATTACATTGTTTCTATCAACCAATTACCCCAAATTGGTATTTGTCACTCGACTGTATCTGTGACTATGGTCAGATCACCCATTGGCTAACCCGTTGTCCAATGATGACGGGTATCAAGTAATGTATACAAAACCCCACATACCGGCAGTAATTGAAGATTACAAAGACTTAATCCATGTAATTATAACTTTGAAAATAATTAGGGTTTTGGAAATAATTTTGATAAAAGAGAATGACTCACATTGCAGATTTAGACGGACAGCGTTTAGCCTACTGATTTTAGCCTGGTTAACCTAATTCAAATAATAATGCACACGAAAACTAGGTCAGTAACTTAATACAACTTTTACGACAACTCACGAGATCAAAACCTTCACGACGAATGACAAAGTACAGCCCAAATACGGGCAGCACTTAAACATCCATCAGATTGGTTTTTATCGATCAGACATTAAATCGTAGCAGTGATCGAGTTATTACCTTGTTATCGCGACAGAATTTCGTGCTTGTGTGTGTTTTTGGAGTAAACTGATGATATCTCAACGTACAAAACGAGTTTTTACGTCGAACCAACGCAAGAATGCAAGTGCCAAACCCTACTATTTATACTGAAAAACTGGCTCCCTCGCGTGGCGCGACGGTGCCCTTTCTAGCATAGGATAGCCTCGTGTGTTTGTAGCCTGGGTGAGTCAGCAGATTGACGAATTTCGCTTCCTACAACGAGTTATGAGGATAATCGTCAATTAGGGGATACCCCCCCTGAGTTTTAGGGGTCCTGATCCTAGTTCCGATTGTTCTGAAAATTTTAGGGGTCATGCAATATTATTTGGGGGTCTCAATTAGGGTTTCCTATTAGACATAATAGAATAAGAAATAGTACGCTTGGTGAGAGTTGTTACATCCTCCCCACCTTAATTAAAATCTCATCCTCGAGATTTACTGGAACAAGTTGGGATAATTTCGCTTCATCTCTGATTCCAGCTCCCAAGTGTACTCAGCTCCCCTCTTCGAATCCCACTTGACTTTGACCAGTTCTAGTCTTTTGTGTTTGAGAAACTTGACATTTCTGTCTTCTATCTACAGTGGATTCTCAACAAATTTTAACTTTTCATTTACCTCTACATCTTGAAGAGATACTACCAGGGATTCATCAGATAGACATTTCTTGAGATTGGATACATGAAACACATCATGTACCCCAGCTAGCTCTTCTGGTAGTTGTAGGCGATAGGCGACTGGTCCTATTCGCTGGATTACTGGGAATGGTCCTACGTACCTTGGACTTAGCTTTCCTTTCTTTCCGAACCGAACTACTCCTTTCCAAGGAGAAACTTTCAAGAGTACCTTATCTCTGACTTGAAATTCCAGTGGCTTGCGTCGATTGTCTGCATAACTCTTCTGGCGATCTCGAGCCGTCTTTAGTCTTTCCTTGATTTGAGTGATCTTGTCGGTGGTTTCTTGCACAATCTCGGGACCTGATAATTGGCTTTCTCCTATTTCTGCCCAACAAACTAGAGTTCTGCATTTTCGTCCATACAATGCTTCGAATGGGGCAGCTTCGATACTTGCATGGTAACTATTGTTATAGGAAAATTCAATCAAGGGTAGGTGGTCATCCCAATTTCCACCAAAATCTATTACACATGCCCTAAGCATGTCTTTCAAGGTTTGAATCGTCCTTTCACTTTGTCCGTCCGTTTGGGGATGATAAGCTGTACTTAAATTTAATCGCGTTCCCATGGCTTCTTGGAAACTTTTCCAGAAATGCGAAGTTAAACGACTATCTCTATCCGATACAATGGAGAGTGGAACTCCATGTAAGGATACTACTTCGTCTATGTATAATTTTGCTAACCTTTCCATGCTAAAGGTTTCTTTCATGGGTAGGAAATGAGCTGATTTGGTTAATCGATCCACAATTACCCAAATTGCGTCATTACCTTTTCTGGTTTTGGGCAACTTAGTAATAAAATCCATGGTTATTAGTTCCTATTTCCAAACAGGCATTTCTAATTGTTGGAGTAACCCTGAAGGTTTCTGGTGTTCTGCCTTAACTTGTGAACAAGTTAGACACATAGATACATATCTAGCTATATCCTTTTTCATTCCTATCCACCAGAAATTATTCCTTAAATCTTGGTACATCTTATTATTACCAGGATGCATAGTATACCTAGATTTATGAGCTTCTTCTAAAATCTTATTTCTTAAATTTCCTTGCTTAGGTACCCAAATCCTTCTTTTGTGGAATCTCCAAATTCCATCAGCTCCTTGCTCTAATTCCTTTATTCGTCCTTTCATTCTTTCAGCATCATCCTTGATTGCTGTTTCTTGAACATTCTTCAATTGTTCCATTAAGTCTAATTGTAAACTTAATCTAAGATCACGAACTCGCTTTTGCTTTTCGTGATACTTACGACTTAAGGCATCTGCAACTACGTTTGCTTTTCCTTCGTGATATTGAATATCACAGTCGTAGTCACTTAGAATTTCCATCCATCTTCTTTGCCTCATATTCAATTCTTTTTGCCCAAATATGTATCTTAAGCTTTTATGATCTGTATAGACTGTAGATTTACTTCCATACAGATAATGTCTCCAAATCTTAAGGGCAAAAATTATGGCTCCTAATTCTAAGTCTTGTGTCGTATAATTTTCCTCGTGCTTTTTCAATTTCCTTGAGGCATACACAATTACCTTTTTGCGTTGCATTAGCACACATCCTAATCCTAGCTTAGAAGCATCACAGTAAAATTCAAAATCTTCTGTCCCTTCTGGTAAGGCAAGAATTGGAGTGTTGGTTAACCTTTGTTTTAAAATCCTAAAAGCCTCTTCTTGCTTAGGCCCCCATTCAAACTTAACTATTTTACAGGTTAGCTTAGTTAATGGCACAACTATCTTAGAGAAATCCTTAATAAAGCGCCTATAGTATCCAGGTAATCCTAGAAAACTTCTAACTTCTGTAGCTGATTGCGGGACCTTCCACTTGGTGATCGCTTCTATCTTGGAGGGATCTACGTGAATACCTTTGTGATTCACCATGTGACCTAAAAATTGCACCTCCTGTAGCCAAAATTCACACTTCGAGAATTTGGCGTAAAGCTTCTCCTTTCTTAACAAAGTTAAGAGTGCATGTAGGTGCTCACAATGCTCTTTCTGGCTTTTGGAATAAATAAGTATATCGTCGATGAAGACAATTACAAATTTATCCAAATACGGTTTACAGATCCTATTCATCATATCCATAAATTCTCCCGGAGCATTTGTTAGTCCAAAAGGCATAACTGTAAACTCGTAGTGACCATACCTAGTTCTGAAAGCTGTTTTAGGTATGTCTTCTTCTTGTACCTTCAACTGATGATATCCGGAGCGTAAATCTATCTTAGAAAAATATCTAGCCCCCTGAAGTTGATCGAAAAGATCATCAATCCTAGGTAATGGATATCGATTCTTAATTGTAATCTTATTCAATTCTCTATAATCGATACACATTCGCATGGAGCCATCCATCTTTTTCACAAACAACACTGGAGCTCCCCACGGGGATGAACTAGGTTGTATAAATACTTTGCTTAATAATTCATCTAACTGCTTTTTCAGTTCTAACATTTCGGTGGGTGCTAACCGATAAGGTGCCTTTGCTACGGGTGTAGTTCCAGGAATCAAATGAATTCTAAATTCTACCTCCCTATCTGGTGGTAATCCTGGTAAATCTTCTGGGAATACATCGGAGTATTATGATACTAACGGAATTTTCTTAAGTTCCTTACCCTTAGTGCTAATGATTACTGAAATCATATACACTATTCCTTACTTTCGTTCATAACTAGCTACTTTCATTACTGAAATGAACTTCATTGGTTTACGCGACCTATCCCCTGTAATCATAATTACTTCTCCTGTGGGTGCACGAATTTCTATATAATTCTTATCACAGAGGATTCGAGCATGGTTGGCTACTAACCAATCAATTCCTAATACGACATCAAATCCAACTAAATTCATGGGTAACAGGTTTGCAGAAAATTTATGGCCTAGGAGTTCTATATTTCCTTTTTGTAAAACCTTATCTATGTTAACAGAATTCCCGTCTGCCGTTTCTACTGTATAAATTTGCCTAAGTTTGGTTAAGGGTATCTTAAGAGCTTGGCAGAATAAAGTATTTATAAAACTTTGGTTTGCACTAGAGTCAAATAATACTTTTGCATAAACGTCATGAACTAAGAACGTACCAGCTATTACGTTAGGAATCAGTTCAGCATCCTGCGTGGTTAGTTGGAAGGCTCTTGCGTTCTTCTTGTTAGTCCCTTCAGCAGGTTTGGCTTTGTTATCTGCTGGTTTGACCAATTTAGGGCATTCTGGTCTAAAATGTCTAGCTTCCCCACAGTTGTAGCAAATTTTTGTTTTCCTTTTGCAATCTTCTTCACGATGTCCTATAGCTTTGCAGAAGTTGCAGATTTCATTACATTTTCCAAAATGTTTCTTTTTACAGTTCCTGCAGAACGGCGGAGTGGAAGATGATCCAGTTCCCTTTCTCTTGAAATTGCTAGTATTACCCACACGAAATCATTGGGTAATTTTCTGAGCCAATTCCTTCTTCCTATTTTCTTCTCGCGTACGCACCAGTCCGTCAGTCAAGGTGTTGGCTAATTCCACCGCATCATCGATCGTGCGGGGTCTCGCAGCTTTGACAATATCACGGATCTCGCTAATGAAACCCCAAATGTCGTGAGAAATAAGTACCGGTTCTGGCGAAGCCAGAGTAGGCACAATTCTGGCATACTCGAAAAACTTCGAAGTATACCCTCGGCAGTCAACATCCACCATTCGGTGGCTCAGGAATCTATTCACCATTTGTTCTTTTTCATATTCAGGGCATAATTTCCTTTCCACCAGATGCTTAAATTCTTCCCAACTCATGGCATAAGCTAGGTCGCTTCCCTTGGCTTGCAACACCGTATTCCACCATTCTAGTGCTTCTTCCTTAAAAAGGTGTGAAGCATACATGACTTTATCCTCCTCGGCACATTTACTTATTTTAATTACTGCCTCGGTTTTCTCCAACCAACGTAGTGCAGCAGTCACCCCTTCATTGCCTGCAAATTCAACAGGTTTACAGGCAAGAAATTCCTTGTAAGTGCAACCAGGCGTTGCAGCTTTCATTCTCTTAAGAATTGGGGCTTGCATTACATCATTATCATTATTATTAATGTTGCCGCCTCCATTTACGCTATTACTGAAGTTGTCTTCATGAGTACGTTTGCTAGGAATAATTGGTTGAGGTTCAACTGGATTTCGGGCAGCAGCAAGAATTGCTGGAATAGCATTGGCTATTCCTTGAGCAACGGTGTTTTCTATATCTTGCATATTCAGAAATTGATCTTCATGGTTTTGTTCAGATTGGTTAACTTCGTTAACTGTTTCATTAACAGCAGATTCCATCTAATAATTTTCAATATATAAATTATTGGCACAAGATAAAGTAAATAATAATCAAGCATAATAAAGCAATCGCACATAATCACGTCAACATAATCATGTCAACTCGTATAGCCAAAATTGTCGATTTTTCGACTTCCATATTTTATATATTACTATGCGTCCGTACACACCAGTTATCTTACAAGAGTTTTATTTTAAGTTATTTTACAGGGTTATATTTTTATTACTATTATTATTATTTTGTTATTATACAACCACAACCACACAATCACACCATCCCTGCCAGCTGGCATTTCAAAAACGACGTTCCCTCTCATCGTACTTCCATGATATCCTTTCCCCCACATCTCGGATTCTATTTCCTGTATCCACCAGCTCCTCGCCATAGTGGCGGAGTTCAGCCAAGTTTTCTGTGCTCATAGGTGGATGTAGTGGAGGCTTAGGGTCGAATTGGGGGAAAAAGGTATTAGGATTATTTAAAAGGTTCTGAAATTGCCAATCAGTGGTCCACCATTCTTCTAGCTCTCCTGATAGAGGTCGGGGGTGGATAATAGGATCTGGGATAGCTGGTTCCAGATTAACTGGAAGTTGTGCTTCCGCTGGGTAATTGAAGAGGTTTTCATCGGCAGGTCCGATGAGGTCACTAAGTGCCAGTTTATGATCCAGCTCCTCCCATGATGGCATTTCCTGGGCTTGCCTAGAACTTTCCCCGATCTCTATTCCCTTGCCTTTATCCATCGGTTCCTCAGTCTTTTAGACCTTCGGTACCGTTGTTTTCTTCCTGCGCACACGCCTCCAACCTACGAGTCTCCTTCTCTTTTTCGGTTTTGGTTTCTCCTGAGGTTGGGCTTGGAATACCATTGGCTCTTCAGTATCAACCTGGTAGCCAGTGAAGGTATCGGTGGTATCCATATCGGTGGTATGGATAGTAAAATTTTGAAGTGCTTCGGATAGTTCATTCATGCTGTTAGCATACATGAAGAAACACACAAAATTCTAAGTTAAAATTTTGTAAATTGAATTTTCACATAATCACAGAATAGCAATCAGAAAAATTAAGTATTTCTAAATACTTAATTGGCTTAAATCAGTGGCTCTGATACCACCTTTTTTTGTCAAGGCCCCCGGCCCGGTTTTACCCGTTCCAGGAGCCGCGGGACAGAAACCCGTGGTAATTAATAAGTCGGCAGCGGAAAATTTAACAGGATCTTTTAAGACTTGAAAATGCCCAATTTATTTTATTTCATAATTTGCGGATAACACCCATAATTTACAATAAAGGTGATTTCTCTGGGAAATCCCTGTTTTTACAAAAACATGTTTCTTTATTTTATTGAGCCACTTCTTCAAGCTTGCAGTGCTACATGGCACTTTTCCTTAATCACAGCAGATCACCTGAAACATGTTTTAAAAAGGTTTTATCAGCAGGGAAATACTGGCAAGTCACTCAAGTTGCACAAAACGACACATTGTTATAATATACAGTATTAAGAGTGATTAAATTGTTTCTATCAACCAATTACCCCAAATCGGTATTTGTCACTCGACTGTATCTGTGACTATGGTCAGATCACCCATTGGCTAACCCGTTGTCCAATGCTGACGGGTATCAAGTAATGTATACAAAACCCCACATACCGGCAGTAATTGAAGATTACAAAGACTTAATCTGTAACAATCCTCAATAAAAACCGACACCCTCATAATATTTCCGACACCCAAGTATATATTAAAATGTCCCAATATGTCTTTAAATACACCCCGTATGTGAAAACCGAGCCCGAAATACATTATAGTAATTAAAATAAATAAAAACCTGATTTTTAAGCTGAGGCGGGCCACGTAGGACCCACCCCAACACTCACGCGGGCGGTATCAAGGCTGAAACTGATTTCCTTGATTTCTTTAGTTTAGGCGGGCCGCGTAAGATCCCTCTTAAGCTTACGCGGGCCGCGTGAGATCAACAACGCAGAGACACCCTAGGCCGACACGTGTCGACATCGTGGCGGACCTATCTGATGAGCCGGACAAGCTAGTCCGTTGACTAGCTTTGACGCGGGCCGCGTAGCCCTAAGGCTACTCTTACGCGGGCAACGTGAGAGTCAATTTCAGCAACTATATAAGCAGGCCATCGGGTTTCATTTGGAATTCGCTCACGATCATTTCTCAATCACAATTTCTGAATATTAGGCATAGAAAGCTGGTATTATACCCCCTAATTAGCGAGGTTCTGCTCCGTTGTAAGTATTATAACCCCAGTTTCGTAATAGATACGCTGCCCGATTGATTTAGGGTTCCGTAACAACTGTCGTGGTTCTGCCCGACGTAGTTGTTGGAATGCCGTCTCGGGGAGGGTATCATTAATATTTTCAAAGGGTTATGATACTAACCTATGTACATTTGTATAAATTATAGATTATATCCAGGAAACCCTTACACGAAGTCTAAGATAGCAATGTGAGTTTATCCAATTTTTGTTAACCTTTTTGTAATATTTTACAAAACCTTAAATGTTTTACAATGTGATTAAGCGGTGATTGAGTCTTTGTAGTTCTTCAATTACTGCTGGTATGTTGGGGTTTTGTATACAAAATTTACTACAACGTGAGTAGTAAGTCGGGACGACAACACGTTACCATTGGACAACGAGTTAGCCAATGTGTAATATGACCCACCAGTCAGGATTGACAGTACTGAATGAGTAATTGTGTAGAAATAAACAATGTGATCGCTCTCAATACTGTTTTAATTGATAAAATATTTCTTGATTAAACTGGGATTCACTCACCAGTATTTTCCACTGACAAATGTTTTTAAAACGCGTTTCAGGTAACACAATGTGACAGCCAATTAGTAAAAAGCCAGCTGGAGAGCACTGAAGGCTTGGGAAAAATGTGGCTATAAAAGTTACCTAAAAGATGATGTTTTAAATTCAATAAAATAGGGTTTATCCCTAAAAACACGTTGTAATAAGAAACTTGGGTTTTACCCATATGTTTATTAATATCAAATATGGTGGTTTTACTCTGATATACATTTCCTAACTACGGTCCTGATGTAATTTCCGCTGCCAAATTAACCAACTGATACCACCGAAAATCTGAGTTCGCGTCCGCCGGTTCCCGGGACAGATAAGGGATCGGGGGTTGCGACAAAAGGTGGTATCAGAGCCTAGCCACTGGTCTAAGCCAAAGAAGTGTTCTGCTGACACTTAAAATCTAAATTTTGTGTTAGGAAATAATTTATGTGATTATGTGTTTTGTGTTATTTGACTATTTGTTAGTTTACAGTATGAGTGATCAAGGACCCTCAGACATGTGTCGTTAGTTGTCTGATTTACCTAGGAGTGAAGGTACCTCTTCACAGCCTGCCCTTTCTGGGTATTCTGCTGATCAGGAAGAAGGAATGTTTGCCTTTAAAGCTCAGTCGGAAGAGCCATTCCCTCACAAAAAGAGAGGATGGTTCAGTAAGGAAGCATTTGCGCGTAGGAAAAGAATGCGAAAGTTGCAACAGCAAATAGCCTTAGCAGCCGTTAAGCGAAAGACAGATGCCCATACACAGGATATGCTTAATAGAAGCCTAGCTAATTTCCATATCCTAGCTACAACTGCTGCTTACCTAAGTCTGGAATAACTAGTAGCCCCACAACCTTTACCTTTGTTTCCCACTCAACCAATGGAGGTAGAAATGCCTGATCTTAACCCTGGGGAGATACCTAGGATACCAGCCCCTAATCCTCTAGATCCAAATTATGATCCATGGTTTGATGATCTTAGGGATTATGTGCCACGCTATCACTTAAACGAAGAACCTCTGCCAAACTTAGCAGCGTATCCAAGTTTGGACCCACTAGATCCCTATTTTGAAAACGATGAATACATTAGGGAGATTTTGGAAAATCCGTACCCTCAGGAGAATCCAGTACCTAAGTACCCAGAGCCAATACCAGTACCTGCACCCCCAATGAGTGCAGAGAATTTGCAAGAGCTCCGAAATTTTTGAGAGGAAATCATAGAATGTAGCGAAAGGATGAGGTATGTAGGAGAGCAACTCGTATGGAAATACGATGAGCGCCAGATGGATTTCAGGGGAAACCCATATCCCTGAAGGAGATAGTGAAGTTGGTAACAATAATAAAAAAAGAGTAAATTTCTGTTTTCGTCCCTGAGGTTTGTCAATTTTAACTAGTTTAGTCCAAAAATCTAATTTATAACAAATCTAACCCTGAAGTTTGCATTTCTTAACGCTTTTCGTCCCTAAGGGTGCTTTTTCATTTAATTCTTAGGGATGAAAAGCGTTAAGAAATGCAAACCTTAGGGATGAAAAGCGTTAAGAAATACAAACCTTAGGGAAGGTTTTGTTATAAATTAGATTTTTGGACTAAACTAGTTAAAATGGACAAACCTCAGGGACGAAAATAGAAATTTACTCTAAAATAAATAAAATATGTGTAATAATAATAAATCTATCGTAGTATAGACCACTCTGTGGTTAACGAGGCATAGTAGTATTGTAATTTTTAGATTCTGTCTTAGTGTGTATTTGATGCCTACTATAGCAAAAAGAGTAAAGTCGCAATGCACGACATTTTTGACCAATATGTGTATTATGTGGTTGTTACTTAAACTATTTAATTACTCTATCAATGATTGGTATATATTTAAAATTCAGAGGGCCGATGACGGAAATTAAGGAAATCTGAATAATGATAACCAGAGTAACATTAACTTGGTTAATGAGAATCCAAGCATCAATAACAATGGAAACCAAATGGATAATAGTGCCGTTCAACATATAGTAGCACAAGGAATCATAGATGCAATGCCATTTATTATTCAAACGATTCAAGAAGCGAATAATAAAAGTAAGCATAGCAGTAGCGACCCATCGAACCAGAAAACAGTGTGAACAATGGACCTGTACTTCAAATGCCCATTCCCAAAAGGAGAAGAACCGTGTCTTACGGTTGTTCTTATAAAGAATTCTGGTCTTGTAAACCAATGGAATTCTCGGGCAATGAAGGGGCCATTGCAACCCTACGCTGGATAGAGAAGACTGTGGCAGTCTTAAGAATAAGCAAGTGTGCTGAAGAAGATAAGATATTGTTTGCTTCTAATCTGTTTAAGAAGTCAGCGCTAGAATGGTGGAACACTATCCTCCAATCTAGGGGAAGTGATAGAACTTACAATATGGAATGGGAAGAATTTAAGGATAAGGTAGAAAGGAAATTCTGCCCACCCAATGAGAAGGAACAGACAGCAAACAAATTCCTAAATCTTAGGATGACTGGTGTGGATAGTAAGGGATACACTAAAATATTCTTCGAATATGCTAGAATAGTGCCAACTCTTGCTTCACCAGAGCCAATGTTAATCTCTCGTTACATCTGGGGATTAATTGAGGAGATTAGACACGTAGTCAAGGCAGCTAGACCTCAAACCATAGAAGAAGCTGTAGAACTAGCAAATACCTTGACAGATGAATTAGTCCGTACCCGAGAAGAGGATCAAAGGAGAAACCTAACCCAGAAGCTGACACAAGAATTCCGTTGCAAAAGGAAACATTCAGGAAGATGCTCCATATACTGTAACTTTTGCAAAATATCGGGACACAAGGAAGAAAATTGCAGGAAGAAAGCTAACAACATGATATGTTACAACTGCGGAGAACAAGGTCATATTAAGCCAAATTGCCCTAAATTAGCTCCAACTACAGACAACAAGAATACTCAAAATGCTAGAGCATTTGTTCTGACTGCAGATGAAGCCAAGATGATTCCAGATGTCATAGCTGGTACGTTTTTAGTTAATGATTTCTTTGCTAAAGTATTATTTGACTCTGGTGCAAACCAAAGTTTTATTAATACATCATTTTGCAAATTTCTAAATCAGTCATTAACCAAACTACCACAAGAATGCTTAGTAGAGACAGCTAATGGAGAAACCGTTAGGATTTCTGAAATCTTGCAGGGAGCAAGAATAGAAATTTTAAATCAGAAATTTATTGCAAACCTTTATCCCATGAATCTGGCAGGATTCGATGTTGTTTTAGGAACGGATTGGTTAATAGCCAATAAAGCTAGTATTTTATGTGATCAAAAGTTAATTCAAGTAAATTCACCAAAAGGTAAAACGATCACAATTAAAGGAGATAAACCATCTAGATATACAAAATTTATCTCTGTGATGAAAACTGCAAGTTACATAAGAAAATGTTTTATAGTGTATTTGATTTCCATAATCACTAACACTAAAGAAAAGGATTTAAAAGATATTCCAGTAGTATCTCAGTTTTCAGATGTATTTCCAGAAGAATTGCCAGGGCAACCTCCAGATAGAGAAGTTGAATTCAGAATCCATTTAATACCAGGAACAACACCGATTGCCAAAGCACCCTATCGTTTGGCACCCGCACAAATGAAGGAATTAAAGAAACAATTAGACGAATTGTTGGAAAAAGGATTTATACAACCAAGTTCATCGCCATGGGGAGCGCCGATACTGTTTGTTAAAAAGAAGGACGGATCAATGCGTATGTGCATTGACTACCGTGAATTAAACAAGGTCACAATTAAGAATCGGTACCCGTTACCAAGAATCGATGATCTGTTCGATCAACTGCAAGGAGCTCGATTTTTCTCTAAAATCGATTTAAGGTCAGGATATCATCAATTAAAGGTACAGGAAGAGGACATTCCTAAGACCGCATTCAGAACAAGGTATGGCCATTATGAATTTACTGTCATGCCATTTGGTTTAACCAATGCCCTAGCTGCATTTATGGACATGATGAACCGAATATGTAAGCCATATTTGGATAAATTCATAATTGTCTTCATAGATGATATTCTCATTTATTCTAAGAATAAAGAGGATCATGCAATGCATTTGCACGCACTTTTAAGTTTATTAAGAAAGGAAAAGCTTTATGCTAAATTTTCAAAGCGCGAATTTTGGTTAGAACAGGTACAGTTTCTCGGACATCTAGTCAATCATGAAGGAATTCATGTGGATCCCACAAAGATCGAGGCGATTACTAAATGGAAAACCCCTGAGTCACCAACCAAGGTTAGAAGTTTCTTAGGATTTGCTGGTTATTATAGAAGATTTATTCAAGATTTTTCTAGAATAGCCATCCCTTTAACTAAGTTAACCTGTAAATCTGTTAAGTTTGAATGGGGACCAAAACAAGAAGAAGCCTTTAGAATCCTTAAGCAAAGATTAACCCATACACCCATATTAGCGTTACCAGAAGGAACTGAAGATTTTGTAGTCTATTGTGACGCTTCCAAATTAGGTTATGGATGTGTATTGATGCAACGCCAAAAGGTTATAGCTTACGCATCTAGACAACTTAAGAATCATGAAGAGAATTATTCAACCCATGATTTAGAGTTAGGAGCTATAATTTTTGCTCTTAAGATTTGGAGACATTATCTGTACGGTAGTAAGTTTACCATATTCACTGATCATAAGAGTTTAAGGTATGGTTTCAAGCAAAAAGAGTTGAATATGAGACAAAGACGCTGGATGGAGATGCTTAGTGATTATGATTGTGATATCCAGTATCATGAAGGAAAAGAAAATGTAGTGGCAGATGCATTAAGCCGAAAGTATCATGAAAAGCCAAAAAGGGTACGTTCTCTCAGATTAAATCTACAAGTAGATTTAAATGATCAGATAAGAGAAGCCCAAGAATCAGTAATCAAGGATGATACTGAAAAATTGAAAGGTATGATTAAGGAATTAAAACAAGGAACAGATGAAATTTGGAGATTCCATAAGAAGAGAATGTGGATACCTAAATTAGGAAACCTGCTTCATCGTATATTAGAAGAAGCCCATAAGTCCAAATATACGATGCATCCAGGAAATGATAAGATGTACCAGGATTTAAGGAAAAATTTCTGGTGGATAGGAATGAAAAAGGACATAGCAGCCTATGTTTCTAAATGTTTAACTTGTTCACAAGTTAAAGCTGAACACCAGAAACCCTCAGGATTGCTACAACAGTTAGAAATGCCAGTGTGGAAATAGGAATTGATAACAATGGATTTTGTTACCAAATTACCCAAAACAAAGAAAGGCAATGATACAATCTGGGAGATTGTAGATAGGCTAACCAAGTCAGCTCTTTTCCTACCAATGAAGGAAACTCTCAGTATGGAACAATTAGCTAAATTATATGTAAATGAAATTGTTTCTTTACATGGAATTCCTTTATCAATTATTTCTAACAGAGATAGTCGATTTACCTCTCATTTTTGGACAAGTTTCCAAAAGGCAATGGGAACCAAGTTAAATCTAAGCACAACTTATCATCCTCAAACGGATGGACAAAGCAAAAGGACGATTCAGACAATGGAGGACATGCTTAGAGCTTGTGTAATTGATTTCAGAGGTAATTGGGACGACCACTTACCTTTAATAGAATTCTCATATAATAATAGTTATCACATAAGTATCAATGCTGCACCATTCGAAGCACTTTATGGACGAAAGTGCCGAACCCCAGTCTGCTGGGCAGAAATTGGGAAAAAGCAACTATCTGGACCTGAGATAGTGCAGGAAACAACCGACAAGATTATTCAAGTCAAAGAACGACTGAAAGCAGCACGTGATCGACAGAAGAGTTATGCTGATAACCGACGCAAACCCTTGGAATTTCAAGTAGGAGATAAAGTATTATTAAAAGTCTCTCCTTGGAAAGGAGTAGTAAGATTCGTCAAACGGGGAAAGGTAATTCCCAGGTATATTGGACCTTTTGAGATTATTAGAAGAATAAGACCTGTAGCCTATCAGCTACATTTGCCAGAGGAAATGGCAGGAATACATGATGTATTTCATGTATCTAATCTCAAGAAATGCTTAGCTGATGAATCGCTAATGATACCTCTTAAGGATATAGAGGTAAATGAACAACTCAAGTTTGTAGAAAGACCTCTACAGATTGAAGACAGGAAAGTCAAGAACCTCAAGCATAAGAGACTGATTCTGGTCAAAGTAAAGTGAGACGCCAAAAGAGGGCCTGAGTATACATGGGAGCTTGAATCTGAAATGCAAAGGAAATATCCGCACTTGTTCTAGTAGATCTCGAGGACGAGCTCTAAAACAAGGTGGGGAGGATGTAACAATCCTCAATAAAAACCGACACCCTCATAATATTTCCGACACCCAAGTATATTTTAAAATGTCCCAATATGTCTTTAAATACACCCCGTATGTGAAAACCGAGCCCGAAATACGTTATAGTAATTAAAATAAATAAAAACCTGATTTTTAAGCTGAGGCGGGCCACGTAGGACCCACCCCAACACTCACGCGGGCGGTATCAAGGCTGAAACTGATTTCCTTGATTTCTTTAGTTTAGGCGGGCCGCGTAAGATCCCTCTTAAGCTTACGCGGGCCGCGTGAGATCAACAACGCAGAGACACCCTAGGCCGACACGTGTCGACATCGTGGCGGACCTATCTGATGAGCCGGACAAGCTAGTCCGTTGACTAGCTTTGACGCGGGCCGCGTAGCCCTAAGGCTACTCTTACGCGGGCAACGTGAGAGTCAATTTCAGCAACTATATAAGCAGGCCATCGGGTTTCATTTGGAATTCGCTCACGATCATTTCTCAATCACAATTTCTGAATATTAGGCATAGAAAGCTGGTATTATACCCCCTAATTAGCGAGGTTCTGCTCCGTTGTAAGTATTATAACCCCAGTTTCGTAATAGATACGCTGCCCGATTGATTTAGGGTTCCGTAACAACTGTCGTGGTTCTGCCCGACGTAGTTGTTGGAATGCCGTCTCGGGGAGGGTATCATTAATATTTTCAAAGGGTTATGATACTAACCTATGTACATTTGTATAAATTATAGATTATATCCAGGAAACCCTTACACGAAGTCTAAGATAGCAATGTGAGTTTATCCAATTTTTGTTAACCTTTTTGTAATATTTTACAAAACCTTAAATGTTTTACAATGTGATTAAGCGGTGATTGAGTCTTTGTAGTTCTTCAATTACTGCTGGTATGTTGGGGTTTTGTATACAAAATTTACTACAACGTGAGTAGTAAGTCGGGACGACAACACGTTACCATTGGACAACGAGTTAGCCAATGTGTAATATGACCCACCAGTCAGGATTGACAGTACTGAATGAGTAATTGTGTTGAAATAAACAATGTGATCGCTCTCAATACTGTTTTAATTGATAAAATATTTATTGATTAAACTGGGATTCACTCACCAGTATTTCCACTGACAAATGTTTTTAAAACGCGTTTCAGGTAACACAATGTGACAGCCAATTAGTAAAAAGCCAGCTGGAGAGCACTGAAGGCTTGGAAAAAATGTGGCTATAAAAGTTACCTAAAAGATGATGTTTTAAATTCAATAAAATAGGGTTTATCCCTAAAAACATGTTGTAATAAGAAACTTGGGTTTTACCCATATGTTTATTAATATCAAATATGGTGGTTTTACTCTGATGTACATTTCCTAACTACGGTCCTGATGTAATTTCCGCTGCCAAATTAACCAACTGATACCACCGAAAATCTGAGTTCTTGTCCGCCCGTTCCCGGGACAGATAAGGGATCGGAGGTTGCGACATAATCCCTGTAATTATAACTTTGAAAATAATTAGGGTTTTGGAAATAATTTTGATAAAAGAGAATGACTCACATTGCAGATTTAGACGGGCAGCGTTTAGCCTACTGATTTTAGCCTGGTTAACCTAATTAAAATAATAATGCACACGAAAACTCGGTCAGTAACTTAATACAACTTTTACGACAAGTCACGAGATCAAAACCTTCACGACGAATGATAACGTATAGCCCAAATACGGGCATCACTTAAACATCCATCGGATTGGTTTTTATCGATCAGACATTAAATCGTAGCAGTGATCGAGTTATTACCCTGTTATCGCGGCATAATTTCGTGCTTGTGTGTGTTTTTGGAGTAAACTGATTATATCTCAACGTACAAAACGAGTTTTTACGTCGAACCAACGCCAGAATGCAAGTGCCAAACCCTACTATTTATACTGAAAAACTGGCTCCCTCGCGTGGCGCGAGAGCTTGTCGCGTGGCGCGACGACGCCCTTTCTAGCATAGGGTAGCCTCGTGTGTTTGTAGCCTGGGTGAGTCAGCAGATTGACGAATTTCACTTCCTACAACGAGTTATGAGGATAATCGTCAATTAGGGGATACCCCCCCTGAGTTTTAGGGGTCCTGATCCTAGTTCCGATTTTTCTGAAAATTTTAGGGGTCATGCAATATTATTTGGGGGTCTCAATTAGGGTTTCCTATTAGACGTAATAGAATAAGAAATAGTACTTTTGGTGAGAGTTGTTACACGTATGGTGTTGGTGAGGGACCCTAGGGAGAGGGAGGCAAGGGGGAGGGAGGCGATGGCGAGGGAGGCGATGGAGAGGGAGGGGAGGGCGAGGGAGAGGGAGGCGGGGTACATGAGGGGGTCGATCATACTTTTGATCGATCACATGTAGCTGCGGAGGATTTACAAGGTGATCGCCCGTACGTTCGACGAAGCGTGAGACAACGTGTGATGCCTCCTTCGGGGGTGGAGGAGAGACTCGTTCAGGTCGAGTCGAGACTCACTCAGGTCAAGTCGGATGTAGCTGCAGTCAGAGGGGATGTATAGTGGATGGTTGAGGCGATTGTGGCTATGCATTCTGGCGCGCCCCTACCTCCACGAGCTGGCGCTGCACCACCACCACCACCACCGCCGTAGCTGCTTATTGTATTTTTTTTTTGTTATTTTACGTTTGAAACATTGTAAAAATTTATCTTTTTGTTTGTTTTTGATGTAAAACATTCTAAATATTAATCTTATGTTTAGATGTTAAGTTGTTTGTTTAATAATTGTTGTCGTAGTTTATCATAATCATATCACATATTTATCGTTTTACAAAGTGGAAACTTATTAAACATTATAAATACGTTTAACTACAAACTCGTAACATAATCCGATATATACAACACTATTTTAAAGTTTATAAAACTTTTTAAACGGTTTCCCGATTGCAACAAAAAATTAACTTTTCTATACATATTTATCGTTTTACAAAGTGGAAACTTATTAAAAATAATAAATACGTTTAACTACAAACTCGTAACATAATCCGATATATACAACACTATTTTAAAATTTACAAAACTTATTAAACGGTTTCCCGATTGCAACAAAAAATTAACTTTTCTATACATATTTATCGTTTTACAAAGTGGAAACTTATTAAACATAATAAATAAGTTTAACTACAAACTCGTAACACAATCCGATATATACAACACTATTTTAAAATTTACAAAACTTATTAAACGGTTTCCCGATTGCAACAAAAAATTAACTTTTCTATACGGGCTATACGTTTCGCATAACGTTATACGGCCCGTATACAGATTTCAAAACTAAAAACCCTTGTCAAACCTTCGAAACAAAATTATGCAAATATGTATACGGCCAGTATATAACTATACGTCCCGTATACATATAAAAACAAAAAAAACATTCCACCGCATTAAATTCTGCACATAAACAATCTATACGGCCCATATCAGTCTATACGGCCCGTATACAAATAGGGATGTGAAAATAAGATTATAGGGGTGTGGAAATAGAACAACCCTAAAATAATCATATACAAGTCACTAATAGAAAAAAATATTATTTCCGAATTCAAAGATAACAATATCTTAGCAAGCAAAATAATAAATAGCAAAAATAAATCTGAAATTAAAAATGGTTGTTCCGTTCGGCAAGAAGATTTGCATTGCTTATATATTAGTATTCAAGGCTTAGAATATAATAGGACGTTTATTTGGCTAGGGAGGCTAGTAAGTAATTTTGACAATCAATTGATTTAATCAAGGACTAAGAATAAATGGGTGAAATTGAAGAGAAGAAAGTGGCGCGTGGGTTTGTGTAAGGGCATTGTAGTCAATTCAGGACAATAGTTTCTCTCTCCTCCAATTCCCCCCATTTTTTAAACGTTAATAACTTTTTCATACGACATTATTTTTTTTTTATAAAAATTGCAACAAAAAATGAGCATTTTTTATCTTTAAAACGAGTATACTATTGCTATATTTTTGAATTTTTTTCGAAAACCCAGTTGCGTAAAACGCAATGGAAGATTACCCAGTTGCGTAAAACGCAATGGAAAAAAACCCTAAAAAATGACATTTTTCTAAAATGCAATGCACCAAAAACACAAGAGAAATGTCTTCTTTGTAAAACGCAATGGCCAGAAAACACAAAGAAATGTCTTATTTCTAAAACGCAATGGACTGAAAACACAAAAGAAAGGGTCCTTTCTAAAACGCAATGGACTAAAAACACATAAAAATGTGTTTTACCTAAAACGCAATGCACCAAAAACACTAAGAAATGTCTTATTTCTAAAACGCAATGGCCAGAAAACACTTAAAAATGTCTTTTTTCTAAAACGCAATGGACTGAAAAAGCATAAAAACGTGTTCTACCTAAAACGTAATGACTAAAAACACTTCAAAAATGTGTTTTCTAAAACGCAATAGCCAAAAAACACATAAAGAAGTCTTATTTCTAAAACGCAATGGCCTAAAAACACAAAAGAAAATGTGTTTTCTAAAACGCAATTGACTGAAAACACATATAAATGTGTTTACCTAAAATGCAATGAACTAAAAACACTTCAAAAATGTGTTTTTCTAAAACGCAGTGGCCAGAAAACACATTAAACTCTCTTACTTCTAAAACGCAATGGACACATAAAACTGTGTCTGTGAATTGTCTGAAGTAGAGAGTAGCAAATCAAAAACTGTCTACGAATTACTGTCTGCGAAATGAGGCAATTTCTGGAAAATTAAATTTTCTGATGCATTTTTATTAAAACAATTTAATCGACCCCAGCTAGGGGCTCTGCCCCTTGGACCCCGCTGTTAGTGCATTATGTGTCTATCGCCTCCGTCAATCAGAGCAGTAGAGAGAAACCGAAGAAATCAAGCTTATATTGTAATATTTAGATAGAATTAGCAAGGTGGCATTTTGGTAATTAATGAGAAGTCTCATTAATTCCAAGGGGTATATATAGGAGAGTTATGTCATAGTTTAGAAGACTTTTGCTCATTTGGAGACTTAGGGGGATAATCTTAGAGAGAGAAAGACTAGAGAGAGAAAGTTCTCTCGTGTGATTCTCGGCTTTATACACGTCATCATAATCAATTGAATCACGTTATTAGTACGTTCTTGTGTGTTCGGTCACGCACGTTCACAGATTCCGCACGTTGAACGTTCGTTACGCAATCGTACGGTGTCAAAACCGATCCTACAAGTGGTATCAGAGCAGGAGCTCGATTGCGCTGATCAAACACATAGATTCGTACCAGATTACATCGATTTCAGATCTGAATTTCATATATTTCTTCATCTTTTTCATTCTTATCACGATTTTCACTGAAAATAGTCAAATTGAACAGGTTTTTACGATCCGAATCAGCTGATTTTTTGACATGTTGTGCGAAAACACTTGATTTACAACCCTACAAAATTTCAGAATATAATTCCTAGCCGTTTAGGAGATATTTGAAGTTTTAGGTCTGATTTCGTACCAAACAACAAGGTTTCGCTTGAGATATCTGTTGGTTTCGCTTGAAAAAGTACATATAATCAGATTTCGCTTGAAATATCTGTTGGTTTCGCTTGAAAAGTACTTTAAAACTGGGTTTCGCTTGAAAGTAATCAGGGGGTTCGCTTGAGTTGGGTTCCGCTTGAGTTGATATTGCTATTTCACTTAAAGTGCAGTTCACGGGATGTTCTTGATTTGATAAATTCAGATTCTCGGTCCAATTAAATTTCATGCACACTTAATATTGTTGGACTCATAAACTGATAATCCATGTGACTTCATATAAAGGCCCAATCACATTTGATATCACAATAAAGAATCAATTTGATATGTTCAATATAGTTTGACCCAATCAAGTTTGTTTGTTATCAGACTATCACGTGGCAATCGGTTAAAGTGAATTTGATTGTTTGATTCATTGCAGGTTATAGGTGTCAGTTTGCATGTGAATCACTCATCATTGTTGTCGGCCATTTGTGAGATCATTTAAATTGGATTAGTCATAAATTGTCGGTGTGCATGTGATAGTATATTTGTTGTTTTCCATCGAAAATATCAATCTTGTCTGACCACTAAAATCATCGGCCCAAGGTCTAACTTGTTTAGTTCGCTTGTAAAGTGCATTTCAACACTAATCGTTTGAACAACTCGCTTGAAAGTGTGTTCGCTTGAAAGTGAGTTAGTTTGAGTTGTGAGTTCAATTGAACAACACTGTTCGTTTGAACTTGCATTATCCAAGTTAGCTTGAACTTACATTATCAGTTTCGCTTGAAAGTTGCTGATTCTACTTGAAGCTATTTCGCTTCAAGTGATCTCGTTTGAATTTATTGATTTTAAAAAAAAAATTTCAAGAACTTTCTAAGTGTTTGTTGATTTTTCAGGAACGTACAAGATGGCAAAATCTGAACCTATTCCTTGGAAAGATGACAGAAATGAAGAACAGAAGTATAAGCACAGAAAGCAGTTAGCTATAAACAAAATGATCAGAATATCTGGTATTTTTGATGAGGCAAAAAGAGCAAATAGATGGGATCCAGACAGGGAGTGTTATCTTGACCCCTATGGAAACATTGCTGTTGATCATAAAATTCTTGACTTGGAAACCATAATCAAAGAGTATAAAGAGGAAGATGATTATTGGCAAAGAAAATGGTGGGGAGATGAAGAAGAGAAAAAGAAAAGAAAGAGTTAATAAATGAAATAGAAAGAAACTCAGAAAATATAAGTGTGGTTGAGTTTCTTGAATTAATCAAAAGGATTAGAAAAGGAACACAGAAGACAGAGAAAGAAGGAATGACAAAGAATGAAGAATCAAAGAAGGATGAAACTTCAAAATGTGAAGTTGTATGCTCAAAATGTGAAAAATCCGAAGCAGAAAATGTCAATCTCTCGAAAGATGTGGAAAATTTGACATTGGAAAACAAAGCTTTGAAAGACGAAAAGAAAGCTGATAGTGAACAGATTCTGGAGTTGCGCTTGAATTGTGAAACACTGAGATCTGAAAATGACAAACTTTTGAAGAATGTTGAGAGTTTGTCATTAGAAAACAAAAATTTTAAAGAAAAAGAAAATGTTTTTGAAAATGAAAAATTAAAGATTGAAAAAGATTTTCAAAGTCAAATGAAGGTTTTAGAAGATGAAAAATCTGTTATTTTTAAAAATAATCTTGAGAAACAGATTGAAATAAATTCTCATCTTCAGAAAATCATTCGACTTGAAAATGAAGCTGAAATTGCTCGAAACAAAATTGATGAGCTTGAGAGTAAATTGAATGGTTTTGTGAATTCTACATCACATGTTTGTCCAAAACCGATCAATTCAGTTCCAATAAGTGACAATGTCACAAATTTTGACAAAGTCAAAATTGAAGATTGCGATGACAAAGCTGATGATGAAATAGAAATAGAAAAAGAAAAGAAAAGAAAAATATTTTTAGAATTACAAGAAAAATTTCAAAATACTGTTTTGCAGTCTACTGAAATAGGTGAATGCTCTAAGCAAAAACCTGTTAAGAAGATTGTAGAACAGAAACAAAAAGTTAAAAATTTGAAAAATTTTCAAAATGAAAATAAAAGCTCATCAGTTTAGTCATCCAATCATTATGAAAAATTACAAAAATTTAAAAATCAAAACTCAAAAATAGTTGGTAATCAGTGGTGCAGGTTTGACCACAGTTCTCAAAAGCCAAATCCAGCTTATAGGAGAAGATGGGATGAAGATTCTTCAAGGACAAATCATTACAATGATAGAAAACAAAGAAATGGTGATTACCACTAGGCAAATCAATGCTTTGATCTAAGTGTGTGGTATGAAGACAGTATGTGGTATGAAAGTAGTGAGAGGTATGATAACAGAGTGTGTTACACTTGTGGATTTCAAGGACACATTGCTGTTAACTGCCAAAGTCAGAGATTCGAAACAAAAAGGTGCTATGAATGCCACATTAGAGGACACATTGCCAGAGATTGCCCAATGAGATCAAAAGGAAGATCGAGGGCTGAATCTCAGAAAATGGGAAAGAAATCAGTCAATGTCAAGCCCAAAGAACAGAAAGTTCAAGAACCAAAAGTTCAAGAACAGAAAGTTCACGAACCGAAAGTGAAGCTTTCACAGGGGCAGAAAGACAGACTGAGGAAGAAAAGAAAGAAGGCAAGAGAATACTTAGAGAAAATTTTGTCCTCGGATACAACAAGAAAATCAGATAAAAGCTCTGATAAATCGTCTTGCTCTCCAAAGAATGACAAATCAAGCAAAACGAATTCATCAGATACAAATATGAGGACATAATGGAGTGTTAAGAAAGAAAAAGTTCTTGGCAATGAATTTGTTTCTTCGGAAACAAAGGAGCCACGTGTCGGCGATGAATCTGGCTCAACAAAGTCAGACAAGCCACGATCAGGCAATGATTCTGGTTCGTCAAAACCAGAAGAGGCATTTGTTGAGGTAAAAACTGTCAAACCTAAGGCTGGTCAGGCTTGGGTGAATTTGTTCAAGTAAAATCCTGACTTGCCGGAGTTCCCAGGTTGGTAAGTGTGGAACATGAATCGGCATATTTCTTGAGAAATTCACAGGTTGGTAACTGTGATATTTCGAATCACAAAAGACTAATCAAGGACATTAAGTTGTACTTGATTTATCTTTCCGATGAGTGGATAAAGGTGAACAATGTGATGAAAGAACCCTGAGTTTGTAAAAAGACAAACAAAACTAATTTTCCGGAAAAACCATTTGATTAAAACAAACTTAAGTGTTTTGAAATCATAATGGGAAAATAGTTTGTTGTGAGGGGGAGTTCTGATTGTTTATGCCAAGTGGATGGCGAATTGAAGCGATTTGATATCGGTTGTCAATTTTTTTAAAACAAACTGTACAGGTAGAGTATCAATATTTGTTTTCAAATTTTTCCAGAAAATCAAAATTGAAACATATTTTGATTTTAGGGGGAGAAAAATTTAAAAAAAAAATTGAAAATTTGAAAATGCCAAAAATATTGAAAAAGCAAAAATGAGTTTTGTTGTGAATAAGAGGAAATGATAGTAAATCAGTTGGACTATCACAGCATGCTAAAGATATGAAATGTCAAATGTGATAAACAATCTCACTAATGATGTGACGATAGGCTCAGCTAGACTAGTAGATTTGCGATAACGATACAAACTTAAATAAAAAAGCCTAGTTCTAGTGGGAAACATGGTTGAAAGCATAGTACTTAGTTTTGTCCTTCGTGATTGTGTACCTACTCAGTAATCGCTGAATGTCGAAAGACATAAAACCGGTTAAGTCTGTGAACTTTCACAACTTGCTGAAAAGTCGCTGTGATTGTGCATTTTATTTTGCAAAGATTTAAACTTGTTTTATTTCTTTATTTTGTTTAAGCATTGGACATCCTCTGCGTATACGTGAGTATCGACCTGGATGTTATTGCCTAAACATTCTGCTTTATTTTCTTTGGTGTTTTGTTTAAGCTTTGGATCACCTCTGCGTATACGGGAGTATCGACCTGGTGGTTAAAGCATAAACAACTTCAACTTGTTTTATTTTCTTATTTTGTTTAAACATTGGACTTTCTCTGCGTATCGAAAGATCGACCTGATTGTTAATGTTTAAACATTCTGCTTTGTTTTCGCACATATCACAGTTGATGAAAGTTTAAAGGCATTACTTGAGTTAGTGTATTGCATGATGAGGGGATATGCTGAGATCGTGGGGTCCATAAGAATTTAGTGCAAAATTAATATACCTTAACGTATCGGTAAGCATTTCGAAAGTTTTTAGATTAAGCTTAAGAGGACAAACATATCGTCAATCAACGTGAATCGTTTAGAACTTAAAATGATTTAACGGTGCTAGTGATTGGTCTCATAAACTGATATGATTCTCTTACACAAACTCACAAAAAATATTGTTTGTATATACTTCTTTACTGCATTTCTTTAAACTCAAAATCCAAAAAGATTTTAGTGTGTTTTAGCATAAAGTTTTGAAAAATACAAAAAGATTTTCGACAACTGATGTTGGAGAGTTGATTTTCAAAAGTGCTAAACATGATGAACTACATTGGGTTGGGAGAATATGTTGAAAAATTTGAATGTTATATAAAAATGTTTTGAAAGATCGTGTGCTTAGTTAATCAAGGTCATTCACTTGAACTTGATGTAACAATATAGATTGTTGAATGAATGGTTTCTACCAGTAAGTTTCTTAAATCTGAGTGTTATAAATTTGTGAAACTTATGTTGAGGTAGAGGATGTGCAGGTTAACCAGGTTTCAAATCCTGAGCAAATGCAGAATAGAGCCAGGAATTGATCCTGAACTTGTGAACCTGTGAAAGCCAGACTACGATCCCGGCAGCTGAGTCTAAGGGGGAGTCTGAAGACGAGCTCCACGCAAGAGAAAGCATGGATTCAAAGAGCCAGATAACTATCTTGGAGGAGCTTGTATTCGGAAAGGCAGGCGTCGATCCTAAAAGCACGGAAGCTTGACGAAAGGGGGAGCCTGAAAGAAAAAGAGTCTAAGAAGAAGGGAGCAACGGAAGCTCGAAAACAGATCCACGGGGATTCTGTTCGTGAAAGAGAAAAGACAAGACGCTATGAGATTGACTACAGCAATATCCAAGGGGGAGTCTGTTAGTGCATTATGTGTCTATCGCCTCGCTCAATCAGAGCAGTAGAGAGAAACCGAAGAAATCAAGCTTATATTGTAATATTTAGATAGAATTAGCAAGGTGGCATTTTGGTAATTAATGAGAAGTCTCATTAATTCCAAGGGGTATATATAGGAGAGTTATGTCATAGTTTAGAAGACTTTTGCTCATTTGGAGACTTAGGGAGATAATCTTAGAGAGAGAAAGTCTAGAGAGAGAAAGTTCTCTCGTGTGATTCTCGGCTTTGTACACGTCATCATAATCAATTGAATCACGTTATTAGTACCTTCTTGTGTGTTCGGTCACGCACGTTCACGGATTCCGCACGTTGAACGTTCGTTACGCAATCGTACGGTGTCAAAACCGATCCTACACCCGCCAGGGGCTGCCGTCCCTTGCACCTTGCTACCAGGGGCGCTGCCCCCGGACCCCCGTCAAGATCGTAAAACGCAATTAATAAATCAAAAACCGAAATCGTAAAAATGAAATTAAAGAATTTCTTACATGGATTGAAGCCGATTTCTTCAACGATTGACGAAATTTGAATAATAGAAACACTTATCAGCGATCGAATCGAACGGATCGAGTGATTATCTTCAAAATCACGGGAAAAATGAGATTTTGTATGAAGTTAAACTGGGTTTTTTCAAAAAAGATGAAGAACACGTTGATCGGGTGTTTGAATAATTGATTGGTGATGAAAATCGCACTATAATGTAGTGATTACTAGGATAGAAAGTGAAGAAATGGTTGAAGATGGTGGGTTTTGAAAATGGTGGCTTTTGAAGTTACTGGGGAGAAGAAGGAAGAAGAAAGAATATGATTGACTAAAATACCCTTGCTCTTTATTTTAAATTTTGCCACATATCATAATCCTATTACTTCCTATCTTTCCTAGCCAAAATAAACTTCCTATTTGATCCTCACCCTAGTATTCAATTCAAATAATTGTGAATATGAATTTGAATAATGGTTAATAGTTTTACACTTATTGGATTTTAATATTCTTAAGTTTCATCAGTTGACCAATAATAATCTTAACTTTAAAAATTCCATCTGATAATCCCAACTTGTAAGATTTTGGCCTCATCGATCTTTTTGTAACTGGGTTAATTAAGTGTGACGTAGCAGATGACGTAGATGCTTATGTGTTTAAAAGCTAACATATGGATGCTTTTGTGGCCTGTGACGTGTATCATGTATGTTTTTCATAACTGATTAAAGCACACTAACACTTCACAATTTCATAACACTAAACCCTAACACTCAATCAATCCTCTCTCAAGAAAATCAACGATTCATTCTTCAACAAAAAAGCTTGATCATTGAGGCTAGGGTCTTCACTCTATTCGTTTGTTGTTTCTGATTCAGATGGCAGAAATCATAAACGTCGAGATATGGTATGGTGGTACGTTCGAAGTGGCTGCTCCACGACTTAGGTATGTAAAGGGTGATCATGAACTAATAAACTTAGACATTGATAAGCTTTCTTACTTTGAGTTAGTTGATTATGTCATGGAAACTGGTTCTTACGCATCAAAAGATTTATGTATTTATTGCATTTTACCTAGTAATGGTGGGTTGAGGCGTTTGGTAAGTGATAGGCTTGTTATTGAGATGGGGAAGATGGTTGCTATGAATTCTGGGAACAATAGTTAATAAAATTATGAGTGATTGTAACAATAAATAAACCAATGTAATGTACTAATATTAATAACTCAAACCGAGCACCTAATCAAGTGAGACATATTCGATGTCGTGACACTGTAATATATCAACATAATCCATCTGCAAGCATTCTAAGCTCTCGCCAATACTCTTAGTTACCCTTACGACACTAAAATCAAAACCCTATTTATACCTCCCACATTTCTTTGACACAATGTAGTCATTTCTCGGCACCCCAACAACCTTTAGAGCTTTTCCGAGTACCTTCTCGGACAAAGTTCCACCATAATACCTAAAACTCAGAACACACATCCAATTTGAATGACCAATTCTAACAAAAACCCCAAAGGTCTGAAAATGCAACATTTTTTAAAAAGTCAGTGAGGAGACCTTGGGCGCAAGCCCTCTCGCCTATGACTAGTTGAGGCACATGCTGCATAAAAAGGTACTTCATGCGTGTAGTAGGTTGATTTAAAGGCATTCCATATTAAAAGGTTGTTACATCAAGGATTTCTAGAGCAGTCTTTTTAGAGAGAGAGAGAGAGAGACATGAATAACAACGACGACTTTGCAGTCATCCGCAACCCGGGTAGCATTATGGGGGTTGGGAGAAGGTTTATTTTCATGCAAAACTTTGGTTGTCAGTGGTTCAGTCGAACCATCAATGCGCGGGAACAAATCCTGATAGAATAAGATGGTGATCATCTGATTGCATCAGTATAGATAATTTGATGAGGTTAACTTGATGGTTATCATGTGCAACCGGGAGTTCATGCGGGTAGGGTTGTTCTTTTTTATCTGAAACCCAAAACCAACCTGAATTTGAAGTCACCCGAACCCGAACAACCCAAACACGATCAACCCGAACCTAAAATGTGTCGGTTATCGGGTCACTTTTCCTAACCAAAAACCCGAATAACCCGAAATTCGAACATTAATTGTCCTTTTAACAACATGATATATTTATTCTTTTCTTCATTTTACATCTAAACCCAAAAACTGAACAACCCAAACCCGAATATTTTACATGAACCTGAACCCGAACCTGAACCCGCAAATCGTATTATACATACGAACCCGAACACGACCCATTCAACACGAATTTTTTAATTTTTTCTGATTTTAATATATTAAAAGTAAAATTTACTTAAAAATCACAAATGCATATATCACAATTATATTTAAGTTATAAAATCTTATGTTAATACATCTTTTTAAGTTATAATTATGGCATAAAATAAATACCCCATTTAATTTCTAACATAAAATATATTGTAAAAAATATAATATAATATAAATGTGTTAAACGGGTTAACCCGCCAACCTGACCGGGTTGACCTGAACCCAACCCGTTAACCTAAATGGGTTCACGGGTTTAACCCAAAATTGATCCGAACCCATTTAGACTAAACCTAAACCCGCGAATTTCGTGTTAGGTTCGTGTCGTGTTTTTGGTTCGTGTCAGAAATTCACACCCCTAGAGGGCACCGTCGGTGGTTGATGTGCTAAAAGTAGTTCAGTTAAAATTAACTAAAGAGTGAATTGCAAGTTTTGTCCTTTATCTTTATACTCAATTACAAGTTGTGTCATTTGTCTTTAAATTTGACAAGTATTGTACTTAATGTTTTAAAATCTTGCACGGTATGTCCTTTAGCCCTAACCCAGTTAGTTTTTTCTGTTAAATCATATCATGTGTAGGCACCTAAAGGTATAATTGTCTTTTTATCCTATTATTTAAAACAATATCTTAAAAGAACAAAAAAAAAACATTAAATATTACTTCATCACTTTCTCTCTCTAAAAAACCATCTTTCTTTATTTCTGCTTCATCTCTTTCTCTACAACTTCCTTCCACCTACACCACAACAACCTCCTTCCACCACTGCCACCCCACCACCACAACCTCCAACCATTGTTGTCGCCACAAATCCCTGATGCTACCACCGTGGACTTGAAGAACCGGACTTGAAGAACCAAATCCAACAACCAAATCCACAGTGGCGACGACCAGACTTGAAGAAATCTCTGATTCAAACGATAATCTTACGACGGCTGGACTTAAAGAACCCTATTCCAACAATGAAATCAACGGCAATAACATTTCCACTTCGATTCCCACAGCGATCCGATTTTCAGATCGGCGGCCGAACTTGAAGAACCCTATTTGTTACGTTACTTTCATGCTGTAGTTGATTATTTTGTTCGGAATTTGGTGATTGTGGATATTATTGATTGATTACAGATCATTGGTTAGTTGAGCACGATAGCGAACTTTTACGATATTGGCGACAACCACACCTTCGCTCACTGTGACGACACCACTCCTTCTAAACTATCGATAAACCCCATTGCTCACTGTGTGTGTTCGAATCTGTGTGTGTTTTTGGGCTAGGAGTTGATGTTGTTTTGTGTGAAAAGCCCACTGTTAATTGTTTAATTTAGTGGGTCTCAAATTAACAACTTTGATTCTGAAAATTGGTTGGGTTTAATATGAGAAGATAAAGTGTTGGACAAGGTGAGAGAGTTGAGAGAGAGGGATGTTTAATATTTTGTTTTAAAGTATTTTTTAATTTTAATAAATGTTTAGGCATTTAGTTATTTGCATAATTAGTCCTTGAAAGGGTGAAATGACAAAATTACCCTCATGCTTGCGCATGATCAGAATTAACAGAAATGGCGGTGCTAGGGGACTGTGGTAGTCGTTGTGTGGTTCGAGTCTGATTGTTGTAACTCAGATCTAGTACTTGAAGATAAACGGAATTGTTAACTAAACTCGCCGGAATATTCCCTTGAAGAGAGTTGTTTCTCATTGTTAGTTTGATTAAGTTGACTGGGAATGTCACCGTCGCCGTCACCGGAAGGTTGCCGGAGATGAGGTTGTTTCTGACGTCGAGGAAGTTAAGGTTACTGAGTTGACTCAGGATAGGGAACTCGCCAGTGAGTTTGTTTGTGAAGAGGATATTAATTTGTTGTTCTTGAAGAGGATGTTAATTTTGTTGATTGTATGTTGGAATTTTGCAGATCTAGAATTCGTATTAATTTGTTGAAGATCTTGAAATTTAATTTGTGAAGAAAAGATGTTCTTGAATTTGGGTTTTGTTTTTTTATTTGTTCTTGTTCATGAAGATCTGACACTCGAATGTGGGTTTTGATTAGGGGATGATGATGATGGTTTAAGGTGGTCATGTTCTTGAAGATCTGGGTTTGAAGATGATGTGTTCTTGAAGATCTGGATTAGAAGATGATGATATGCAGATGATAGAAATCAGATTTAAAGATGAGGAGAAATTACAAAAATACCTATCATGTGACGTGCATGTGACAAATAATTAACCAGGGTAAGGGATGGAGTTAGACTCAGGGGCCAAAATAGTTAGTTATAGAAACCATGGGGACACAGATGTTAAAAAATTATATTTTGAGGAAAGGCCGTGGGGTATGGGGCTTGGGTTGGGGCGTGGGTTGGGGGAAAACGCCCAAGGCACCACCCCGGGTGGGTTTGGGTTGGGGCGTGGCCCCTTGGGGCTTGGGTTTCAAGCCGGGCGTGGGGCGGGGGAGCAAGGTGACATGGCGGTTTGTGAATGGCCAAAAGAAAATAGCCGTTGGCCAACGGCTATATAAAAAAAAATTAATTTTTTCTTCCATTTTTTCACTATAAAACTCACATTTTTCTTTCATTTTTTACCACATTCAACCCAATCTTCTATACATCTTCAAATTCTCCTTCTACAATACGAAAAATGCATCCTTATAACCGTGCTTATGACCCGACCAACCCGTTTGCATTCCAAGAAACTAATCCTAGCCCACCACCCAATCGTCCAATTCCTCGTCCATTTTTCATCCACTCTTCTATGCCCCATGAAGCGAGTTATGCATCGCTTCTTGGGAATCGTGTATTTACACAATCGCCCATCAACCTTTCACCAACCTTCATCGACCTTTCACAAAACGAAACCGTTCCCGAAACTCAACCACCCAATGATGGTCCTTCCGCATCGATTGATCAAAGACGGGATGATTTGAAAATTCTATCCCAGCCGATTGATCACCTACAGGGTGACGAGTTAGAAATAGTCTTGGCGTTGAGAGAAGAGATAAAAAACAAATATAAAAGTTAGGAATTTTTTTTTGTAATTTTCTTTATTTAAAAATATTAAAAAAATTAAATTTGTGTTTTAAATCATATTGGGTCTGCCCAGCGGGTCAGCCCAGCCGGTCAGCCCACAAGCCCACCAAACCCACGCCCCAAACCCCCGCCCCGGTCATACCGTGTTCAATGTGGGTTTACCCATGTCTGCCATCCCATTCCACGTGTCACCTAATGCCCAACCCACGCCCCAACCCAAGCCCCACCATACCCCATGGTCTAATATAGTAAAAGTGATATAACCATATGTAGCAAAATCGTAATTTACTCTGATTTTAAACTAAACTAGTTAATTGGCCTAAACAAAAGGATGAAAGAGAACTTAACCTCTTTCTAATTATGTCAATATACGCATGCAAAAAATATCATATTTTGTTGAATCTAAATTGATCATAAAATTTGGTAACATACAAAGACCAACAAGGGCGGACCCAAGTTATGGGGTGGGTGGGCGGCCGCACCCCTTGAAAAAAAAAATTTAGTGGTATTTTTCGCGAAAAATCCAGACCGCACCCCTTGGAAATTTTCGTCCGCACCCCTTGAAAAATTCCGACCGCACCCCTTAGAAAAAATGTTAGGAATTTATGTAAAAAAATTGTGAACACGGATTGAAACCCGATCAAATTATGTAAACAAATTAGCCTACTAACGCCTTTAATAAAACTTAAATTAAATCCATCAATCCCAATAACTTACTACCCATTCAAACCCAACCCAACTACTAGTTTTGTTAAACAAACCAGTCCACATAATAAAAAAAAAACCCAAATCGCTGCCACTTGCCAGCGACTCCCGCCCTCCCTCTGCCTCACTTCAGCGCCCAGCGACAGCATAATTCCGGCCGGCGACTGCAAAATTCCGGCTGCAAACTGGTTAATTCAGGAGGAAAGGGGTTGAACCCCTTTTTTTCGCCGGATTATTCTAATTAAAGACTAAGGTATGTTATAGATAAGTTTTTTTGTTCTTTTATTGAATGATTAAGAGAAATAAAAGTAGGGATGGTTTGAACTTTGATGTTTTTTTGTTTGTTAATGTGATAGGAAGTTAGGAACTAGGGTTTGATTGTTTGAGAATTGAAATGGACCCGACCCGATCTGATTCGACCCGCTATGAAACTTTGTTTGTTTGTTTTTACTTATTTTACATGACCCGACCCAATCCGACCCGCTATGAACCGATTTTTTTATATAGCTAGGGGTCTAAAATCTTTAAAAAAATTCCGCACCCCCAGGAAAAAAATCCTGGGTCCGCCACTGCCAACAACCAAATCATAACTTCATATATTATTATTAATACCACTTAATAAAAGCCATTACTTACAACTATACCAACATTTACAACGATTTTTATTCGGAGTGGAGTGATCACAGGTTGCTTTTCTAAAAAAAAGCATATATCTTTGGCGACATACTTCCCAGCAATCATTTGAGACGCTTTCACCATCGCAAATCTTTGGAGAAAACGGTAACACCTCAGTGCAGAGCATACCCTTTGCCGATACCATCATTTCAACTGTATTATCAATCAAATGTTTATATAATATAAGAAACTAATTATAACGATGAAATATAAAGTGCATTTACAATGAAATACCCCTGACATTCTCGAAACATGTCAATTCAGTCCAAAAATCTAGAATAAAATATCATTTTCGTCCCTGAGCTAACTGAGTTTTTTTAACTGAGGTTAGTTTTTTGGACTGAAATGACACGTTTCACGTTTCGAGAATGTTAGAGAGAGAAATACTACAAATTTGAAATTTGGCCTGAAATAGCAAAAGTGAATAAACCACAGGGATGTAAATGACACTTAACTCTATTTTAAAAGACAAAACTTATATCCATTTAACATAAAGTGTATTTACCTGTGATTATAAGGAGTATGAGAAACACCACATTCTTGTACACATGCATACTGGTGAATCGTGCCATTTTCATTTTGTGGAAAATTGTTTGTGTAGGATTTTTAAGAAAGAAAAAAACTATTTTATGGTTTTGAATAAAAATGTCGGGTATAAATAGTGAAATCATTATAAAATTGAGGTGGACGTAAAATCCGTTAATGGTATTGAAAATAAATGTCATTAGTAGTTAGGATCTTCTAAATATAATTTACTTATTTAATCTTGTCATAATCATTAGAATTAATTGTCGTTCTAACATGCCAGTGATACAGGTTTTTGCCTTTTGGAGAAGATCATGGTTCAATTTCTAACATAAAGTATATTACGATTAATTTGGTGTAATGCTATATCATAATTCAAGTATTTTATATACTTAGGGGCTATTTGATAGCCTATGAATGGTCATTAAGAGGCTACCTTTTAATGAAACCATTAACAATTTTACCAATGAGAAGGTAGAAGAATGTGACATGTGATGATTTACCATTCAGAGGTTACCTCTTAACCATTCAGACTTGAGGTTACCTCTTATTCATTCAGAGGTTTTAAACCATTAAGAGGTAGCATCTGAATAGTCGAGGCTACCAAACAGCCCCTTAAAAATGTAAGTTTTCAAAATCTTTAGATAATGCTATATCATAGTTCAAGTATTTTATATACTTAAAAATGTATGTTTTCAAAATTATATTGAAGTGTTGTTTCCAAATTCAAAAATAATAATATCTTAAGAAGCCAAAATAAAAAATAGCAAAATGAAATCTGAAATTGAAAATGGTTGTTTCGTTCGTCAAGAAGATTTGCAGAAATATATTTGCTTATATTAATTAGTACTCAATTCAAATTATTGTGAATCTGATTATTGATTAATGGTTATTCCTTATGTGAAGAAAATTTGCATCAATATCCTTTATATCTTGCTATACTATCCAAAATCAATATTTAATATTTAATTATGATATATTTTGATACGGCAATAATATTTTTATTAACTTTTTACTATGAGCCATGAGGTCACCAACCGTTTGTAGAGTCTGAAGATGATGAGATGTAGATAAACCTTACTTCCATCTATGAGATAGAGAGACACGTTCCGAAGAGTCCACCGACTCCAAACAAACAGCTGAGATGTTGGTTCAGTTCTGTTTGAATATAATGGAAAACATGAAAACATACCTTTGATTGCATCAGCACAGGTTAGCAGAGAATCCAGCAATGGAGACGCAGCCATTAAGGTTGACATGATTGTCATCTTGGTCTGGTTCCTCCTTAGGGTGCTGACTGATGATGGTGGCTAAGTAAAACCGATAAGGGAATCGGTATAGGAGAGGGAGGACGAAATTGATGTTAGGCTTATGGGGTGTGTCTAGTTGTGTAACTGAGTAACCCCTTAACCTCCACATTATTCTCCTTATATAAGCACCCAAAAGGAAACCTAAATTAGTTAATAAGGGTAATATGGTCCATCAACAATTACCAACTAATTAAATAATAGGTTCTAATATATTTTGATCTCTATTATGTAAATGATTATATGGCTACTAGATTAAATATTAAATCATAATATATTTAATCTTACATGAGAAACACACAAAACTAAAAATACATAAAAAGCTACCACTAATAAAAGAGGGGATGAAAGAGAAACATACGAAAAACATATACATGTATAATATGATGCACAACATATAGGCAGCACAGTCACAAACGCATGCAAAAAACCCTTAAAGTGCATGGACATTTAAGTTCCTAAATCACACCTAAGGCTCATTTTTACATTCCCTTTAAAGTCCTTAACCTTAATCCTACGCCTCCATGCTCTCCTATCTTAAACTATGTTCTTAGAGAGGTGTAACTCTAGCAAATCATGTCTAATCCACTCATCCCAAATCAATTTAGGTATACATGTACTCCTCCTCCCTTTCACAATGAGGTTTTCCACTACTCTAACTAGCGTTGTCTTTTGTCTCCTCCTCACATGCCAAAACCATCTTACGTGTTTGTGTCTTCTTGATGGCCCAATACTCCGTCCCATATGACATAGCAGGGCTAACTGCAACTCGAAAAAACTTCCCCTTCAATTTTGTTGGGAACATCTTGTTGCACAACACCCTAGTGGCAGCTTTCCACCTACACCAGTCGGCCTAGATACGATGGGTTACATATCTATCTATCTCCCTATCTCTTTGTAAAAAGATCCTAAATACCTAAAACTAGTTTCCTGCGGAACCACATACCCTCAATGGTGATTTGAGATTCGTCATTGTCGTTTGCACCGCTGAAATCATAGAAAAGGTACTCAGTCTTAAAGTGACTAATTCTTAAACCCTTGTCCTCTAAAGCTGCCCACCACTCCTCTACACTCGCATTTAGGGTTTATTTATTCTCTGCCACTAACACAATATCATCGGCAAAGAGCATGCACCACGGTAGTGACTTCTGAATCGACCTAGTTAACTCATCGAAAATGAAAACAAAAAGAAAAGGACTCAATGCAGAGCCTTGATGGAGTCCTACCTCCATAGGGAAAGGAACAGTGTCCTCTACAGGTTCCCGAACACTAGTTTCAGTCTTATCATACATATCACTAAAAATATCAATGCATTTCCTGCGAATACCCCTGTCACACCTCAACTAATGGCGGAAACATCAAGGCAGGACGAACACGATTACTAAAAACGACAAAACATGCTATTTGTGAGAATAAATTAAGATTTTAAATTTCGTTTCATTTCATAACTTCCAAAGATACATTGTCTCAAAAGAAATTACAACAACTTGGGATCAACATGACTAAACACGAAAGAAAATACATAAACAAAATTCGGGTGTGTTTCTAATTTCCACCCTAAGTTTATTTCTCATGCATCGTCATAAATTTCCTGCAACATGTATATAAAGCATCTGTCAACACAAAAGGCTCGGTGAGCATACAAGTTTTGTCTACATAGCATAAGTATGAAAATGTCTTGAATTCACAAGTTAATTGTATACTAGGTTATATGAACATACTAGCATGCATCAACTATAAATCAAACCAAAATGTCCACTAGCGTAATCTTATCTCCGAAGTGAATAAGACCATATTGATTGAATACTTAACCATGACCAGAAAATGGACGGTGTTCTACTCCTATAGCGCTATATATGTTAAGGAAGACAACGTTAATGATAGATAGCATGCATGATAGGATTCTAGTATGTATAAACAAGTAGCATGTTAAGGATTGAGTGTTTGCATAATATTGATTGTATGTGTGACTATGAATTTAGTAATGATACTTGTTACAACCCAAAGTGATTTAAAGCATAAAATGGGTCAAGTATACTCACGGTTTGCGAAGCTATTCCACAAAAATCGAGTAAGCAGTTTCGTAGGATGGAATCACCAAAGTTACCCTAAAAGGATAAACAAAGGTGTATGAGTTTATGGAGTTTAAAGACGGAATGTATTCAAGAATTTATAAGTATGAAAATACATAAAAAAATATATCTTGCTTAGATACTTATTCAGACACTATTTTAGTTAGTGTTTTTCATAGGCACTAAGTCACCCATTAGAAGTCTAAAATAAGGAGTCTAAAACTATGATAATTTCCCACCTTAACATATAACATTCAATCATGGTTCCGGTTGATGTTATAGTTCGGTTTTGGTAGTATTATATATGTATATTACTAGATATATTATAGTCATGTACTTGTCATGTATTAGAGGTAGGGTAATCCACTGATATGCTTAAATTATACATATTTTTATATAATATTTCCTATACTTTTGAGTAGCTTTAGTATTATTTTTTATTGAACTCTACCCGTTCTTGATTTATAATTGAAGTTTAAAGATTCAAAGAGAAAATGAGCTAAAACGGTGTATCTTTCTATACTAATAAATGAAAATCTTGTTTTGACACTGTCAACCTCTTATGCCTCCTTATCTTATTTTTCAATTTCTTTTTCCAATTAAATAATAATAATATTAAACAATGGTTTATGTTCGGCCCTAAAGTGTGAGACTGACGCATCAAATTAACACAACGGGCTATGGTTACGAGCTGGGCCTTACCGGGTTAGTTAGTATTAGGTTTTGGACCTTTATAGGTCACTTGGGCCAAGCTTTAGGCCATGTGGGCCAAGCAGGCCCAAGGGGAGCCCATGTAGGGAATTGGGCTTGAGTTAGTATATAAACAAGTTTTCAACTTGTTTTAGGGTTTGAACCTCCTAGTTACACAATTCTAGAGAATCAGAGAAGGGGAGGCGATTTGTAGTGGTGTACTCATACCAGACGTTTTTGCTTGTTCAAGTAATCGAAACGTGTGAGAGTTAAAAGTGATTTTGGTGTTCTTGTTATTTCTCGTTTTCGGTTTATCTTGAATCATATTGTAATTGGATTCCGCACTCTCACAAGATTAGGTTTGATATCATTGAAAGATCCGTTTTACGGGACTTACAAGTGGTATCAGAGCCATTAGAACCTGTTTCTAGGCTCGGTTTGATATCAAAGATTCAAAATTTTGAAAAACATTGCTCTTGATTTTCAATGCCGCGAACCTCGATCAGAGAGTAAAAAAGGCGTGAGGTTCACAATGGTGTAAAACTAAAATGGGTTATACCAGGCTAGGATTCGAGTTACAGGAACAAGGGCCAAACAAACCACCCAAGAATGGAATCGTCGAGCGAAAACACTTGACAACCTCCTGGAAGCAGCTTTTCTTGCCACCAGACCTTTCTCCATTAGTTAGGAATCTGATGCCGTCACTAAACACATTCCTTAAATTGTAGCCATTTTTTGTGTGTTTATTTTTTGGTGTCTAATCCGCATATATATCACCATTGCTCTTGATTTTCTTGACTGTATATCTCTTAAATGTCAACATATACACGTGTGATTTAGTTTACGAAGATTTTTCAATGCCGAGAACCTCGACCAGAGAGTAAAAAAGGCGTAAGGTTCACAATGGGGTAAAACTAAAATGGGATATACCGGGCTAGAATTCGAGTTAGTGGAACAAGGGCTAAACCAACCACCCAAGAATGGAATAGTCGAGCGAAAACACTTGACAACCACCTGGAAGCAGCTTTTCTTGCTACCAGACCTTTCTCCATCAATTAGAAATCTGATGCCGTCACTAAACACAATCCTTAATTTGTAGCCATTTTTTGTATTTTTATTTTTTGGTGCCTAATCCGCATATATATCACCATTACTCTTTATTTTCTTGACCGTATATCTCTTAAATGTCAACATATACACGTGTGATTTAGTTTACGAAGATTTTTCAATGCCGAGAACCTCGATTAGAGAGTAAAAAAGGCGTGAGGTTCACAATGGTGTAAAACTGTTCTCGGCATTGAAAAATCTTCGTAAACAAAATCACACGTGTATATGCCGAGAACCTCGATCAGAGAGTAAAAAAGGCGTAAGGTTCACAATGGTGTAAAATAAAAATGGGATATACCAGGCTAGGATTCGAGTTACAGGAACAAGGGCCAAACCAACCACCCAAGAATGGAATCGTCGAGCAAAAACACTTGACAACCTCCTAGAAGCAGCTTTTCTATCCACCAGATCATTCTCCATCAATTAGGAATCTGATGCCGTCACTAAACACATTCCTTAAATTGTAGCCATTTGTTGAGTGTTTTTTTTGGTGTCTAATCCGCATATATATCACCATTGCCCTTGATTTTCTTGACTGTATATCTCTTAAATGTCTACATATACACGTGTGATTTAGTTTATGAAGATTTTTCAATGCCGAGAACCTCGATCAGAGAGTAAAAAAGGTGTAAGGTTCACAATTGTGTAAAATTAAAATGGGATTTACTAGGTTAGGATTCGAGTTACAGGAACAAGGGCCAAACCAACCACCAAAGAATGGAATCGTCAAGCAAAAACACTTGACAACCTCCTAGAGGCAACTTTTCTTGCCACCAGACCTTTCTCCATTAATTTGGAACCTGATCCCGTCACTAAACACATTCCTTAAATTGTAGCCATTTGTTGAGTGTTTTTTTGGTATCTAATCTGCATATATATCACCATTGCCTATGATTTTCTTGACTGTATATCTCTTAAATGTCAACATATACATGTGTGATCTAGTTTACGAAGATTTTTCAATGCCGAGAACATCGATCAGAGAGTAAAAAAGGCGTAAGGTTCACAATGGTGTAAAATTAAAATGGGATATATCGGGCTAGGATTCGAGTTACAGGAACAAGGGCTAAACCAACCACCCAAGAATGGAATCGTCAAGCGAAAACACTTGACAACCTCCTAGAGGAAACTTTTCTTGCCACCAGACTTTCTCCATTAATTTGGAATCTGATCCCGTCACTAAACACATTCCTTAAATTGTAGCCATTTGTTGAGTGTTTTTTTGGTATCTAATCTGCATATATATCACCATTACTCATGATTTTCGTGACTGTATATCTCTTAAATGTCAACATATACATGTGTGATCTAGTTTACGAAGATTTTTCAATACCGAGAACCTCGATCAGAGAGTAAAAAAGGCGTAAGGTTCACAATGGTGGAAAATTAAAATGGGATATGCCGGGCTAGGATTCGAGTTACAGGAAGAAGGGCTAAACCAACCACCCAAGAATGGAATCGTCAAGCGAAAACACTTGACAACCACCTAGAGGCAGCTTTTCTTGCCACCAGACCTTTCTCCATAAATTAGGAATCTGATGCCGTCACTAAACACATTCCTTAAATTGTAGCCATTTGTTGAGTGTTTTTTTTGGTGTCTAATCCGCATATATATCACCATTTCCCTTGATTTTCTTGACTGTATATCTCTTAAATGTCTACATATACACGTGTGATTTAGTTTATGAAGATTTTTCAATGCCGAGAACCTCGATCAGAGAGTAAAAAAGGTGTAAGGTTCACAATTGTGTAAAATTAAAATGGGATTTACTGGGTTAGGATTCGAGTTACAGGAACAAGGGCTAAACCAACCACCAAAGAATGGAATCGTCAAGCAAAAACACTTGACAACCTCCTAGAGGCAACTTTTCTTGCCACCAAACCTTTCTCCATTAATTTGGAATCTGATCCCGTCACTAAACACATTCCTTAAAGTGTAGCCATTTGTTGAGTGTTTTTTTGGTATCTAATCTGCATATATATCACCATTGCCCATGATTTTCTTGACTGTATATCTCTTAAATGTCAACATATACATGTGTGATCTAGTTTACGAAGATTTTTCATTGCCGAGAACCTCGATCAGAGAGTAAAAAAGGCGTAAGGTTCACAATGATGTAAAATTAAAATGGGATATATCGGGCTAGGATTCGAGTTACAGGAACAAGGGCTAAACTAACCACCCAAGAATGGAATCGTCAAGCGAAAACACTTGACAACCTCCTAGAGGCAACTTTTCTTGCCACCAGACTTTCTCCATTAATTTGGAATCTGATCCCGTCACTAAACACATTCCTTAAATTGTAGCCATTTGTAGAGTGTTTTTTTGGTATCTAATCTGCATATATATCACCATTGCCCATGATTTTCTTGACTGTATATCTCTTAAATGTCAACATATACATGTGTGATCTAGTTTACGAAGATTTTTCAATGCCGAGAACCTCGATCAGAGAGTAAAAAAGGCGTAAGGTTCACAATGGTGGAAAATTAAAATGGGATATACCGGGCTAGGATTCGAGTTACAGGAACAAGGGCTAAACCAACCACCCAAGAATGGAATCGTCAAGCGAAAACACTTGACAACCACCTAGAGGCAGCTTTTCTTGCCACCAGACCTTTCTCCATAAATTAGGAATCTGATGCCGTCACTAAACACATTCCTTAAATTGTAGCCATTTGTTGAGTGACTTTTTTTGTGTCTAATCCGCATATATATCACCATTGCCCTTGATTTTCTTGACTGTATATCTCTTAAATGTCAACATATACACGTGTGATTTAGTTTACGAAGATTTTTCAATGCCTAGAACCTCGATCAGAGAGTAAAAAAGGCGTAAGGTTCACAATGATGTAAAATTAAAATGGGATATATCGGGCTAGGATTCGAGTTACAGGAACAAGGGCTAAACTAACCACCCAAGAATGGAATCGTCAAGCGAAAACACTTGACAACCTCCTAGAGGCAGCTTTTCTTGCCACCAGACTTTCTCCATTAATTTGGAATCTGATCCCGTCACTAAACACATTCCTTAAATTGTAGCCATTTGTAGAGTGTTTTTTTGGTATCTAATCTGCATATATATCACCATTGCCCATGATTTTCTTGACTGTATATCTCTTAAATGTCAACATATACATGTGTGATCTAGTTTACGAAGATTTTTCAATGCCGAGAACCTCGATCAGAGAGTAAAAAAGGCGTAAGGTTCACAATGGTGGAAAATTAAAATGGGATATACCGGGCTAGGATTCGAGTTACAGGAACAAGGGCTAAACCAACCACCCAAGAATGGAATCGTCAAGCGAAAACACTTGACAACCACCTAGAGGCAGCTTTTCTTGCCACCAGACCTTTCTCCATAAATTAGGAATCTGATGCCGTCACTAAACACATTCCTTAAATTGTAGCCATTTGTTGAGTGACTTTTTTTGTGTCTAATCCGCATATATATCACCATTGCCCTTGATTTTCTTGACTGTATATCTCTTAAATGTCAACATATACACGTGTGATTTAGTTTACGAAGATTTTTCAATGCCTAGAACCTCGATCAGAGAGTAAAAAAGGCGTAAGGTTCACAACGGTGTAAAATTAAAATGGGATATACCGGGCTAGGATTCGAGTTACAGGAACAAGGGCCAAACCAACCACCCAAGAATGGAATCGTTGAGCAAAAACACTTGACAACCTCCTAGAAGCAGCTTTTCTTGCCACCAAACCTTTCTCCATCAATTAGGAATCTGATGCCGTCTCTAAACACATTCCTTAAATTGTAGCCATTTGTTGAGTGTTTTTTTTGGTGTCTAATACGCATATATATCACCATTACCTTGATTTTATTGACTTTATATCTCTTAAATGTCAACATATACACGAGTGATTTAGTTTAAGAAGATTTTTCAATGCCGAGAACCTCGATCAGAGAGTAAAAAAGGCGTAAGGTTCACAACGGTGTAAATTTAAAATGGGATATACCGGGATATGATTCGAGTTACAGGAACAAGGGCCAAACCAACCACCCAAGAATGGAATCGTCGAGCGAAAACACTTGACAACCTCTTAGAAGCAGCTTTTCTAGCCTCCAGATATTTCTCCATCAATTAGGAATCTGATGTCGTCACTAAACACATTCCTTAAATTGTAGCCATATGTTGAGTGTTTTTTTTGGTGTCTAATCCGCATATATATCACCATTGCCCTTGATTTTCTTGACTGTATATCTCTTAAATGTCTACATATACACGTGTGATTTAGTTTACGAAGATTTTTCAATGTCGAGAACCTCGATCAGAGAGTAAAAAAGGCGTAAGGTTCACAATGGTGTAAAATTAAAATGGGATATACCGGGCTAGGATTTGAGTTACAGGAACAAGGGCCAAACAAACCACCCAAGAATGGAATCGTCGAACGAAAACACTTGACAACCTCCTGGAAGCAGCTTTTCTTGCCACCAGACCTTTCTCCATTAGTTAGGAATCTGATGCCGTCACTAAACACATTCCTTAAATTGTAGCCATTTTTTGTGTGTTTATTTTTTGGTGTCTAATCCGCATATATATCACCATTGCTCTTGTTTTTCTTGACTGTATATCTCTTAAATGTCAACATATACACGTGTGATTTAGTTTACGAAGATTTTTCAATGCCGAGAACCTCGACCAGAGAGTAAAAAAGGCGTAAGGTTCACAATGGGGTAAAACTAAAATGGGATATACCGGGCTAGAATTCGAGTTAGTGGAACAAGGGCTAAACCAACCACCCAAGAATGGAATAGTCGAGCGAAAACACTTGACAACCACCTGGAAGCAGCTTTTCTTGCTACCAGACCTTTCTCCATCAATTAGAAATCTGATGCCGTCACTAAACACAATCCTTAATTTGTAGCCATTTTTTGTATTTTTATTTTTTGGTGCCTAATCCGCATATATATCACCATTACTCTTTATTTTCTTGACCGTATATCTCTTAAATGTCAACATATACACGTGTGATTTAGTTTACGAAGATTTTTCAATGCCGAGAACCTCGATTAGAGAGTATAAAAGGCGTGAGGTTCACAATGGTGTAAAACTGTTCTCGGCATTGAAAAATCTTCGTAAACAAAATCACACGTGTATATGCCGAGAACCTCGATCAGAGAGTAAAAAAGGCGTAAGGTTCACAATGGTGTAAAATTAAAATGGGATATACCAGGCTAGGATTCGAGTTACAGGAACAAGGGCCAAACCAACCACCCAAGAATGGAATCGTCGAGCAAAAACACTTGACAACCTCCTAGAAGCAGCTTTTCTATCCACCAGATCATTCTCCATCAATTAGGAATCTGATGCCGTCACTAAACACATTCCTTAAATTGTAGCCATTTGTTGAGTGTTTTTTTTGGTGTCTAATCCGCATATATATCACCATTGCCCTTGATTTTCTTGACTGTATATCTCTAAAATGTCTACATATACACGTGTGATTTAGTTTATGAAGATTTTTCAATGCCGAGAACCTCGATCAGAGAGTAAAAAAGGTGTAAGGTTCACAATTGTGTAAAATTAAAATGGGATTTACTAGGTTAGGATTCGAGTTACAGGAACAAGGGCCAAACCAACCACCAAAGAATGGAATCGCCAAGCAAAAACACTTGACAACCTCCTAGAGGCAACTTTTCTTGCCACCAGACCTTTCTCCATTAATTTGGAACCTGATCCCGTCACTAAACACAATCCTTAAATTGTAGCCATTTGTTGAGTGTTTTTTTTGTATCTAATCTGCATATATATCACCATTGCCCATGATTTTCTTGACTGTATATCTCTTAAATGTCAACATATACATGTGTGATCTAGTTTACGAAGATTTTTCAATGCCGAGAACATCGATCAGAGAGTAAAAAAGGCGTAAGGTTCACAATGGTGTAAAATTAAAATGGGATATATCGGGCTAGGATTCGAGTTACAGGAACAAGGGCTAAACCAACCACCCAAGAATGGAATCGTCAAGCGAAAACACTTGACAACCTCCTAGAGGCAACTTTTCTTGCCACCAGACTTTCTCCATTAATTTGGAATCTGATCCCGTCACTAAACACATTCCTTAAATTGTAGCCATTTGTTGAGTGTTTTTTTGGTATCTAATCTGCATATATATCACCATTGCCCATGATTTTCGTGACTGTATATCTCTTAAATGTCAACATATACATGTGTGATCTAGTTTACGAAGATTTTTCAATACCGAGAACCTCGATCAGAAAGTAAAAAAGGCGTAAGGTTCACAATGGTGGAAAATTAAAATGGGATATACCGGGCTAGGATTCGAGTTACAGGAACAAGGGCTAAACCAACCACCCAAGAATGGAATCGTCAAGCGAAAACACTTGACAACCACCTAGAGGCAGCTTTTCTTGCCACCAGACCTTTCTCCATAAATTAGGAATCTGATGCCGTCACTAAACACATTCCTTAAATTGTAGCCATTTGTTGAGTGTTTTTTTTTGGTGTCTAATCCGCATATATATCACCATTGCCCTTGATTTTCTTGACTGTATATCTCTAAAATGTCTACATATACACGTGTGATTTAGTTTATGAAGATTTTTCAATGCCGAGAACCTCGATCAGAGAGTAAAAAAGGTGTAAGGTTCACAATTGTGTAAAATTAAAATGGGATTTACTGGGTTAGGATTCGAGTTACAGGAACAAGGGCTAAACCAACCACCAAAGAATGGAATCGTCAAGCAAAAACACTTGACAAGCTCCTAGAGGCAACTTTTCTTGCCACCAGACCTTTCTCCATTAATTTGGAATCTGATCCCGTCACTAAACACATTCCTTAAAGTGTAGCCATTTGTTGAGTGTTTTTTTGGTATCTAATCTGCATATATATCACCATTGCCCATGATTTTCTTGACTGTATATCTCTTAAATGTCAACATATACATGTGTGATCTAGTTTACGAAGATTTTTCATTGCCGAGAACCTCGATCAGAGAGTAAAAAAGGCGTAAGGTTCACAATGGTGTAAAATTAAAATGGGATATATCGGGCTAGGATTCGAGTTACAGGAACAAGGGCTAAACTAACCACCCAAGAATGGAATCGTCAAGCGAAAACACTTGACAACCTCCTAGAGGCAACTTTTCTTGCCACCAGACTTTCTCCATTAATTTGGAATCTGATCCCGTCACTAAACACATTCCTTAAATTGTAGCCATTTGTAGAGTGTTTTTTTGGTATCTAATCTGCATATATATCACCATTGCCCATGATTTTCTTGACTGTATATCTCTTAAATGTCAACATATACATGTGTGATCTAGTTTACGAAGATTTTTCAATGCCGAGAACCTCGATCAGAGAGTAAAAAAGGCGTAAGGTTCACAATGGTGGAAAATTAAAATGGGATATACCGGGCTAGGATTCGAGTTATAGGAACAAGGGCTAAACCAACCACCCAAGAATGGAATCGTCAAGCGAAAACACTTGACAACCACCTAGAGGCAGCTTTTCTTGCCACCAGACCTTTCTCCATAAATTAGGAATCTGATGCCGTCACTAAACACATTCCTTAAATTGTAGCCATTTGTTGAGTGATTTTTTTTGTGTCTAATCCGCATATATATCACCATTGCCCTTGATTTTCTTGACTGTATATCTCTTAAATGTCAACATATACACGTGTGATTTAGTTTACGAAGATTTTTCAATGCCTAGAACCTCGATCAGAGAGTAAAAAAGGCGTAAGGTTCACAACGGTGTAAAATTAAAATGGGATATACCGGGCTAGGATTCGAGTTACAGGAACAAGGGCCAAACCAACCACCCAAGAATGGAATCGTTGAGCAAAAACACTTGACAACCTCCTAGAAGCAGCTTTTCTTGCCACCAAACCTTTCTCTATCAATTAGGAATCTGATGCCGTCACTAAACACATTCCTTAAATTGTAGCCATTTGTTGAGTGTTTTTTTGGTGTCTAATCCACATATATATATCACCATTGCCCTTGATTTTCTTGACTTTATATCTCTTATATGTCAACATATACACGTGCGATTTAGTTTACGAAGATTTTTCAATGCCTAGAACCTCGATCAGAGAGTAAAAAAGGCGTAAGGTTCACAACGGTGTAAAATTAAAATGGGATATACCGGGCTAGGATTCGAGTTACAGGAAAAAGGGCCAAACCAACCACCCAAGAATGGAATCGTTGAGCAAAAACACTTGACAACCTCCTAGAAGCAGCTTTTCTTGCCACCAAACCTTTCTCCATCAATTAGGAATCTGATGCCGTCTCTAAGCACATTCCTTAAATTGTAGCCATTTGTTGAGTGTTTTTTTTGGTGTCTAATACGCATATATATAACCATTACCTTGATTTTCTTGACTTTATATCTCTTAAATATCAACATATACACGAGTGATTTAGTTTAAGAAGATTTTTCAATGCCGAGAACCTCGATCAGAGAGTAAAAAAGGCGTAAGGTTCACAACGGTGTAAATTTAAAATGGGATATACCGGGATATGATTCGAGTTACAGGAACAAGGGCCAAACCAACCACCCAAGAATGGAATCGTCGAGCGAAAACACTTGACAACCTCTTAGAAGCAGCTTTTCTAGCCTCCAGATATTTCTCCATCAATTAGGAATCTGATGTCGTCACTAAACACATTCCTTAAATTGTAGCCATATGTTGAGTGTTTTTTTTGGTGTCTAATCCGCATATATATCACCATTGCCCTTGATTTTCTTGACTGTATATCTCTTAAATGTCTACATATACACGTGTGATTTAGTTTACGAAGATTTTTCAATGTCGAGAACCTCGATCAGAGAGTAAAAAAGGCGTAATGTTCACAATGGTGTAAAATTAAAATGGGATATACCGGGCTAGGATTCGAGTTACAGGAACAAGGGCTAACCAACCACCCAAGAATGGAACCGTCAAGCGAAAACACTTGACAACCTCCTAGAGGCAGCTTTTCTTGCCACCAGACCTTTCTCCATCAATTAGGAATCTGATGTCGTCACTAAACACCTTCCTTAAATTGTAGCCATTTGTTGAGTGATTTTTTTGTGTGTCTAATCCGCATATATATCACCATTGCCCTTGATTTTCTTGACTGTATAACTCTTAAATGTCAACATATACACGTGTGATTTAGTTTACGAAGATTTTTCAATGTCGAGAACCTCGATCAGAGAGTAAAAAAGGTGTAAGGTTCACAATTGTGTAAAATTAAAATGGGATTTACTGGGCTAGGATTCGAGTTACAGGAACAAGGGCCAAACCAATCACCAAAGAATGGAATCGTCAAGCAAAAACACTTGACAACCTCCTAGAGGCAACTTTTCTTGCCACCAGACATTTCTCCATTAATTTGGAATCTGATCCCGTCACTAAACACATTCCTTAAATTGTAGCCATTTGTTGAGTGTTTTTTTGGTTTCTAATCTGCATATATATCACCATTGCCCATGATTTTCTTGACTGTATATCTCTTAAATGTCAACATATACATGTGTGATCTAGTTTACGAAGATTTTTCAATGTCGAGAACCTCGATCAGAGAGTAAAAAAGGGGTAAGGTTCACAACGGTGTAAAATTAAAATGGGATATACCGTGCTAGGATTCGAGTTACAGGAACAAGGGCGAAACCAACCACCCAAGAATGGAATCGACGAGCGAAAACACTTGACAACCTCTTAGAAGCAACTTTTCTTGCCACCAGACCTTTCTCCATCAATTTGGAATATGATGCCGTCACTAAACACATTCCTTAAACTGTAGCCATTTGTTGAGTGTTTTTTTTGGTGTCCAATCCGCATATATATCACCATTGCCCTTGATTTTCTTGACTGTATATCTCTTAAATGTCAACAAATACACGTGTGATTTAGTTTATGAAGATTTTTTAATGCCGAGAACCTTTATCAGAGAGAAAAAATGCGTAAGGTTCACAACGGTGTAAAATTAAAATGGGATATACCGGGATAGGATTCGTGTTACAGGAACAAGGGCCAAACCAACCACCCAAGAATGGAATCGTCGAGCGAAAACACTTGACAACCTCCTAGAAGCAGCTTTTCTTGCCACCAGACCTTTCTCCCCCAATTAGGAATCTGATGCCGTCCCTAAACACATTCCTTAAATTTTAGTCATTTGTTGAGTGTTTTTTTTTGTGTCTAATCCGCATATATATCACCATTGCCCTTGATTTTCTTGACTGTATATCTCTTAAATGTCAACATATACACGTGTGATTTAGTTTACGAAGATTTTTCAATGCCGAGAACCTCGATCAGAGAGTAAAAAAGGCGTAAGGTTCACAATGGTGTAAAACTAAAATGGGATATACCGGGCTAGGATTCGAGTTAAAGGAATAAGAGCCAAACCAACCACCCAAGAATGGAATCATCGAGTGAAAACACTTGACAACCACCAAGAAGCAGCTTTTCTTGCCACCAGACCTTTCTCCATCAATTAGGAATCTGATGCCGTCACTAAACACATTCCTTAAATTGAAGCCATTTGTTGAGTGTTTTTTTTGGTGTCTAATCCGCATATATATCACCATTGCCCTTGATTTTCTTGACTGTATATCTCTTAAATGTTAACATATACACGTGTGATTTAGTTGACGAAGATTTTTCAATGCCGAGAACCTCGATCAGAGAGTAAAAAAGGCGTGAGGTTCACAATGGTGTAAAATTAAAATGGGATATACCGGGATAGGATTCGAGTTACAAGAAAAAGGGCCAAACCAACCACCCAAGAATGGAATCGTCGAGTGAAAACACTTGACAACCTCCTAGAAGCAGCTTTTCTTGCCACCAGACCTTTCTCTATCAATTAGGAATCTGATGCCGTCACTAAACACATTCCTTAAATTGTAGCCATTTGTTGAGTGTTTTTTTTTGGTGTCTAATCCACATATATATATCACCACTGCCCTTGATTTTCTTGACTTTATATCTCTTAAATTTCAACATATACACGTGTGATTTAGTTTACGAAGATTTTTCAATGCCGAGAACCTCGATCAGAGAGTAAAAACGGCGTAAGGATCACAATGGTGTAAAATTAAAATGGGATATACCGGGCTAGGATTCGAGTTACAGGAACAAGGGCCAAACCAACCACCCAAGAATGGAATCGTCGAGCGAAAACACTTGACAACCTCCTAGAAGCAGCTTTTTTTGCCACAGACCTTTCTCCATCAACTAGGAATCTGATGTCGTCACTACACACATTCCTTAAATTGTAGCCATTTGTTGAGTGTTTTTTTCTTGGTGTCTAATCCGCATATATATCACTATTGCCCGTGATTTTCTTGACTGTATATCTCTTAAATGTCAACATATACACGTGTGATTTAGTTTACGAAGATTTTTCAATGCTTAGAACCTCGATCAGAGAGTAAAAAAGGCGTAAGGTTCATAATGGTGTAAAATTAAAATAGGATATACCGGGCTAGGATTCGAGTTACAGGAACAAGGGCCAAACCAACCACCCAAGAATTGAATCGTCGAGGTAAAACACTTGACAACCTCTTAGAAGTAGCTTTTTTGCCACAGACCTTTCTCCATCAACTAGGAATCTGATGTCGTCACTACACACATTCCTTAAATTGTAGCCATTTGTTGAGTGTTTTTTTTGGTGTCTAATCCGCATATATATCACCATTGCCCTTGATTTTCTTGACTGTATATCTCTTAAATGTCAATATATACACGTGTGATTTAGTTTACGAAAAATTTTCAATGCCGAGAACCTCGATCAGAGAGTAAAAAAGGCGTAAGGTTCACAATGGTGTAAAATTAAAATGGGATATACCGGGCTAGGATTCGAGTAACAGGAACAAGGGCCAAACCAACCACCCAAGGATGGAATCGTCGAGTGAAAACACTTGACAACCTCCTAGAAGCAGCTTTTCCTGCCACCAGACCTTTCTCCATCAATTAGGAATCTGATGCCGTCACTAAACACATTTCTTAAATTTTAGCCATTTGTTGAGTGTTTTTTTTTGTGTCAAATCCGAATATATATCACCATTGCCCTTGATTTTCTTGACTGTATATCTCTTAAATGTCAACATATACATGTGTGATCTAGTTTACGAAGATTTTTCAATGCCGAGAACATCGATCAGAGAGTAAAAAAGGCGTAAGGTTCACAATGGTGTAAAATTAAAATGGGATATATCGGGCTAGGATTCGAGTTACAGGAACAAGGGCTAAACCAACCACCCAAGAATGGAATCGTCAAGCGAAAACACTTGACAACCTCCTAGAGGCAACTTTTCTTGCCACCAGACTTTCTCCATTAATTTGGAATCTGATCCCGTCACTAAACACATTCCTTAAATTGTAGCCATTTGTTGAGTGTTTTTTTGGTATCTAATCTGCATATATATCACCATTGCCCATGATTTTCGTGACTGTATATCTCTTAAATGTCAACATATACATGTGTGATCTAGTTTACGAAGATTTTTCAATACCGAGAACCTCGATCAGAGAGTAAAAAAGGCGTAAGGTTCACAATGGTGGAAAATTAAAATGGGATATACCGGGCTAGGATTCGAGTTACAGGAACAAGGGCTAAACCAACCACCCAAGAATGGAATCGTCAAGCGAAAACACTTGACAACCACCTAGAGGCAGCTTTTCTTGCCACCAGACCTTTCTCCATAAATTAGGAATCTGATGCCGTCACTAAACACATTCCTTAAATTGTAGCCATTTGTTGAGTGTTTTTTTTTGGTGTCTAATCCGCATATATATCACCATTGCCCTTGATTTTCTTGACTGTATATCTCTTAAATGTCTACATATACACGTGTGATTTAGTTTATGAAGATTTTTCAATGCCGAGAACCTCGATCAGAGAGTAAAAAAGGTGTAAGGTTCACAATGGTGTAAAATTAAAATGGGATATATCGGGCTAGGATTCGAGTTACAGGAACAAGGGCTAAACCAACCACCCAAGAATGGAATCGTCAGGCGAAAACACTTGACAACCTCCTAGTGGCAACTTTTCTTGCCACCAGACTTTCTCCATTAATTTGGAATCTGATCCCGTCACTAAACACATTCCTTAAATTGTAGCCATTTGTTGAGTGTTTTTTTGGTTTCTAATCTGCATATATATCACCATTGCCCATGATTTTCGTGACTGTATATCTCTTAAATGTCAACATACACATGTGTGATCTAGTTTACGAAGATTTTTCAATACCGAGAACCTCGATCAGAGAGTAAAAAAGGCGTAAGGTTCACAATGGTGGAAAATTAAAATGGGATATACAGGGCTAGGATTCGAGTTACAGGAACAAGGGCTAAACCAACCACCCAAGAATGGAATCGTCAAGCGAAAACACTTGACAACCACCTAGAGGCAGCTTTTCTTGCCACCAGACCTTTCTCCATAAATTAGGAATCTGATGCCGTCACTAAACACATTCCTTAAATTGTAGCCATTTGTTGAGTGTTTTTTTTGGTGTCTAATCCGCATATATATCACCATTGCCCTTGATTTTCTTGACTGTATATCTCTTAAATGTCTACATATACACGTGTGATTTAGTTTATGAAGATTTTTCAATGCCGAGAACCTCGATCAGAGAGTAAAAAAGGTGTAAGGTTCACAATGGTGTAAAATTAAAATGGGATTTACTAGGTTAGGATTCGAGTTACAGGAACAAGGGCTAAACCAACCACCCAAGAATGGAATCGTCAAGCGAAAACACTTGACAACATCCTAGAGGCAACTTTTCTTGCCACCAGACTTTCTCCATTAATTTGGAATCTGATCCCGTCACTAAACACATTCCTTAAATTGTAGCCATTTGTTGAGTGTTTTTTTGGTATCTAATCTGCATATATATCACCGTTGCCCATGATTTTCGTGACTGTATATTTCTTAAATTTCAACATATACATGTGTGATCTAGTTTACGAAGATTTTTCAATACCGAGAACCTCGATCAGAGAGTAAAAAAGGCGTAAGGTTCACAATGGTGGAAAATTAAAATGGGATATACCGGGCTAGGATTCGAGTTACAGGAACAAGGGCTAAACCAACCACCCAAGAATGGAATCGTCAAGCGAAAACACTTGACAACCACCTAGAGGCAGCTTTTCTTGCCACCAGACCTTTCTCCATAAATTAGGAATCTGATGCCGTCACTAAACACATTCCTTAAATTGTAGCCATTTGTTGAGTGTTTTTTTTAGTGTCTAATCCGCATATATATCACCATTGCCCTTGATTTTCTTGACTGTATATCTCTTAAATGTCTACATATACACGTGTGATTTAGTTTATGAAGATTTTTCAATGCCGAGAACCTCGATCAGAGAGTAAAAAAGGTGTAAGGTTCACAATTGTGTAAAATTAAAATGGGATTTACTGGGTTAGGATTCGAGTTACAGGAACAAGGGCTAAACCAACCACCAAAGAATGGAATCGTCAAGCAAAAACACTTGACAACCTCCTAGAGGCAACTTTTCTTGCCACCAGACCTTTCTCCATTAATTTGGAATCTGATCCCGTCACTAAACACATTCCTTAAAGTGTAGCCATTTGTTGAGTGTTTTTTTGGTATCTAATCTGCATATATATCACTATTGCCCATGATTTTTCTTGACTGTATATCTCTTAAATGTCAACATATACATGTGTGATCTAGTTTACGAAGATTTTTCATTGCCGAGAACCTCGATCAGAGAGTAAAAAAGGCGTAAGGTTCACAATGGTGTAAAATTAAAATGGGATATATCGGGCTAGGATTCGAGTTACAGGAACAAGGGCTAAACTAACCACCCAAGAATGGAATCGTCAAGCGAAAACACTTGACAACCTCCTAGAGGCAACTTTTCTTGCCACCAGACTTTCTCCATTAATTTGGAATCTGATCCCGTCACTAAACACATTCCTTAAATTGTAGCCATTTGTAGAGTGTTTTTTTGGTATCTAATCTGCATATGTATCACCATTGCCCATGATTTTCTTGACTGTATATCTCTTAAATGTCAACATATACATGTGTGATCTAGTTTACGAAGATTTTTCAATGCCGAGAACCTCGATCAGAGAGTAAAAAAGGCGTAAGGTTCACAATGGTGGAAAATTAAAATGGGATATACCGGGCTAGGATTCGAGTTACAGGAACAAGGGCTAAACCAACCACCCAAGAATGGAATCGTCAAGCGAAAACACTTGACAACCACCTAGAGGCAGCTTTTCTTGCCACCAGACCTTTCTCCATAAATTAGGAATCTGATGCCGTCACTAAACACATTCCTTAAATTGTAGCCATTTGTTGAGTGATTTTTTTTGTGTCTAATCCGCATATATATCACCATTGCCCTTGATTTTCTTGACTGTATATCTCTTAAATGTCAACATATACACGTGTGATTTAGTTTACGAAGATTTTTCAATGCCTAGAACCTCGATCAGAGAGTAAAAAAGGCGTAAGGTTCACAACGGTGTAAAATTAAAATGGGATATACCGGGCTAGGATTCGAGTTACAGGAACAAGGGCCAAACCAACCACCCAAGAATGGAATCGTTGAGCAAAAACACTTGACAACCTCCTAGAAGCAGCTTTTCTTGCCACCAAACCTTTCTCCATCAATTAGGAATCTGATGCCGTCTCTAAGCACATTCCTTAAATTGTAGCCATTTGTTGAGTGTTTTTTTTGGTGTCTAATACGCATATATATCACCATTACCTTGATTTTCTTGACTTTATATCTCTTAAATGTCAACATATACACGAGTGATTTAGTTTAAGAAGATTTATCAATGCCGAGAACCTCGATCAGAGAGTAAAAAAGGCGTAAGGTTCACAACGGTGTAAATTTAAAATGGGATATACCGGGATATGATTCGAGTTACAGGAACAAGGGCCAAACCAACCACCCAAGAATGGAATCGTCGAGCGAAAACACTTGACAACCTCTTAGAAGCAGCTTTTCTAGCCTCCAGATATTTCTCCATCAATTAGGAATCTGATGTCGTCACTAAACACATTCCTTAAATTGTAGCCATATGTTGAGTGTTTTTTTTGGTGTCTAATCCGCATATATATCACCTTTGCCCTTGATTTTCTTGACTGTATATCTCTTAAATGTCTACATATACACGTGTGATTTAGTTTACGAAGATTTTTCAATGTCGAGAACCTCGATCAGAGAGTAAAAAAGGCGTAAGGTTCACAATGGTGTAAAATTAAAATGGGATATACCGGGCTAGGATTCGAGTTACAGGAACAAGGGCAAACCAACCACCCAAGAATGGAACCGTCAAGCGAAAACACTTGACAACCTGCTAGAGGCAGCTTTTCTTGCCACCAGACCTTTCTCCATCAATTAGGAATCTGATGTCGTCACTAAACACATTCCTTAAATTGTAGCCATTTGTTGAGTGATTTTTTTGTGTGTCTAATTCGCATATATATCACCATTGCCCTTGATTTTCTTGACTGTATAACTCTTAAATGTCAACATATACACGTGTGATTTAGTTTACGAAGATTTTTCAATGTCGAGAACCTCGATCAGAGAGTAAAAAAGGTGTAAGGTTCACAATTGTGTAAAATTAAAATGGGATTTACTGGGCTAGGATTCGAGTTACAGGAACAAGGGCCAAACCAACCACCAAAGAATGGAATCGTCAAGCAAAAACACTTGACAACCTCCTAGAGGCAACTTTTCTTGCCACCAGACATTTCTGCATTAATTTGGAATCTGATCCCGTCACTAAACACATTCCTTAAATTGTAGCCATTTGTTGAGTGTTTTTTTGGTATCTAATCTGCATATATATCACCATTGCCCATGATTTTCTTTTCTGTATATCTCTTAAATGTCAACATATACATGTGTGATCTAGTTTACGAAGATTTTTCAATGCCGAGAACCTCGATCAGAGAGTAAAAAAGGGGTAAGGTTCACAACGGTGTAAAATTAAAATGGGATATACCGTGCTAGGATTCGAGTTACAGGAACAAGGGCGAAACCAACCACCCAAGAATGGAATCGTCGAGCGAAAACACTTGACAACCTCTTAGAAGCAACTTTTCTTGCCACCAGACCTTTCTCCATCAATTTGGAATATGATGCCGTCACTAAACACATTCCTTAAATTGTAGCCATTTGTTGAGTGTTTTTTTTGGTGTCCAATCCGCATATATATCACCATTGCCCTTGATTTTCTTGACTGTATATCTCTTAAATGTCAACAAATACACGTGTGATTTAGTTTATGAAGATTTTTTAATGCCGAGAACCTCGATCAGAGAGTAAAAAATGCGTAAGGTTCACAACGGTGTAAAATTAAAATGGGATATACCGGGATAGGATTCGTGTTACAGGAACAAGGGCCAAACCAACCACCCAAGAATGGAATCGTCGAGCGAAAACACTTGACAACCTCCTAGAAGCAGCTTTTCTTGCCACCAGACCTTTCTCCCTCAATTAGGAATCTGATGCCGTCCCTAAACACATTCCTTAAATTTTAGTCATTTGTTGTGTGTTTTTTTTGGTGTCTAATCCGCATATATATCACCATTGCCCTTGATTTTCTTGACTGTATATCTCTTAAATCTCAACATATACACGTGTGATTTAGTTTACGATGATTTTTCAATCCCGAGAACCTCGATCAGAGAGTAAAAAAGGCGTAAGGTTCACAATGGTGTAAAATTAAAATGGGATATACCGGGCTAGGATTCGAGTTAAAGGAATAAGAGCCAAACCAACCACCCAAGAATGGAATCATCGAGTGAAAACACTTGACAACCACCAAGAAGCAGCTTTTCTTGCCACCAGACCTTTCTCCATCAATTAGGAATCTGATGCCGTCACTAAACACATTCCTTAAATTGAAGCCATTTGTTGAGTGTTTTTTTTGGTGTCTAATCCGCATATATATCACCATTGCCCTTGATTTTCTTGACTGTATATCTCTTAAATGTTAACATATACACGTGTGATTTAGTTGACGAAGATTTTTCAATGCCGAGAACCTCGATCAGAGAGTAAAAAAGGCGTGAGGTTCACAATGGTGTAAAATTAAAATGGGATATACCGGGATAGGATTCGAGTTACAAGAAAAAGGGCCAAACCAACCACCCAAGAATGGAATCGTCGAGTGAAAACACTTGACAACCTCCTAGAAGCAGCTTTTCTTGCCACCAGACCTTTCTCTATCAATTAAGAATCTGATGCCGTCACTAAACACATTCCTTAAATTGTAGCCATTTGTTGAGTGTTTTTTTTTGGTGTCTAATCCACATATATATATCACCACTGCCCTTGATTTTCTTGACTTTATATCTCTTAAATTTCAACATATACACGTGTGATTTAGTTTACGAAGATTTTTCAATGCCGAGAACCTCGATCAGAGAGTAAAAACGGCGTAAGGATCACAATGGTGTAAAATTAAAATGGGATATACCGGGCTAGGATTCGAGTTACAGGAACAAGGGCCAAACCAACCACCCAAGAATGGAATCGTCGAGCGAAAACACTTGACAACCTCCTAGAAGCAGCTTTTTTTGCCATAGACCTTTCTCCATCAACTAGGAATCTGATGTCGTCACTACACACATTCCTTAAATTGTAGCCATTTGTTGAGTGTTTTTTTCTTGGTGTCTAATCCGCATATATATCACCATTGCCCTTGATTTTCTTGACTGTATATCTCTTAAATGTTAACATATACACGTGTGATTTAGTTTACGAAGATTTTTCAATGCTTAGAACCTCGATCAGAGAGTAAAAAAGGCGTAAGGTTCACAATGGTGTAAAATTAAAATAGGATATACCGGGCTAGGATTCGAGTTACAGGAACAAGGGCCAAACCAACCACCCAAGAATTGAATCGTCGAGGTAAAACACTTGACAACCTCTTAGAAGTAGCTTTTCTTGCCACCAGACCTTTCTCCATCAATTAGGAATCTGATGCCGTCACTAAACACATTCCTTAAATTGTAGCCATTTGTTGAGTGTTTTTTTTGGTGTCTAATCCGCATATATATCACCATTGCCCTTGATTTTCTTGACTGTATATCTCTTAAATGTCAATATATACACGTGTGTTTTAGTTTACGAAAAATTTTCAATGCCGAGAACCTCGATCAGAGAGTAAAAAAGGCGTAAGGTTCACAATGGTGTAAAATTAAAATGGGATATACCGGGCTAGGATTCGAGTAACAGGAACAAGGGCCAAACCAACCACCCAAGGATGGAATCGTCGAGTGAAAACACTTGACAACCTCCTAGAAGCAGCTTTTCCTGCCACCAGACCTTTGTCCATCAATTAGGAATCTGATGCCGTCACTAAACACATTTCTTAAATTTTAGCCATTTGTTGAGTGTTTTTTTTTGTGTCACATCCGAATATATATCACCATTGCCCTTGATTTTCTTGACTGTATATCTCTTAAATGTCAACATATACACGTGTGATTTAGTTTACGAAGATTTTTCAATGACGAGAACCTCGATCAGAGAGTAAAAAAGGTGTAAGGTTCACAATGGTGTAAAATTAAAATGGGATATACCGGGCTAGGATTCGAGTTACAGGAACAAGGGCCAAACCAACCACCCAAGAATTGAATCGTCGAGGTGAAACACTTGACAACCTCCTAGAAGCAGCTTTTCTTGTCACCAGACCTTTCTCCATGAATTAGGAATCTGATGCCGTCACTAAACACATTCCTTAAATTGTAGCCATTTGTTGAGTGTTTTTTTTGGTGTCTAATCCGCATATATATCACCGTTGCCCTTGATTTTCTTGACTGTATATCTCTTAAATGTCAATATATACACGTGTGATTTAGTTTACGAAAAATTTTCAATGCCGAGAACCTCGATCAGAGAGTAAAAAAGGCGTAAGGTTCACAATGGTGTAAAATTAAAATGGGGTATACCGGGCTAGGATTCGAGTTACAGGAACAAGGGCCAAACCAACCACCCAAGAATTGAATCGTCAAGCGAAAACACTTGACAACCTCATAGAAGCAGCTTTTGTTACCACAAGACCTTTCTCTCTCAATTAGGAATCTGATGCCGTCACTAAACACATTCCTTAAATTGTACCCATTTGTTGAGTGTTTTTTTTGTGTCTAATCCGCATATATATCACCATTACCCATGATTTTCTTGACTGTATATCTCCTAAATGTCAACATATACACGTGTGACTTAGTTTACGAAGATTTTTCAATGCCGAGAACCTCGGTCAGGGAGTAAAAAAGGCGTAAGGTTCACAATGGTGTAAAATTAAAATGGGATATACCAGGCTAGAATTCGAGTTACAGGAACAAGGGCCAAACCAACCACCCAAGAATGGAATCGTCGAGCGAAAACACTTGACAACCTCATAGAAGCAGCTTTTCTTACCACAAGACCTTTCTCCCACAATTTGGAATCTGATGCCGTCTCTAAACACATTCCTTAAATTGTAGCCATTTGTTGAGTGTTTTTTTGGTGTCTAATCCGCATATATATCACCATTGCCCTTGATTTTCTTGACTGTATATCTCTTAAATGTTAACATATACACGTGTGATTTAGTTGACGAAGATTTTTCAATGCCGAGAACCTCGATGAGAGTAAAAAAGGCGTGAGGTTCACAATGGTGTAAAATTAAAATGGGATATACCGGGATAGGATTCGAGTTACAAGAAAAAGGGCCAAACCAACCACCCAAGAATGGAATCGTCGAGCGAAAACACTTGACAACCTCCTAGAAGTAGCTTTTCTTGCCACCAGACCTTTCTCTATCAATTAGGAATCTGATGCCGTCACTAAACACATTCCTTAAATTGTAGCCATTTGTTGAGTGTTTTTTTGGTGTCTAATCCACATATATATATCACCATTGCCCTTGATTTTCTTGACTTTATATCTCTTATATGTCAACATATACACGTGTGATTTAGTTTACGAAGATTTTTCAATGCCGAGAACCTCGATCAGAGAGTAAAATAGGCGTAAGGTTCACAATGGTGTAAAATTAAAATGGGATATACCGGGCTAGGATTCGAGTTACAGGAACAAGGGCCAAACCAACCACCCAAGAATGGATTCGTCGAGCGAAAACACTTGACAACCTCCTAGAAGCAGCTTTTTGTGCCACAGACCTTTCTCCATCAACTAGGAATCTGATGTCGTCACTAAACACATTCCTTAAATTGTAGCCATTTGTTTAGTGTTTTTTTCTTGGTGTCTAATCCGCATATATATCACCATTGCCCTTGATTTTCTTGACTGTATATCTCTTAAATGTCAACATATACACATGTGATTTAGTTTACGAAGATTTTTCAATGCTTAGAACCTCGATCAGAGAGTAAAAAAGGTGTAAGGTTCACAATGGTGTAAAATTAAAATAGGATATACTGGGCTAGGATACGAGTTACAGGAACAAGGGCCAAACCAACCACCCAAGAATTGAATCGTCGAGGTAAAACACTTGACAACCTCTTAGAAGCAGCTTTCTTGCCACCAGACCTTTCTCCATCAATTAGGAATTTGATGCCGTCACTAAACACATTTCTTAAATTGTGGCCATTTATTGAGTGTTTTTTTTTGGTGGTAAATACGCATATATATCACCATTGCCCTTGATTTTCTTGACTGTATATCTCTTAAATGTCAACATATACATGTGTGATTTAGTTTACGAAGATTTTTCAATGCCAAGAACCTCGATCAGAGAGTAAAAAAGGCGTAAGGTTCACAATGGTGTAAAATTAAAATGGGATATACCGGGCTAGGATTCGAGTTACAGGAACAAGGGCCAAACCAACCACCCAACGATGGAATCGTCGAGTGAAAACACTTGACAACCTCCTAGAAGCAGCTTTTCTTGCCACCAGACCTTTCTCCATCAATTAGGAATCTGATGCCGTCACTAAACACATTTCTTAAATTTTAGCCATTTGTTGAGTGTTTTTTTTGTGTCAAATCCGAATATATATCACCATTGCCCTTGATTTTCTTGACTGTATATCTCCTAAATGTCAACATATACACGTGTGATTTAGTTTACGAAGATTTTTCAATGCCGAGAACCTCGATCGGAGAGTAAAAAAGTCGTAAGGTTCACAATGGTGTAAAATTAAAATGGGATATACCGGGCTAGGATTCGAGTTACAGGAATAAGGGCCAAACCAACCACCCAAGAATTGAATCGTCGAGGTAAAACACTTGACAACCTCCTAGAAGCAGCTTTTCTTGTCACCAGACCTTTCTCCATGAATTAGGAATCTGATGCCGTCACTAAACACATTCCTTAAATTGTAGCTATTTGTTGAGTGTTTTTTTTGGTGTCTAATCCGCATATATATCACCATTGCCCTTGATTTTCTTGACTGTATATCTCTTAATTGTCAATATATACACGTGTGATTTAGTTTACGAAAAATTTTCAATGCCGAGAACCTCGATCAGAGAGTAAAAAAGGCGTAAGGTTCACAATGGTGTAAAATTAAAATGGGATATACCGGGCTAGGATTCGAGTTACAGGAACAAGGGCCAAACCAACCACCCAAGAATTGAATCGTAGAGCGAAAACACTTGACAACCTCATAGAAGCAGCTTTTCTTACCACAAGACCTTTCTCTCTCAATTAGGAATCTGATGCCGTCACAAAACACATTCCTTAAATTGTACCCATTTGTTGAGTGTTTTTTTGGTGTCTAATCTGCATATATATCACCATTACCCATGATTTTCTAGACTGTATATCTCCTAAATGTCAACATATACACGTGTGATTTAGTTTACGAAGATTTTTCAATGCCGAGAACCTCGATCAGGGAGTAAAAAAGGCGTAAGGTTCACAATGGTGTAAAATTAAAATGGGATATACCAGGCTAGGATTCGAGTTACAGGAACAAGGGCCAAACCAACCACCCAAGAATGGAATCGTCGAGCGAAAACACTTGACAACCTAATAGAAGCAGCTTTTCTTACCACAAGACCTTTCTCCCACAATTTGGAATCTGATGCCGTCACTAAACATATTCCTTAAATTGTAGCCATTTGTTGAGTGTTTTTTGGTGTCTAATCCGCATATATATCACCATTGCCCTTGATTTTCTTGACTGTATATCTCTTAAATGTTAACATATACACGTGTGATTTAGTTGACGAAGATTTTTCATTGCCTAGAACCTCGATCAGAGAGTAAAAAAGGCGTGAGGTTCACAATGGTGTAAAATTAAAATGGGATATACCGGGATTGGATTCGAGTTACAAGAAAAAGGGCCAAACCAACCACCCAAGAATGGAATCGTCGAGCGAAAACACTTGACAACCTCCTAGAAGCAGCTTTTCTTGCCACCAGACCTTTCTCTATCAATTAGGAATCTGATGCCGTCACTAAACACATTCCTTAAATTGTAGCCATTTGTTGAGTGTTTTTTTTGGTGTCTAATCCACATATATATATATATATATCACCATTGCCCTTGATTTTCTTGACTTTATATCTCTTAAATTTCAACATATACACGTGTGATTTAGTTTACGAAGATTTTTCAATGCCGAGAACCTCGATCAGAGAGTAAAAAAGGCGTAAGGTTCACAATGGTGTAAAATTAAAATGGGATATACCGGGCTAGGATTCGAGTTACAGGAACAAGGGCCAAACCAACCACCCAAGAATGGAATCGTAGAGCGAAAACACTTAACAACCTCCTAGAATCAGCTTTTTTTGCCACAGACCTTTCTCCATCAACTAGGAATCTGATGTCGTCACTAAACACATTCCTTAAATTGTAGCCATTTGTTGAGTGTTTTTTTTCTTGGTGTCTAATCAGCATATATATCACCATTGCCCTTGATTTTCTTGACTGTATATCTCTTAAATGTCAACATATACACGTGTGATTTAGTTTACGAAGATTTTTCAATGCTTAGAACCTCGATCAGAGAGTAAAAAAGGCGTAAGGTTCACAATGGTGTAAAATTAAAATAGGATATACCGGGCTAGGATTCGAGTTACAGGAACAAGGGCCAAACCAACCACCCAAGAATTGAATCGTCGAGGTAAAACACTTGACAACCTCTTAGAAGCAGCTTTTCTTGCCACCAGACCTTTCTCCATCAATTAGGAATTTGATGCCGTCACTAAACACATTTCTTAAATTGTGGCCATTTATTGAGTGTTTTTTTTGGTGGCAAATCCGCATATATATCACCATTGCCCTTGATTTTCTTGACTGTATATCTCTTAAATGTCAACATATACATGTGGGATTTAGTTTACGAAGATTTTTCAATGCCAAGAACCTCGATCAGAGAGTAAAAAAGGCGTAAGGTTCACAATGGTGTAAAATTAAAATGGGATATACCGGGCTAGGATTCGAGTTACAGGAACAAGGGCCAAACCAACCACCCAAGGATGGAATCGTCGAGTGAAAACACTTGACAACCTCCTAGAAGCAGCTTTTCTTGCCACCAGACCTTTCTCCATCAATTAGGAATCTGATGCCGTCACTAAACACATTTCTTAAATTTTAGCCATTTGTTGAGTGTTTTTTTGTGTCAAATCCGAATATATATCACCATTGCCCTTGATTTTCGTGACTGTATATCTCTTAAATGTCAACATATACACGTGTGATTTAGTTTACGAGGATTTTTCAATGCCGAGAACCTCGATCAGAGAGTAAAAAAGGCGTAAGGTTCACAATGGTGTAAAATTAAAATGGGATATACCGGGCTAGGATTCGAGTTACAGGAACAAGGGCCAAACCAACCACCCAAGAATTGAATCGTCGAGGTAAAACACTTGACAACCTCCTAGAAGCAGCTTTTCTTGTCACCAGACCTTTCTCCATGAATTAGGAATCTGATGCCGTCACTAAACACATTTCTTAAATTGTAGCCATTTGTTGAGTGTTTTTTTTGGTGTCTAATCCGCATATATATCACCATTGCCCTTGATTTTCTTGACTGTATATCTCTTAAATGTCAATATATACACGTGTGATTTAGTTTACGAAAAATTTTCAATGCCGAGAACCTCGATCAGAGAGTAAAAAAGGCGTAAGGTTCACAATGGTGTAAAATTAAAATGGGATATACCGGGCTAGGATTCGAGTTACAGGAACAAGGGCCAAACCAACCACCCAAGAATGGAATCGTAGAGCGAAAACACTTAACAACCTCCTAGAATCAGCTTTTTTTGCCACAGACCTTTCTCCATCAACTAGGAATCTGATGTCGTCACTAAACACATTCCTTAAATTGTAGCCATTTGTTGAGTGTTTTTTTTCTTGGTGTCTAATCAGCATATATATCACCATTGCCCTTGATTTTCTTGACTGTATATCTCTTAAATGTCAACATATACACGTGTGATTTAGTTTACGAAGATTTTTCAATGCTTAGAACCTCGATCAGAGAGTAAAAAAGGCGTAAGGTTCACAATGGTGTAAAATTAAAATAGGATATACCGGGCTAGGATTCGAGTTACAGGAACAAGGGCCAAACCAACCACCCAAGAATTGAATCGTCGAGGTAAAACACTTGACAACCTCTTAGAAGCAGCTTTTCTTGCCACCAGACCTTTCTCCATCAATTAGGAATTTGATGCCGTCACTAAACACATTTCTTAAATTGTGGCCATTTATTGAGTGTTTTTTTTGGTGGCAAATCCGCATATATATCACCATTGCCCTTGATTTTCTTGACTGTATATCTCTTAAATGTCAACATATACATGTGGGATTTAGTTTACGAAGATTTTTCAATGCCAAGAACCTCGATCAGAGAGTAAAAAAGGCGTAAGGTTCACAATGGTGTAAAATTAAAATGGGATATACCGGGCTAGGATTCGAGTTACAGGAACAAGGGCCAAGCCAACCACCCAAGGATGGAATCGTCGAGTGAAAACACTTGACAACCTCCTAGAAGCAGCTTTTCTTGCCACCAGACCTTTCTCCATCAATTAGGAATCTGATGCCGTCACTAAACACATTTCTTAAATTTTAGCCATTTGTTGAGTGTTTTTTTGTGTCAAATCCGAATATATATCACCATTGCCCTTGATTTTCGTGACTGTATATCTCTTAAATGTCAACATATACACGTGTGATTTAGTTTACGAGGATTTTTCAATGCCGAGAACCTCGATCAGAGAGTAAAAAAGGCGTAAGGTTCACAATGGTGTAAAATTAAAATGGGATATACCGGGCTAGGATTCGAGTTACAGGAACAAGGGCCAAACCAACCACCCAAGAATTGAATCGTCGAGGTAAAACACTTGACAACCTCCTAGAAGCAGCTTTTCTTGTCACCAGACCTTTCTCCATGAATTAGGAATCTGATGCCGTCACTAAACACATTTCTTAAATTGTAGCCATTTGTTGAGTGTTTTTTTTGGTGTCTAATCCGCATATATATCACCATTGCCCTTGATTTTCTTGACTGTATATCTCTTAAATGTCAATATATACACGTGTGATTTAGTTTACGAAAAATTTTCAATGCCGAGAACCTCGATCAGAGAGTAAAAAAGGCGTAAGGTTCACAATGGTGTAAAATTAAAATGGGATATACCGGGCTAGGATTCGAGTTACAGGAACAAGGGCCAAACCAACCACCCAAGAGTTGAATCGTCGAGCGAAAACACTTGACACCCTCATAGAAGCAGCTTTTCTTACCACAAGACCTTTCTCTCTCAATTAGGAATCTGATGCCGTCACTAAACACATTCCTTAAATTGTACCCATTTGTTGAGTGTTTTTTTGGTGTCTAATCCGCATATATATCACCATTACCCATGATTTTCTTGACTGTATATCTCCTAAATGTCAACATATACACGTGTGATTTAGTTTACGAAGATTTTTCAATGCCGAGAACCTCGGTTAGGGAGTAAAAAAGGCGTAAGGTTCACAATGGTGTAAAATTAAAAAGGGATATACCAGGCTAGGATTCGAGTTACAGGAACTAGGGCCAAACCAACCACCCAAGAATGGAATCGTCGAGGGAAAACACTTGACAACCTCATAGAAGCAGCTTTTCTTACCACAAGACCTTTCTCCCTCAATTTGGAATCTGATGCCGTCACTAAACACATTCCTTAAATTGTAGCCATTTGTTGAGTGTTTTTTTGGTGTCTAATCCGCATATATATCACCATTGCCCTTGATTTTCTTGACTGTATATCTCTTAAATGTCAACATATACACGTGTAATTTAGTTTACGAAGATTTTACAATGCCGAGAACCTTGATCAGAGAGTAAAAAAGGCGTAAGGTTCACAATGGTGTAAAATTAAAATGGGATATACCGGGCTAGGATTCGAGTTACAGGAACAAGGGCCAAACCAACCACCCAAGGATGGAATTGTCGAGCGAAAACACTTGACAACCTCTTAGAAGCAGCTTTTCTTGCCACCAGACCTTTCTCCATCAATTAGGAATCTGATGCCGTCACTAAACACATTCCTTAAATTTTAGCCATTTGTTGAGTGTTTTTTTTGGTGTCTAATCCGAATATATATCAACATTGCCCTTGCTTTTCTTGACTGTATATCTTTTAAATGTCAACATATACACGTGTGATTTAGTTTACGAAGATTTTTCAATGCCGAGAACCTCGACCAGAGAGTAAAAAAGGCGTAAGGTTCACAATGGTGTAAAATTAAAATGGGATATACCGGACTAGGATTCGAGTTACAGGAACAAGAGCCAAACCAACCACCCAAGAATGGAATCTTCGAGCGAAAACACCTGACAACCTCCTAGAAGCAGCTTTTCTTGCCACCAGACCTTTCTCCATCAATTAGGAATCTGATGCCGTCACTAAACACATTCCTTAAATTGTAGCCATTTGTTGAGTGTTTTTTTTGGTGTCTAATCCGCATATATATATCACCATTGCCCTTGATTTTCTTGACTGTATATCTCTTAAATATCAACATATACACGTGTGATTTAGTTTACGAAGATTTTTCAACGCCGAGAATCTCGATCAGAGAATAAAAAAGGCGTAAGGTTCACAATGGTGTAAAATTAAAATGGGATATACCGGGCTAGGATTCGAGTTACAGGAACAAGGGCCAAACCAACCACCCAAGAATGGAATCGTCGAGCGAAAACACTTGACAACCTCCTAGAAGCAGCTTTTCTTACCACAAGACCTTTATCCATCAATTAGGAATCTGATGCCGTCACTAAACACATTCCTTAAATTGTAGCCATTTGTTGAATTTTTTTTTTGGTGTCTAATCCGCATATATATCACCATTGCCCTTGATTTTCTTGACTGTATATCTCTTAAATGTCAATATATACACGTGTGATTTAGTTTACGAAAAATTTTCAATGCCGAGAACCTCGATCAGAGAGTAAAAAAGGCGTAAGGTTCACAATGGTGTAAAATTAAAATGGGATATACCGGGCTAGGATTCGAGTTACAGGAACAAGGGCCAAACCAACCACCCAAGGATGGAATCGTCGAGTGAAAACACTTAACAACCTCCTAGAAGCAGCTTTTCCTGCCACCAGACCTTTCTCCATCAATTAGGAATCTGATGCCGTCACTAAACACATTTCTTAAATTTTAGCCATTTGTTGAGTGTTTTTTTTTTGTGTCAAATCCGAATATATATCACCATTGCCCTTGATTTTCTTGACTGTATATCTCTTAAATGTCAACATATACACGTGTGATTTAGTTTACGAAGATTTTTCAATGCCGAGAACCTCGATCAGAGAGTAAAAAAGGTGTAAGGTTCACAATGGTGTAAAATTAAAATGGTATATACCGGGCTAGGATTCGAGTTACAGGAACAAGGGCCAAACCAACCACCCAAGAATTGAATCGTCGAGGTAAAACACTTGACAACCTCCTAGAAGCAACTTTTCTTGTCACCAGACCTTTTTCCATGAATTTGGAATCTGATGCCGTCACTAAACACATTCCTTAAATTGTAGCCATTTGTTGAGTGTTTTTTTTGGTGTCTAATCCGCATATATATCACCATTGCCCTTGATTTTCTTGACTGTATATCTCTTAAATGTCAATATATACACGTGTGGTTTAGTTTACGAAAAATTTTCAATGCCGAGAACCTCGATCAGAGAGTAAAAAAGGCGTAAGGTTCACAATGGTGTAAAATTAAAATGGGATATACCGGGCTAGGATTCGAGTTACAGGAACAAGGGCCAAACCAACCACCCAAGAATTGAATCGTCAAGCGAAAACACTTGACAACCTCATAGAAGCAGCTTTTCTTACCACAAGACCTTTCTCTCTCAATTAGGAATCTGATGCCGTCACTAAACACATTCCTTAAATTGTACCCATTTGTTGAGTGTTTTTTTGGTGTCTAATCCGCATATATATCACCATTACCCATGATTTTCTTGACTGTATATCTCCTAAATGTCAACATATACACGTGTGATTTAGTTTACGAAGATTTTTCAATGCCGAGAACCTCGGTCAGGGAGTAAAAAAGGCGTAAGTTTCACAATGGTGTAAAATTAAAATGGGATATACCAGGCTAGAATTCGAGTTACAGGAACAAGGGCCAAACCAACCACCCAAGAATGGAATCGTCGAGCGAAAACACTTGACAACCTCATAGAAGCAGCTTTTCTTACCACAAGACCTTTCTCCCACAATTTGGAATCTGATGCCGTCACTAAACACATTCCTTAAATTGTAGCCATTTGTTGAGTGTTTTTTTGGTGTCTAATCCGCATATATATCACCATTGCCCTTGATTTTCTTGACTGTATATCTCTTAAATGTTAACATATACACGTGTGATTTAGTTGACGAAGATTTTTCAATGCCGAGAACCTCGATCAGAGAGTAAAAAAGGCGTGAGGTTCACAATGGTGTAAAATTAAAATGGGATATACCGGGATAGGATTCGAGTTACAAGAAAAAGGGCCAAACCAACCACCCAAGAATGGATTCGTCGAGCGAAAACACTTGACAACCTCCTAGAAACAGCTTTTCTTGCCACCAGACCTTTCTCTATCAATTAGGAATCTGATGCCGTCACTAAACACATTCCTTAAATTGTAGCCATTTGTTGAGTGTTTTTTTGGTGTCTAATCCACATATATATATCATCATTGCCCTTGATTTTCTTGATTTTATATCTCTTAAATGTCAACATATACACGTGTGATTTAGTTTACGAAGATTTTTCAATGCCGAGAACCTCGATCTGAGAGTAAAAAAGGCGTAAGGTTCACAATGGTGTAAAATTAAAATGGGATATACCGGGCTAGGATTCGAGTTACAGGAACAAGGGCCAAACCAACCACCCAAGAATGGATTCGTCGAGCGAAAACACTTGACAACCTCCTAGAAGCAGCTTTTTGTGCCACAGACCTTTCTCCATCAACTAGGAATCTGATGTCGTCACTAAACACATTCCTTAAATTGTAGCCATTTGTTGAGTGTTTTTTTCTTGGTGTCTAATCCGCATATATATCACCATTGCCCTTGATTTTCTTGACTGTATATCTCTTAAATGTCAACATATACACATGTGATTTAGTTTACGAAGATTTTTCAATGCTTAGAACCTCGATCAGAGAGTAAAAAAGGCGCAAGGTTCACAATGGTGTAAAATTAAAATAGGATATACTGGGCTTGGATTCGAGTTACAGGAACAAGGGCCAAATCAACCACCCAAGAATTGAATCGTCGAGGTAAAACACTTAACAACCTCTTAGAAGCAGCTTTTCTTGCCACCAGACCTTTCTCCATCAATTAGGAATTTGATGCCGTCACTAAACACATTTCTAAAATTGTGGCCATTTATTGAGTGTTTTTTTTTGGTGGCAAATCCGCATATATATCACCATTGCCCTTGATTTTCTTGACTGTATATCTCTTAAATGTCAACCTATACATGTGTGATTTAGTTTACGAAGATTTTTCAATGCCAAGAACCTCGATCAGAGAGTAAAAAAGGCGTAAGGTTCACAATGGTGTAAAATTAAAATGGGATATACCGGGCTAGGATTCGAGTTACAGGAACAAGGGCCAAACCAACCACCCAAGGATGGAATCGTCGAGTGAAAACACTTGACAACCTCCTAGAAGCAGCTTTTCTTGCCACCAGACCTTTCTCCATCAATTAGGAATCTGATGCCGTCACTAAACACATTTCTTAAATTTTAGCCATTTGTTGAGTGTTTTTTTTGTGTCAAATCCGAATATATATCACCATTGCCCTTGATTTTCTTGACTGTATATCTCTTAAATGTCAACATATACACGTGTGATTTAGTTTACGAAGATTTTTCAATGCCGAGAACCTCGATCGGAGAGTAAAAAAGGCGTAAGGTTCACAATGGTGTAAAATTAAAATGGGATATACCGGGCTAGGATTCGAGTTACAGGAACAAGGGCCAAACCAACCACCCAAGAATTGAATCGTCGAGTTAAAACACTTGACAACCTCCTAGAAGCAGCTTTTCTTGTCACCAGACCTTTCTCCATGAATTAGGAATCTGATGCCGTCACTAAACACATTCCTTAAATTGTAGCTATTTATTGAGTGTTTTTTTTGGTGTCTAATCCGCATATATATCACCATTGCACTTGATTTTCTTGACTGTATATCTCTTAAATGTCAATATATACACGTGTGATTTAGTTTACGAAAAATTTTCAATGCCGAGAACCTCGATCAGAGAGTAAAAAAGGCGTAAGGTTCACAATGGTGTAAAATTAAAATGGGGTATACCGGGCTAGGATTCGAGTTACAGGAACAAGGGCCAAACCAACCACCCAAGAATTGAATCGTAGAGCGAAAACACTTGACAACCTCATAGAAGCAGCTTTTCTTACCACAAGACCTTTCTCTCTCAATTAGGAATCTGATGCCGTCACAAAACACATTCCTTAAATTGTACCCATTTGTTGAGTGTTTTTTTGGTGTCTAATATGCATATATATCACCATTACCCATGATTTTCTTGACTGTATATCTCCTAAATGTCAACATATACACGTGTGATTTAGTTTACGAAGATTTTTCAATGCCGAGAACCTCGGTCAGGGAGTAAAAAAGGCGTAAGGTTCACAATGGTGTAAAATTAAAATGGGATATACCAGGCTAGGATTCGAGTTACAGGAACAAGGGCCAAACCAACCACCCAAGAATGGAATCGTCGAGCGAAAACACTTGACAACCTCATAGAAGCAGCTTTTCTTACCACAAGACCTTTCTCCCACAATTTTGAATCTGATGCCGTCACTAAACATATTCCTTAAATTGTAGCCATTTGTTGAGTGTTTTTTTGGTGTCTAATCCGCATATATATCACCATTGCCCTTGATTTTCTTGACTGTATATCTCTTAAATGTTAACATATACACGTGTGATTTAGTTGACGAAGATTTTTCAATGCCGAGAACCTCGATCAGAGAGTAAAAAAGGCGTGAGGTTCACAATGGTGTAAAATTAAAATGGGATATACCGGGATTGGATTCGAGTTACAAGAAAAAGGGCCAAACCAACCACCCAAGAATGGAATCGTCGAGCGAAAACACTTGACAACCTCCTAGAAGCAGCTTTTCTTGCCACCAGACCTTTCTCTATCAATTAGGAATCTGATGCCGTCACTAAACACATTCCTTAAATTGTAGCCATTTGTTGAGTGTTTTTTTGGTGTCTAATCCACACATATATATATCACCATTGCCCTTGATTTTCTTGACTTTATATCTCTTAAATGTCAACATATACACGTGTGATTTAGTTTACGAAGATTTTTCAATGCCGAGAACCTCGATCAGAGAGTAAAAAAGGCGTAAGGTTCACAATGGTGTAAAATTAAAATGGGATATACCGGGCTAGGATTCGAGTTACAGGAACTAGGGCCAAACCAACCACCCAAGAATGGAATCGTCGAGCGAAAACACTTAACAACCTCCTAGAATCAGCTTTTTTTGCCACAGACCTTTCTCCATCAACTAGGAATCTGATGTCGTCACTAAACACATTCCTTAAATTGTAGCCATTTGTTGAGTGTTTTTTTCTTGGTGTGTAATCCGCATATATATCACCATTGCCCATGATTTTCTTGACTGTATATCTCTTAAATGTCAACATATACACGTGTGATTTAGTTTACGAAGATTTTTCAATGCTTAGAACCTCGATCAGAGAGTAAAAAAGGCGTAAGGTTCACAATGGTGTAAAATTAAAATAGGATATACCGGGCTAGGATTCGAGTTACAGGAACAAGGGCCAAACCACCCACCCAAGAATGTAATCGTCGAGCGAAAACACTTGACAACCTCCTAGAAGCAGCTTTTCATGCCACCAGACCTTTCTCCCTCAATTAGGAATTTGATGTCGTCACTAAACACATTTCTTAAATTGTGGCCATTTATTGAGTGTTTTTTTTGGTGGCAAATCCGCATATATATCACCATTGCTCTTCATTTTCTTGACTGTATATCTCTTAAATGTCAACATATACATGTGTGATTTAGTTTACGAAGATTTTTCAATGCCAAGAACCTCGATCAGAGAGTAAAAAAGGCGTAAGGTTCACAATGGTGTAAAATTAAAATGGGATATACCGGGCTAGGATTCGAGTTACAGGAACAAGGGCCAAACCAACCACCCAAGGATGGAATCGTCGAGTGAAAACACTTGACAACCTCCTAGAAGCAGCTTTTCTTGCCACCAGACCTTTCTCCATCAATTAGGAATCTGATGCCGTCACTAAACACATTTCTTAAATTTTAGCCATTTGTTGAGTGTTTTTTTGTGTCAAATCCGAATATATATCACCATTGCCCTTGATTTTCTTGACTGTATATCTCTTAAATGTCAACATATACACGTGTGATTTAGTTTACGAAGATTTTTCAATGCCGAGAACCTCGATCAGAGAGTAAAAAAGGCGTAAGGTTCACAATGGTGTAAAATTAAAATGGGATATACCGGGGTAGGATTCGAGTTACAGGAACAAGGGCCAAACCAACCACCCAAGAATTAAATCGTCGAGGTAAAACACTTGACAACCTCCTAGAAGCAGCTTTTCTTGTCACCAGACCTTTCTCCATGAATTAGGAATCTGATGCCGTCCCTAAACACATTCCTTAAATTGTAGCCATTTGTTGAGTGTTTTTTTTGGTGTCTAATCCGCATATATATCACCATTGCCCTTGATTTTCTTGACTGTATATCTCTTAAATGTCAATATATACACGTGTGATTTAGTTTACGAAAAATTTTCAATGCCGAGAACCTCGATTAGAGAGTAAAAAAGGCGTAAGGTTCACAATGGTGTAAAATTAAAATGGGATATACCGGGCTAGGATTCGAGTTACAGGAACAAGGGCCAAACCAACCACCCAAGAATTGAATCGTCGAGCGAAAACACTTGACAACCTCATAGAAGCAGCTTTTCTTACCACAAGACCTTTCTCTCTCAATTAGGAAACTGATGCCGTCACTTAACCCATTCCTTAAATTGTACCCATTTGTTGAGTGTTTTTTTGGTGTCTAATCGGCATATATATCACCATTACCCATGATTTTCTTGACTGTATATCTCCTAAATGTCAACATATACACGTGTGATTTAGTTTACGAAGATTTTTCAATGCCGAGAACCTCGGTCAGGGAGTAAAAAAGGCGTAAGGTTCACAATGGTGTAAAATTAAAAAGGGATATACCAGGCTAGGATTCGAGTTACAGGAACAAGGGCCAAACCAACCACCCAAGAATGGAATCGTCGAGGGAAAACACTTGACAACCTCATAGAAGCAGTTTTTCTTACCACAAGACCTTTCTCCCTCAATTTGGAATCTGATGCCGTCACTAAACACATTCCTTAAATTGTAGCCATTTGTTGAGTGTTTTTTTGGTGTCTACTCCGCATATATATCACCATTGCCCTTGATTTTCTTGACTGTATATATCTTAAATGTCAACATATACACGTGTAATTTAGTTTACGAAGATTTTACAACGCCGAGAACCTTGATCAGAGAGTAAAAAAGGCGTAAGGTTCACAATGGTGTAAAATTAAAATGGGATATACCGGGCTAGGATTCGAGTTACAGGAACAAGGGCCAAACCAACCACCCAAGGATGGAATCGTCGAGCGAAAACACTTGACAACCTCTTAGAAGCAGCTTTTCTTGCCACCAGACCTTTCTCCATCAATTAGGAATCTGATGCCGTCACTAAAGACATTCCTTAAATTTTAGCCATTTGTTGAGTGTTTTTTTTGGTGTCTAATCCGAATATATATCAACATTCCCCTTGCTTTTCTTGACTGTATATCTTTTAAATGTCAACATATACACGTGTGATTTAGTTTACGAAGATTTTTCAATGCCGAGAACCTCGATCAGAGAGTAAAAAAGGCGTAAGGTTCACAATGGTTTAAATTAAAATGGGATATACCGGACTAGGATTCGAGTTACAGGAACAAGGGCCAAACCAACCACCCAAGAATGGAATCGTCGAGCGAAAACACCTGACAACCTCCTAGAAGCAGCTTTTCTTGCCACCAGACCTTTCTCCATCAATTAGGAATCTGATGCCGTCACTAAACACATTCCTTAAATTGTAGCCATTTGTTGAGTGTTTTTTTTGGTGTCTAATCCGCATATATATATCACCATTGCCCTTGATTTTCTTGACTGTATATCTCTTAAATATCAACATATACACGTGTGATTTAGTTTACGAAGATTTTTCAATGCCGAGAATCTCGATCAGAGAGTAAAAAAGGCGTAAGGTTCACAATGGTGTAAAATTAAAATGGGATATACCGGGCTAGGATTCGAGTTACAGGAACAAGGGCCAAACCAACCACCCAAGAATGGAATCGTCGAGCGAAAACACTTGACAACCTCCTAGAAGCAGCTTTTCTTACCACAAGACCTTTATCCATCAATTAGGAATCTGATGCCGTCACTAAACACATTCCTTAAATTGTAGCCATTTGTTGAGTTTTTTTTGTGTCTAATCCGCATGTATATCACCATTGCCCTTGATTTTCTTAACTGTATATCTCTTAAATGTCAAGATATACACGTGTGATTTAGTTTACGAAGATTTTCAATGCCGAGAACCTCAATTAGAGAGTAAAAAAGGCGTAAGGTTCACAATGGTGTAAAATTAAAATGGGATATACCGGGCTAGGATTCGAGTGACAGGAACAAGGGCCAAACCAACCACCCAAGAATGGAATCGTCGAGCGAAAACACTTGACAACCTCCTAGAAGCAGCTTTTCTTGCCACCAGACCTTTCTCCATCAATTAGAAATCTGATGCCTTCACTAAACACATTCCTTAAATTGAAGCCATTTGTTGAGTGTTTTTTTTTGTGTCGAATCCGCATATATATTACCATTGCCCTTGCTTTTCTTGACTGTATATCTCTTAAATGTCAACATATACACGTGTGATTTAGTTGACGAAGATTTATCAATGCCGAGAACCTCGATCAGAGAGTAAAAAAGGCATAAGCTTCACAATGGTGTAAAATTAAAATGGGATATACCGGGTTAGGATTCGAGTTACAGGAACAAGGGCCAAACCAACCACCCAAGAATAGAATCATCGAGCGAAAACACTTGACAACCTCCTAGAAGCAGCTTTTCTTGCCCCCAGACCTTTTTCCATCAATTAGGAATCTGATGCCTTCACTAAACACATTCCTTAAATTGAAGCCATTTGTTGAGTGTTTTTTTTGTGTCGAATCCGCATATATATCACCATTGCCTTTGCTTTTCTTGACTGTATATCTCTTAAATGTCAACATATACACGTGTGATTTAGTTGAAGAAGATTTTTCAATGCCGAGAAACTCGATCAGAGAGTAAAAAAGGCGTAAGGTTCACAATGGTGTAAAATTAAAATGGGATATACCGGGCTAGGATTCGAGTTACAGGAACAAGGGCCAAACCAACCACCCAAGAATTGAATCGTCGAGGTAAAACACTTGATAATCTCCTATAAGCAACTTTTCTTGCCACCAGACCTTTCTCCATCAATTAGGAATCTGATGCTGTCACTAAACACATTCCTTAAATTGTAGCCATTTGTTATGTGTTTTTTTTTGGTGGCTAATCCGCATATATATCACCATTGCCCTTGATTTTCTTGACTGTATATCTCTTAAATGTCAACATATACACGTGTGATTTAGTTTACGAAGATTTTTCAATGCCGAGAACCTCGATCAGAGAGTAAAATAGGCGTAAGGTTCACAATGGTGTAAAATTAAAATGGGATATACCGGGCTAGGATTCGAGTTACAGGAACAAGGGCCAAACCACCCACCCAAGAATGTAATCGTCGAGCGAAAACACTTGACAACCTCCTAGAAGCAGCTTTTCATGCCACCAGACCTTTCTCCCTCAATTAGGAATCTGATCCCGTTACTAAACACATTCCTTAAATTGTACCCATTTGTTGAGTGTTTTTTTTGGTGTCTAATCCACATATATATATCACCATTGCCCTTGATTTCCTTGACTGTATATCTCTTAAATGTCAACATATACACGTGTGATTTAGTTTACGAAGATTTTTCAATGCCGAGAACCTCGATCAGAGAGTAAAAAAAGCGTAAGGTTCATAATGGTGTAAAATTAAAATGGGATATACCGGGCTAGGATTCGAGTTACAGGAACAAGGGCCAAACTAACCACCCAAGAATTGAATCGTCAAGCGAAAACACTTGACAACCTCATAGAAGCAGCTTTTCTTACCACAAGACCTTTCTCTCTCAATTAGGAATCTGATCCCGTTACTAAACACATTACTTAAATTGTACCCATTTGTTGAGTGTTTTTTTGGTGTCTAATCCACATATATATATCACCATTGCCCTTGATTTTCTTGACTGTATATCTCTTAAATATCAACATATACACGTGTGATTTAGTTTACGAAGATTTTTCAATGCCGAGAATCTCGATTAGAGAGTAAAAAAGGTGTAAGGTTCACAATGGTGTAAAATTAAAATGGGATATACCGGGCTAGGATTCGAGTTACAGGAACAAGGGCCAAACCAATCACCCAAGAATGGAATCGTCGAGCGAAAACACTTGACAACCTCCGAGAAGCAGCTTTTCTTACCACAAGACCTTTATCCATCAATAAGGAATCTGATGCCATCACTAAACACATTCCTTAAATTGTAGCCGTTTGTTGAGTTTTTTTTTTGTGTCTAATCCGCATGTATATCACCATTGCCCTTGATTTTCTTAACTGTATATCTCTTAAATGTCAAGATATACACGTGTGATTTAGTTTACGAAGATTTTTCAATGCCGAGAACCTCAATTAGAGAGTAAAAAAGGCGTAAGGTTCACAATGGTGTAAAATTAAAATGGGATATACCGGGCTAGGATTCGAGTTACAGGAACAAGGGCCAAACCAACCACCTAAGAATGGAATCGTCGAGCGAAAACACTTGACAACCTCCTAGAAGCAGCTTTTCTTGCCACCAGACCTTTCTCCATCAATTAGAAATCTGATGCCTTCACTAAACACATTCCTTACATTGAATCCATTTGTTGAGTGTTTTTTTTTGTGTCGAATCCGCATATATATTACCATTGCCCTTGCTTTTCTTGACTGTATATCTCTTAAATGTCAACATATACACGTGTGATTTAGTTGACGAAGATTTTTCAATGCCGAGAACCTCGATCAGAGAGTAAAAAAGGCGTAAGGTTCACAATGGTGTAAAATTAAAATGGGATATACCGGGCTAGGATTTGAGTTAAAGGAACAAGGGCCAAACCAACCACCAAAGAATGGAATCGTCGAGCGAAAACACTTGACAACCTCCTAGAAGCAGCTTTTCTTGCCACCAGACCTTTCTCCATCAATTAGAAATCTGATGCCTTCACTAAACACATTCCTTAAATTGAAGCCATTTGTTGAGTGTTTTTTTTGTGTCGAATCCGCATATATATTACCATTGCCCTTGCTTTTTCTTGACTGTATATCTCTTAAATGTCAACATATACACGTGTGATTTAGTTTACGAAGATTTTTCAACGCCGAGAACCTCGATCAGAGAGTAAAAAAAGCGTAAGGTTCACAATGGTGTAAAATTAAAATGGGATATACCGGGCTAGGATTCGAGTTACAGGAACAAGGGCCAAACCAACCACCAAAGAATTGAATCGTCAAGCGAAAACACTTGACAACCTCCTAGAAGCAGCTTTTCATGCCACCAGACCTTTCTCCCTCAATTAGGAATCTGATCCCGTTACTAAACACATTCCTTAAATTGTACCCATTTGTTGAGTGTTTTTTTGGTGTCTAATCCACATATATATATCACCATTGCCCTTGATTTTCTTGACTGTATATCTCTTAAATATCAACATATACACGTGTGATTTAGTTTACGAAGATTTTTCAATGCCGAGAATCTCGATCAGAGAGTAAAAAAGGTGTAAGGTTCACAATGGTGAAAAATTAAAATGGGATATACCGGGCTAGGATTCGAGTTACAGGAACAAGGGCCAAACCAATCACCCAAGAATGGAATCGTCGAGCGAAAACACTTGACAACCTCCGAGAAGCAGCTTTTCTTACCACAAGACCTTTATCCATCAATAAGGAATCTGATGCCATCACTAAACACATTCCTTAAATTGTAGCCGTTTGTTGAGTTTTTTTTTGTTGTGTCTAATCCGCATGTATAACACCATTGCCCTTGATTTTCTTAACTGTATATCTCTTAAATGTCAAGATATACACGTGTGATTTAGTTTACGAAGATTTTTCAATGCCGAGAACCTCAATTAGAGAGTAAAAAAGGCGTAAGGTTCACAATGGTGTAAAATTAAAATGGGATATAACGGGCTAGGATTCGAGTTACAGGAACAAGGGCCAAACCAACCACCCAAGAATGGAATCGTCGAGCGAAAACACTTGACAACCTCCTAGAAGCAGCTTTTCTTGCCACCAGACCTTTCTCCATCAATTAGAAATCTGATGCCTTCACTAAACACATTCCTTAAATTGAAGCCATTTGTTGAGTGTTTTTTTTTGTGTCGAATCCGCATATATATTACCATTGCCCTTGCTTTTCTTGACTGTATATCTCTTAAATGTCAACATATACACGTGTGATTTAGTTGACGAAGATTTTTCAATGCCGAGAACCTCGATCAGAGAGTAAAAAAGGCGTAAGGTTCACAATGGTGTAAAATTAAAATGGGATATACCGGGCTAGGATTCGAGTTACAGGAACAAGGGCCAAACCAACCACCCAAGAATGGAATCGTCAAGCGAAAACACTTGACAACCTCCTAGAAGCAGCTTTTCTTGCCACCAGACCTTTCTCCATCAACTAGGAATTTGATGCCGTCACTAAACACATTCCTTAAATTGTAGCCATTTGTTGAGTGTTTTTTTTGGTGTCTAATCCGCATATATATATCACCATTGCCCTTGATTTTCTTGACTGTATATCTCTTAAATATCAACATATACACGTGTGATTTAGTTTACGAAGATTTTTCAATGCCGAGAATCTCGATCAGAGAGTAAAAAAGGCGTAAGGTTCACAATGGTGTAAAATTAAAATGGGATATACCGGGCTAGGATTCGAGTTACAGGAACAAGGGCCAAACCAACCACCCAAGAATGGAATCGTCGAGCGAAAACACTTGACAACCTCCTAGAAGCAGCTTTTCTTACCACAAGACCTTTATCCATCAATTAGGAATCTGATGCCGTCACTAAACACATTCCTTAAATTGTAGCCATTTATTGAGTTTTTTTTTGTGTCTAATCTGCATGTATATCACCATTGCCCTTGATTTTCTTAACTGTATATCTCTTAAATGTCAAGATATACACGTGTGATTTAGTTTACGAAGATTTTCAATGCCGAGAACCTCAATTAGAGAGTAAAAAAGGCGTAAGGTTCACAATGGTGTAAAATTAAAATGGGATATACCGGGCTAGGATTCGAGTGACAGGAACAAGGGCCAAACCAACCACCCAAGAATGGAATCGTCGAGCGAAAACACTTGACAACCTCCTAGAAGCAGCTTTTCTTGCCACCAGACCTTTCTCCATCAATTAGAAATCTGATGCCTTCACTAAACACATTCCTTAAATTGAAGCCATTTGTTGAGTGTTTTTTTGTGTCGAATCCGCATATATATCACCATTGCCCTTGCTTTTCTTGACTGTATATCTCTCAAATGTCAACATATACACGTGTGATTTAGTTGACGAAGATTTTTCAATGCCGAGAACCTCGATCAGAGAGTAAAAATGGCGTAAGGTTCACAATGGTGTAAAATTAAAATGGGATATACTGGGCTAGGATTCGAGTTACAGGAACAAGGGCCAAACCAACCACCCAAGAATGGAATCGTCGAGCGAAAACACTTGACAACCTCCTAGAAGCAGCTTTTCTTGCCACCAGACCTTTCTCCATCAATTAGAAATCTGATGCCTTCACTAAACACATTCCTTAAATTGTAGCCATTTGTTGAGTATTTTTTTTGGTGTCTAATCCGCATATATATCACCATTGCCCTTAATTTTCTTGACTATATATCTCTTAAATGTCAACATATACACATGTGATTTAGTTTACGAAGATTTTTCAATGCCGAGAACCTCGATTAGAGAGTAAAAAAGGCATAAGGTTCACAATGGTGTAAAATTAAAATAGGATATACCGGGCTAGGATACGAGTTACAGGAACAAAGGCTAAACCACCCACCCAAGAATGTAATCGTCAAGCGAAAACACTTGACAACCTCCAAGAAGCAGCTTTTCTTGCCAACAGACCTTTCTCCATCAATTAGGAATCTGATGCCGTCACTAAACACATACCTTAAATTGTAGCCATTTGTTGAGTGTTTTTTTCTTGGTGTCTAATCCGCATACATATCATCATTGCCCTTGATTTTCTTGACTGTATATCTCTTAAATGTCAACATATACACGTGTGATTTAGTTTACGAATATTTTTCAATGCCGAGAACCTCGATCAGAGAGTAAAAAAGGCGTAAGGTTCACAATGGTGTAAAATTAAAATGGGATATACCGGGCTAGGATTCGAGTTACAGGCACAAGGGCCAAACCAACCACCCAAAAATTGAATCGTCGAGGTAAAACACTTAACAACCTCCTTGAAGCAGCTTTTCTTGCCACCAGACCTTTCTCCATCAATTAAGAATCTGATGCCGTCACTAAACACATTCCTTAAATTGTACCCATTTGTTGAGTGTTTTTTTTGTGTCTAATCCGCATGCATATCACCATTGCCCTTGATTTTCTTAACTGTATATCTCTTAAATGTCAAGATATACACGTGTGATTTAGTTTACGAAGATTTTTCAATGCCGAGAACCTCAATTAGAGAGTAAAAAAGGCGTAAGGTTCACAATGGTGTAAAATTAAAATGGGATATACCGGGCTAGGATTCGAGTTACAGGAACAAGGGCCAAACCAACCACCCAAGAATGGAATCGTCGAGCGAAAACACTTGACAACCTCCTAGAAGCAGCTTTTCTTGCCACCAGACCTTTCTCCATCAATTAGAAATCTGATGCCTTCACTAAACACATTCCTTAAATTGAATCCATTTGTTGAGTGTTTTTTTTGTGTCGAATCCGCATATATATTACCATTGCCCTTGCTTTTCTTGACTGTATATCTCTTAAATGTCAACATATACACGTGTGATTTAGTTGACGAAGATTTTTCAATGCCGAGAACCTCGATCAGAGAGTAAAAAAGGCATAAGCTTCACAATGGTGTAAAATTAAAATGGGATATACCGGGTTAGGATTCGAGTTACAGGAACAAGGGCCAAACCAACCACCCAAGAATAGAATCGTCGAGCGAAAACACTTGACAACCTCCTAGAAGCAGCTTTTCTTGCCCCCAGACCTTTTTCCATCAATTAGGAATCTGATGCCTTCACTAAACACATTCCTTAAATTGAAGCCATTTGTTGAGTGTTTTTTTTTGTGTCGAATCCGCATATATATCACCATTGCCTTTGCTTTTCTTGACTGTATATCTCTTAAATGTCAACATATACACGTGTGATTTAGTTGAAGAAGATTTTTCAATGCCGAGAAACTCGATCAGAGAGTAAAAAAGGCGTAAGGTTCACAATGGTGTAAAATTAAAATGGGATATACCGGGCTAGGATTCGAGTTACAGGAACAAGGGCCAAACCAACCACCCAAGAATTGAATCGTCGAGGTAAAACACTTGATAACCTCCTATAAGCAACTTTTCTTGCCACCAGACCTTTCTCCATCAATTAGGAATCTGATGCTGTCACTAAACACATTCCTTAAATTGTAGCCATTTGTTATGTGTTTTTTTTGGTGGCTAATCCGCATATATATCACCATTGCCCTTGATTTTCTTGACTGTATATCTCTTAAATGTCAACATATACACGTGTGATTTAGTTTACGAAGTTTTTTCAATGCCGAGAACCTCGATCAGAGAGTAAAATAGGCGTAAGGTTCACAATGGTGTAAAATTAAAATGGGATATACCGGGCTAGGATTCGAGTTACAGGAACAAGGGCCAAACCACCCACCCAAGAATGTAATCGTCGAGCGAAAACACTTGACAACCTCCTAGAAGCAGCTTTTCATGCCACCAGACCTTTCTCCCTCAATTAGGAATCTGATCCCGTTACTAAACACATTCCTTAAATTGTACCCATTTGTTGAGTGTTTTTTTTGGTGTCTAATCCACATATATATATCACCATTGCCCTTGATTTCCTTGACTGTATATCTCTTAAATGTCAACATATACACGTGTGATTTAGTTTACGAAGATTTTTCAATGCCGAGAACCTCGATCAGAGAGTAAAAAAAGCGTAAGGTTCATAATGGTGTAAAATTAAAATGGGATATACCGGGCTAGGATTCGAGTTACAGGAACAAGGGCCAAACCAACCACCCAAGAATTGAATCGTCAAGCGAAAACACTTGACCACCTCATAGAAGCAGCTTTTCTTACCACAAGACCTTTCCCTCTCAATTAGGAATCTGATCCCGTTACTAAACACATTCCTTAAATTGTACCCATTTGTTGAGTGTTTTTTTGGTGTCTAATCCACATATATATATATCACCATTGCCCTTGATTTTCTTGACTGTATATCTCTTAAATATCAACATATACACGTGTGATTTAGTTTACGAAGATTTTTCAATGCCGAGAATCTCGATCAGAGAGTAAAAAAGGTGTAAGGTTCACAATGGTGTAAAATTAAAATGGGATATACCGGGCTAGGATTCGAGTTACAGGAACAAGGGCCAAACCAATCACCCAAGAATGGAATCGTCGAGCGAAAACACTTGACAACCTCCGAGAAGCAGCTTTTCTTACCACAAGACCTTTATCCATCAATAAGGAATCTGATGCCATCACTAAACACATTCCTTAAATTGTAGCCGTTTGTTGAGTTTTTTTTTGTGTCTAATCCGCATGTATATCACCATTGCCCTTGATTTTCTTAACTGTATATCTCTTAAATGTCAAGATATACACGTGTGATTTAGTTTACGAAGATTTTTCAATGCCGAGAACCTCAATTAGAGAGTAAAAAAGGTGTAAGGTTCACAATGGTGTAAAATTAAAATGGGATATACCGGGCTAGTATTCGAGTTACAGGAACAAGGGCCAAACCAACCACCCAAGAATGGAATCGTCGAGCGAAAACACTTGACAACCTCCTAGAAGCAGCTTTTCTTGCCCCCAGACCTTTTTCCATCAATTAGGAATCTGATGCCTTCACTAAACACATTCCTTAAATTGAAGCCATTTGTTGAGTGTTTTTTTTTGTGTCGAATCCGCATATATATCACCATTGCCTTTGCTTTTCTTGACTGTATATCTCTTAAATGTCAACATATACACGTGTGATTTAGTTGAAGAAGATTTTTCAATGCCGAGAAACTCGATCAGAGAGTAAAAAAGGCGTAAGGTTCACAATGGTGTAAAATTAAAATGGGATATACCGGGCTAGGATTCGAGTTACAGGAACAAGGGCCAAACCAACCACCCAAGAATTGAATCGTCGAGGTAAAACACTTGATAACCTCCTATAAGCAACTTTTCTTGCCACCAGACCTTTCTCCATCAATTAGGAATCTGATGCTGTCACTAAACACATTCCTTAAATTGTAGCCATTTGTTATGTGTTTTTTTTGGTGGCTAATCCGCATATATATCACCATTGCCCTTGATTTTCTTGACTGTATATCTCTTAAATGTCAACATATACACGTGTGATTTAGTTTACGAAGTTTTTTCAATGCCGAGAACCTCGATCAGAGAGTAAAATAGGCGTAAGGTTCACAATGGTGTAAAATTAAAATGGGATATACCGGGCTAGGATTCGAGTTACAGGAACAAGGGCCAAACCAATCACCCAAGAATGGAATCGTCGAGCGAAAACACTTGACAACCTCCGAGAAGCAGCTTTTCTTACCACAAGACCTTTATCCATCAATAAGGAATCTGATGCCATCACTAAACACATTCCTTAAATTGTAGCCGTTTGTTGAGTTTTTTTTTGTGTCTAATCCGCATGTATATCACCATTGCCCTTGATTTTCTTAACTGTATATCTCTTAAATGTCAACATATACACGTGTGATTTAGTTGACGAAGATTTTTCAATGCCGAGAACCTCGATCAGAGAGTAAAAAAGGCATAAGCTTCACAATGGTGTAAAATTAAAATGGGATATACCGGGTTAGGATTCGAGTTACAGGAACAAGGGCCAAACCAACCACCCAAGAATAGAATCGTCGAGCGAAAACACTTGACAACCTCCTAGAAGCAGCTTTTCTTACCACAAGACCTTTATCCATCAATAAGGAATCTGATGCCATCACTAAACACATTCCTTAAATTGTAGCCGTTTGTTGAGTTTTTTTTTGTGTCTAATCCGCATGTATATCACCATTGCCCTTGATTTTCTTAACTGTATATCTCTTAAATGTCAAGATATACACGTGTGATTTAGTTTACGAAGATTTTTCAATGCCGAGAACCTCAATTAGAGAGTAAAAAAGGTGTAAGGTTCACAATGGTGTAAAATTAAAATGGGATATACCGGGCTAGGATTCGAGTTACAGGAACAAGGGCCAAACCAACCACCCAAGAATGGAATCGTCGAGCGAAAACACTTGACAACCTCCTAGAAGCAGCTTTTCTTGCCCCCAGACCTTTTTCCATCAATTAGGAATCTGATGCCTTCACTAAACACATTCCTTAAATTGAAGCCATTTGTTGAGTGTTTTTTTTTGTGTCGAATCCGCATATATATCACCATTGCCTTTGCTTTTCTTGACTGTATATCTCTTAAATGTCAACATATACACGTGTGATTTAGTTGAAGAAGATTTTTCAATGCCGAGAAACTCGATCAGAGAGTAAAAAAGGCGTAAGGTTCACAATGGTGTAAAATTAAAATGGGATATACCGGGCTAGGATTCGAGTTACAGGAACAAGGGCCAAACCAATCACCCAAGAATGGAATCGTCGAGCGAAAACACTTGACAACCTCCGAGAAGCAGCTTTTCTTACCACAAGACCTTTATCCATCAATAAGGAATCTGATGCCATCACTAAACACATTCCTTAAATTGTAGCCGTTTGTTGAGTTTTTTTTTGTGTCTAATCCGCATGTATATCACCATTGCCCTTGATTTTCTTAACTGTATATCTCTTAAATGTCAAGATATACACGTGTGATTTAGTTTACGAAGATTTTTCAATGCCGAGAACCTCAATTAGAGAGTAAAAAAGGTGTAAGGTTCACAATGGTGTAAAATTAAAATGGGATATACCGGGCTAGGATTCGAGTTACAGGAACAAGGGCCAAACCAACCACCCAAGAATGGAATCGTCGAGCGAAAACACTTGACAACCTCCTAGAAGCAGCTTTTCTTGCCCCCAGACCTTTTTCCATCAATTAGGAATCTGATGCCTTCACTAAACACATTCCTTAAATTGAAGCCATTTGTTGAGTGTTTTTTTTTGTGTCGAATCCGCATATATATCACCATTGCCTTTGCTTTTCTTGACTGTATATCTCTTAAATGTCAACATATACACGTGTGATTTAGTTGAAGAAGATTTTTCAATGCCGAGAAACTCGATCAGAGAGTAAAAAAGGCGTAAGGTTCACAATGGTGTAAAATTAAAATGGGATATACCGGGCTAGGATTCGAGTTACAGGAACAAGGGCCAAACCAACCACCCAAGAATTGAATCGTCGAGGTAAAACACTTGATAACCTCCTATAAGCAACTTTTCTTGCCACCAGACCTTTCTCCATCAATTAGGAATCTGATGCTGTCACTAAACACATTCCTTAAATTGTAGCCATTTGTTATGTGTTTTTTTTGGTGGCTAATCCGCATATATATCACCATTGCCCTTGATTTTCTTGACTGTATATCTCTTAAATATCAACATATACACGTGTGATTTAGTTTACGAAGATTTTTCAATGCCGAGAATCTCGATCAGAGAGTAAAAAAGGTGTAAGGTTCACAATGGTGTAAAATTAAAATGGGATATACCGGGCTAGGATTCGAGTTACAGGAACAAGGGCCAAACCAATCACCCAAGAATGGAATCGTCGAGCGAAAACACTTGACAACCTCCGAGAAGCAGCTTTTCTTACCACAAGACCTTTATCCATCAATAAGGAATCTGATGCCATCACTAAACACATTCCTTAAATTGTAGCCGTTTGTTGAGTTTTTTTTTGTGTCTAATCCGCATGTATATCACCATTGCCCTTGATTTTCTTAACTGTATATCTCTTAAATGTCAACATATACACGTGTGATTTAGTTGACGAAGATTTTTCAATGCCGAGAACCTCGATCAGAGAGTAAAAAAGGCATAAGCTTCACAATGGTGTAAAATTAAAATGGGATATACCGGGTTAGGATTCGAGTTACAGGAACAAGGGCCAAACCAACCACCCAAGAATAGAATCGTCGAGCGAAAACACTTGACAACCTCCTAGAAGCAGCTTTTCTTGCCCCCAGACCTTTTTCCATCAATTAGGAATCTGATGCCTTCACTAAACACATTCCTTAAATTGAAGCCATTTGTTGAGTGTTTTTTTTTGTGTCGAATCCGCATATATATCACCATTGCCTTTGCTTTTCTTGACTGTATATCTCTTAAATGTCAACATATACACGTGTGATTTAGTTGAAGAAGATTTTTCAATGCCGAGAAACTCGATCAGAGAGTAAAAAAGGCGTAAGGTTCACAATGGTGTAAAATTAAAATGGGATATACCGGGCTAGGATTCGAGTTACAGGAACAAGGGCCAAACCAACCACCCAAGAATTGAATCGTCGAGGTAAAACACTTGATAACCTCCTATAAGCAACTTTTCTTGCCACCAGACCTTTCTCCATCAATTAGGAATCTGATGCTGTCACTAAACACATTCCTTAAATTGTAGCCATTTGTTATGTGTTTTTTTTGGTGGCTAATCCGCATATATATCACCATTGCCCTTGATTTTCTTGACTGTATATCTCTTAAATGTCAACATATACACGTGTGATTTAGTTTACGAAGTTTTTTCAATGCCGAGAACCTCGATCAGAGAGTAAAATAAGCGTAAGGTTCACAATGGTGTAAAATTAAAATGGGATATACCGGGCTAGGATTCGAGTTACAGGAACAAGGGCCAAACCACCCACCCAAGAATGTAATCGTCGAGCGAAAACACTTGACAACCTCCTAGAAGCAGCTTTTCATGCCACCAGACCTTTCTCCCTCAATTAGGAATCTGATCCCGTTACTAAACAAATTCCTTAAATTGTACCCATTTGTTGAGTGTTTTTTTTGGTGTCTAATCCACATATATATATCACCATTGCCCTTGATTTCCTTGACTGTATATCTCTTAAATGTCAACATATACACGTGTGATTTAGTTTACGAAGATTTTTCAATGCCGAGAACCTCGATCAGAGAGTAAAAAAAGCGTAAGGTTCATAATGGTGTAAAATTAAAATGGGATATACCGGGCTAGGATTCGAGTTACAGGAACAAGGGCCAAACCAACCACCCAAGAATTGAATCGTCAAGCGAAAACACTTGACCACCTCATAGAAGCAGCTTTTCTTACCACAAGACCTTTCCCTCTCAATTAGGAATCTGATCCCGTTACTAAACACATTCCTTAAATTGTACCCATTTGTTGAGTGTTTTTTTGGTGTCTAATCCACATATATATATATCACCATTGCCCTTGATTTTCTTGACTGTATATCTCTTAAATATCAACATATACACGTGTGATTTAGTTTACGAAGATTTTTCAATGCCGAGAATCTCGATTAGAGAGTAAAAAAGGTGTAAGGTTCACAATGGTGTAAAATTAAAATGGGATATACCGGGCTAGGATTCGAGTTACAGGAACAAGGGCCAAACCAATCACCCAAGAATGGAATCGTCGAGCGAAAACACTTGACAACCTCCGAGAAGCAGCTTTTCTTACCACAAGACCTTTATCCATCAATAAGGAATCTGATGCCATCACTAAACACATTCCTTAAATTGTAGCCGTTTGTTGAGTTTTTTTTGTGTGTCTAATCCGCATGTATATCACCATTGCCCTTGATTTTCTTAACTGTATATCTCTTAAATGTCAAGATATACACGTGTGATTTAGTTTACGAAGATTTTTCAATGTCGAGAACCTCAATTAGAGAGTAAAAAAGGCGTAAGGTTCACAATGGTGTAAAATTAAAATGGGATATACCGGGCTAGGATTCGAGTTACAGGAACATGGGCCAAACCAACCACCCAAGAATGGAATCGTCGAGCGAAAACACTTGACAACCTCCTAGAAGCAGCTTTTCTTGCCACCAGACCTTTCTCCATCAATTAGAAATCTGATGCCTTCACTAAACACATTCCTTAAATTGAAGCCATTTGTTGAGTGTTTTTTTTGTGTCGAATCCGCATATATATTACCATTGCCTTTGCTTTTCTTGACTGTATATCTCTTAAATGTCAACATATACACGTGTGATTTAGTTGACGAAGATTTTTCAATGCCGAGAACCTCGATCAGAGAGTAAAAAAGGCGTAAGGTTCACAATGGTGTAAAATTAAAATGGGATATACCGGGCTAGGATTTGAGTTAAAGGAACAAGGGCCAAACCAACCACCAAAGAATGGAATCGTCGAGCGAAAACACTTGACAACCTCCTAGAAGCAGCTTTTCTTGCCACCAGACCTTTCTCCATCAATTAGAAATCTGATGCCTTCACTAAACACATTCCTTAAATTGAAGCCATTTGTTGAGTGTTTTTTTTTGTGTCGAATCCGCATATATATTACCATTGCCCTTGCTTTTTCTTGACTGTATATCTCTTAAATGTCAACATATACACGTGTGATTTAGTTTACGAAGATTTTTCAATGCCGAGAACCTCGATCAGAGAGTAAAAAAAGCGTAAGGTTCACAATGGTGTAAAATTAAAATGGGATATACCGGGCTAGGATTCGAGTTACAGGAACAAGGGCCAAACCAACCACCAAAGAATTGAATCGTCAAGCGAAAACACTTGACAACCTCCTAGAAGCAGCTTTTCATGCCACCAGACCTTTCTCCCTCAATTAGGAATCTGATCCCGTTACTAAACACATTCCTTAAATTGTACCCATTTGTTGAGTGTTTTTTTGGTGTCTAATCCACATATATATATCACCATTGCCCTTGATTTTCTTGACTGTATATCTCTTAAATATCAACATATACACGTGTGATTTAGTTTACGAAGATTTTTCAATGCCGAGAATCTCGATCAGAGAGTAAAAAAGGTGTAAGGTTCACAATGGTGAAAAATTAAAATGGGATATACCGGGCTAGGATTCGAGTTACAGGAACAAGGGCCAAACCAATCACCCAAGAATGGAATCGTCGAGCGAAAACACTTGACAACCTCCGAGAAGCAGCTTTTCTTACCACAAGACCTTTATCCATCAATAAGGAATCTGATGCCATCATTAAACACATTCCTTAAATTGTAGCCGTTTGTTGAGTTTTTTTTTGTTGTGTCTAATCCGCATGTATAACACCATTGCCCTTGATTTTCTTAACTGTATATCTCTTAAATGTCAAGATATACACGTGTGATTTAGTTTACGAAGATTTTTCAATGCCGAGAACCTCAATTAGAGAGTAAAAAAGGCGTAAGGTTCACAATGGTGTAAAATTAAAATGGGATATAACGGGCTAGGATTCGAGTTACAGGAACAAGGGCCAAACCAACCACCCAAGAATGGAATCGTCGAGCGAAAACACTTGACAACCTCCTAGAAGCAGCTTTTCTTGCCACCAGACCTTTCTCCATCAATTAGAAATCTGATGCCTTCACTAAACACATTCCTTAAATTGAAGCCATTTGTTGAGTGTTTTTTTTGTGTCGAATCCGCATATATATTACCATTGCCCTTGCTTTTCTTGACTGTATATCTCTTAAATGTCAACATATACACGTGTGATTTAGTTGACGAAGATTTTTCAATGCCGAGAACCTCGATCAGAGAGTAAAAAAGGCGTAAGGTTCACAATGGTGTAAAATTAAAATGGGATATACCGGGCTAGGATTCGAGTTACAGGAACAAGGGCCAAACCAACCACCCAAGAATGGAATCGTCAAGCGAAAACACTTGACAACCTCCTAGAAGCAGCTTTTCTTGCCACCAGACCTTTCTCCATCAACTAGGAATTTGATGCCGTCACTAAACACATTCCTTAAATTGTAGCCATTTGTTGAGTGTTTTTTTTCTTGGTGTCTAATCCGCATACATATCATCATTGCCCTTGATTTTCTTGACTGTATATCTCTTAAATGTCAACATATACACGTGTGATTTAGTTTACGAAGATTTTTCAATGCCGAGAACCTCGATCAGAGAGTAAAAAAGGCGTAAGGTTCACAATGGTGTAAAATTAAAATGGGATATACCGGGCTAGGATTCGAGTTACAGGAACAAGGGCCAAACCAACCACCAAAGAATTGAATCGTTGAGGTAAAACACTTAACAACCTCCTAGAAGCAGCTTTTCTTGCCACCAGACCTTTCTCCATCAATTAAGAATCTGTTGCTGTCACTAAACACATTCCTTAAATTGTAGCCATTTGTTGAGTGTTTTTTATGGTGGCTAATCCGCATATATATCACCATTGCCCTTGATTTTCTTGATTGTATATCTCTTAAATGTCAACATATACACGTGTGATTTAGTTTACGAAGATTTTTCGATGCCGAGAACCTCGATCAGAGAGTAAAAAAGGCGTAAGGTTCACAATGGTGTAAATTTAAAATGGGATATACCAGGCAAGGATTCGAGTTACAGGAACAAGGGCCAAACCAACCACCCAAGAATTGAATCGTCGACGTAAAACACTTGATAACCTCCTATAAGCAGCTTTTCTTGCCACCAGACCTTTCTCCATCAATTAGGAATCTGATGCTGTCACTAAACACATTCCTTAAATTGTAGCCATTTGTTGTGTGTTTTTTTTGGTGGCTAATCCGCATAGATATCACCATTGCCCTTGATTTTCTTGACTGTATATCTCTTAAATGTCAACATATACACGTGTGATTTAGTTTACGAAGATTTTTCAATGCCGAGAACCTCGATCAGAGAGTAAAATAGGCGTAAGGTTCACAATGGTGTAAAATTAAAATGGGATATACCGGGCTAGGATTCGAGTTACAGGAACAAGGGCCAAACCACCCACCCAAGAATGTAATCGTCGAGCGAAAACACTTGACAACCTCCTAGAAGCAGCTTTTCATGCCACCAGACCTTTCTCCCTCAATTAGGAATCTGATCCCGTTACTAAACACATTCCTTAAATTGTACCCATTTGTTGAGTGTTTTTTTGGTGTCTAATCCACATATATATATCACCATTTCCCTTGATTTCCTTGACTGTATATCTCTTAAATGTCAACATATACACGTGTGATTTAGTTTACGAAGATTTTTCAATGCCGAGAACCTCGATCAGAGAGTAAAAAAAGCGTAAGGTTCACAATGGTGTAAAATTAAAATGGGATATACCGGGCTAGGATTCGAGTTACAGGAACAAGGGCCAAATCAACCACCCAAGAATTGAAACGTCAAGCGAAAACACTTGACAACCTCATAGAAGCAGCTTTTCTTACCACAAGACCTTTCTCTCTCAATTAGGAATCTGATCCCGTTACTAAACACATTCCTTAAATTGTACCCATTTGTTGAGTGTTTTTTTGGTGTCTAATCCACATATATATATATCACCATTGCCCTTGATTTTCTTGACTGTATATCTCTTAAATATCAACATATACACGTGTGATTTAGTTTACGAAGATTTTTCAATGCCGAGAATCTCGATCAGAGAGTAAAAAAGGTGTAAGGTTCACAATGGTGTAAAATTAAAATGGGATATACCGGGCTAGGATTCGAGTTACAGGAACAAGGGCCAAACCAATCACCCAAGAATGGAATCGTCGAGCGAAAACACTTGACAACCTCCGAGAAGCAGCTTTTCTTACCACAAGACCTTTATCCATCAATAAGGAATCTGATGCCATCACTAAACCCATTCCTTAAATTGTAGCCGTTTGTTGAGTTTTTTTTTGTGTCTAATCCGCATGTATATCACCATTGCCCTTGGTTTTCTTAACTGTATATCTCTTAAATGTCAAGATATACACGTGTGATTTAGTTTACGAAGATTTTTCAATGCCGAGAACCTCAATTAGAGAGTAAAAAAGGTGTAAGGTTCACAATGGTGTAAAATTAAAATGGGATATACCGGGCTAGGATTCGAGTTACAGGAACAAGGGCCAAACCAACCACCCAAGAATGGAATCGTCGAGCGAAAACACTTGACAACCTCCTAGAAGCAGCTTTTCTTGCCACCAGACCTTTCTCCATCAATTAGAAATCTGATGCCTTCACTAAACACATTCCTTAAATTGAAGCCATTTGTTGAGTGTTTTTTTTTGTGTCGAATCCGCATATATATTACCATTGCCATTGCTTTTCTTGACTGTATATCTCTTAAATGTCAACATATACACGTGTGATTTAGTTGACGAAGATTTTTCAATGCCGAGAACCTCGATCAGAGAGTAAAAAAGGCGTAAGGTTCACAATGGTGTAAAATTAAAATGGGATATACCGGGCTAGGATTCGAGTTACAGGAACAAGGGCCAAACCAACCACCCAAGAATGGAATCGTCGAGCGAAAACACTTGACAACCTCCTAGAAGCAGCTTTTCTTGCCACCAGACCTTTCTCCATCAATTAGAAATCTGATGCCTTCACTAAACACATTCCTTAAATTGAAGCCATTTGTTGAGTGTTTTTTTTTTTGTCGAATCCGCATATATATTACCATTGCCCTTGCTTTTCTTGACTGTATATCTCTTAAATGTCAACATATACACGTGTGATTTAGTTTACGAAGATTTTTCAATGCCGAGAACCTCGATCAGAGAGTAAAAAAAGCATAAGGTTCACAATGGTGTAAAATTAAAATGGGATATACCGGGCTAGGATTCGAGTTACAGGAACAAGGGCCAAACCAACCACCCAAGAATTGAATCGTCAAGCGAAAACACTTGACAACCTCCTAGAAGCAGCTTTTCATGCCACCAGACCTTTCTCCCTCAATTAGGAATCTGATCCCGTTACTAAACACATTCCTTAAATTGTACCCATTTGTTGAGTGTTTTTTTGGTGTCTAATCCTCATATATATATATCACCATTGCCCTTGATTTTCTTGACTGTATATCTCTTAAATATCAACATATACACGTGTGATTTAGTTTACGAAGATTTTTCAATGCCGAGAATCTCGATCAGAGAGTAAAAAAGGTGTAAGGTTCACAATGGTGTAAAATTAAAATGGGATATACCGGGCTAGGATTCGAGTTACAGGAACAAGGCCAAACCAATCACCCAAGAATGGAATCGTCGAGCGAAAACACTTGACAACGTCCGAGAAGCAGCTTTTCTTACCACAAGACCTTTATCCATCAATAAGGAATCTGATGCCATCACTAAACACATTCCTTAAATTGTAGCCGTTTGTTGAGTTTTTTTTTGTGTCTAATCCGCATGTATATCACCATTGCCCTTGATTTTCTTAACTGTATATCTCTTAAATGTCAAGATATACACGTGTGATTTAGTTTACGAAGATTTTTCAATGCCGAGAACCTCAATTAGAGAGTAAAAAAGGCGTAAGGTTCACAATGGTGTAAAATTAAAATGGGATATACCGGGCTAGGATTCGAGGTACAGGAACAAGGGCCAAACCAACCACCCAAGAATGGAATCGTCGAGCGAAAACACTTGACAACCTCCTAGAAGCAGCTTTTCTTGCCACCAGACCTTTCTCCATTAATTAGAAATCTGATGCCTTCACTAAACACATTCCTTAAATTGAAGCCATTTGTTGAGTGTTTTTTTTTGTGTCGAATCCGCATATATATTACCATTGCCCTTGCTTTTCTTGACTGTATATCTCTTAAATGTCAACATATACACGTGTGATTTAGTTGACGAAGATTTTTCAATGCCGAGAACCTCGATCAGAGAGTAAAAAAGGCGTAAGGTTCACAATGGTGTAAAATTAAAATGGGATATACCGGGCTAGGATTCGAGTTACAGGAACAAGGACCAAACCAACCACCCAAGAATGGAATCGTCAAGCGAAAACACTTGACAACCTCCTAGAAGCAGCTTTTCTTGCCACCAGACCTTTCTCCATCAACTAGGAATTTGATGCCGTCACTAAACACATTCCTTAAATTGTAGCCATTTGTTGAGTGTTTTTTTTCTTGGTGTCTAATCCGCATACATATCATCATTGCCCTTGATTTTCTTGACTGTATATCTCTTAAATGTCAACATATACACGTGTGATTTAGTTTACGAAGATTTTTCAATGCCGAGAACCTCGATCAGAGAGTAAAAAAGGCGTTAGGTTCACAATGGTGTAAAATTAGAATGGGATATACCGGGCTAGGATTCGAGTTACAGGAACAAGGGCCAAACCAACCACCAAAGAATTGAATCGTTGAGGTAAAACACTTAACAACCTCCTAGAAGCAGCTTTTCTTGCCACCAGACCTTTCTCCATCAATTAAGAATCTGTTGCTGTCACTAAACACATTCCTTAAATTGTAGCCATTTGTTGAGTGTTTTTTTTCTTGGTGTCTAATCCGCATACATATCATCATTGCCCTTGATTTTCTTGACTGTATATCTCTTAAATGTCAACATATACACGTGTGATTTAGTTGACGAAGATTTTTCAATGCCGAGAACCTCGATCAGAGAGTAAAAAAGGCGTAAGGTTCACAATGGTGTAAAATTAAAATGGGATATACCGGGCTAGGATTCGAGTTACAGGAACAAGGGCCAAACCAATCACCCAAGAATGGAATCGTCAAGCGAAAACACTTGACAACCTCCTAGAAGCAGCTTTTCTTGCCACCAGACCTTTCTCCATCAACTAGGAATTTGATGCCGTCACTAAACACATTCCTTAAATTGTAGCCATTTGTTGAGTGTTTTTTTTCTTGGTGTCTAATCCGCATACATATCATCATTGCCCTTGATTTTCTTAACTGTATATCTCTTAAATGTCAACATATACCCGTGTGATTTAGTTTACGAAGATTTTTCAATGCCGAGAACCTCGATCAGATAGTAAAAAAGGCGTAAGGTTCATAATGGTGTAAAATTAAAATGGGATATACCGGGCTAGGATTCGAGTTACAGGAACAAGGGCCAAACCAACCACCCAAGAATGGAATCGTCGAACGAAAACACTTGACAACCTCATAGAAACAGCTTTTCTTACCACAAGACCTTTCTCCCTTAATTAGGAATCTGATGCCGTCACTAAACACATTCCTTAAATTGTAGCCATTTGTTGAGTGTTTTTTTTGGTGTTTAATCCGCATATATATCACCATTGCCCTTGATTTTCTGGACTGTATATCTCTTAAATGTCAACATATACACGTGTGATTTAGTTGACGAAGATTTTTCAATGCCGAGAAACTCGGTCAGAGAGTAAAAAATGCGTAAGGTTCACAATGGTGTAAAATTAAAATGGGATATACCAGGCTAGGATTCGAGTTATAGGAACAAGGGCCAAACCAACCACCCAAGAATGGAATCGTCGAGCGAAAACACTTGACAACCTCATAGAAGCAGCTTTTCTTACCACAAGACTTTTCTTACCACGGTCCGGCTGAAGACCTAAAAACTTAGCGCTGACCGGGAGGCAACCTAGGTTTTGTTTTTATTTCATTTGTTTTTGTTTTTGTGTTTTTTTTGTACGAACCGGACAAGTGTGGGGAAGTGTGAGGAGGTTTGGTTGCTCGTTGAACCTGTTTTGGCTCGTTTGTCTTTGTTTACTAAGATGTTTAACCTGTTTGGGAGCTTGTGAGTTTTATTTTGCAGGTTTTGATCGTTTTTGTCCATACTCAATCTCCATTTGGATGAAAGTGCTTCGAACGATTTGAAGAAAAAGCATCCCGTGTTGAAGCAGCCACGAAAGAAATGCTATACAGTTGCCATGGAACATTCGCGAGGATCCTTAACAAGGGGAGTCTGTTCCAATCTTTTGTACATATATTTATTTTTTATTTTTTCTTTGATTTGTAGTTTCCTTCCACATTGAGGACAATGTAGATTTTAAGTGTGGGGAGGGGGGGACTAGTGTCTAGTGTGTGACTCGTGTCAGCCATGTCAGTTGTGTCAGTCGTGTGTCAAAAATCCAAAAAAATTGAAAAAATCTGAAAATATCTCGAGAAAGTTTTTGCAATAAATGGAAAATGATAGATATAATTGAATCATTGGCATTTGATTAATATATATAAGAGATGATGAACAGTCGATCACACGTCTAGCTTAGGATATGTGGGTAGGCCCAGCCAGTTGAAGAGTTTCTTAGGATTGATATAAAATAACTTAAAATAGGAGTCTTGTGGGTTCTCGCCTTAGGAGCTATAGTAAAACTGAAACCGTGGAAAGTATAAGAGGTACGTTATAAATAAAAAACTTATAAGTTTTTCCGATTAAATTGGCACACCTGTTTCTTTTTGTGAAAACAAATCCGAAACAGTGTGGCGCCCGAAAAAATATTCCATCAATCCATTTGAGCTATATGTTGAAAAAAAAAGGAAAAAACGAAGCCTATGGTATTGCCGCGGGGATAGCGACTCATGCGGTACATACCCTCTAGGTGGAGTTATAAAAAATATGTGAAGTTTATGGCATTAACCATGGGGATGGTGACTCGTGTGGCGTATGTCCGCTAAACTGATCATAAGCAAAAGCATGTAAAGCTCGCAAGATCATCCATCTATCCATCACAAAGTTTAATCGGAATAGCATAAGAGTTTTTTTATATAAGATGGTAGATTATAAATCTTTTAACCTTATAAACTTGAAACGGGATTAGGTGGAGTTGTAGTCTTTTGAGTGTGAGATCCATAGATAACTATAAATTACTTGAACTTAAATGAGTCGTGAATAAGGGCTTGGAAGCTGGCGGTTGGGTTTAGGTGGATCATATACCTGCAATCTTAGTTAACGTATGAGTTGATTTATTAATAAATTAACTGAACATATTGAATACCAATGTTCTGATTGTGATTCCATTGCAGATAATTTTTTCGGGACGAAAAAGGATAAGTGTGGGGATGTGATGTCGGGTCAAAATAAGTCATATTTTATATTAGTTCGTGTCGGTTTTTAGCGTGTTGAGTATATTAATTATTAAGTATTATATATTTATAGTGTATGGGTGTTTTGTGTGTAACAGGTGCTCTAAAGATGTTTAACGAAGGAAAGCAAGCTGAAAGCGGGTTTAACGAGTTAATGCAAGACATGAAAAGAAAAAAAAGTCCATCAAGCTTAGACACATTGTGACGACATCTCTTGGATGATAGTGGACATCAATTTTAGAGGATCATTATTTATTTCCACAAAGTCCAACATTAAAAAAAAGAGTGAACGTTTGTTAGTGAGAAAAGAAAAAAAGTAATCATGGATGGAATTAGTTGAGAAAAGTGGCAATATTGGATATGAAGGAATATTGGACCCAAATTATAATCCGGAGGTGTGCATATTTAATTCACATGGGCTGCAAAAAGCACAAAGTCTGGCAATTTATTTTCAAATCGTGATCTTGGGCCGTCACATGTCATATGCAAACAAGAAAAGAAATTACTTTTGGGAGAGAATAACAGAAACAGCCGTCATACATTAGAAACAAAGGACGAATTCAGCATCCATTCTCTCATCTTGAAGCCAGTTTATGATGTCGGATCAACTCGGGATGACAACTGAAGTGGTTACGACAACCATGAGCGGCTAGGCTCTCTCGTGACTTCCTCCAGGCGGACGGTTCATATTAGGTTTTTACTTTTCTCATTTATACTCAGGTTTGGATGTATTTTTTACCTTGACAACGTTGTATGAATACATTGATGTGTTGGTTTCTTTGAACTATTTACATGTGTTTTGAGTTCTTGCTTTACAACTTGTTCGGTTGATGACAAAACCTAGTAACTTGTTGGGTGACATAGAGTAGGTTGACTCACGCTAGTAAATATGGTTAATCAAATTATAGAAGATCTGATGACAAAGACCTATTTTTGATTGCCATATTAAATTAACCAACTTTCCAGCATCATGTCTCTGTGATGGCCTATTAACTGAGTAAACTGAGTTTTGTGAAACCTAGAAACTGAAGTTTGGAGGAAGTTACATTTTATAAACCTGATATCTTTTCTTTTAGTTAGTTTTTTAGCTTCTTTCAAATAAATCAAAACTCCCAATTCTAGATTAGTATTAGTTAATTAAATAATTTAGCTAAACACTAACCACATATTCCCCGTGGATACGATACCCTACTTACACTATCTACTTAGTTTAATTAGGTTTTTGATTGACTCTAACGACAGTCATCAAAATGGCGCCGTTGCCGGGGAATTCGTGCGCTTAGTGTTAGTTATTTAGTTAGTTAGTTGTTTTTGTTTAAAAAAAAACCCAAAAAAAAACATATATTGTTCTTTTTATTTTACTTTATTTTTGTTTGTTCGATATTACGCGCGAGTGTTTTGTTTGGTGCTTGTGCAGGTCTTCAAATCATGGATCGAGCTTATCAGCCCGAGTTTAATGAATTTGAGTATGCTGAATTCTCACAATACAGCCAACCAGTGCATCAACAAATGAGCTTTCAAAACAGACAATCACCCACTCAAAACCGATATACCAGATATGATGTAGATGAAGCGGATGGGTATTATGACCGGTTTGGATGTGATGGGTATAATGATTTTGCGCCTCCACCGCAACATTTTATTCAAAGAGGTCAGAATCGGGTCAGTTTGGGTTATCAAAGGTATAATGGCATTCAACAGAATGGTTATGGAGGACAAATGGGTCAGTATGGGTCAGTTGATAACCCCATCAACGAAAAATTGGACACAATTTTGGAGTTAATGAAGGATATTCAGAAAGGCAACGAGGCTAGAGATAAAGAAATCAAGGCATTGTCACAGCAGGTTGGAAAATTAGCTGAAGAAGTGGCAATTATCAAAAGAGGTCAAGGTATGCTTTGTAGTGATATTCAGATCAATCCAGCTCACGAATCCTCTTACACAACGAGTGTCCACGTAAATGCTGTAAGTACTCGTCCTTTTTCTGAAATTTCTATTGTTGAAACTCATTCACCCCAGGGTGTTGAGGGTGTGATAGATGAGATAAATGGGTCTGAGTGTAAGAATGAACATGATCAGGAAATTAAAAGTTTTACAAAATCTATAAATGGTTCAAATGGCAAGTTTTCTGAAATTGGTAATTTTAATGTAAAAGTTCCATTTCCAGAAGCTTTAGTCGCAAACGAAAATTTAAGTAAACGGGCACCACCTAGGGGTGAAAGGTGGGAAAGTTTTGAAAAAATAAAAATAAATAAACCGTTTCTTAAACAAATTAAAGAGAGTCCTGATCATGTTGAGTGTTTAGAAGAGTTAAGTAACCATAAACGACGTCACAAATTTCCTAAACAACTTAATCTAACTGCTAGTGTGAACGCCGTTTTGATGGGTACCCTTCCCCCGAAAACTCAAGATCCAGGAACACCTGTTATTTCAATACAAATTGGTGATGTTAAATTAGACATGGCTTTATTGGATCTTGGGTCTTGTGTGAGAATTTTACCGGGGAGTTTATATGATCAGTATGATTTTGGGCCACTACAAAAAGTTAAAACCATAGTGGTGTTGGCTGATCAAACTTCTATAGGTCTTAGGGGGATTGTAAAGAATGTGATTGTAAAAGTTGGTGAATTCTATTATCCCGTGGATTTTCTAGTGCTCAATTGTGCTAAGAATACACAACCAACTGTTATTCTGGGCAGACCGTTCTTAGCTACAACAAAGGCTATTATCAATTGTGCCGAGGGAACGGTCAGAATGAGGTTTGGGGATAAGAAAATAAGTTTAAAGTTGTTTTATAGTTCACCTAATCATAAAACTGAAAAATGCGGATCTCCTGAAAAGGAGAATCAAACAGAAAAGAAAGAATGTTTTATGACTGACAGGGTACATGAAGATAAAACAAAGAAGAAGTTAAAGAAAAGGAAACGGAAAAATGCTAAGGAAGTTCTTGAGTTCGATTGTTACAGAGAAGCTTGTAAATGGTATGATCAGGTATGGGAAGAAACTGATGGTGGGAATAGAACAAACTCAGGAACTGAAGGAAGGAAGCACCCTACGAGACCACCATAACCGACAACCCGGGTACGGTCTGGCTGAAGACCTAAAAACTTAGCGCTGACCGGGAGGCAACCTAGGTTTTGTTTTTATTTCATTTGTTTTTGTTTTTGTGTTTTTTTTGTACGAACCGGAGAAGTGTGGGGAAGTGTGTGGAGGTTTGGTTGCTCGTTGAACCTGTTTTGGCTCGTTTGTCTTTGTTTACTAAGATGTTTAACCTGTTTGGGAGCTTGTGAGTTTTATTTTGCAGGTTTCGATCGTTTTTGTCCATACTCAATCTCCATTTGGATGAAAGTGCTTCGAACGATTTGAAGAAAAAGCATCCCGTGTTGAAGCAGCCACGAAAGAAATGCTATACGGTTGCCATGGAACATTCGCGAGGATCCTTAACAAGGGGAGTCTGTTCTAATCTTTTGTACATATATTTATTTTTTCTTTTTTCTTTGATTTGTAGTTTCCTTCCACATTGAGGACAATGTAGATTTTAAGTGTGGGGAGGGGGGGACTAGTGTCTAGTGTGTGTCTCGTGTCAGTCATGTCAGTTGTGTCAGTCGTGTGTCAAAAGTCCAAAAAAAATGAAAAAAATTGAAAATATCTCGAGAAAGTTTTTGCAATAAATGGAAAATGATAGATATAATTGGATCATTGGCATTTGATTAATATATATAAGAGATGATGAACAGTCGATCACACGTCTAGCTTAGGATATGTGGGTAGGCCCAGCCAGTTGAAGAGTTTCTTAGGATTGATATAAAATAACTTAAAATAGGAGTCTTGTGGGTTCTCGCCTTAGGAGCTATAGTAAAACTGAAACCGTGGAAAGTATAAGAGGTACGTTATAAATAAAAAACTTATAAGTTTTTCCGATTAAATTGGCACACCTGTTTCTTTTTGTGAAAACAAATCCGAAACAGTGTGGCGCCCGAAAAAATATTCCATCAATCCATTTGAGCTATATGTTGAAAAAAAAAGGAAAAAACGAAGCCTATGGTATTGCCGCGGGGATAGCGACTCATGCGGTACATACCCTCTAGGTGGAGTTATAAAAAATATGTGAAGTTTATGGCATTAACCATGGGGATGGTGACTCGTGTGGCGTATGTCCGCTAAACTGATCATAAGCAAAAGCATGTAAAGCTCGCAAGATCATCCATCTATCCATCACAAAGTTTAATCGGAATAGCATAAGAGTTTTTTTTTATATAAGATGGTAGATTATAAATCTTTTAACCTTATAAACTTGAAACGGGATTAGGTGGAGTTGTAGTCTTTTGAGTGTGAGATCCATAGATAACTATAAATTACTTGAACTTAAATGAGTCGTGAATAAGGGCTTGGAAGCTGGCGTTTGGGTTTAGGTGGATCATATACCTGCAATCTTAGTTAACGTATGATTTGATTTATTAATAAATTAACTGAACATATTGAATACCAATGTTCTGATTGTGATTCCATTGCAGATAATTTTTTCGGGACGAAAAAGGATAAGTGTGGGGATGTGATGTCGGGTCAAAATAAGTCATATTTTATATTAGTTCGTGTCGGTTTTTAGCGTGTTGAGTATATTAATTATTAAGTATTATATATTTATAGTGTATGGGTGTTTTGTGTGTAACAGGTGCTCTAAAGATGTTTAACGAAGGAAAGCAAGCTGAAAGCGGGTTTAACGAGTTAATGCAAGACATGAAAAGAAAAAAAAGTCCATCAAGCTTAGACACATTGTGACGACATCTCTTGGATGATAGTGGACATCAATTTTAGAGGATCATTATTTATTTCCACAAAGTCAAACATTAAAAAAATAGTGAACGTATGTTAGTGAGAAAAGAAAAAAAGTAATCATGGATGGAATTAGTTGAGAAAAGTGGCAATATTGGATATGAAGGAATATTGGACCCAAATTATAATCAGGAGGTGTGCATATTTAATTCACATGGGCTGCAAAAAGCACAAAGTCTGGCAATTTATTTTCAAATCGTGATCTTGGGCCGTCACATGTCATATGCAAACAAGAAAAGAAATTACTTTTGGGAGAGAATAACAGAAACAGCCGTCATACATTAGAAACAAAGGACGAATTCAGCATCCATTCTCTCATCTTGAAGCCAGTTTATGATGTCGGATCAACTCGGGATGACAACTGAAGTGGTTACGACAACCATGAGCGGCTAGGCTCTCTCGTGACTTCCTCCAGGCGGACGGTTCATATTAGGTTTTTACTTTTCTCATTTATACTCAGGTTTGGATGTATTTTTTACCTTGACAACGTTGTATGAATACATTGATGTGTTGGTTTCTTTGAACTATTTACATGTGTTTTGAGTTCTTGCTTTACAACTTGTTCGGTTGATGACAAAACCTAGTAACTTGTTGGGTGACATAGAGTAGGTTGACTCACGCTAGTAAATAGGGTTAATCAAATTATAAAAGATCTGATGACAAAGACCTATTTTTGATTGCCATATTAAATTAACCAACTTTCCAGCATCATGTCTCTGTGATGGCCTATTAACTGAGTAAACTGAGTTTTGTGAAACCTAGAAACTGAAGTTTGGAGGAAGTTACATTTTATAAATCTGATATCTTTTCTTTTAGTTAGTTTTTTAGCTTCTTTCAAATAAATCAAAACTCCCAATTCTAGATTAGTATTAGTTAATTAAATAATTTAGCTAAACACTAACCACATATTCCCCGTGGATACGATACCCTACTTACACTATCTACTTAGTTTAATTAGGTTTTTGATTGACTCTAATGACAGTCATCAAAATGGCGCCGTTGCCGGGGAATTCGTAAAATTAAAATGGGATATATCGGGCTAGGATTCGAGTTACAGGAACATGGGCCAAACCAACCACCGAAGAATGGAATCGTCGAGCGAAAACACTTGACAACCTCCTAGAAGCGGATTTTCTTGCCACTAGACCTTTCTGCATGAATTAGGAATCTGATGCCGTCACTAAACACATTCCTTAAATTGTAGCAATTTGTTGAGTGTTTTTTTTGGTGTCTAATCCGCATATATATCACCATTGCCCTTGATTTTCTTGACTGTATATCTCTTAAATGTCAACGTATACACGTGTGATTTGGTTTACGAAGATTTTTCAATGCCGAGAACCTCGATTAGAGAGTAAAAAAGGCGTAAGGTTCACAATGGTGTAAAATTAAAATGGAATATACCGGGCTCGGATTCGAGTTAGAGGAACAAGGGCCAAACCAACCACCCAAGAATGGAATCGTCGAGCGAAAACACTTGACAACCTCATAGAAGAAGCGTTTCTTACCACAAGACCTTTCTCCCTCAATTAGGAATCTGATGCCGTCAATAAACACATTCCTTAAATTGTACCCATTTGTTGAGTGGTTTTTTTGGTGTCTAATCCGCATATATATCACCGTTGCCCTTGATTTTCTTGACTGTATATCTCTTAAATGTCAACATATATACGTGTGATTTACTTTACGAAGATTTTTCAATGCCGAGAACCTCGGTCAGAGAGTAAAAAAGGCGTAAGGTTCACAATGGTGTAAAATTAAAATGGGATATACCAGGCTAGGATTCGAGTTACAGGAATAAGGGCCAAACCAACCACCCAAGAATGGAATCGTCAAGTGAAAACACTTGACAACCTCATAGAATCAGCTTTTCTTACCACAAGACCTTTCTCCCTCAATTAGGAATCTGATGCCGTCACTAAACGCATTCCTTAAATTGTAGCCATTTGTTGAGTGTTTTTTTTGGTGTCTAATCCGCATATAAATCACCATTTCCCTTGATTTTCTTGACAATATATCTCTTAAATGTCAACATATACACGTGTGATTTAGTTTACGAAGATTTTTCAATGCCGACAACCTCGATCAGAGAGTAAAAAAGGCGTAAGGTTCACAATGGTGTAAAATTAAAATGGGATATATCGGGCTAGGATTCGAGATACAGGAACAAGGGCCAAACCAACCACCCAAGAATGGAATCGTCGAGCGAAAACACTTGACAACCTCCTAGAAGCAGCTTTTCTTGCCACCAGACCTTTCTCCATCAATTAGGAATCTGATGCCTTCACTAAACACATTCCTTAAATTGTAGCCATTTGTTGAGTGTTTTTTTTGGTGTCGAATCCGCATATATATCACCATTGCCCTTGCTTTTCTTGACTGTATATCTCTTAAATGTCAACATATACACGTGTGATTTAGTTAACGAAGATTTTTCAAAGCCGAGAACCTCGATCAGTGAGTAAAATAGGCGTAAGGTTCACAATGGTGTAAAATTAAAATGTAATATATCGGGCTAGGATTCGAGTTACAGGAACATGGGCAAAACCAACCACCGAAGAATGGAATCGTCGAGCGAAAACACTTGACAACCTCCTAGAAGCGGCTTTTCTTGCCACTAGACCTTTCTGCATCAATTAGGAATCTGATGCCGTCACTAAACACATTCCTTAAATTGTAGCCATTTGTTGAGTGTTTTTTTTGGTGTCTAATCCGCATATATATCACCATTGCCCTTGATTTTCTTGACTGTATATCTCTTAAATGTCAACGTATACACGTGTGATTTGGTTTACGAAGATTTTTCAATGCCGAGAACCTCGATTAGAGAGTAAACAAGGCGTAAGGTTCACAATGGTGTAAAATTAAAATGGGATATACCGGGGCTCGGATTCGAGTTACAGGAAAAAGGGCCAAACCAACCACCCAAGAATGGAATTGTCGAGCGAAAACACTTGACAACCTCATAGAAGCAGTGTTTCTTACCACAAGACCTTTCTCCCTCAATTAGGAATCTGATGCCGTCACTAAACACATTCCTTAAATTGTACCCATTTGTTGAGTGGTTTTTTTGGTGTCTAATCCGCATATATATCACCGTTGCCCTTGATTTTCTTGACTGTATATCTCTTAAATGTCAAAATATATACGTGTGATTTACTTTACGAAGATTTTTCAATGCCGAGAACCTCGGTCAGAGAGTAAAAAAGGCGTAAGGTTCACAATGGTATAAAATTAAAATGGGATATACCAGGCTAGGATTCGAGTTACAGGAATAAGGGCCAAACCAACCACCCAAGAATGGAATCGTCAAGCGAAAACACTTGACAACCTCATAGAAGCAGCTTTTCTTACCACAAGACCTTTCTCCCTCAATTAGGAATCTGATGCCGTCACTAAACGCATTCCTTAAATTGTAGCCATTTGTTGAGTGTTTTTTTTGGTGTCTAATCCGCATATATATCACCATTTCCCTTGATTTTCTTGACTGTATATCTCTAAAATGTCAACATATACACGTGTGATTTAGTTTACGAAGATTTTTCAATGCCGAGAACATCGATCAGAGAGTAAAAAAGGCGTAAGGTTCACAATGGTGTAAAATTAAAATGGGATATACCGGGCTAGGATTCGAGTTACAGGAACAAGGGCCAAACCAACCACCCAAGAATGGAATCGTCGAGCGAGAACACTTGATAACCTCCTAGAAGCAGCTTTTCTTGCCACCAGACCTTTCTCCATCAATTAGGAATCTGATGCCTTCACTAAACACATTCCTTAAATTGTAGCCGTTTGTTGAGTGTTTTTTTTGGTGTCGAATCCGCATATATATCACCACTGCCATTGCTTTTCTTGACTGTATATCTCTTAAATGTCAACATATACATGTGTGATTTAGTTGACGAAGATTTTTCAATGCCGAGAACCTCGATCAGAGAGTAAAATAGGCGTAAGGTTCACAATGGTGTAAAATTAAAATGGGATGTACCGGGCTAGGATTCGAGTTACAGGAACAAGGGCCAAACCAACCAACCAAGAATGGAATCGTCGAGAGAAAACACTTGACAACCTCCTAGAAGCCGCTTTTCTTGCCACCAGACCTTTCTGCATCAATTAGGAATCTGATGCCGGCACTAAACACATTACTTAAATTGTAGCCATTTGTTGAGTGTTTTTTTTGGTGTCTAATCCGCATATATATCACCATTTCCCTTGATTTTCTTGACTGCATATCTCTTAAATGTCAACATATACACGTGTGATTTAGTTTACGAAGATTTTTCAATCCCGAGAACCTCGATCAGAGAGTAAAAAAGGCGTAAGGTTCACAATGGTGTAAAATTAAAATGGGATATACCGGGCTAGGATTCCAGTTACAGGAACAAGGGCCAAACCAACCACCCAAGAATGGAATCGTCGAGCGAAAACACTTGACAACCTCCTAGAAGCAGCTTTTCTTGCCACCAGACCTTTCTCCATCAATTAGGAATCTGATGCCTTCACTAAACACATTCCTTAAATTGTAGCCATTTGTTGAGTGTTTTTTTTTGGTGTCGAATCCGCATATATATCACCATTGCCCTTGCTTTTCTTGACTGTATATCTCTTAAATGTCAACATATACACGTGTGATTTAGTTAACGAAGATTTTTCAATGCCGAGAACCTCCATCAGTGAGTAAAATAGGCATAAGGTTCACAATGGTGTAAAATTAAAATGTGATATATCGGGCTAGGATTCGAGTTACAGGAACATGGGCCAAACCAACCACCGAAGAATGGAATCGTCGAGCGAAAACACTTGACAACCTCCTAGAAGCGGCTTTTCTTTCCACTAGACCTTTCTGCATCAATTAGGAATCTGATGCCGTCACTACACACATTCCTTAAATTGTAGCCATTTGTTGAGTGTTTTTTTTGGTGTCCAATCCGCATATATATCACCATTGCCCTTGATTTTCTTGACTGTATATCTCTTAAATGTCAACGTATACACGTGTGATTTGGTTTACGAAGATTTTTCAATGCCGAGAACCTCGATTAGAGAGTAAACAAGGCGTAAGGTTCACAATGGTGTAAAATTAAAATGGGATATACCGGGGCTCGGATTCGAGTTACAGGAAAAAGGGCCAAACCAACCACCCAAGAATGGAATTGTCGAGCGAAAACACTTGACAACCTCATAGAAGCAGCGTTTCTTACCACAAGACCTTTCTCCCTCAATTAGGAATCTGATGCTGTAACTAAACACATTCCTTAAATTGTACCCATTTGTTGAGTGGTTTTTTTGGTGTCTAATCCGCATATATATCACCGTTGCCCTTGATTTTCTTGACTGTATATCTCTTAAATGTCAACATGTATACGTGTGATTTACTTTACGAAGATTTTTCAATGCCGAGAACCTCGGTCAGAGAGTAAAAAAGGCGTAAGGTTCACAATGGTATAAAATTAAAATGGGATATACCAGGCTAGGATTCGAGTTACAGGAATAAGGGCCAAACCAACCACCCAAGAATGGAATCGTCAAGCGAAAACACTTGACAACCTCATAGAAGCAGCTTTTCTTACCACAAGACCTTTCTCCCTCAATTAGGAATCTGATGCCGTCACTAAACGCATTCCTTAAATTGTAGCCATTTGTTGAGTGTTTTTTTTGCTGTCTAATCCGCATATATATCACCATTTCCCTTGATTTTCTTGACTGTATATCTCTAAAATGTCAACATATACACGTGTGATTTAGTTTACGAAGATTTTTCAATGCCGAGAACCTCGATCAGAGAGTAAAAAAGGCGTAAGGTTCACAATGGTGTAAAATTAAAATGGGATATACCGGGCTAGGATTCGAGTTACAGGAACAAGGGCCAAACCAACCACCCAAGAATGGAATCGTCGAGCGAGAACACTTGACAACCTCCTAGAAGCAGCTTTTCTTGCCACCAGACCTTTCTCCATCAATTAGGAATCTGATGCCTTCACTAAACACATTCCTTAAATTGTAGCCATTTGTTGAGTGTTTTTTTTGGTGTCGAATCCGCATATATATCACCACTGCCATTGCTTTTCTTGACTGTATATCTCTTAAATGTCAACATATACATGTGTGATTTAGTTGACGAAGATTTTTCAATGCCGAGAACCTCGATCAGAGAGTAAAATAGGCGTAAGGTTCACAATGGTGTAAAATTAAAATGGGATGTACCGGGCTAGGATTCGAGTTACAGGAACAAGGGCCAAACCAACCACCCAAGAATGGAATCGTCGAGAGAAAACACTTGACAACCTCCTAGAAGCCGCTTTTCTTGCCACCAGACCTTTCTGCATCAATTAGGAATCTGATGCCGGCACTAAACACATTCCTTAAATTGTAGCCATTTGTTGAGTGTTTTTTTTGGTGTCTAATCCGCATATATATCACCATTTCCCTTGATTTTCTTGACTGCATATCTCTTAAATGTCAACATATACACGTGTGATTTAGTTTACGAAGATTTTTCAATGCCGATAACCTCGATCAGAGAGTAAAAAAGGCGTAAGGTTCACAATGGTGTAAAATTAAAATGGGATATACCGGGCTAGGATTCCAGTTACAGGAACAAGGGCCAAACCAACCACCCAAGAATGGAATCGTCGAGCGAAAACACTTGACAACCTCCTAGAAGCAGCTTTTCTTGCCACCAGACCTTTCTCCATCAATTAGGAATCTGATGCCTTCACTAAACACATTCCTTAAATTGTAGCCATTTGTTGAGTGTTTTTTTTTGGTGTCGAATCCGCATATATATCACCATTGCCCTTGCTTTTCTTGACTGTATATCTCTTAAATGTCAACATATACACGTGTGATTTAGTTAACGAAGATTTTTCAATGCCGAGAACCTCCATCAGTGAGTAAAATAGGCGTAAGGTTCACAATGGTGTAAAATTAAAATGTGATATATCGGGCTAGGATTCGAGTTACAGGAACATGGGCCAAACCAACCACCGAAGAATGGAATCGTCGAGCGAAAACACTTGACAACCTCCTAGAAGCGGCTTTTCTTTCCACTAGACCTTTCTGCATCAATTAGGAATCTGATGCCGTCACTAAACACATTCCTTAAATTGTAGCCATTTGTTGAGTGTTTTTTTTGGTGTCTAATCCGCATATATATCACCATTGCCCTTGATTTTCTTGACTGTATATCTCTTAAATGTTAACGTATACACGTGTGATTTGGTTTACGAAGATTTTTCAATGCCGAGAACCTCGATTAGAGAGTAAAAAAGGCGTAAGGTTCACAATGGTGTAAAATTAAAATGGTATATACCGGGCTCGGATTCGAGTTACAGGAACAAGGGCCAAACCAACCACCCAAGAATGGATTCGTCGAGCGAAAACACTTGACAACCTCATAGAAGCAGCGTTTCTTACCACAAGACCTTTCTCCCTCAATTAGGAATCTGATGCCGTCACTAAACACATTCCTTAAATTGTACCCATTTGTTGAGTGGTTTTTTTGGTGTCTAATCCGCATATATATCACCGTTGCCCTTGATTTTCTTGACTGTATATCTCTTAAATGTCAACATATATACGTGTGATTTACTTTACGAAGATTTTTCAATGCCGAGAACCTCGATTAGAGAGTAAAAAAGGCGTAAGGTTCACAATGGTGTAAAATTAAAATGGGATATACCAGGCTTGGATTCGAGTTATAGGAACAAGGGCCAAACCAACCACCCAAGAATGGAATCGTCGAGCGAAAACACTTGACAACCTCATAGAAGCAGCTTTTCTTACCACAAGACCTTTCTCCCTCAATTAGGAATCTGATGCCGTCACTAAACACATTCCTTAAATTTTAGCCATTTGTTGAGTGTTTTTTTTGCTGTCTAATACGCATATATATTACCGTTGCCCTTGATTTTCTTGACTGTATATCTCTTAAATGTCAACATATATACGTGTGATTTAGTTTACGAAGATTTTTCAAAGCCGAGAACCTCGGTTAGAGAGTAAAAAAGGCGTAAGGTTCACAAAGGTGTAAAATTAAAATGGGATATACCAGGCTAGGATTCGAGTTACAGGAACAAGGGCTAAACCAACCATCCAAGAATGGAATCGTCGAGCGAAAACACTTGACAACCTCATAGAAGCAGCTTTTCTTACCACAAGACCTTTCTCCCTCAATTAGGAATCTGATGCCGTCACTAAGCACATTCCTTAAATTGTAGCCATTTGTTGAGTGTTTTTTTTGGTGTCTAATCCGCATATATATCACCATTTCCCTTGATTTTCTTGACTGTATATCTCTTAAATGTCAAGATATACGCGTGTGATTTAGTTTACGGAGATTTTTCAATGCCGAGAACTTCGATAAGAGAGTAAAAAAGGCGTAAGGTTTACAATGGTGTAAAATTAAAATGGGATATACCGGGTAGGATTCGAGTTACAGGAACAAGGGCCAAACCAACCACCCAAGAATGGAATCGTCGAGCGAAAACACTTGACAACCTCCTAGAAGCAGGTTTTCTTGCCACCAGACCTTTCTCCATCAATTAGGAATCTGATGCCTTCACTAAACAAATTCCTTAAATTGTAGCCATTTGTTTAGTGTTTTTTTGGTGTCGAATCCGCATATATATCACCATTTCCCTTGCTTTTCTTGACTGTATATCTCATAAATGTCAACATATATACGTGTGATTTAGTTTACGAAGATTTTTCAATGCCGAGAATCTCGGTCAGAGAGTAAAAAAGGCGTAAGGTCACAATGGTGTAAAGTTAAAATGGGATATACCAGGCTAGGATTCGAGTTACAGGAACAAGGGCCAAACCAACCACCCAAGAATGGAATCGTCGAGCGAAAACACTTGACAACCTCATAGAAGCAACTTTTCTTACCACAAGACCTTTCTCCCTCAATTAGGAATCTGATGCCGTCACTAAACACATTCCTTAAATTGTAGCCATTTGTTGAGTGTTTTTTTTGGTTTCTAATCCGCATATATATCACCATTTCCCTTGATTTTCTTGACTGTATATCTCTTAAATGTCAACATATACACGTGTGATTTAGTTTACGAAGATTTTTCAATGCCGAGAACCTCGATCAGAGAGTAAAAAAGGCGTAAGGTTCACAATGGTGTAAAATTAAAATGGGATATACCGGGCTAGGATTCCAGTTACAGGAACAAAGGCCAAATCAACCACCCAAGAATGGAATCGTCGAGCGAAAACACTTGACAACCTCCTAGAAGCAGCTTTTCTTGCCACCAGACCTTTGTCCATCAATTAGGAATTTGATGCCTTTACTAAACACATTCCTTAAATTGTAGCCATTTGTTGAGTGTTTTTTTGTGTCGAATCCGCATATATATCACCATTGCCCTTGCTTTTCTTGACTGTATATCTCTTAAATGTCAATATATACACGTGTGATTTAGTTGACGAAGATTTTTCAAAGCCGAGAACCTCGATCAGAGAGTAAAATAGGCTTAAGGTTCACAATGCTGTAAAATTAGAATGGGATATACCGGGCTAGGATTCGAGTTACAGGAACAAGGGCCAAACCAACCACCCAAGAATGGAATCGTCGAGCGAAAACATTTGACAACCTCCTAGAAGCGGCTTTTCTTGCCACCAGACCTTTCTGCATCAATTAGGAATCTGATGTCGTCACTAAACACATTCCTTAAATTGTAGCCATTTGTTGAGTGTTTTTTTGGTGTCTAATCCGCATATATATCACCATTGCCCTTGATTTTCTTGACTGTATATGTCTTAAATGTCAACGTATACACGTGTGATTTAGTTTACGAAGATTTTTCAATGCCGAGAACCTCAGTCAGAGAGTAAAAAAGGCGTAAGGTTCACAATGGTGTAAAATTAAAATGGGATATACCAGGCTAGGTGATGCGTAGTCGAGTGTTATATATATTAGGTGTATATTTTAAGCCCCTTTAACACTTTTTAGTCAAGTTTTAAATTTATAAAACATGATATTTACTAACACTAGACACACATATGGGCAAGTGCACCCATCGTGAGCGTAGTATAGTGTTGGTAAGATACCGAGGTCGTCCAAGGATACAAGTGCTTTTAGTTCCGGTTTATCCTCAACGTCTAATAAAATCAAAAAGTTTAGAAAAATGTTTTAACTAAGAAAAATAAAAGAGTTAATTGCCATTTTAGTCCCTGTGGTTTGGGCCATTTTGCCAGTTTAGTCCAAAGGTTTCATTTTTAACATCTGGATTCAAAAACGTTTCATCGTTTCCATTTTGGTGCAACTGACTTAACCCCATCCAATAAACTCTGTTACTCAGGGGGCAATGTTGTCATTTCATATATTATTTTTTAATTCCACTTTATTTTTTTCTTTTAATCATTATATAAGATTTATCTTATATATAATAATTATAATAACATATATATATATATATATATATATATATATACACAGATATTGTGCACCACCACCACTCATCTCTCACTCTCTCCTGTCTCTCTCTCTCATCCACCACAACAATCACCATCGCCCCCTACCAGTCACCACCGCCCACCACTATCAGCCACCACTGCACACACATACACTCCTCTCTCTCTCTCTCTCTCTCTATCTATGCACTCTCTTTATTCTCCATAACCAACCACCACTAGATGATATCATCACCATCAACAACCTCACCACCGCTGTAAGCACCACCACTGCCGCCGCCAGCGACCCTCACCATCGTCGTTGCATATTTGAACCGTCTCTGTCTCTAAACCCCAATCACCACCGTAACAGATCTGAACCATTGCTTGATCTTTGTTAAAATCCCCCACCTTCACCGTCTCAACAGTACACCACCGCTACTACTACTGCAAGGCCATCACAAGCCACCATCGTCCCTAACAGGTTTGACTTTCTATCTCTCTAAAAATGGTGGTTCGACGGGTTTGATGGTGTGGATGTTTATTGTGATGACAGTGGAGGTGGCGTGTTGCTGGTGATGATGGCGGAGGTGGGTGTTGATGGTGATAAACGGCGGCGCTGGGTTGTGGGTTTTGTAGGTGGTGATTGCTTTGAAGATCTATGTGCGATTTGAACTTGGAGGTTGTGATTGATTGGGTTGGGGAGGTGTTTCAGTGAATTTGGGGGTTTTCTGTGAATTTGGGGGTTTTCTGAGATGAGAGAGAAGCAAATCTTTGATGAGGGAGGGGAGGCGGAGGTGAGATGATGGCAGTGGTGTGACGAGGATGGCGGAGGTGGGTGGCGGAGGTGGGTGGCGTGGTGGAGGTGGAGGTGGGTGGTTGTGGTGGTGGTAACGGGTGGAGGTAGGTGGTGGGGGATGTATGGTCTGGTGGTTTTGTTGTGTGTATAATATACATACTTCTTTGTTCATTATATATAAATAGGGAGGGAGATGTTAAAAGGATTAATTAAAATAGTAAGGGAAATGACTAAAATGCCCTTGACTTAACAGAGTTCATAGGATGGGGTTAAGTCAGTTGGACCAAAATGGCAACGATGAAACGTTTTTGGATCCAGATGTTAAAAATGAAACCTTTGGACTAAACTGGCAAAATGGCCCAAACCACAGGGACTAAAATGGCAATTAACTCAAAATAAAAACTAACTAAAATGCTGAAAAATAAAAATAAAAATAAAAACAGATAGACAAGATGAATCACTTGGTTCCGACTCGTATCTAGTGTAACCTTTGATTATTTCCGCACTTTTGCACTATTTTAAGAGATTATCTTAGTTATTGTAGTAGGCCCCTCTTTTGAAGGTGACGTTACCCTCACCCCAGTAGTTTGAGTCAGCAAGGATACAATCCTAAAAGGGTGGATTATTGGAAGATAATTAATAAAGTTATTAATGCAAATTATGGTAGGCCCCTCTTTTGGAGGTGACGTTACCCTCGACTAAGTAGTCTGAGTCAGTAGGGATACAGTCCTAAATAGCCGGGTTATAGTATTAATAGTAGTTAACTTATGAGGGGATCAAAGAGTTTGGACCCCCGCCATCTAATACCGTTAAGCATTGAAGGAGGTCCTACTAAATTTGACCCAGGTCCATTGCAGGACCTCTAAACGTTGAACAATGGCAAGACCTTTACCAAACCGTTCCCTTAACCCCCAACCAGGTAGCCAACATACCTCCATATAGACCGTGGAGATATGAATGGTGAAAATCTTTTATTTTAGGGTGAATTGCATATCTCCCCTTAGAAATCTTCTTAATTGCATATTTACCCAAGTAACAATTAAAATTGCATATATCCCCTTCACAAACTATTAAAATTACGAATTTACCCATTTTAATATATTTTATTTAAAATAAATTATATAATGTCCATTTTACCCATAATTGTACTAAACTTACATATTTACCCATTTTAAAAACACACAAACTAACAAGCTTTGAAGAGCATATACCATGATAATGTATCTGTTATATATTTATGCGACTGTATTGATTTGGAACGATTACACAGTATATATAAAAAGATCTAATCAAATGAAGATGATTAAGCAAAACATTTACAAACAATATATTTACTAAATATATGGTCATATGAAGTGAGTGGACTTTGACTTTATCATGCTCTGCTCTCTGCAACAACTTACGAAATTGGCTTTAATCGTTGATGATACCAAACCTTGAATTAGACCATGATAATGAAACAAGTATCAAAGTCGAATCTCAACAGGAAAAGAAATCGCACCTAAAAATGGTTTGGCAGTGGAATCGTGACTAAGGAAGAATCGTCGTCCTTCTGAGTCCCGGCTGTCTGAATCACCGACGCCGAGAACGGAATCGTCTGAGAGAGAGGAAATCTCCTGAGAAAGATGTTATCGCCGGTGATCGAATTGCCTGAGAGAGACGGAATTGCTGCCAACGTAATCGCTGACCGTTTATTTCCGTATGAATCTTATTAGAATTTTTTTTTCAATTTTTAAAAGGGTAACTTTGTCATTTCAGCAGACAAGGGGAAATATGCAATTTTAAATTGGGTTTGGGAAAATATGCAATTGAAAGTGTTTTTAAGGGGAAATATGCAATTTTTCCTTTATTTTATATAGACAGTAAAATAATGCCAAGACACCACGGACAAACGATAAGGAAAGATCACCTTCAACATAAGCAACTAGTTATTAAAGTCATTAATACAAAATCAAGTAAAAAGTGCGAAAAGATTAGAAATAAAAAGTATTACACTAAACACTTTGTCTTCACCAAGTGATGTAAGAGACTTAGGCAAACATGGCCTTGATTGTCAAGAACTCTTACGATTAATCTTGGATCCCGAGACGACTCACACACTCTACGATGGACAATGGATGATGGTGGTGGATGATGGTGTTATGGTGGTGGTGGGTGGTGGGTGAAGTGTGAGAGAGGTGGTGTGCCAAGGGATGGTTTGAGCTTGAGCCAAGCACTTCTATTTATAGGCTGAACAGAAGCTCGGGCACGGCCCCGTGTCCAGTGGGCACGACCCCGTGTCCACATCCTTCTCTTTCTTCATTTAATGCAGTTTTGTCTTTTTAGTTAACCACGCCCCCGTGTCCGCTGAGCACGACCCCGTGGTGCAGAATAATCTTTGTACTATGCAGATTTGCTGGATTGTGCGAATCTTATAGTTGACCATGGCCCCGTGTCCGCTGAGCACGGCCCTGTGGTGGGCAATAGAAGCTTCTACCACTTTGTCTTTTCTGCTGACACTTGGGCACGCCCCCGTGCTGGCTGAGCACGGGGCGTGTTCAGTCTTCTGTTGTCTTGTTTTGCTTGGGAAGATGCTGTCGTGGGGTCGGGCATGTCACGTCTTGTTCCTTTTCTTGTATTTATGTTAGATTTTGATGTCTTTTTGCTTCTTTTGTGAATTTGAGCTCATTTAATCCTGAAAATACAAAAGGAAGACAAAAGCACACTTTTTCCAACATTAGTACTAAAAAGGGGTTAGTTTTATGCCACAATTGATGAAATTTATATGTTGCATTTTGCACACATCAAATACCCCCACACTTGAATCTTTGCTTGTCCTCAAGCAAAACTCTTTATAATGTGGCTATTACACTTCCCAAATGGAATGGGTAAAGAAGAAGGTTTTTGGGCTTGTCGTAGAGTGTCGGGATTTCCAAGATTCTTTATTGAATTTTATTTTTATTTATTTACAATCCTATTCGTCATGATTTATTTAAAACTTTTCATAAGATAAATTACTTATTAGGGCATAACATGCCTCTTTAAAATTCTATTTATATACAAGTTCACATACCTCACGGGGATCACTCAACACTCAGCCAAAAATGTATTTTTGTGGATCACTCGAGAGCGGCATGGAACTTACTCCTACCATAGGCTTGCCAAGCAATCAATCCTCCTCCTTTTTAACTTATATACCTTTGTAAATATCAAGAGGACTTTTTGGGTGAAGGGTTAAGCTTGGGTTAAAGGTAGGTGGTTGGGTTAGTGGTTAGTAGAAAAAAAGGGTGAAAAGCGTAACAAGCGTCGGTTTTCGTAAGACTTTTCATTTTTTTGTAACTTTTATTTTGATGAAGCTATTATTCAAACAAAGTTATTTTTGATGAACTTGTTTGTTTATTTTCTTTTGCTTCATCATCAAATATATATTTTTTTTTGAAAAGTCATACAAGAAACCGAGCCAGTTACTAAAACAAGGGGTTAAAAATAAAAAAAGGTTTTGGTGGGTAAAAGGGTGTTTGGTTTGGGTTATGAAATGAAAAGGTTTAGGCTCAAATGGGCTAACTAGGGGGATTTTGGGTAGGTGGTAAAAAAATGAAAAATAATGGTGTAGAAATAAAAAGGGTTAGTCCTAATGCCTCCATCATTTACTTACTCGGGTTTTAAGTTGGTAAGGACTGGGAATGTATCGTCATGGCAAGTTCTAGAGTCGTAAGAACCAAGCGGCTATTCACACAAGAAACGAAAAATGAGCATTTAGTTTAAAGATATGTAATTGTATGCTCAATAAAGGCTCAAAACTCACTTTTGTGGGAATGGGTTTTTATGTGATCAAGTATATATAATCAAATTTTAACTAAGCTTGTCATGCCTTTTCATAATTTTCTTATGTTGGTTCTTTTTATCACGACGCTATCGGTTGTAAATTCGTAAAAATATAACCTTTTTAGAACTTGAAATTCCCGAGTTAAACCTAGACAAGTAAAAATGAAAATTTTTGAAAAAAAATTTGGGGTGATTAGCGGTTCCAATAGAGTTTTGTGTAAGGCTTGTATTTAGGACTTGCAAGATTCAAGGTTTTAGCATCCCCCCCCACACTTAAATTACACATTGTCCTCAATGTGTCCCAAAAATAAGTTTTTAGGTTGATTGAATGTGTAAAAGGTGTGAAAAAGCAAAAATTTTGTGTTAATGGGCGCTGAACACGGCCCCGTGTTGTCCGGGCACGGCCCCGTGTTCAAGTGCCAGTAACAAATTTAAATCAAGAGAAACAGAAGCCTGGACAAGGGGGCGTGTTGGGTGAACACGGCCCGTGTCCAGTTACCTGAACTGGGCCTTTTTCTGCAGACTGTGCAGCACGGGGCCGTGTTGGGTGGACACGGCCCGTGCCGAACTTACTGTAAACGAAGAAATTGTCGGACGGTCCTGTTTTTCCTGCATGGAGTGCTGGTTCAAGTTTCCCTTGTATCCTTTGTCATCTCAAGTGTGTTTTATTCCTGAAAATTAAAACTAACTAGAAAACAAGAAAATTAATCTAAACTAAACTAAGGATAGTTCCGCGGAATGCCTCCGTGGTGCGCCACGTTTATAAGGGTCCTTGGCTAGACCCAAGGCCTGGTCATATGTTACCCAAGTGGGATGTATTGCATCCCATGTTACACCGTCGGAGAGCGTCGTCCAAGCTTGAGTCTATGACCTTCATGTAGTTGACAGGGTCTTCTTCCTCTACTTTCTTTCCACATTCAAACTTCCCTTCCTCGTCCCCAAACTTCAATGTTAACGTTCCGTCATTCATATCCACCACTGCTTGGGCGGTGGCTAGAAATGGCCTCCCGAGGATGAGAGGGACATTGGTGTCCTCTTCCATGTCTAGGATGAGAAAGTCGGTTGGGAAAACGAAGTTGTCAACCTTGACCAGTAGATTTTCAGCGACACCTTGTGGAAATTTAACGGACCTGTCGGCGAGTTGTATGCTCATCTTTGTAGGGCTTGTTGTTCCTAGGCCGAGTCGTTTGAACATTGATGTGGGCATGAGGTTAATGCTAGCCCCAAGATCGGCTAATGCATTACGAACGGGGGATTCCCCAATCGAGCAAGGAATTGTGAAGCTTCCGGGATCGATTTTCTTTTGTGGAAGTTTGTTGAGTACTAAGGCGGAGCATTCTTCGCCTAAGTTAACTAATTGCAATGATTCAATTTTCCTTTTGTGAGTGAGGAAATCCCTCATGAATTTTGCATATTTAGGCATTTGGGTTAGGACCACAATAAAAGGAATATTAACATGCAATTGTTTTAGTAAACTTTCGAACTTTGCGAATTGCTCATCGGTCTTTTGACGATTTAACCTACCGGGGTACGGAATTGGAGGAGTCTTGGTGGGCTCTTGAATTGGTGAAGAAGCCTTTTCTGGTTGAGGTGTAGGTGAAGTCGTGCTTTGGCTGAGTTGACTTCCTTCAACCGGTGGTAATGGGGCATCCTCGGGACCCACGGTTCGGTTTCTCAATGTGATGAGGTGTACTTGCGCCTTTGGGTTGGTTTCGGTATTACTTGGTAACGCGCCTTGTGGTCTCTCGGAGAAATTTTGAGCTAGTTGATTTAATTGTTTTTCAACGTTTTGAATGCTAGCTTGTTGATTTCTAAAATTTGATTCCAATTGTTGAAATCGATCCGAGTTTTTCTTTTCGGTGTCGGAGATGAGGCGAGATACAGTATCTTCAAGCCTTTCTCTTCCACCTTGTTGTTGAGAAAAATTGTGTGGTTGTTGAAAGTTAGTTCGTTGGTTTTGTTGGTTACTACTATTGCCGGGATCTCTCCAACCAAGGTTTGGGTGGTTACGCCATCCTTGGTTGTAGGTACCCGTTGGAGGACCCGACGGCCTAGGTCTGTTATCGATGTAGTTTACCGTTTCTGTTTGTTCATCTAATTCTTTTATACAACTCCAATTTTCATGTGGCCCACCACACCCTTCACAAGCCATAACCGAGGCCGTTTTTGTCATTTCTAGCTTTTTGATTTTCGAAGAGAGGGCCTCGATTTGGGCTTGTAAGGAGGTGCTTTCATCAACCTTATGGGCGCCCGGGGCAATAGATTTATTACCTCGGGGAGTGTGCCATTGAAAATTGGTTTGAGCAATTTCCTCAATTTGATTATATATTTCATTTGGGCGACGATTACCTAAAAGTCCCCCGGAGCTAGAATCAAGTGTTTGTCTTGTGTGTGGCAACAACCCATTGTAGAAAGTGGATACTTGTTGCCATACCGCAAGACCGTGATGAGGACACTTTCTTAGTAGCTCCTTGAACCTTTCCCAAGTTTCATATAAGGATTCCCCATCCTCTTGTGAATATGTGTTAATCTCAGTCATTAATTTAGCCGTTTTAGTCGGAGGGAAATACTTATACAGAAACTTTTGGGCCAGTTCATCCCAGGTGTTTACCGAGCCAACTGGGAGGGTGTTGAGCCAAGCCTTAGCTCGGTCGTTTAGTGAAAATGGAAACATCCGTAGGCGAATGGCGTCATTTGATGCTCCATTGATCCGAAAAGTATCACATATTTCCAAGAAATTAGTAATATGTAGATGGGGATCCTCGTCCGCAAGCCCGTGGAAGGTTGCGGAGTTTTGAAGCATTTGTATCAGATGCGGCCGAAGTTCGAAGTTGTTGGCTTCGACATTCGGTACATTGATAGCGGCGCCGAGATTACCTACGGTGGGCCGTAGGTAATCCATAAGGGTACGTTGGTCCGCCATTGGAAGTGGGTCCCCCGAAACTTTCTCTTGATTTTTAGCTTTAAGTCTTTTTCTGAGAAAGCGTTCGGGTTCTTCAAGAGGTACTTTTATGTCTCTATTAGAACTGGAGCTCATGCACTACGTAGGATGTTTAGATGTGGCGCCAAGGTTCCAAATCCTGCGATAAAAACAGAAAAGAATGTTGGTCAGAATGTTTACCACGGCCCCGTGCTCAGCGAACACGGCCCGTGGTCAAGTTTACAGTAATTGTTCTCCGAATCCCTGTTACTGGGAGTTGGACACGGCCCCGTGTTGCACCGACACGGCCCCATGTTCAGCCCTCTATAACTCGAAAAATAAAAACTGCCAGTGATGATGCTGGACACGGCCCGTGTCCGACCAGGCACGACCCGTGCTGAGCTCTGCAGAAACAGAAAAACTAAAAAAAATCCTAAAAAAAAAATGAAAAATAAGAAAAACGATTAGGCCGTTGATTCCTAACTTTCTTAAAATCCTTGTGTCCCCGGCAACGGCGCCAAAAACTTGATGCGTAGTCGAGTGTTATATATATTAGGTGTATATTTTAAGCCCCTTTAACACTTTTTAGTCAAGTTTTAAATTTATAAAACACGATATTTACTAACACTAGACACACATATGGGCAAGTGCACCCATCGTGAGCGTAGTATAGTGTTGGTAAGATACCGAGTTCGTCCAAGGACACAAGAGTTTTTAGTACCGGTTTATCCTCAACGTCTAATCAAATCAAAAAGTTTAGAAAAATGTTTTAACTAAGAAAAATAAAAACTAACTAAAATGCTGAAAAATAAAAATAAAAATAAAAACAGATAGACAAGATGAATCACTTGGTTCCGACTCGTATCTAGTGTAACCTTTGATTATTTCCTCACTTTTGCACTATTTTAAGAGATTATCTTAGTTATTGTAGTAGGCCCCTCTTTTGAAGGTGACGTTACCCTCACCCTAGTAGTTTGAGTCAGCAAGGATACAATCCTAAAAGGGTGGATTATTGGAAGATAATTAATTAAGTTATTAATGCAAATTATGGTAGGCCCCTCTTTTGGAGGTGACGTTACCCTCGACTAAGTAGTCTGAGTCAGCAGTGATACATTCCTAAATAGCCGGGTTATAGTATTAATAGTAGTTAACTTATGAGGGGATCAAAGAGTTTGGACCCCCGCCATCCAATACCGTTAAGCATTGAAGGAGGTCCTACTAAATTTGACCCAGGTCCATTGCAGGACCTCTAAACGCTGAACAATGGCAAGACCTTTACCAAACCGTTTCCTTAACCCCCGACCAGATAGCCAACATACCTCCATATAGACCGTGGAGATATGAATGGTGAAATTCTTTTATTTTATATAGACAGTAAAATAATGCCAAGACACCACGGACAAACGATAAGGAAAGATCACCTTCAACATAAGCAACTAGTTATTAAAGTCATTAATAGAAAACCAAGTAAAAAGTGTGAAAAGATTAGAAATAAAAAGTATTACACTAGACACTTTGTCTTCACCAAGTGATGTAAGAGACTTAGGCAAACATGGCCTTGATTGTCAAGAACTCTTACGATCAATCTTGGATCCCGAGACGACTCACACACTCTACGATGGACAATGGATGATGGTGGTGGATGATGGTGTTATGGTGGTGGTGGGTGGTGGGTGAAGTGTGAGAGAGGTGGTGTGCCAAGGGATGGTTTGAGCTTGAGCCAAGCACTTCTATTTATAGGCTGAACAGAAGCTCGGGCACGGCCCCGTGTCCAAATCCTTCTCTTTCTTCATTTAATGCAGTTTTGTCTTTTTAGTTGACCACGCCCCCGTGTCCGCTGAGCACGACCCCGTGGTGCAGAAGAATCTTTGTACTATGCAGATTTGCTGGATTATGCGAATCTTATAGTTGACCACGGCCCCGTGTCCGCTGAGCACGGCCCCGTGGTGGGCAATAGAAGCTTCTACCACTTTGTCTTTTCTGCTGACACTTGGGCACGCCCCCGTGCTGGCTGAGCACGGGGCGTGTTCAGCCTTCTGTTCTCTTGTTTTGCTTGGGAAGATGCTGTCGTGGGGTCGGGCATGTCCCGTCTTGTTCCTTTTCTTGTATTTATGTTAGATTTTGATGTCTTTTTGCTTCTTTTGTGAATTTGAGCTCATTTAATCCTGAAAATACAAAAGGAAGACAAAAGCACACTTTTTCCAACATTAGTACTAAAAAGGGGTTAGTTTTATGCCACAATTGATGAAATTTATATGTTGCATTTTGCACACATCACTAGGATTCGAGTTACAGGAACAAGGGCCAAACCAACCACCCAAGAATAGAATCGTCGAGCGAAAACACTTGACAACCTCATAGAAGCAGCTTTTCTTACCACAAGACCTTTCTCCTTCAATTAGGAATCTGATGCCGTCACTAAACACATTCCTTAAATTGTAGCCATTTGTTGAGTGTTTTTTTGGTGTCTAATCCACATATATATCACCATTTCCCTTGATTTTCTTGACTGTATATCTCTTAAATGTCAACATATACACGTGTGATTTAGTTTACGAAGATTTTTCAATGCCGAGAACCTCGATTAGAGAGTAAAAAAGGCGTAAGGTTCACAATGGTGTAAAATTAAAATGGGATATACCGGGCTAGGATTCGAGTTACAGGAACAAGGGCCAAACCAACCACCCAAGAATGGAATCGTCGAGCGAAAACACTTGACAACCTAATAGAAGCAGCGTTTCTTTCCACAAGACCTTTCTCCCTCAATTAGGAATCTGATGCCGTCACTAAACACATTCCTTAAATTGTAGCCATTTGTTGAGTGTTTTTTTTGTGTCTAATCCGCATATATATCACCATTGCCCTTGATTTCCTTGACTGTATATCTCTTAAATGTCAACATATACACGTGTGATTTAGTTTACGAAGATTTTTCAATGCCGAGAACCTCGATCAGAGAGTAAAAAAGGCGTAAGGTTCACAATGGTGTAAAATTAAAATGGGATATACCGGGCTAGGATTCGAGTTACAGGAACAAGGGCCAAACCAACCACCCAAGAATGGAATCGTCGAGCGAAAACACTTGACAACCTCATAGAAGCAGCTTTTCTTACCACAAGACCTTTCTCCCTCAATTAGGAATCTGATGCCGTCACTAAACACATTCCTTAAATTGTAGCCATTTGTTGGGTTATTTTCTTGGTGTCTAATCCGCATATATATCACCATTGCCCTTGATTTTCTTGACTGTATATCTCTTAAATGTCAACATATACACGTGTGATTTAGTTTACGAAGATTTTTCAATGCCGAGAACCTCGATCAGAGAGTAAAAAAGGCGTAAGGTTCACAATGGTGTAAAATTAAAATTGGATATACCGGGCTAGGATTCGAGTTACAAGAACAAGGGCCAAACCAACCACCCAAGAATTGAATCGTCGAGGTAAAACACTTGACAACCTCCTAGAAGCAGATTTTCTTGCCACCAGACCTTTCTCCCTCAATTAGGAATCTGATGCCGTCACTAAACACATTCCTTAAATTGTAGCCATTTGTTAGGTTTTTTTTCTTGGTGGCTAATCCGCATATATATCACCATTGCCCTTGATTTTCTTGACTGTATATCTCTTAAATGTCAACATATACACGTGAGATTTAGTTTACGAAGATTTTTCAATGCCGAGAACCTCGATCAGAGAGTAAAAAAGGCGTAAGGTTCACAATGGTGTAAAATTAAAATGGGATATACCAGGCTAGGATTCGAGTTACAGGAACAAGAGCCAAACCAACCACCCAAGAATGGAATCGTCGAGCGAAAACACTTGACAACCTCATAGAAGAAGCTTTTCTTACCACAAGACCTTTCTCCCTCAATTAGGAATTTGATGCCGTCACTAAACACATTCATTAAATTGTAGCCATTTTTTGGGTTTTTTTTCTTGGTGTCTAATCCGCATATATATCACCATTGCCCTTGATTTTCTTGACTGTATATCTCTTAAATGTCAACATATACACGTGTGATTTAGTTTACGAAGATTTTTCAATGCCGAGAACCTCGATTAGAGAGTAAAAAAGGCGTAAGGTTCACAATGGTGTAAAATTAAAATGGGATATACCGGGCTAGGATTCGAGTTACAGGAACAAGGGCCAAACCAACCACCCAAGAATGGAATCGTCGAGCGAAAACACTTGACAACCTAATAGAAGCAGCGTTTCTTACCACAAGACCTTTCTCCCTCAATTAGGAATCTGATGCCGTCACTAAACACATTCCTTAAATTGTACCCATTTGTTGAGTGTTTTTTTTTGGTGTCTAATCCGCATATATATCACCGTTGCCCTTGATTTTCTTGACTGTATATCTCTTAAATGTCAACATATATACGTGTGATTTAGTTTACGAAGATTTTTCAATGCCGAGAACCTTAGTCAGAGAGTAAAAAAGGCGTAAGGTTCACAATGGTGTAAAATTAAAATGGGATATACCAGGCTAGGATTCGAGTTACAGGAACAAGAGCCAAACCAACCACCCAAGAATGGAATCGTCGAGCGAAAACACATGACAACCTCATAGAAGCAGCTTTTCTTACCACAAGACCTTTCTACCTCAATTAGGAATCTGATGCCGTCACTAAACACATTCCTGAAATTGTAGCCATTTGTTGGGTTTTTTTTCTTGGTGTCTAATCCGCATATATATCACCATTGCCCTTGATTTTCTTGACTGTATATCTCTTAAATGTCAACGTATACACGTGTGATTTAGTTTACGAAGATTTTTCAATGCCAAGAACCTCGATCAGAGAGTAAAAGAGGCGTAAGGTTCACAATGGTGTAAAATTAAAATTGGATATACCGGGCTAGGATTCGAGTTACAAGAACAAGGGCCAAACCAACCACCCAAGAATTGAATCGTCGAGGTAAAACACTTGACAACCTCCTAGAAGCAGCTTTTCTTGCCACCAGACCTTTCTCCCTCAATTAGGAATCTGATGCCGTCACTAAACACATTCCTTAAATTGTAGCCATTTGTTGGGTGTTTTTTTCTTGGTGGCTAATCCGCATATATATCACCATTGCCCTTGATTTTCTTGACTGTATATCTCTTAAATGTCAACATATACACGTGAGATTTAGAATACGAAGATTTTTCAATGCCGAGAACCTCGATCAGAGAGTAAAAAAGGCGTAAGGTTCAGAATGGTGTAAAATTAAAATGGGATATACCGGGCTAGGATTCGAGTTACAGGAACAAGGGCCAAACCAACCACCCAAGAATGGAATCCTCGAGCGAAAACACTTGACAACCTCCAAGAAGCAGCTTTTCTTGCCACCAGTCCTTTCTCCATCAATTAGGAATCTGATGCCGTCACTAAACACATTCCTTAAATTGTAGCCATTTGTTGAGTGTTTTTTTGGTGTCTAATCCGCATATATATCACCATTGCCCTTGATTTTCTTGATTGTATATCTGTTAAATGTCAATATATACACGTGTGATTTAGTTTACAAAGATTTTTCAATGCCGAGAACCTCGATCAGAGAGTAAAAAAGACATAAGGTTCATAATGGTGTAAAATTAAAATGGTATATACCGGGCTAGGATTCGAGTTACAGGAACAAGGGCCAAACCAACCACCCATGAATGGAATCGTCGAGCGAAAACACTTGACAACCTCAAAGAAGCAGCTTTTCTTAACACAAGACCTTTCTCCCTCAATTAGGAATCTGATGCCATCACTAAATACATTCCTTAAATTGTACCCATTTGTTGAGTGTTTTTTTTTGGTGTCTAATCCACATATATATCACCATTGCCCTTGAGTTTCTTGACTGTATATCTTTTAAATGTCAACATATACACGTGTGATTTAGTTTACGAAGATTTTTCAATGCCGAGAACCTCGGCCAGAGAGTAAAAAAGGCGTAAGGTTCACAATGGTGTAAATTAAAATGAGATATACCAGGCTAGGATTCGAGTTACAGGAACAAGGGCCAAACCAACCACCCAAGAATGCAATCGTCGAGCGAAAACACTTGACAACCTCATAGAAGCAGCTTTTATTACCACAAGACCTTTCTCCCTCAATTAGGAATCTGATGCCGTCACTAAACACATTCCTTAAATTGTAGCCATTTGTTGAGTGTTTTTTTTTGTGTCTAATCCGCATATATATCACCATTGCCCTTGATTTCCTTGACTGTATATCTCTTAAATGTCAACATATACACGTGTGATTTAGTTTACGAAGATTTTTCAATGCCGAGAACCTCGATCAGAGAGTAAAAAAGGCGTAAGGTTCACAATGGTGTAAAATTAAAATGGGATATACCGGGCTAGGATTCGAGTTACAGGAACAAGGGCCAAACCAACCACCCAAGAATGGAATCGTCGAGCGAAAACACTTGACAACCTCATAGAAGCAGCTTTTCTTACCACAAGACCTTTCTCCCTCAATTAGGAATCTGATGCCGTCACTAAACACATTCCTTAAATTGTACCCTTTTGTTGAGTGTTTTTTTTGGTGTCTAATCCACATATATATCACCATTGCCCTTGATTTTCTTAACTGTATATATCTTAAATGTCAACATATACACGTGTGATTTAGTTTACGAAGATTTTTCAATGCCGAGAACCTCGGTCAGGGAGTAAAAAAGGCGTAAGGTTCACAATGGTGTAAAATTAAAATGGGATATACCAGGCTAGGATTCGAGTTACAGTAACAAGAGCCAAACCAACCACCCAAGAATGGTATCGTCGAGCGAAAACACTTGACAACCTCATAGAAGCAGCTTTTCTTACCATAAGACCTTTCTCCCTCAATTAGGAATCTGATGCCGTCACTAAACACATTCCTTAAATTGTAGCCATTTGTTGGGTTTTTTTTCTTGGTGTCTAATCCGCATATATATCACCATTGCCCTTGATTTTCTTGACTGTATATCTCTTAAATGTCAACGTATACACGTGTGATTTAGTTTACGAAGATTTTTCAATGCCAAGAACCTCGATCAGGGAGTAAAAAAGGCGTAAGGTTCACAATGGTGTAAAATTAAAATGGGATATACCGGGCTAGGATTCGAGTTACAGGAACAAGGGCCAAACCAACAAGCCAAGAATGGAATCATTGAGCGAAAACAATTGACAACCTCTTAGAAGCAGCTTTTCTTACCACAAGACCTTTCTCCCTCAATTAGAAATCTGATGCCGTCACAAAACACATTCCTTAAATTGTACCCATTTGTTGAGTGTTTTTTTTTGGTGTCTAATCCGCTTATATATCACCATTGCCCTTGATTTTCTTGAATATATATCTCTTAAATGTCAACATATACACGTGTGATTTAGTTTACAAAGATTTTTCAATGCCGAGAACCTAGGTCAGAGAGTAAAAAGGCGTAAGGTTCACAATGGTGTAAAATTAAAATGGGATATACCGGGCTAGGATTCGAGTTACAGGAACAAGGGCAAACCAACCACCCAAGAATGGAATCGTCGAGCGAAAACACTTGACAACCTCATAAAAGCAGCATTTCTTACCACAAGACCTTTCTCCCTCAATTAGGAATCTGATGCCGTCACTAAACACATTCCTTAAATTGTAGCCATTTGTTTGTTTTTTTCTTGGTGTCTAATCCGCATATATATCACCATTGCCCTTGATTTTCTTGACTGTATATCTCTTAAATGTCAACATATACACGTGTGATTTAGTTTACGAAGATTTTTCAATGCCGAGAACCTCGATCAGAGAGTAAAAAAGGCGTAAGGTTCACAATGGTGTAAAATTAAAATTGGATATACCGGGCTAGGATTCGAGTTACAAGAACAAGGGCCAAACCAACCACCCAAGAATTGAATCGTCGAGGTAAAACACTTGACAACCTCCTAGAAGCAGGTTTTCTTGCCACCAGACCTTTCTCCCTCAATTAGGAATCTGATGCCGTCAATAAACAAATTCCTTAAATTGTAGCCATTTGTTGCGTGTTTTTTTCTTGGTGGCTAATCCGTATATATATCACCATTGCCCTTGATTTTCTTGACTGTATATCTCTTAAATGTCAACATATACACGTGAGATTTAGTTTACGAAGATTTTTCAATGCCGAGAACCTCGATCAGAGAGTACAAAAGGCGTAAGGTTCAGAATGGTGTAAAATTAAAATGGGATATACCGGGCTAGGATTCGAGTTACAGGAACAAAGGCCAAACCAACCACCCAAGAATGGAATCGTCGAGCGAAAACACTTGACAACCTCCAAGAAGCAGCTTTTCTTGCCACCAGTCCTTTCTCCATCAGTTAGGAATCTGATGCCGTCACTAAACACATTCCTTAAATTGTAGACATTTGTTGAGTGTTTTTTTTGGTGTCTAATCCTCATATATATCACCATTGCCCTTGATTTTCTTGACTGTATATCTCTTAAATGTCAATATATACACGTGTGATTTAGTTTACAAAGATTTTTCAATGCCGAGAACCTCGATCAGAGAGTAAAAAAGACGTAAGGTTCATAATGGTGTAAAATTAAAATGGTATATACCGGGCTAGGATTCGAGTTACAGGAACAAGGGCCAAACCAACCACCCAAGAATGGAATCGTCGAGCGAAAACACTTGACAACCTCAAAGAAGCAGCTTTTCTTAACACAAGACCTTTCTCCCTCAATTAGGAATCTGATGCCATCACTAAATACGTTCCTTAAATTGTACCCATTTGTTGAGTGTTTTTTTTTGGTGTCTAATCCACGTATATATCACCATTGCCCTTGAGTTTCTTGACTGTATATCTCTTAAATGTCAACATATACACGTGTGATTTAGTTTACGAAGATTTTTCAATGCCGAGAACCTCGGTCAGAGAGTAAAAAAGGCGTAAGGTTCACAATGGGGTAAATTAAAATGGGATATACCGGGCTAGGATTCGAGTTACAGGAACAAGGGAGAAACCAACCACCTAAGAATGGAATCGTCGAGCGAAAACACTTGACAACCTCATAGAAGCAGCTTTTCTTACCACAAGAACTTTCTCTCTCAATTAGGAATTTGATGCCGTCACTAAACACATTCCTTAAATTGTAACCATTTGTTGAGTGTTTTTTTTTGTGTCTAATCCGCATATATATCACCATTACCCTTGATTTCCTTGACTGTATATCTCTTAAATGTCAACATATACACGTGTGATTTAGTTTATGAAGATTTTTCAATGCCGAGAACCTCGATCAGAGAGTAAAAAAGGCGTAAGCTTCACAATGGTGTAAAATTAAAATGGGATATACCGGGCTAGGATTCGAGTTACAGGAACAAGGGCCAAACCAACCACCCAAGAATGGAATCGTCGAGCGAAAACACTTGACAACCTCATAGAAGCAGTTTTTCTTACCACAAGACCTTTCCCCTCAATTAGGATTCTGATGCCGTCACTAAACACATTCCTTAAATTGTACCCATTTGTTGAGTGTTTTTTTTGGTGTCTAATCCACATATAAATCACCTTGCCCTTGATTTTCTTGACTGTATATCTCTTAAATGTCAACATATACACGTGTGATTTAGTTGACGAAGATTTTTCAATGCTGAGAACCTCGATCAGAGAATAAAAAAGGCGTAAGGTTCACAATGGTGTAAAATTAAAATGGGATATACCGGGCTAGGATTCGCGTTACAGGAACAAGGGCCAAACCAACCACCCAAGAATGGAATCGTCGAGCGAAAACACTTGACAACCTCCTAGAAGCGTCTTTTCTTGCCACCAGACCTTTCTCCATCAATTAGGAATCTGATGCCGTCGCTAAACACATTCCTTAAATTGTAGCCATTTGTTGAGTGTTTTTTTGGTGTCTAATCCGCATATATATCACCATTGCCCTTGATTTTCTTGACTATATATCTCTTAAATGTCAATGTATACACGTGTGATTTAGTTTACGAAGATTTTTCAATGCCGAGAACCTCGATCAGAGAGTAAAAAAGGCGTAAGGTTCACAATGGTGTAAAATTAAAATGGGATATACCGGGCTAGGATTCGAGTTACAGGAACAAGGGCCAAACCAACCACACAAGGATGTAATCATCGAGCGAAAACACTTGACAACCTCCTAGAAGCAGCTTTTCTTGCCACCAGACCTTTCTCCATCAATTAGGAATTTGATGCCGTCACTAAACACATTCCTTAAATTGTAGCCATTTGTTGGGTGTTTTTTTTGTGTCTAATCCGAATATATATCACCATTGCCCTTGATTTTCTTGACTGTATATCTCTTAAATGTCAACATATACACGTGTGATTTAGTTTACGAAGATTTTTCAATGCCGAGAACCTCGGTCAGAGAGTAAAAAAGGCGTAAGGTTCACAATGGGGTAAATTAAAATGGGATATACCAGGCTAGGATTCGAGTTACAGGAACAAGGGCCAAACCAACCACCCAAGAATGGAATCGTCGAGCGAAAACACTTGACAACCTCATAGAAGCAGCTTTTCTTACCACAAGACCTTTCTCCCTCAATTAGGAATCTGATGCCGTCACTAAACACATTCCTTAAATTGTAACCATTTGTTGAGTGTTTTTTTTGTGTCTAATCCGCATATATATCACCATTGCTCTTGATTTCCTTGACTGTATATCTCTTAAATGTCAACATATACACGTGTGATTTAGTTAACGAAGATTTTTCAATGCCGAGAACCTCGATCAGAGAGTAAAAAAGGCGTAAGGTTCACAATGGTGTAAAATTAAAATGGGATATACCGGGCTAGGATTCGAGTTACAGGAACAAGGGCCAAACCAACCACCCAAGAATGGAATCGTCGAGCGAAAACACTTGACAACCACATAGAAGCAGTTTTTCTTACCACAAGACCTTTCTCCCTCAATTAGGAATCTGATGCCGTCACTAAACACATTCCTTAAATTGTACCCATTGGTTGAGTGTTTTTTTTGGTGTCTAATCCACATATATATCACCTTGCCCTTGATTTTCTTGACTGTATATCTCTTAAATGTCAACATATACACGTGTGATTTAGTTGACGAAGATTTTTCAATGCTGAGAACCTCGATCAGAGAATAAAAAAGGCGTAAGGTTCACAATGGTGTAAAATTAAAACGGGATATACCGGGCTAGGATTCGCGTTACAGGAACAAGGGCCAAACCAACCACCCAAGAATGGAATCGTCGAGCGAAAACACTTGACAACCTCCTAGAAGCGTCTTTTCTTGCCACCAGACCTTTCTCCATCAATTAGGAATCTGATGCCGTCGCTAAACACATTCCTTAAATTGTAGCCATTTGTTGAGTGTTTTTTTTGGTGTCTAATCCGCATATATATCACCATTGCCCTTGATTTTCTTGACTATATATCTCTTAAATGTCAATGTATACACGTGTGATTTAGTTTACGAAGATTTTTCAATGCCGAGAACGTCGATCAGAGAGTAAAAAAGGCGTAAGGTTCACAATGGTGTAAAATTAAAATGGGATATACCGGGCTAGGATTCGAGTTACAGGAACAAGGGCCAAACCAACCACACAAGGATGGAATCATCGAGCGAAAACACTTGACAACCTCCTAGAAGCAGCTTTTCTTGCCACCAGACCTTTCTCCATCAATTAGGAATCTGATGCCGTCACTAAACACATTCCTTAAATTGTAGCCATTTGTTGGGTGTTTTTTTTGGTGTCTAATCCGAATATATATCACCATTGCCCTTGATTTTCTTGACTGTATATCTCTTAAATGTTAACATATACACGTGTGACTTAGTTTACGAAGATTTTTCAATGCCGAGAACCTCGATCAGAGAGTAAAAAAGGCGTAAGGTTCACAATGGTGTTTAATTAAAATGGGATATACCGGGCTAGGATTCGAGTTACAGGAACAAGGGCCAAACCAACCACCCAAGAATTGAATCATCGAGGTAAAACACTTGACAACCTCCTAGAAGCAGCTTTTCTAGCCACCAGACCTTTCTCCATCAATTAGGAATCTGATGCCGTCACTAAACACATTCCTTAAATTGTAGCCATTTGTTGAGTGTTTTTTTTCGGTAGCTAATCCACATATATATCACCATTTCCCATGATTTTCTTGACTGTATATCTTTTAAATGTCAACATATACACGTGTGATTTAGTTTATGAAGATTTTTCAATGCCGAGAACCTAGATCAGAGAGTAAAAAAGGCGTAAGGTTCACAATGGTGTAAAATTAAAGTGGGATATATCGGGCTAGGATCCGAGTTACAGGAACAAAGGCCAAACCAACCACCCAAGGATGGAATCGTCGGGCGAAAACACTTGACAACCTCCTAGAAGCAGCTTTTCTTGCCACCAGACCTTTCTCCATCAATTAGGAATCTGATGCCATCACTAAACACATTCCTTAAATTGTAGCCATTTGTTGAGTGTTTTTTTTGGTGTCTAATCCGAATATATATCACCATTGCCCTTGATTTTCTTGACTATATATCTCTTAAATGTCGACATATACACGTGTGATTTAGTTTACGAAGATTTTTCAATGCCGAGAACCTCGAACAGAGAGTAAAAAAGGCGTAAGGTTCACAATGGTGTAAAATTAAAATGGGATATACCGGGCTAGGATTCGAGTTACAGGAACAAGGGCCAAACCAAACACCCAAGAATGGAATCGTCGAGCGAAAACACTTGACAACCTCCTAGAAGCAACTTTTCTTGCCACAAGACCTTTCGGCATCAATTAGGAATCTGATGCCGTCACTAAACACATTCCTTAAATTGTAGCCATTTGTTGAGTTTTTTTTGGTGTCTAATCCGTATATATATCACCATTGCCCTTGATTTTCTTGACTGTATATCTCTTAAATGTCAACATATAAACATGTAATTTAGTTTACGAAGATTTTTCAATCCCGAGAACCTCGATCGGAGAGTAATAAAGGCGTAAGGTTCATAATGGTGTAAAATTAAAATGGGATATACCGGGCTAGGATTCGAGTTACAGGAACAAGGGCAAAACCAACCACACAAGGATGGAATCGTCGAGGTAAAACACTTGACAACCTCCTAGAAGCAGCTTTTCTTGCCACTAGACCTTTCTCCATCAATTAGGAATCTGATGCCGTCACTAAACACATTCCTTAAATTGTAGCCATTTGTTAAGTGATTTTTTTGGTAGCTAATCCGCATATATATCACCATTGCCCTTGATTTTCTTGACTGTATATCTCTTAAATGTCAACATATACACGTGTGATTTAGTTTACGTCAATGCCCATTACCTCGATCAGAGAGTAAAAAAGGCGTATGGTTCACAATGGTGTAAAATTAAAATGGGATATACAGGGCTAGGATTCGAGTTACAGGAACAAGGGCCAAATCAACCACCCAAGGATGGAATTGTCGAGCGAAAACACTTGACAACCTCATAGAAGCAGTTTTTCTTGCCACCAGACCTTTCTCCATCAATTAGGAATCTCATGCCGTCACTAAACACATTCCTTAAATTGTAGCCATTTGTTGAGTGTTTTTTTGGTGTCTCATCCGAATATATATCACCATTGCCCTTGATTTTCTTGACTGTATAACTCTTAAATGTCAACATATACACATGTGATTTAGTTTACGAAGATTTTTCAATGCCGAGAATCTCGATTAGAGAGTAAAAAAGGCGTATGGTTCACAATGGTGTAAAATTAAAATGGGATATATCGGGCTAGGATTCGAGTTACACGAACAAGGGCCAAACCAACCACCCAAGAATGGAATCGTCGAGCGAAAACACTTGACAACCTCCTAGAAACAGCTTTTCTTGCCACAAGACCTTTGTCCATCAATTAGGAATCTGATGCCGTCACTAAACACATTCTTTAAATTGTAGCCATTTGTTGAGTATTTTTGGTGGCTAATCCGCATATATATCACCATTACCCTTGATTTTCTTAACCGTATATCTCTTAAATGTTAACATATACACGTGTGATTTAGTTTACGAAGATTTTTCAATGCCGAGAACCTCGATCAGAGAGTAAAAAAGGCGTAAGGTTCACAATGGTGTAAAATTAAAATGGGATATACCGGGCTAGGATTCGAGTTACAAGAACAAGGGCCAAACTAACGACCCAAGAATAGAATCGTCGAGCGAAAACACTTGACAACCTCCTAGAAGCAGCTTTTCTTGCCACAAGACGTTTCTCCATCAATTAGGAATCTGATGCTGTCACTAAACACATTCCTTAAATTGTAGCCATTTGTTGAGTTTTTTTTGGTATCTAATCCGCATATATATCACCATTGCCCTTGATTTTCTTGACTTTATATCTCTTAAATGTCAACTTATACACGTGTGATTTAGTTTACAAAAATTTTTCATTGCCGAGAACCTAGATCAGAGAGTAAAAAAGGCGTAAGGTTCACAATGGTGTAAAATTAAAATGGGATATACCAGGCTTGGATTCCAGTTACAGGAACAAGGGCCAAACCAACCACACAAGGATGGAATCGTCGAGGTAAAACACTTGAAAACCTCCTAGAAGCAGCTTTTCTTGCCACTAGACCTTTCTCCATCAATTAGGAATCAGATGCCGTCACTAAACACATTCCTTAAATTGTAGCCATTTGTTGAGTTTTTTTTTGGTGTCTAATCCGCATATATATATATCACCATTGCCCTTGATTTTCTTGACTGTATATCTCTTAAATATCAACATTTACACATGTGATTTAGTTTACAAAGATTTTTCAATGCCGAGAACCTCGATCGGAGAGTAAAAAAGGCGTAAGGTTCACAATGTTGTAAAATTAAAAAGGGATATACCGGGCTAGGATTCGAGTTACAGGAACAAGGGCCAAACTAACCACCCAAGAATGGAATCGTCGAGCGAAAACACTTGACAACCTCCTAGAAGCAGCTTTTCTTGCCACAAGACCTTTCTCCATCAATTAGGAATCTGATGTTGTCACTAAACAAATTCCTTAAATTGTAGCCATTTGTTGAGTTTTTTTTTGGTGTCTAATCCGCATATATATCACCATTGCCCTTGATTTTCTTGACTGTATATCTCTTAAATGTCAACATATACACGTGTGATTTAGTTTACAAAGATTTTTCATTGCCGAGAACCTAGATCAGAGAGTAAAAAGGGCGTAAGGTTCACAATGGTGTAAAATTAAAATGGGATATACCAGGCTTGGATTCGAGTTATAGGAACAAGGGCCAAACCAACCACACAAGGATGGAATCGTCGAGGTAAAACACTTGAAAACCTCCTAGAAGCAGCATTTCTTGCCACCAGACCTTTCTCCATCAATTAGGAATCTGATGCCGTCACTAAACACATTCCTTAAATTGTAGCCATTTGTTGAGTGTCTTTTTTGGTGGCTAATCCGCATATATATCACCATTGCCCTTGATTTTCTTGACTGTATATCTCTTAAATGTCAAGATATACACGTGTGATTTAGTTTACGAAGATTTTTCAATGCCGAGAACCTCGATCAGAGAGTAAAAAAGGCGTAAGGTTCACAATGGTGTAAGACTAATATGGGATATACCGGGCTAGGATTCGAGTTACAGGAACAAGGGCCAAACGAACCACCCAAGGATGGAATCGTCGAGCGAAAACACTTGACAACCTCCTAGAAGCAGCTTTTCTTGCCACCAGACCTTTCTCCATCAATTAGGAATCTGATGCCGTCACTAAGCACATTCCTTAAATTGTAGCCATTTGTTGAGTTTTTTTTTTTGGTGTCTAATCTGAATATATACCACCATTGCCCTTGATTTTCTTGACTGTATATCTCTTAAATGTCAACATATACACGTGTGATTTAGTTTACGAAGATTTTTCAATGCCGAGAACATCGATCAGAGAATAAAAAACGTGTAAGGTTCACAATGGTGTAAAATGAAAATGAGATATACCGTACTAGGATTCGAGTTACAGGAACAAGGGCCAAACCAACCACCCAAGAATGGAATCGTCGAGCGAAAACACTTGACAACCTCCTAGAAACAGCTTTTCTTGCCACAAGACCTTTGTCCATCAATTAGGAATCTGATGCCGTCACTAAACACATTCTTTAAATTGTAGCCATTTGTTGAGTATTTTTGGTGGCTAATCCGCATATATATCACCATTACCCTTGATTTTCTTAACCGTATATCTCTTAAATGTTAACATATACACGTGTGATTTAGTTTACGAAGATTTTTCAATGCCGAGAACCTCGATCAGAGAGTAAAAAAGGCGTAAGGTTCACAATGGTGTAAAATTAAAATGGGATATACCGGGCTAGGATTCGAGTTACAAGAACAAGGGCCAAACTAACGACCCAAGAATAGAATCGTCGAGCGAAAACACTTGACAACCTCCTAGAAGCAGCTTTTCTTGCCACAAGACGTTTCTCCATCAATTAGGAATCTGATGCTGTCACTAAACACATTCCTTAAATTGTAGCCATTTGTTGAATTTTTTTTGGTATCTAATCCGCATATATATCACCATTGCCCTTGATTTTGTTGACTTTATATCTCTTAAATGTCAACTTATACACGTGTGATTTAGTTTACAAAAATTTTTCATTGCCGAGAACCTAGATCAGAGAGTAAAAAAGGCGTAAGGTTCACAATGGTGTAAAATTAAAATGGGATATACCAGGCTTGGATTCCAGTTACAGGAACAAGGGCCAAACCAACCACACAAGGATGGAATCGTCGAGGTAAAACACTTGAAAACCTCCTAGAAGCAGCTTTTCTTGCCACTAGACCTTTCTCCATCAATTAGGAATCAGATGCCGTCACTAAACACATTCCTTAAATTGTAGCCATTTGTTGAGTTTTTTTTTGGTGTCTAATCCGCATATATATATATCACCATTGCCCTTGATTTTCTTGACTGTATATCTCTTAAATATCAAAATTTACACATGTGATTTAGTTTACGAAGATTTTTCAATGCCGAGAACCTCGATCAGAGAGTAAAAAAGGCGTAAGGTTCACAATGTTGTAAAATTAAAAAGGGATATACCGGGCTAGGATTCGAGTTACAGGAACAAGGGCCAAACTAACCACCCAAGAATGGAATCGTCGAGCGAAAACACTTGACAACCTCCTAGAAGCAGCTTTTCTTGCCACAAGACCTTTCTCCATGAATTAGGAATCTGATGTTGTCACTAAACAAATTCCTTAAATTGTAGCCATTTGTTGAGTTTTTTTTTGGTGTCTAATCCGCATATATATCACCATTGCCCTTGATTTTCTTGACTGTATATCTCTTAAATGTCAACATATACACGTGTGATTTAGTTTACAAAGATTTTTCATTGCCGAGAACCTAGATCAGAGAGTAAAAAGGGCGTAAGGTTCACAATGGTGTAAAATTAAAATGGGATATACCAGGCTTGGATTCGAGTTATAGGAACAAGGGCCAAACCAACCACACAAGGATGGAATCGTCGAGGTAAAACACTTGAAAACCTCCTAGAAGCAGCTTTTCTTGCCACCAGACCTTTCTCCATCAATTAGGAATCTGATGCCGTCACTAAACACATTCCTTAAATTGTAGCCATTTGTTGAGTGTCTTTTTTGGTGGCTAATCCGCATATATATCACCATTGCCCTTGATTTTCTTGACTGTATATCTCTTAAATGTCAACATATACACGTGTGATTTAGTTTACGAAGATTTTTCAATGCCGAGAACCTCGATCAGAGAGTAAAAAAGGCGTAAGGTTCACAATGGTGTAAGACTAATATGGGATATACCGGGCTAGGATTCGAGTTACAGGAACAAGGGCCAAACGAACCACCCAAGGATGGAATCGTCGAGCGAAAACACTTGACAACCTCCTAGAAGCAGCTTTTCTTGCCACCAGACCTTTCTCCATCAATTAGGAATCTGATGCCGTCACTAAGCACATTCCTTAAATTGTAGCCATTTGTTGAGTTTTTTTTTTTGGTGTCTAATCTGAATATATACCACCATTGCCCTTGATTTTCTTGACTGTATATCTCTTAAATGTCAACATATACACGTGTGATTTAGTTTACGAAGATTTTTCAATGCCGAGAACATCGATCAGAGAATAAAAAACGTGTAAGGTTCACAATGGTGTAAAATGAAAATGAGATATACCGTACTAGGATTCGAGTTACAGGAACAAGGGCCAAACCAACCACCCAAGAATGGAATCGTCGAGCGAAAACACTTGACAACCTCCAAGAAGCAGCTTTTCTTGCCACAAGACCTTTCTCCATTAATTAGGAATCTGATGCCGTCACTAAACACATTCCTTAAATTGTGGCCATTTGTTGAGTTTTTTTTTGGTGTCTAATCCGCATATATATCACCATTGCCCTTGATTTTCTTAACTGTATATCTCTTAAATGTCAACATATACACGTGTGATTTAGTTTACGAAGATTTTTCAATGCCGAGAACCTCGATCAGAGAGTAAAAAAGGCGTAAGGTTCACAATGGTGTAAAATTAAAATGGGATATACCAGGCTAGGATTCGAGTTACAGGAACAAGGGCCAAACCAACCACCCAAGAATGGAATCGTCGAGCGAAGACACTTGACAACCTCCTAGAAGCATCTTTTCTTGCCACCAGACCTTTCTCTATCAATTAGGAATCTGATGCCTTCACTAAACACATTCCTTAAATTGTAGCCATTTGTTGAGTGTTTTTTTTGTGTCGAATCCGCGTATATATCACCATTGCCCTTGCTTTTCTTGACTGTATATCTCTTAAATGTCAACATATACACGTGTGATTTAGTTTACGAAGATTTTTCAATGCCGAGAACATCGATCAGAGAGTAAAAAAGGCGTAAGGTTCACTATGGTGTAAAATTAAAATGGGATATACCGGGCTAGGATTCGAGTTAGAGGAACAAGGGCCAAACCAACCACACAAGAATGGAATCGTCGAGCGAAAACACTTGACAACCTCCTAGAAGCAGCTTTTCATGCCACCAGACCTTTCTCCATCAATTAGGAATCTGATGCCTTCACTAAACACATTGCTTAAATTGTAGCGATTTGTTGAGTGTTTTTTTGTGTCGAATCCGCATATATATCACCATTGCCCTTGCTTTTCCTGACTGTATATCTCTTAAATGTCAACATATACACGTGTGATTTAGTTGACGAAGATTTTTCAATGACGAGAACCTCAATGAGAGAGTAAAATAGGCGTAAGGTTCACAATGGTGTAAAATTAAAATGGGATATACCAGGCTAGGATTCGAGTTACAAGAACAAGGGCCAAACCAACCACCCAAGAATGGAATCGTCGAGCAAAAACACTTGACAACCTCCTAGAAGTGGCTTTTCTTTTCACCCGACCTTTCTCCATCAATTAGGAATCTGATGCCATCACTAAACACATTCCTTAAATTGTAGCCATTTGTTGAGTGTTTTTTTTGGTGTATAATCCGCATATATATCACCATTGCCCTTTATTTTCTTGACTGTATATCTCTTAAATGTCAACGTATACACGTGTGATTTAGTTTACGAAGATTTTTCAATGCCGAGAACCTCGATCTGAGAGTAAAAAAGGCGTAAGGTTCATAATGGTGTAAAATTAAAATGGGATATACCGGGATAGGATTCGAGTTACAAGAACAAGGGCCAAACCAACCACCCAAAAATGGAATCGTCGAGCAAAAACACTTGACAACCTCCTAGAAGTGTCTTTTCTTGCCACCCGACCTTTCTCCATCAATTAGGAATCTGATGCCATCACTAAACACATTCCTTAAATTGTAGCCATTTGTTGAGTGTTTTTTTGGTGTATAATCCGCATATATATCACCATTGCCCTTGATTTTCTTGACTGTATATCTCTTAAATGTCAAGGTATACACGTGTGATTTAGTTTACGAAGATTTTTCAATGCCGAGAACCTCGATCAGAGAGTAAAAAAGGCGTAAGGTTCACAATGGTGTAAAATTAAAATGGGATATACCGGGATAGGATTCGAGTTACAAGAACAAGGTCCAAACCAACCACCCAAGAATGGAATCGTTGAGCGAAAACACTTGATAACCTCCTAGAAGCAGCTTTTCTTGCCACCAGACCTTTCTCCATCAATTAGGAATCTGATGCCGTCACTAAACACATTCCTTAAATTGTAGCCATTTGTTGAGTGTTTTTTTTGGTGTCTAATCCGCATATATATCACCATTGCCCTTGATTTTCTTGACTGTATATCTCTTAAATGTCAACATATACACGTGTGATTTAGTTTACGAAGATTTTTCAATGCCGAGAACCTCGATCAGAGAGTAAAAAAGGCGTAAGGTTCATAATGGTGTAAAATTAAAATGGGATATACCGGGATAGGATTCGAGTTACAAGAACAAGGGCCAAACCAACCACCCAATAATGGAATCGTCGAGCGAAAACACTTGACAACCTCCTAGAAGCAGATTTTCTTGCCACCAGACCTTTCTCCATCAATTATGAATCTGATGCCGTCACTAAACACATTCCTTAAATTGTAGCCATTTGTTGGGTGTTTTTTTAGTGTTTAATCCCCATATATATCACCATTGCCCTTGATTTTCTTGACTGTATATCTCTTAAATGTCAACATATACACGTGTGATTTAGTTTTCGAAGATTTTTCAATGCCGAGAACCTCGATCAGAGTGTAAAAACGGCGTAAGGTTCACAAAGGTGTAAAATTAAAGTGGGATATACCGGGCTAGGATTCGAGTTACAGGAACAAGGGCCAAACCAACCACCCAAGGATGGAATTGTCGAGCGAAAACACTTGACAACCTCCTAGAAGCAGCTTTTCTTGCCACCAGACCTTTCTGCATCAATTAGGAATCTAATGCCGTCACTAAACACATTCCTTAAATTGTAGCCATTTGTTGAGTGTTTTTTTTTGGTGTCTAATCCGAATATATATCTCCATTGCCCTTGATTTTCTTGACTGTATATCACTTAAATGTCAACATATACACGTGTGATTTAGTTTACGAAGATTTTTCAAAGCTGAGAATCTCGATCAGAGAGTAAAAAAAGCGTAAGGTTCACAATCGTGTAAAATTAAAATGGGATATACCGGGCTAGGATTCGAGTTACAAGAACAAGGGCCAAACCAACCACCCAAGAATGGAATCGTCGAGCGAAAACACTTGACAACCTCCTAGAAGCAGCTTTTCTTGCCACAAGACCTTTCTCCATCAATTAGGAATCTGATGCCGTCACTAAACACATTCCTTAAATTGTAGCCATTTGTTGAGTTTTTTTTGGTGTATAATCCGCAAATATATCACAATTGCTCTTGATTTTCTTGACTGTATATCTCTTAAATGTCAACATATACACGTGTGATTTAGTTTACGAAGATTTTCAATGCCGAGAACCTCGATCAGAGAGTAAAAAAGGCGTAAGGTTCACAATGGTGTAAAATTAAAATGGGATATACCGGGCTAGGATTCGAGTAACAGGAACAAGGGCCAAACTAACTACCCAAGAATGGAATCGTCGATCGAAAACACTTGACAACCTCCTAGAAGCAGCTTTTCTTGCGACAAGTCCTTTCTCCATCAATTAGGAATCTGATGCCGTCACTAAACACATTCCTTAAATTGTAGCCATTTGTTGAGTTTTTTTTTTGGTGTGCCTTAGAGACTCGAAGGTACTGGGGAAGATTAAGCCTAATATAAGGTAGAAAATACTTCCTTTACTATAACAAATCTCGTGGTCGAGATTTCTTTTAAGGGGGTGAGGATGTAACACCTCGAAAATTCACGTCCTGTAATGTGTTGACACGTGTCATATGATTAAACGTGTGAAAGAATATTATAGAAGGACTAAAGTTGACAAACATGGAAAGTATGTGTATATACGTATTCAAAATGTCAACAGTGAATAAATATATTGTACATTAACCCTACAAGATGCTCATATCTTCAAACGAATAAATCATGGATCATACGAAGCTAAATATGAAAGAAAGTGAGAGATTACAAGCTACAGGGGTTAAATGTGTCAACATGTTTAAGTTATACCTCTGAGTGACCTTTTGACAAACCCGAAACTTTGTAACTGTTAATTATGCTCACTAGAATGCACAATATATATTTCGTAAAGTTTCGTTATCATATGAGCAAGTTGTGATCAAATTCGTATGCGAGGGGTTAAAGCGTCAACGTTGAAAGTTAGGACTTTTCGGGTAACAATAAAGTTAACCGAGGACTTAACGAAGTGGGTAAATGTCTTGAAGCCCTTATATGTCAATTTGGAGGGGTCAAGGTGCCATAAATAAAGTCGTAGCAAAGTCTCGAAGAGCCAAGGATCAAAACACAAAAAAATCAAAAGTTGGAGATTTTGTCAGAAGAGGCCTCGCGCCACGCAAAGCCCCAGGGGGGGTCTTCGCGCCACGCGAGGGGCCTTCTGGTCTGATTTTCTTGTGTCTTTGCCTGCCAGATGCATTCTAATCGACCCTTGAATGATTTTCCACATCTTTCTTGGCCCCTAGACACCCCCTAAACACTTAGGGACATGTGTTGATGATTCATGGTCCATGGTAGACTTGGGTGTCAACATTTTGTGGTGATTAAACCACTATATAAAGGCCTCTAAGTTGCAAACATGCTTCACACATTCATTCTTGCAAATCTGATCATTTGTGGAGCACAAGAGCACCTTCCAAGCCTTCCTAATCGACCATTAGTCACTTGTAAGTATGCTTGACCTTCTTTAATCGAGTTTAGCTTGGTTATTTAGCTAAAAGTCAAACCGTCATAATTAACGGTTGACTTTAAGATTAATCACTATTGGCTCAGTGATTAGTCAAATTGAAAGTAGTTATAAGTTGGTAATTATGTGGGTAATAAACCCTTAAAAGGGTTCCCCCTGATTCCCACTCTAACTAGGTCAAATGTCGGGTCAAACTTGTTAGTAAAAAGTCAACAGGATGCTTAGTTTCTAATTTATGCATGATTAGCAATGTAGAACACATACAACCTGTTTGATCATTAATATAACTTGGTAATTAGTGTAAGAACATGTCTAAACATGTTCAACCCGACAATTTACCGTTTAGACCCGGTTCGGAACCAAAAGTCGCAAAGCTTTGACTTCAGTTCTGACCCGTTATGGTATGTTTTAGAAATACCTTAGAGCTTCATTTGGACCAGGTTACATGCTAGTATAACCCTCTGTGATTATACACCATGGTTCATTAGTTAACCAATTAATATGCATGATTCCGTTAATTGCTCATATGTTGACCATTATGCCCTTTTCACCTTAAAACGTGATTTGTGAAAATGTAAAAGTGGAGAAACCTTAGTTACTGATATATAAACTTGTATGCAAAGTTTGACATCAGTTTGAGGTGTAGAATGAGAGTTATGCTCATTAGCGTAAATTGAAAGCTTTATGTTAATTAAACGGCGTAATTAGCGTATAGCCTAGTTAAGCCAACTTTTTAATATCAAACTTATTACCCACTGATGTAATATATTATTTTGGGATTTTTGAAGATTTTTAATCAATTTTAGGCTGAGCATAACTCATAGTCGTAGGTTAATCCGGTAATTGTCGGTTTTGCCCTTACGGGCCATAAAATAAGTTTTACATATCTAATCGACTCCAAACCTTTTTCTACTGATCACATATAATAAATAAATTTTTTAAGCCTTCTGGAATGATAAAAATATCAGCTTTGTATATAGAACCCGAAAACGGCTTCTAATCGCCTTATTAAGCGTTTTTAGCGCATAGTATGTATTAAGACTATTTTTAAACATACAAGGGTGATACCTACTGATATTTTAGATAAATTATAATATTTTAACAGTAAACAAAAGTCATTAAACTCAGACTTCAGTTTTGAGCTTTTCGGCTTATGTGAAATTACCAAAATGCCCCTACGGTGCATAGTTTGGTTATATTTGATAAATTTCACATATCTACTTTACCCTACTGTTATAACTTAGTAAAATAAGTATTTTTGCTGATTATATCAGACCTGTAACTCAGTTAAATACTTAAACTCTTTTATAACCTTTTAAATGACCAAACTACCCCTACGGGGCATAGTTTGTGTTTAAATTCGTTACGGGCATAATAAAAGACATCTTACTGATGTCACAACATATTTGAAGCATATTAACTTAGGAAACCTGTTTATGGCTCTTACGAATACCCATTACGCTTATCACGCGTTCGGTTCGGTTTATGTAACAAGTTTACATAAATTAGCCGAAACGGGTCAAACCTTATCGGTTTTATCTCAAAATCCAGAGTGTGTATGAATTACCCATGTTAAGCAAGTCTCTGAACTTGTCGGGTCTAAATCACATTCTATTCCGGTCTTCGCCTAATCGTGCGTTTGAACCGAATAATTAACCGGTCTAAGCTTAGGCTTAATTAAAGACCCGTTAGCATTCTAATTGGTTATTTATACCATCATTCCAGACTAGGGCCTTCCGGTAAATTGTACCTACGCTTACTTAAGTGAATACGGCTGAGTTATTATAATTCTTGCTATTTAAGACAGGAGCTAGCTCAGGTAAATACGCTTAACTTATTTTCCCTACAACGGGCTTGGGATACGGTAATATAAATACCGCATGGTCAGGTATGGGATTCAAAGACCAATAAGTCGGGAAATCCAAATAGCCTGTTTTTAATTCGTATTGCTTGACTGAAACATTGGGGATTAATGCGACCGTGTCCTGGATATCCTTGACTCATTAAATGCAATGACCACGACCTAAGCACGGGGTGTAGGCATACACCTGACAGATGCCATATGCTTATTAATTAATTATACCCAATAAGGGATTCCCAATAAGGGAATAGTGGTGTGTCGGTTAATCATGAACCGGCATAGAACCGGGCCCCGTATGTAGAGCAAGTTATGTAAAACTGATAACATGAAATATAGTTTGTCCCAAGTGAAAAAGATTAATTTTGCCTCTGTGCATTTTAATCAAGTTATAAAAGATTAATTCTGCCTTGTGCATTTTAATCAAAGTGTCGAAATATTTTCATGCCTTGTGCACCTAAACCAATTTTCATAAACATTTTTAAATGAGTCGGTTGAGTGTATTTACCAGTGAAAACTGACGTATTTTCAAAAGTCTAAGTGACAGGTACAAGTACGTAATAGGCTGGAAGCTGCTCAGGACGTTAATAAGGAATCTTGCAAGTTCTAGGCGTCTAAAGTCTGTTGAACAATATTTATGTTTTTAAGATCCGCCTGTGGATCCTTTACTTTCCGTTGTAATACTTGATATTACTTTATATTCGGATTGTAATATAATTTATCTTTTGCTTCCGCTGTGCATTTATATTTGTGTTGTTTGACTATGATGATATCAACTACGTCACGATACTCCCCACCGGGCCCACCGGTGACACGTGGAAAGTCGGGGTGTGACAGGTTGGTATCAGAGCCAACACTGAGTGAATTAAACACTAGCCTTTTGTGTTTAATCTCAGTTACACAGTTGCACATTCTTGAGTCTAGACAAGAACATAGGACAAATTCTAATTCGTTTTAATTATCCTTATTTGGTTCCTTTGTTAATTTCTGATTAGCTCTTGCATGGGCAAGTCATTTTTCTGTTAGAAGTCCCGTTTAGGGCAACCATATACTTGTTTAAATTTTAAAGGAACGATTATATTAAAAATATCATTCCTATATTATAAAATCTACCATTATAATAAAATGGCAATATCTAAAAAGGACAAGACCTAGCTCATGTGTCATTTTAAGACAGGGTCAAGACGGTAGTTCCACAATTAGATTCAGATCCTTGTTAACATTGCAATTTAGGATTGTTCTGCGTTAAATATTAAAGGAATCTTAAAGGTAAAACCTAGCCTAAATGTCAATGCAGACATGGCCAAGATGGCAAAACCTAGCCTAAATGTCAATGTAGACATGGCCAAGATGGTAAAACCTAGCCTAAATGTCATTGCAGACATGGCCAAGACGGTAAAACCTATCCAAAGGATTCCAATCCCTGTTAACATCTGTAAGTACGTTAACATTTTTGGTAAACTGTGAATCGTTAAAGTCACACAGGCCATCTTTAAAAAGAGGGTTAATCTAAATTCCCTTACTTGAAATAATCATCCTTTAGTGATGTTTCGCCTACGGGCTATAACGTATTGTCCATTTGTGACACTGACATTGTGATCTTTATGATTCCTTGTCTAAGGTGGTGAGCTATGCTCAAGCCTAATAGTCTATATGATCAATGCGATCATGACTAATATCATATAACATCCTAGCGATGTTTTGCCTACGGGCTATAATGTATGTCCACTGGAGACATTGACAATTGATCTTTATGATTCCTTGTCTATGGTGGTGAGCTATGCTCAAGCCTATTAGTCTATATGATCAATGTGATCATGACTAATATCATCAATATGATGATCATATTATTAACATCCTTAGTGATGAAGTGCCTACGGGCTATACTTTATTATATTGTCAACACGACAATGACAGTTGTAACCATTATGGTTCCTGTCTAAGGTGGTGGGCTATGCCCAAGCCTCATAGTCAATATGATCAATACTATCATGACTACTATCATCAGTATGATGATTATTATTGTCTTAAAATATCGTTTTGTAATGACAATCGATTTGCCTACGGGCCATATTGTATAGTTAATGTCCTCTGAGACTAAAGACAGTGGTAGCCTACAACTCCCTGTCAAGAAAAAGGTATGAACTTTGATTCACACCTAAATGCCTCGATTCTCTGAAATCATGGCTCATAAATTTAACTTGTCTACGCGACTAGGCCTTTTGTGCCCCAAATAAAACTGTTATTGTTTTATAATTAGGATAAATTATAATAGAAATCGTAAATAAATATGATTAATAAATTAACCAAATATGGTCTCTGTTTACCATGGTTAATGAATTACCCTAAGGGGCAATTCCATAATAAACTCCCAAATAAACTATTGTCCTTGTTTTCTGTAACAGTTCAATTAAAATGGCTAACTCAGACGAAATTAATAGCCATCCAGTGGGGAATATTGATAACGCCCGAATTAATTTAACGGGTGCTGAACTAAAAGCGTTGGTAGACGACGCAGTTACAAAGGCCTTAGAGCGGCAGTACGAAGAGTATAGTGGGACTCGAAGTAGGACCCTATCTACTCCGCATGCGAAACCACCTCCCAAGAAGGAGGAACCCAAGAAGGAAGATGACGAGCGTCACTCTTCTAATCATCACAGTGATCCGTCTCAGCAGATCATACTGAATCAAGGACCCCGTGATAAGGGTTGCTCCTACAAGTACTTTGTTTCATGTAAACCCCGGGAGTTCACTGGGGAGGAAGGAGCTGTTGATTGTATGACGTGGTTAGATGAGATGGATACAGTTGTGGATATCAGCGGATGCGCTGAGAGGGATGTGGTCAAGTTTGTGTCGCAATCATTTAAAGGTGAGGCCTTAGCCTGGTGGAGATCGTTGATTCAAGCCACCGGGAAGATTCCTTTGTACAACATGACTTGGGATCAGTTCGTTGCTCTTATCAAAGAAAATTATTGTCCTCAACATGAAGTTGAGAAGATCGAGACTGAATTCTTGTCATTAGTCATGGAGAACTTAGATTGTCAAGCATACCTTACAAGTTTCAATACCAAGTCTCGATTGGTTCCTTATTTTATTGGGGGTCTAGCCCCAGAAATAAAGGCAAGTGTGAAGGCATCGAGACCTACTACATTCAGGTCAGCGGCAGATCTGTCGCTATCTCTCACACTCGATGTGGTCAGAAACAAGGCTGCCAAGGCTTCTGAAGATGGGAAGCGTAAAAGGGAGGAGGATAACTCCCAGAATCCTAAGAAGAGCAAATCCGAACTCAGCAATAACCAACAGGATTCCAACAAGAAGCCTACATGCAAAACCTGCAACAGGAGACACTGGGGACAGTGTCGGTCAAACCAAAAGATAAAGCAATGTGGCATCTGCAAAAGAACTGGTCACCAGTCCCACGAATGTAGGGACATAAAGAATGCAAACTGTTACAGCTGTGGCGAAAAGGGGCACATCAGTACTAATTGCCCTGAGGCTGCCAAGGAAGGAGCAGCTAAGTCTGGGAAGAATGAGAAAGGAAACGCCTGAACTACCAATTGAATGATAGAGACAGTACATATCAATAATAGCATCAGGTACGTCCTTACCTTTTAGCATCGATTGTATCTGCTCAGTATTTTACGTTAATGCAAGGGATAATAAACCTTTAGTAAAACATAAGCTTAGCAAGCTTTTGATTACATCATAAGAACTTCAGATATTAAAAATGAGGTATAATTTACCAATGGAATCTTTAATGACTCTCTCTCCCATCCTCGGAGATAATCCTTTCATAAGAATCTGGAGTACTCTTCCCCAAAAAGAGTACGACAATATATATTACTTTATTTTATCATTTTTCTCATTTTTCTGTCGCCTACGAATGCCAAACTATGTTTGATAAGAGTACCATATGAGGATTGGCGTATCCTAGTGTGTCCCATAGATTGCTTCCATGCCTGATCAGTATGGAGGTTTAATGCATGGAACCCCTGAGATATCCCAATGACCATATTGTACTAGAGTCGACTAGTAGTATTCAAGGAAGATATCTAATATAAAATGTCCTTATAAGTATCTCTACTTAGGGCATGCCTGCATTTGTAAAGAGAATGTGTCATTTATCTGACACCGACATCGATAGATGAACCAAAGCCTGAAAATACAGACATCTCTAACACCTCTGTGTGTCATGATTATCGTCTTTATAAGAATTACCATGTTTACCTTCTGAGAGGCAAGTGGATGTTAGAACAAACATCCCGCTTAGGGCTGCAATTATTGTAAAAGCCTTATATCTATTAGTACCAACGGAATGGGAAGAACTACGATCCAAATCAATAAGTTTTTAGGGAAGGTTTCATAAAGCCAAAATTCGAAGTTCTAAGAACTCCGATTTATATAAATAAGAAGGACGGATCATTTTGCTTATGCATTGATTATCGCAACCCTATTTAGGCAACAATTAAGAATCGCTATTACCTGCCCAGGATCGTCGATTGGTTCGACTAGCTGTAAGGATTAGCTATTCTTTGAGATTAGTCAAGCAGTGGTTGGAATAACCATCTCACCATAAAATAAGTTTTTCTGTAGCAATTATTATGTAAGTAGCAAGGCTACTCCTTTGGAGACATTGTATGAGTGGAATGTTAAACATCTATTGTTAAATAGAGAATTGGTAAGTCCAATTATCAGGATCTGAAAGTTGTATTAGAAACAACGAATAAGATCATACAAACCCCTAATTATCTATAAGTTGCCATTATTTCGTAAGAAAAGCAAGGATTAATGAAGTTAGCAAACCTCCTAAATTCTTGTTAAGGAATAAGGTTCAACAATAGATATCACCCAGGAAGGCTGTGCTAAATTTGTTAAAATTATCAAGCTAGTTAAGCTCCGAGTATATAGAATCATTCGAATGAAATCGAATGTATCAAGATCAAATAGCTTACGAGCTAAGACCTAATTAAGGGGCTTGGTGGAACGCGCAATGTGACCCACACTAATGATTTAGCGACGTGTCACCAATATGTCGAAAAGCGCTACCACATAATGATATGCAGAACTATGATAGTATGAGCAACCTGTGTCGATTGAGGATCGACAGGATTAGAAGCTCCAAAAAGATACATGTACCTATTATAAAGGTCAATTGGAGTGCCTTAGAGACTCGAAGGTACTAGGGAAGATTAAGCATAATATAAGGTAGAAAATACTTCCTTTACTATAACAAATCTTGAGGTCGAGATTTCTTTTAAGTGGGTGAGGATGTAACACCTCGAAAATTCACGTCCTGTAATGTGTTGACACGTGTCATATGATTAAACGTGTGAAAGAATATTATAGAAGGACTAAAGTTGACAAACATGGAAAGTATGTTTATATACGTATTCAAAATGTCAACAGTGAATAAATATATTGTACATTAACCCTACAAGATGCTTATATCTTCAAACGAATAAATCATGGATCATACGAAGCTAAATATGAAAGAAAGTGAGAGATTACAAGCTACAGGGGTTAAATGTGTCAACATGTTTAAGTTATACCTCTGAGTGACCTTTTGACAAACCCGAAGCTTTATAACTGTTAATTATGCTCACTAGAATGCACAATATAAATTTCGTAAAGTTTCGTTATCATATGAGCAAGTTGTGAGCAAATTCGTATGTCAGGGGTTAAAGCGTCAACGTTGAAAGTTAGGACTTTTCGGGTAACAATAAAGTTAACCGAGGACTTAACGAAGTGGGTAAATGTCTTGAAGCCCTTATATGTCAATTTGGAGGGGTCAAGGTGCCATAAATAAAGTCATAGCAAAGTCTCAAAGAGCCAAGGATCAAAACACAAAAAAATCAAAAGTTGGAGATTTTGTCAGAAGAGGCCTCGCGCCACGCGAAGCCCCAGGGGGGGGTCTTCGCGCCACGCGAGGGGCCTTCTGGTCCGATTTTCTTGTGTCTTTGCCTGGCATTTGCATTCTAATCGACCCTTGAACGATTTTCCACATCTTTCTTGGCCCCTAGACACCCCCTAAACACTTAGGGACATGTGTTGATGATTCATGGTCCATGGTAGACTTGGGTGTCAACATTTTGTGGTGATTAAACCACTATATAAAGGCCTCTAAGTTGCAAACATGCTTCACACATTCATTCTTGCAAATCTGATCATTTGTGGAGCACAAGAGCACCTTCTAAGCCTTCCTAGTCGACCATTAGTCACTTGTAAGTATGCTTAACCTTCTTTAATCGAGTTTAGCTTAGTTATTTAGCTAAAAGTCAAACCGTCGTAATTAACGGTTGACTTTAAGATTAATCACTAATGGCTCAGTGATTAGTCAAATTGAAAGTAGTTATAAGTTGGTAATTATGTGGGTAATAAACCCTTAAAAGGGTTCCCCCTGATTCCCACTCTAACTAGGTCAAATGTCGGGTCAAACTTGTTAGTAAAAAGTCAACAGGATGCTTAGTTTCTAATTTATGCATGATTAGCAATGTAGAACACATACAACCTGTTTGATCAATAATATAACTTGGTAATTAGTGTAAGAACATGTCTAAATATGTTCAACCCGACAATTTACTGTTTTGACCCGGTTCGGAACCAAAAGTCGCAAAGCTTTGACTTTTGCTTTGACTTCAGTTCTGACCCGTTATGGTATGTTTTAGAAATACCTTAGAGCTTCATTTGGACCAGGTTACATGCTAGTATAACCCTCTGTGATTATACACCATGGTTCATTAGTTAACCAATTAATACGCATGATTCCGTTAATTGCTCATATGTTGATCATTATGCCCTTTTCACCTTAAAACGTGATTTGTGAAAATGTAAAAGTGTAGAAACCTTAGTTACTGATATATAAACTTGTATGCAAAGTTTGACATCAGTTTGAGGTGTAGAATGAGAGTTATGCTCATTAGCGTAAATTGAAAGCTTTATGTTAATTAAACGGCGTAATTAGCGTATAGCCTAGTTAAGCCAACTTTTTAATATCAAACTTATTACCCACTGATGTAATATATTATTTTGGGATTTTTGAAGATTTTTAATCAATTTTAGGCTGAGCATAACTCATAGTCGTAGGCTTAATCCGGTAATTGTCGGTTTTGCCCTTACGGGCCATAAAATAAGTTTTACATATCTAATCGACTCCAAACCTTTTTCTACTGATCACATATGATAAATAAATTATTTTAAGCCTTCTGGAATGATAAAAATATCAGCTTTGTATATAGAACCCGGAAACGGCTTCTAATCGCCTTATTAAGCGTTTTTAGCGCATAGTATGTACTAAGACTATTTTTAAACATACAAGGGTGATACCTACTGATATTTTAGATAAATTATAATATTTTAACAGTAAACAAAAGTCGTTAAACTCAGACTTCAGTTTTGAGCTTTTCGGCTTATGTGAAATTACCAAAATGCCCCTACGGTGCATAGTTTGGTTATATTTGATAAATTTCACATATCTACTTTACCCTACTATTATAACTTAGTAAAATAAGTATTTTTTCTGATTATATCAGACCTGTAACTCAGGTAAATACTTAAACTCTTTTATAACCTTTTAAATGACCAAACTACCCCTACGGGGCATAGTTTGTGTTTAAATTCGTTACGGGTATAATAAAAGACATCTTACTGATGTCACAACATATTTGAAGCCTATTAACTTAGGAAACCTGTTTATGGCTCTTACGAATACCCATTACGCTTATCACGCGTTCGGTTCGGTTTATGTAACAAGTTTACATAAATTAGCCGAAACGGGTCAAACCTTATCGGTTTTATCTCAAAATCCAGAGTGTGTATGAATTACCCATGTTAAGCAAGTCTTTGAACTTGTCGGGTCTAAATCACATTCTATTCCGGTCTTCGCCTAATCGTGCGTTTGAACCGAATAATTAACCGCTCTAAGCTTAGGCTTAATTACAGACCCGTTAGCATTCTAATTGGTTATTTATACCATCATTCCAGACTAGGGCCTTCCGGTAAATTGTACCTACGCTTACTTAAGTGAATACGGCTGAGTTATTATAATTCTTGCTATTTAAGACAGGAGCTAGCTCAGGTAAATACCCTTAACTTATTTTCCCTACAACGGGCTTGGGATACGGTAATATAAATACCGCATGGTCAGGTATGGGATTCAAAGACCAATAAGTCGGGAAATCCAAATAACCTGTTTTTAATTCGTATTGCTTGACTGAAACATTGGGGATTAATGCGACCGTGTCCTGGATATCCTTGACTCATTAAATGCAATGGCCACGACCTAAGCACGGGGTGTAGGCATACACCTGACAGATGCCATATGCTTATTAATTAATTATACCCAATAAGGGATTCCCAATAAGGGAATAGTGGTGTGTCGGTTAATCATGAACCGGCATAGAACCGGGCCCCGTATGTAGAGCAAGTTATGTAAAACTGATAACATGAAATATAGTTTGTCCCAAGTGAAAAAGATTAATTTTGCCTCTGTGCATTTTAATCAAGTTATAAAAGATTAATTCTGCCTTGTGCATTTTAATCAAAGTGTCGAAATACTTTCGTGCCTTGTGCACCTAAACCAATTTTCATAAACATTTTCAAATGAGTCGGTTGAGTGTATTTACCAGTGAAAACTGACGTATTTTCAAAAGTCTAAGTGACAGCTACAAGTACGTAATAGGCTGGAAGCTGCTCAGGACGTTAATAAGGAATCTTGCAAGTTCTAGGCGTCTAAAGTCTGTTGAACAATATTTATGTTTTTAAGATCCGCCTGTGGATCCTTTACTTTCTGTTGTAATACTTGATATTACTTTATATTCGGATTGTAATATAATTTATCTTTTGCTTCCGCTGTGCATTTATATTTGTGTTGTTTGACTATGATGATATCAACTACGTCACGATACTCCCCACCGGGCCCACCGGTGACACGTGGAAAGTCGGGGTGTGACACCCTTGCTTTTCTTGACTGTATATCTCTTAAATGTCAACATATACACGTGTGATTTAGTTTAAGAAGATTTTTCAATGGCGAGAACCTCCATCAGAGAGTAAAAAAGGCGTAAGGTTCACAATGGTTGAAAATTAAAATGGGATATACCGGGCTAGGATTCGAGTTAGAGGAACAAGGGCCAAACCAACCACCCAAGAATGGAATCGTCGAGCAAAAACACTTGCAACCTCCTAGAAGCGGCTTTTCTTGCCACCAGACCTTTCTCCATCAATTAGGAATCTGATGCCGTCACTAAACACATTCCTTAAATTGTAGCCATTTGTTGAGTGTTTTTTTTTTGGTGTCTAATCCGCATATATATCACCATTGCCCTTGATTTTCTTGACTGTATATCTCTTAAATGTCAACGTATACACGTGTGATTTAGTTTACGAAGATTTTTCAATGCCGAGAACCTCGATCAGAGAGTAAAAAAGGCGTAAGGTTCACAATGGTGTAAAATTAAAATGGGATATACCGGGCTAAGATTCGAGTTACAGGAACAAGGGCCAAACCAACCACCCAAGAATGGAATTGTTGAGCGAAAACACTTGACAACCTCCTAGAAGCAGCTTTTCTTGCCACAAGACCTTTCTCTATCAATTAGGAATCTGATGCCGTCACTAAACACATTACTTAAATTGTAGCCATTTGTTTAGTTTTTTTTTTCATGTCTAATCCGCATATATATCACCAATGCCCTTGATTTTCTTGACTGTATATCTCTTAAATGTCAACATATACACGTGTGATTTAGTTTACGAAGATTTTTAAGTGCCGAGAACCTAGATCATAGAGTAAAAAGGCGTAAGCTTCACAATGGTGTAAAATTAAAATGGGATATACCGGGCTAGGATTCGAGTTACAGGAACAAGGGCCAAACCAACCACACAAGGATGGAATCGTCGTGGGAAAACACTTGAAAACCTCCTAGAAGCAGCTTTTCTTGCCACTAGACCTTTCTCCATCAATTAGGAATCTGATGCCGTCACTAAACACATTCCTTAAATTGTAGCCATTTGTTGAGTGTTTTTTTGGTGGCTATTCCGCATATATATATATATCACCATTGCCCTTGATTTTCTTGATTGTATATATCTTAAATGTCAACATATACACGTGTGATTTAGTTTACGAATATTTTTCAATGCCGAGAACCTCGATCAGAGAGTAAAAAAGGCGTAAGGTTCACAATGGTGTAAAATTAAAATGGGATATACCGGGCTAGGATTCGAGTTAGAGGAACAAGGGCCAAACCAACCACCCAAGAATGGGATCGTCGCGCGAAAACACTTGACAACCTCCTAGAAGCAGCTTTTCTTGCCACTAGACCTTTCTCCATCAATTAGGAATCTGATGCCTTCACTAAACACATTGCTTAAATTGTAGCCATTTGTTGAGTGTTTTTTTGTGTCGAATCCGCATATATATCACCATTGCCCTTGCTTTTCTTGACTGTATATCTCTTAAATGTCAACATATACACGTGTGATTTAGTTGACGAAGATTTTTCAATGACGAGAACCTCGATGAAAGAGTAAAATAGGCGTAAGGTTCACAATGGTGTAAAATTAAAATGGGATATACCAAGCTAGGATTCGAGTTACAGGAACAAGGGCCAAACCAACCACCCAAGAATGGAATCGTCGAGCAAAAACACTTGACAACCTCCTAGAAGCGGCTTTTCTTGCCACCAGACCTTTCTCTATCAATTAGGAATCTGATGCCGTCACTAAACACATTCCTTAAATTGTAGTCATTTGTTGAGTGTTTTTTTTGTGTCTAATCCGCATATATATCACCATTGCCCTTGATTTTCTTGACTGTAAATCTCTTAAATGTCAACGTATACACGTGTGATTTAGTTTACGAAGATATTTCAATGCCGAGAACCTCGATCAGAGAGTAAAAAAGGCGTAAGGTTCACAATGGTGTAAAATTAAAATGGGATATACCGGGCTAGGATTCGAGTTACAAGAACAAGGGCCAAACCAACCACCCAAGAATGGAATCGTTGAGCGAAAACACTTGACAACCTCCTAGAAGCAGCTTTTCTTGCCACAAGACCTTTCTCCATCAATTAGGAATCTGATGCCGTCACTAAACACATTCCTTAAATTGTAGCCATTTGTTGAGTTTTTTTTGGGTGTCTAATCCGCATATATATCACCAATGCCCTTGATTTTCTTGATTGTATATCTCTTAAATGTCAATATATACACGTGTGATTTAGTTTACGAAGATTTTTCAATGCCGAGAGCCTAGATCAGAGAGTAAAAAGGCGTAAGGTTCACAATGGTGTAAAATTAAAATGGGATATACCGGGATAGGATTCGAGTTACAGGAACAAGGGCCAAACCAACCACACAAGGCTGGAATCGTCGAGGTAAAACACTTGAATACCTCCTAGAAGCAGATTTTCTTGCCACCAGACCTTTCTCCATCAATTAGGAATCTGATGCCGTCACTAAACACACTCCTTAAATTGTAGCCATTTGTTGAGTTTTTTTTGGGTGTCTAATCCGCATATATATCACCATTGCCCTTGATTTTCTTGACTGTATATCTCTTAAATGTCAACATATACACGTGTGATTTAGTTTACGAAGATTTTTCAATATCGAGAACCTCGATCAGAGAGTAAAAAAGGCGTAAGGTTCACAATGGTGTAAAATTAAAATGGGATATACCGGGCTAGGATTCGAGTTACCGGAACAAGGGCCTAATGAACCACCCATGGATGGAATCGTCGAGCGAAAACACTTGACAACTTCCTGGAAGCAGCTTTTCTTGCCACCAGACCTTTCTCCATCAATTAGGAATCTGATGCCGTCACTAAACACACTCCTTAAATTGTAGCCATTTGTTGAGTGATTTTTTGGTGGCTATTCCGCATATATATATATATCACCATTGCCCTTGATTTTCTTGACTGTATATCTCTTAAATGTCAACATATACACGTGTGATTTAGTTTACGAAGATTTTTCAATGCCGAGAACCTCGATCAAAGAGTAAAAAAGGCGTAAGGTTCACAATGGTGTAAAATTAAAATGGGATATACCGGGAGAGGATTCGAGTTAGAGGAACAAGGGCCAAACCAACCACCCAAGAATGGAATCGTCGAACGAAAACACTTGACAACCTCCAAGAAGTAGCTTTTCTTGCCACCAGACCATTCTCCATCAATTAGGAATCTGATGCCTTCACTAAACACATTGCTTAAATTGTAGTCATTTGTTGAGTGTTTTTTTTTGTGTCGAATCCGCATATATATCACCATTGCCCTTGCTTTTCTTGACTGTATATCTCTTAAATGTCAACATATACACGTGTGATTTAGTTGACGAAGATTTTTCAATGACGAGAACCTCGATGAAAGAGTAAAATAGGCGTAAGGTTCACAACGGTGTAAAATTAAAATGGGATATACCTGTATAGGATTCGAGTTACAAGAACAAGGGCCAAACCAACCACCCAAGAATGGAATCGTCGAGCAAAAACACTTGACAACCTCCTAGAAGCGGCTTTTCTTGCCACCAGACCTTTCTCCATCAATTAGGAATCTGATGCCGTCACTAAACACATTCCTTAAATTGTAGCCATTTGTTTAATGTTTTTTTTGTGTTAATCCGCATATATATCACCATTGCCCTTGATTTTCTTGACTGTATATCTCTTAAATGTCAACGTATACATGTGTGATATAGTTTACGAAGATTTTTCAATGCCGAGAACCTCGATCAGAGAGTAAAAAGGCGTAAGGTTCACAATGGTGTAAAATTAAAATGGGATATACCGGGCTAGGATTCGAGTTACAGGAACAAGGGCCAAATCAACCACCCAAGAATGGAATCGTTGAGCGAAAACACTTGACAACCTCCTAGAAGCAACTTTTCTTGCCACAAGACCTTTCTCCATTAATTAGGAATCCGATGCAGTCACTAAACACATTCCTTAAATTGTAGCCATTTGTTGAGTTTTTTTTTTGGTGTCTAATCCGTACATATATCACCAATGCCCTTGATTTTCTTGACTGTATATCTCTTAAATGTCAACATATACACGTGTGATTTAGTTTACGAAGATTTTTCAATGCCGAGAACCTAGATCAGAGAGTAAAAAAGGCGTAAGGTTCACAATGGTGTAAAATTAAAATGGGATATAGCGGGCTAGGATTCGAGTTACAGGAACAAGGGCCAAACCAACCACACAAGGATGGAATCGTCGAGGTAAAACACTTGAAAACCTCCTAGAAGCAGCTTTTCTTGCCACCAGACCTTTCTCCATCAATTAGGAATCTGATGCCATCACTAAACACAATCCATAAATTCTAGCCATTTGTTGAGTGTGTTTTTTTGGTGTCTAATCCGCATATATATCATCATTGCCGTTGATTTTCTTGACTGTATATCTCTTAAATGTCAACATATACACGTGTGATTTAGTTGACGAAGATTTTTCAATTCCGAGAACCTCGATCAGAGAGTAAAAAAGGCGTAAGGTTCAGAATGGTGTAAAATTAAAATGGGATATACCAGGCTAGGATTCGAGTTACAGGAACAAGGGCCAAACCAACCACCCAAAATGGAATCGTCGAGCGAAAACACTTGAAAACCTCCTAGAAGCAACTTTTGTTGCCACCAGACCTTTCTCCATCAATTAGGAATCTGAAGCCGTCACAAAACACATACCTTAAATTGTAGCCATTTGTTGAGTGTTTTTTTTGTTGTCTTATCCGCATATATATATCACCATTGCCCTTGATATTCTTGACTGTATATCTCTTAAATGTCAACATATACACGTGTGATTTAGTTTACGAAGATTTTTCATTGCCGAGAACCTTGATCAGGGAGTAAAAAAGGCGTAAGGTTCACAATGGTGTAAAATTAAAATGGGATATACCGGGCTAGGATTCGAGTTACAGGAACAAGGGCCAAACCAACCACCCAAGAATGGAATCGTCGAGCGAAGACACTTGACAACCTCCTTGAAGCAGCTTTTCTTGCCACCAGACCTTTCTCCATCAATTAGGAATCTGATGCCTTCACTAAACACATTCCTTAAATTGTAGCCATTTGTTGAGTTTTTTTTTTGGTGTCTAATCCGTACATATATCACCAATGCCCTTGATTTTCTTGACTGTATATCTCTTAAATGTCAACATATACACGTGTGATTTAGTTTACGAAGATTTTTCAATGCCGAGAACCTAGATCAGAGAGTAAAAAAGGCGTAAGGTTCACAATGGTGTAAAATTAAAATGGGATATAGCGGGCTAGGATTCGAGTTACAGGAACAAGGGCCAAACCAACCACACAAGGATGGAATCGTCGAGGTAAAACACTTGAAAACCTCCTAGAAGCAGCTTTTCTTGCCACCAGACCTTTCTCCATCAATTAGGAATCTGATGCCATCACTAAACACAATCCATAAATTCTAGCCATTTGTTGAGTGTGTTTTTTTGGTGTCTAATCCGCATATATATCATCATTGCCGTTGATTTTCTTGACTGTATATCTCTTAAATGTCAACATATACACGTGTGATTTAGTTGACGAAGATTTTTCAATTCCGAGAACCTCGATCAGAGAGTAAAAAAGGCGTAAGGTTCAGAATGGTGTAAAATTAAAATGGGATATACCAGGCTAGGATTCGAGTTACAGGAACAAGGGCCAAACCAACCACCCAAAATGGAATCGTCGAGCGAAAACACTTGAAAACCTCCTAGAAGCAACTTTTGTTGCCACCAGACCTTTCTCCATCAATTAGGAATCTGAAGCCGTCACAAAACACATACCTTAAATTGTAGCCATTTGTTGAGTGTTTTTTTTGTTGTCTTATCCGCATATATATATCACCATTGCCCTTGCTTTTCTTGACTGTATATCTCTTAAATATCAACATATACACGTGTGATTTAGTTTACGAAGATTTTTCAATGCCGAGAACCTCGATTAGAGAGTAAAAAAGGCGTAAGGTTCACAATGGTGTAAAATTAAAATGGGATATACCGGGCTAGGATTCGATTTAGAGGAACAAGGGCCAAACCAACCACCCAAGAATGGAATCGTCGAGCGAAAACACTTGAAAACCTCCTAGAAGCAGCTTTTCTTGCCACCAGACCTTTCTCCATCAATTAGGAATCTGATGCCTTCATTAAACACATTGCTTAAATTGTAGCCATTTATTGAGTGTTTTTTGTGTCGAATCCGCATATATATTACCATTGCCTTTGCTTTTCTTGACTGTATATCTCTTAAATGTCAACATATACACGTGTGATTTAGTTGACGAAGATTTTTCAATGACGAGAACTTCGATGAAAGAGTAAAATAGGCGTAAGGTTCACAATGGTGTAAAATTAAAATGGGATATACCAGGCTAGGATTCGAGTTACAGGAACAAGGGCCAAACCAACCACCTAAGAATGGAATCGTCGAGCAAAAACACATGACAACCTCCTAGAAGAGGCTTTTCTTGCCACCAGACCTTTCTCCATCAATTAGGATTCTGATGCCATCACTAAACACGTTCCTTAAATTGTAGCCATTTGTTGAGTGTTTTTTTTTGTGTCTAATCCGCATATATATCACCATTGCCCTTGATTTTCTTGACTGTATATCTCTTAAATGTCAACGTATACACGTGTGATTTAGTTTACGAAGATTTTTCAATGCCGAGAACCTCGATCAGAGAGTAAAAAAGGCGTAAGGTTCACAACGGTGTAAAATTAAAATGGGATATACCTGTATAGGATTCGAGTTACAAGAACAAGGGCCAAACCAACCACCCAAGAATGGAATCGTCGAGCGAAAACACTTGACAACCTCCTAGAAGCAGCTTTTCTTGCCACCAGACCTTTCTCCATCAATTAGGAATCTGATGCCTTCACTAAACACATTCCTTAAATTGTAGCCATTTGTTGAGTGTTTTTTTTGTCGAATCCGCATATATATTACCATTGCCCTTGCTTTTCTTGACTGTATATCTCTTAAATGTCAACATATACACGTGTGATTTAGTTGACGAAGATTTTTCAATGACGAGAACCTCGATGAAAGAGTAAAATAGGCGTAAGGTTCACAATGGTGTAAAATTAAAATGAGATATACCAGGCTAGGATTCGAGTTACAGGAACAAGGGCCAAACCAACCACCCAAGAATGGAATCGTCGAGCAAAAACACATGACAACCTCCTAGAAGAGGCTTTTCTTGCCACCAGACCTTTCTCCATCAATTAGGATTCTGATGCCGTCACTAAACACGTTCCTTAAATTGTAGCCATTTGTTGAGTGTTTTTTTTTTGTGTCTAGTCCGCATATATATCACCATTGCCCTTGATTTTCTTGACTGTATATCTCTTAAATGTCAACGTATACACGTGTGATTTAGTTTACGAAGATTTTTCAATGCCGAGAACCTCGATCAGAGAGTAAAAAAGGCGTAAGGTTCACAATGGTGTAAAATTAAAATGGGATATATCGGGCTAGGATTCGAGTTACAGGAACAAGGGCCAAACCAACCACCCAAGAATGGAATCGTTGAGCGAAAACACTTGACAACCTCCTTGAAGCAGCTTTTCTTGCCACTAGACCTTTCTCCATCAATTAGGAATCTGATGCCATCACTAAACACAATCCATAAATTGTAGCCATTTGTTGAGTGTTTTTTTTTGGTGTCTAATCCGCATATATATCATCATTGCCGTTGATTTTCTTGACTGTATATCTCTTAAATGTCAACATATACACGTGTGATTTAGTTGACGAAGATTTTTCAATTCCGAGAACCTCGATCAGAGAGTAAAAAAGGCGTAAGGTTCAGAATGGTGTAAAATTAAAATGGGATATACCAGGCTAGGATTCGAGTTACAGGAACAAGGGCCAAACCAACCACCCAAAATGGAATCGTCGAGCGAAAACACTTGAAAACCTCCTAGAAGCAACTTTTGTTGCCACCAGACCTTTCTCCATCAATTAGGAATCTGAAGCCGTCACAAAACACATACCTTAAATTGTAGCCATTTGTTGAGTGTTTTTTTTGTTGTCTTATCCGCATATATATATCACCATTGCCCTTGATATTCTTGACTGTATATCTCTTAAATGTCAACATATACACGTGTGATTTAGTTTACGAAGATTTTTCATTGCCGAGAACCTTGATCAGGGAGTAAAAAAGGCGTAAGGTTCACAATGGTGTAAAATTAAAATGGGATATACCGGGCTAGGATTCGAGTTACAGGAACAAGGGCCAAACCAACCACCCAAGAATGGAATCGTCGAGCGAAGACACTTGACAACCTCCTTGAAGCAGCTTTTCTTGCCACCAGACCTTTCTCCATCAATTAGGAATCTGATGCCTTCACTAAACACATTCCTTAAATTGTAGCCATTTGTTGAGTTTTTTTTTTGGTGTCTAATCCGTACATATATCACCAATGCCCTTGATTTTCTTGACTGTATATCTCTTAAATGTCAACATATACACGTGTGATTTAGTTTACGAAGATTTTTCAATGCCGAGAACCTAGATCAGAGAGTAAAAAAGGCGTAAGGTTCACAATGGTGTAAAATTAAAATGGGATATAGCGGGCTAGGATTCGAGTTACAGGAACAAGGGCCAAACCAACCACACAAGGATGGAATCGTCGAGGTAAAACACTTGAAAACCTCCTAGAAGCAGCTTTTCTTGCCACCAGACCTTTCTCCATCAATTAGGAATCTGATGCCATCACTAAACACAATCCATAAATTCTAGCCATTTGTTGAGTGTGTTTTTTTGGTGTCTAATCCGCATATATATCATCATTGCCGTTGATTTTCTTGACTGTATATCTCTTAAATGTCAACATATACACGTGTGATTTAGTTGACGAAGATTTTTCAATTCCGAGAACCTCGATCAGAGAGTAAAAAAGGCGTAAGGTTCAGAATGGTGTAAAATTAAAATGGGATATACCAGGCTAGGATTCGAGTTACAGGAACAAGGGCCAAACCAACCACCCAAAATGGAATCGTCGAGCGAAAACACTTGAAAACCTCCTAGAAGCAACTTTTGTTGCCACCAGACCTTTCTCCATCAATTAGGAATCTGAAGCCGTCACAAAACACATACCTTAAATTGTAGCCATTTGTTGAGTGTTTTTTTTGTTGTCTTATCCGCATATATATATCACCATTGCCCTTGCTTTTCTTGACTGTATATCTCTTAAATATCAACATATACACGTGTGATTTAGTTTACGAAGATTTTTCAATGCCGAGAACCTCGATTAGAGAGTAAAAAAGGCGTAAGGTTCACAATGGTGTAAAATTAAAATGGGATATACCGGGCTAGGATTCGATTTAGAGGAACAAGGGCCAAACCAACCACCCAAGAATGGAATCGTCGAGCGAAAACACTTGAAAACCTCCTAGAAGCAGCTTTTCTTGCCACCAGACCTTTCTCCATCAATTAGGAATCTGATGCCTTCATTAAACACATTGCTTAAATTGTAGCCATTTATTGAGTGTTTTTTGTGTCGAATCCGCATATATATTACCATTGCCTTTGCTTTTCTTGACTGTATATCTCTTAAATGTCAACATATACACGTGTGATTTAGTTGACGAAGATTTTTCAATGACGAGAACTTCGATGAAAGAGTAAAATAGGCGTAAGGTTCACAATGGTGTAAAATTAAAATGGGATATACCAGGCTAGGATTCGAGTTACAGGAACAAGGGCCAAACCAACCACCTAAGAATGGAATCGTCGAGCAAAAACACATGACAACCTCCTAGAAGAGGCTTTTCTTGCCACCAGACCTTTCTCCATCAATTAGGATTCTGATGCCATCACTAAACACGTTCCTTAAATTGTAGCCATTTGTTGAGTGTTTTTTTTTGTGTCTAATCCGCATATATATCACCATTGCCCTTGATTTTCTTGACTGTATATCTCTTAAATGTCAACGTATACACGTGTGATTTAGTTTACGAAGATTTTTCAATGCCGAGAACCTCGATCAGAGAGTAAAAAAGGCGTAAGGTTCACAACGGTGTAAAATTAAAATGGGATATACCTGTATAGGATTCGAGTTACAAGAACAAGGGCCAAACCAACCACCCAAGAATGGAATCGTCGAGCGAAAACACTTGACAACCTCCTAGAAGCAGCTTTTCTTGCCACCAGACCTTTCTCCATCAATTAGGAATCTGATGCCTTCACTAAACACATTCCTTAAATTGTAGCCATTTGTTGAGTGTTTTTTTTGTCGAATCCGCATATATATTACCATTGCCCTTGCTTTTCTTGACTGTATATCTCTTAAATGTCAACATATACACGTGTGATTTAGTTGACGAAGATTTTTCAATGACGAGAACCTCGATGAAAGAGTAAAATAGGCGTAAGGTTCACAATGGTGTAAAATTAAAATGAGATATACCAGGCTAGGATTCGAGTTACAGGAACAAGGGCCAAACCAACCACCCAAGAATGGAATCGTCGAGCAAAAACACATGACAACCTCCTAGAAGAGGCTTTTCTTGCCACCAGACCTTTCTCCATCAATTAGGATTCTGATGCCGTCACTAAACACGTTCCTTAAATTGTAGCCATTTGTTGAGTGTTTTTTTTTTGTGTCTAGTCCGCATATATATCACCATTGCCCTTGATTTTCTTGACTGTATATCTCTTAAATGTCAACGTATACACGTGTGATTTAGTTTACGAAGATTTTTCAATGCCGAGAACCTCGATCAGAGAGTAAAAAAGGCGTAAGGTTCACAATGGTGTAAAATTAAAATGGGATATATCGGGCTAGGATTCGAGTTACAGGAACAAGGGCCAAACCAACCACCCAAGAATGGAATCGTTGAGCGAAAACACTTGACAACCTCCTTGAAGCAGCTTTTCTTGCCACTAGACCTTTCTCCATCAATTAGGAATCTGATGCCATCACTAAACACAATCCATAAATTGTAGCCATTTGTTGAGTGTTTTTTTTTGGTGTCTAATCCGCATATATATCACCATTGCCCTTGATTTTCTTGACTGTATATCTCTTAAATGTCAACATATACACGTGTGATTTAGTTGACGAAGATTTTTCAATTCAGAGAACCTCGATCAGAGAGTAAAAAAGGCGTAAGGTGCACAATGGTGTAAAATTAAAATGGGATATACCAGGCTAGGATTCGAGTTACAGGAACAAGGGCCAAACCAACCACCCAAGAATGGGATCGTCGCGCGAAAACACTTGACAACCTCCTAGAAGCAGCTTTTGTTGCCACCAGACCTTTCTCCATCAATTAGGAATCTGAAGCCGTCATAAAACACATACCTTAAATTGTAGCCATTTGTTGAGTGTTTTTTTTGTTGTCTAATCCGCATATATATATCACTATTGCCCTTGATATTCTTGACTGTATATCTCTTAAATGTCAACATATACACGTGTGATTTAGTTTACGAAGATTTTTCAATGCCGAGAACCTCGATCAGAGAGTAAAAAAGGCGTAAGGTTCACAACGGTGTAAAATTAAAATGGGATATACCTGTATAGGATTCGAGTTACAAGAACAAGGGCCAAACCAACCACCCAAGAATGGAATCGTCGAGCGAAAACACTTGACAACCTCCTAGAAGCAGCTTTTCTTGCCACCAGACCTTTCTCCATCAATTAGGAATCTGATGCCTTCACTAAACACATTCCTTAAATTGTAGCCATTTGTTGAGTGTTTTTTTTGTGTCTAATCCGCATATATATCACCATTGCCCTTGATTTTCTTGACTGTATATCTCTTAAATGTCAACATATACACGTGTGATTTAGTTTACGAAGATTTTTCAATGTCGAGAACCTCGATCAGAGAGTAAAAAAGGCGTAAGGTTCACAATGGTGTAAAATTAAAATGGGATATACCGGGCTAGGATTCGAGTTAGAGGAACAAGGGCCAAACCAACCACCCAAGAATGGAATCGTCGAGCGAAAACACTTGAAAACCTCCTAGAAGCAGCTTTTCTTGCCACCAGACCTTTCTCCATCAATTAGGATTCTGATGCCGTCACTAAACACGTTTCTTAAATTGTAGCCATTTGTTGAGTGTTTTTTTTGTGACTAATCCGCATATATATCACCATTGCCCTTGATTTTCTTGACTGTATATCTCTTAAATGTCAACGTATACACGTGTGATTTAGTTTACGAAGATTTTTCAATTCCGAGAACCTCGATCAGAGAGTAAAAAAGGCGTAAGGTTCACAATGGTGTAAAATTAAAATGGGATATACCAGGCTAGGATTCGAGTTACAGGAACAAGGGCCAAACCAACCACCTAAGAATGGAATCGTCGAGCAAAAACACATGACAACCTCCTAGAAGAGGCTTTTCTTGCCACCAGACCTTTCTCCATCAATTAGGATTCTGATGCCATCACTAAACACGTTCCTTAAATTGTAGCCATTTGTTGAGTGTTTTTTTTTGTGTCTAATCCGCATATATATCACCATTGCCCTTGATTTTCTTGACTGTATATCTCTTAAATGTCAACGTATACACGTGTGATTTAGTTTACGAAGATTTTTCAATGCCGAGAACCTCGATCAGAGAGTAAAAAAGGCGTAAGGTTCACAACGGTGTAAAATTAAAATGGGATATACCTGTATAGGATTCGAGTTACAAGAACAAGGGCCAAACCAACCACCCAAGAATGGAATCGTCGAGCGAAAACACTTGACAACCTCCTAGAAGCAGCTTTTCTTGCCACCAGACCTTTCTCCATCAATTAGGAATCTGATGCCTTCACTAAACACATTCCTTAAATTGTAGCCATTTGTTGAGTGTTTTTTTTGTCGAATCCGCATATATATTACCATTGCCCTTGCTTTTCTTGACTGTATATCTCTTAAATGTCAACATATACACGTGTGATTTAGTTGACGAAGATTTTTCAATGACGAGAACCTCGATGAAAGAGTAAAATAGGCGTAAGGTTCACAATGGTGTAAAATTAAAATGAGATATACCAGGCTAGGATTCGAGTTACAGGAACAAGGGCAAAACCAACCACCCAAGAATGGAATCGTCGAGCAAAAACACATGACAACCTCCTAGAAGAGGCTTTTCTTGCCACCAGACCTTTCTCCATCAATTAGGATTCTGATGCCGTCACTAAACACGTTCCTTAAATTGTAGCCATTTGTTGAGTGTTTTTTTTTGTGTCTAGTCCGCATATATATCACCATTGCCCTTGATTTTCTTGACTGTATATCTCTTAAATGTCAACGTATACACGTGTGATTTAGTTTACGAAGATTTTTCAATGCCGAGAACCTCGATCAGAGAGTAAAAAAGGCGTAAGGTTCACAATGGTGTAAAATTAAAATGGGATATATCGGGCTAGGATTCGAGTTACAGGAACAAGGGCCAAACCAACCACCCAAGAATGGAATCGTTGAGCGAAAACACTTGACAACCTCCTTGAAGCAGCTTTTCTTGCCACTAGACCTTTCTCCATCAATTAGGAATCTGATGCCATCACTAAACACAATCCATAAATTGTAGCCATTTGTTGAGTGTTTTTTTTTGGTGTCTAATCCGCATATATATCACCATTGCCCTTGATTTTCTTGACTGTATATCTCTTAATTGTCAACATATACACGTGTGATTTAGTTGACGAAGATTTTTCAATTCAGAGAACCTCGATCAGAGAGTAAAAAAGGCGTAAGGTGCACAATGGTGTAAAATTAAAATGGGATATACCAGGCTAGGATTCGAGTTACAGGAACAAGGGCCAAACCAACCACCCAAGAATGGGATCGTCGCGCGAAAACACTTGACAACCTCCTAGAAGCAGCTTTTGTTGCCACCAGACCTTTCTCCATCAATTAGGAATCTGAAGCCGTCATAAAACACATACCTTAAATTGTAGCCATTTGTTGAGTGTTTTTTTTGTTGTCTAATCCGCATATATATATCACTATTGCCCTTGATATTCTTGACTGTATATCTCTTAAATGTCAACATATACACGTGTGATTTAGTTTACGAAGATTTTTCAATGCCGAGAACCTCGATCAGAGAGTAAAAAAGGCGTAAGGTTCACAACGGTGTAAAATTAAAATGGGATATACCTGTATAGGATTCGAGTTACAAGAACAAGGGCCAAACCAACCACCCAAGAATGGAATCGTCGAGCGAAAACACTTGACAACCTCCTAGAAGCAGCTTTTCTTGCCACCAGACCTTTCTCCATCAATTAGGAATCTGATGCCTTCACTAAACACATTCCTTAAATTGTAGCCATTTGTTGAGTGTTTTTTTTGTGTCTAATCCGCATATATATCACCATTGCCCTTGATTTTCTTGACTGTATATCTCTTAAATGTCAACATATACACGTGTGATTTAGTTTACGAAGATTTTTCAATGTCGAGAACCTCGATCAGAGAGTAAAAAAGGCGTAAGGTTCACAATGGTGTAAAATTAAAATGGGATATACCGGGCTAGGATTCGAGTTAGAGGAACAAGGGCCAAACCAACCACCCAAGAATGGAATCGTCGAGCGAAAACACTTGAAAACCTCCTAGAAGCAGCTTTTCTTGCCACCAGACCTTTCTCCATCAATTAGGATTCTGATGCCGTCACTAAACACGTTTCTTAAATTGTAGCCATTTGTTGAGTGTTTTTTTTGTGACTAATCCGCATATATATCACCATTGCCCTTGATTTTCTTGACTGTATATCTCTTAAATGTCAACGTATACACGTGTGATTTAGTTTACGAAGATTTTTCAATTCCGAGAACCTCGATCAGAGAGTAAAAAAGGCGTAAGGTTCACAATGGTGTAAAATTAAAATGGGATATACCAGGCTAGGATTCGAGTTACTGGAACAAGGGCCAAACCAACCACCCAAGAATGGAATCGTCGAGCGAAAACACTTGAAAACCTCCTAGAAGCAACTTTTGTTGCCACCAGACCTTTCTCCATCAATTAGGAATCTGAAGCCGTCACAAAACACATACCTTAAATTGTAGCCATTTGTTGAGTGTTTTTTTTGTTGTCTAATCCGCATATATATATCACCATTGCCCTTGATATTCTTGACTGTATATCTCTTAAATGTCAACATATACACGTGTGATTTAGTTTACGAAGATTTTTCAATGCCGAGAACCTCGATCAGAGAGTAAAAAAGGCGTAAGGTTCACAACGGTGTAAAATTAAAATGGGATATACCTGTATAGGATTCGAGTTACACGAACAAGGGCCAAACCAACCACCCAAGAATGGAATCGTCGAGCGAAAACACTTGACAACCTCCTAGAAGCAGCTTTTCTTGCCAGCAGACCTTTCTCCATCAATTAGAAATCTGATGCCGTCACTAAACACAATAATTAAATTGTAGCCATTTGTTGAGTGTTTTTTTTTTGGTGTCTAATCCCCATATATATCACCATTGCCCTTGATTTTCTTGACTGTATATCTCTTAAATGTTAACATATACACGTGTGATTTAGTTTACGAAGATTTTTCAACGCCGAGAACCTCGACCAGAGAGTAAAAAAGGTGTAAGGTTCACAATGGTGTAAAATTGAAATGGGATATATCGGGCTAGGATTCGAGTTACAGGAACAAGGGCCAAACCAACCACCCAAGAATGGAATCGTTGAGCGAAAACACTTGACAACCTCCTAGAAGCAGCCTTTCTTGCCACCAGACCTTTCTCCATCAATTAGAAATCTGATGCCGTCACTAAACACATTCCATAAATTGTAGCCATTTGTTGAGTGTATTTTTAGTGTCTAATCCGCATATATATCACCATTGCCCTTGATTTTCTTGACTGTATATCTCTTAAATGTCAACATATACACGTGTGATTTAGATTAAGAAGATTTTTCAATGCCGAGAACCTCGATCAGAGAGTAAAAAAGGCGTAAGGTTCACAATGGTGTAAAATTGAAATGGGATATATCGGGCTAGGATTCGAGTTACAGGAACAAGGGCCAAACCAACCACCCAAGAATGGAATCGTCGAGCGAAAACACTTGACAACCTCCTTGAAGCAGCTTTTCTTGCCACTAGACCTTTCTCCATCAATTAGGAATCTGATGCCATCACTAAACAGAATCCATAAATTGTAGCCATTTGTTGAGTGTTTTTTTTTGGTGTCTAATCCCCATATATATCACCATTGCCCTTGATTTTCTTGACTGTATATCTCTTAAATGTTAACATATACACGTGTGATTTAGTTTACGAAGATTTTTCAACGCCGAGAACCTCGACCAGAGAGTAAAAAAGGTGTAAGGTTCACAATGGTGTAAAATTGAAATGGGATATATCGGGCTAGGATTCGAGTTACAGGAACAAGGGCCAAACCAACCACCCAAGAATGGAATCGTTGAGCGAAAACACTTGACAACCTCCTAGAAGCAGCCTTTCTTGCCACCAGACCTTTCTCCATCAATTAGAAATCTGATGCCGTCACTAAACACATTCCATAAATTGTAGCCATTTGTTGAGTGTATTTTTAGTGTCTAATCCGCATATATATCACCATTGCCCTTGATTTTCTTGACTGTATATCTCTTAAATGTCAACATATACATGTGTGATTTAGATTAAGAAGATTTTTCAATGCCGAGAACCTCGATCAGAGAGTAAAAAAGGCGTAAGGTTCACAATGGTGTAAAATTAAAATGGGATATACCGGGCTAGGATTCGAGTTACAGGACCAAGGGCCAAACCAACCACCCAAGAATGGAATCGTCGAGCGAAAACACTTGACAACCTCCTAGAAGCAGCTTTTCTTGCCACCAGACCTTTCTCCATCAATTAGGAATCTGATGCCTTCACTAAACACATTCCTTAAATTGTAGCCATTTGTTGAGTGTTTTTTTTTGTGTCGAATCCGCATATATATCAACATTGCCCTTGCTTTTCTTGACTGTATATCTCTTAAATGTCAACATATACACGTGTGATTTAGTTTACGAAGATTTTTCAATGTCGAGAACCTCGATCAGAGAGTAAAAAAGGCGTAAGGTTCACAACGGTGTAAAATTAAAATGGGATATACCGGGCTAGGATTCGAGTTAGAGGAACAAGGGCCAAACCAACCACCCAAGAATGAAATCGTCGAGCGAAAACACTTGAAAACCTCCTAGAAGCAGCTTTTCTTGCCACCAGACCTTTCTCCATCAATTAGGAATCTGATGCCTTCACTAAACACATTGCTTAAATTGTAGCCATTTGTTGAGTGTTTTTTTTTGTGTCGAATCCGCATATATATTACCATTGCCCTTGCTTTTCTTGACTGTATATCTCTTAAATGTCAACATATACACGTGTGATTTAGTTGACGAAGATTTTTCAATGACGAGAACCTCGATGAAATAGTAAAATAGGCGTAAGGTTCACAATGGTGTAAAATTAAAATGGTATATACCAGGCTAGGATTTGAGTTACAGGAACAAGGGCCAAACCAACCACCTAAGAATGGAATCGTCGAGCAAAAACACATGACAACCTCCTAGAAGACGCTTTTCTTGCCACCAGACCTTTCTCCATCAATTAGGATTCTGATGACGTCACTAAACACGTTCCTTAAATTGTAGCCATTTGTTGAGTGTTTTTTTTTTGTGTCTAATCCGCATATATATCACCATTGCCCGTGATTTTCTTGACTGTATATCTCTTAAATGTCAACGTATACACGTGTGATTTAATTTACGAAGATTTTTCAATGCCGAGAACCTCGATTAGAGAGTAAAAAAGGCGTAAGGTTCACAATGGTGTAAAATTAAAATGGGATATACCGGGCTAAGATTCGAGTTACAGGAACAAGGGCCAAACCAACCACCCAAGAATGGAATCGTTGAGCGAAAACACTTGACAACCTCCTTGAAGCAGCTTTTCTTGCCACCAGACCTTTCTCCATCAATTAGGAATCGGATGCCATCACTAAACACATTCCATAAATTGTAGCCATTTGTTGAGTGTTTTTTTTTGGTGTCTAATCCGCATATATATCACCATTGCCCTTGATTTTCTTGACTGTATATCTCTTAAATGTCAACATATACACGTGTGATTTAGTTGACGAAGATTTTTCAATTCCGAGAACCTCGATCAGAGAGTAAAAAAAGCGTAAGGTTCACAATGGTGTAAAATTAAAATGGGATATACCAGGCTAGGATTCCAGTTACCGGAACAAGGGCCAAACCAACCACCCAAGAATGGAATCGTCGAGCGAAAACACTTGAAAACCTCCTAGAAGCAACTTTTGTTGCCACCAGACCTTTCTCCATCAATTAGGAATCTGAAGCCGTCACAAAACACATACCTTAAATTGTAGCCATTTGTTGAGTGTTTTTTTTGTTGTCTAATCCGCATATATATATCACCATTGCCCTTGATATTCTTGACTGTATATCTCTTAAATGTCAACATATACACGTGTGATTTAGTTTACGAAGATTTTTCAATGCCGAGAACCTCGATCAGAGAGTAAAAAAGGCGTAAGGTTCACAACGGTGTAAAATTAAAATGGGATATACCTGTATAGGATTCGAGTTACAAGAACAAGGGCCAAACCAACCACCCAAGAATGGAATCGTCGAGCGAAAACACTTGACAACCTCCTAGAAGCAGCTTTTCTTGCCACCAGACCTTTCTCCATCAATTAGAAATCTGATGCCGTCACTAAACACATTCATTAAATTGTAGCCATTTGTTGAGTGTTTTTTTTTTTGGTGTCTAATCCCCATATATATCACCATTGCCCTTGATTTTCTTGACTGTATATCTCTTAAATGTTAACATATACACGTGTGATTTAGTTTACGAAGAGTTTTCAACACCGAGAACCTCGACCAGTGAGTAAAAAAGGCGTAAGGTTCACAATGGTGTAAAATTAAAATGGGATATATCGGGCTAGGATTCGAGTTACAGGAACAAGGGCCAAACCAACCACCCAAGAATGGAATCGTTGAGCGAAAACACTTGACAACCTCCTAGAAGCAGCTTTTTTTGCCACCAGACCTTTCTCCATCAATTAGAAATCTGATGCCGTCACTAAACACATTCCATAAATTGTAGCCATTTGTTGAGTGTATTTTTAGTGTCTAATCCGCATATATATCACCATTGCCCTTGATTTTCTTGACTGTATATCTCTTAAATGTCAACATATACACGTGTGATTTAGATTAAGAAGATTTTTCAATGCCGAGAACCTCGATCAGAGAGTAAAAAAGGCGTAAGGTTCACAATGGTGTAAAATTAAAATGGGATATACCGGACTAGGATTCGAGTTACAGGACCAAGGGCCAAACCAACCACCCAAGAATGGAATCGTCGAGCGAAAACACTTGACAACCTCCTAGAAGCAACTTTTGTTGCCACCAGACCTTTCTCCATCAATTAGGAATCTGATGCCGTCACTAAACACATTCCTTAAATTGTAGCCATTTGTTGAGTGTTTGTTTTGGTGTCTAATCCGCATATATATGACCATTGCCCTTGATTTTCTTGATCGTATATCTCTTAAATGTCAACATATACACGTGTGATTTAGTTTAAGAAGATTTTTCAATGCCGAGAACCTCGATCAGAGAGTAAAAAAGGCGTAAGGTTCACAATGGTGTAAAATTAAAATGGGATATACCGGGATAGGATTCGAGTTACAAGAACAAGGGCCAAACCAACCACCCAAGAATGGAATCGTCGAGCGAAAAAACTTGACAACCTCCTAGAAGCAGCTTTTCTTGCCACCAGACCTTTCTCCATCAAGTAGGAATCTGATGCCGTCAATAAACACATTCCTTAAATTGTAGCCATTTGTTGAGTGTTTTTTTTGTGTCTAATCCGCATATATATCACCATTGCCCTTGATTTTCTTGACTGTATATCTCATAAATGTCAACATATACACGTTCGATTTAGTTTACGAAGATTTTTCAATGCCGAGAACCTCGATCAGAGAGTAAAAAGGCGTAAGGTTCACAATGGTGTAAAATTAAAATGGGATATACCGGGCTAGGATTCGAGTTACAGGACCAAGGGCCAAACCAACCACCCAAGAATGGAATCGTTGAGCGAAAACACTTGACAACCTCCTAGAGGCAACTTTTGTTGCCACCAGACCTTTCTCCATCAATTAGGAATCTGATGCCGTCACTAAACACATTTCTTAAATTGTAGCCATTTGTTGAGTGTTTTTTTGTGTCTAATCCGCATATATATCACCATTGCCCTTCATTTTCTTGACTGTATATCTCTTAAATGTCAACGTATACACGTGTGATTTAGTTTACGAAGATTTTTCAATCCCGAGAACCTCGATCAGAGAGTAAAAAAGGTGTAAGGTTCACAATGGTGTAAAACTAAAATGGGATATACCGGGTTAGGATTCGAGTTACAGGACCAAGGGCCAAACCAACCGACCAAGAATGGAATCGTCGAGCGAAAACACTTGATAACCTCCTAGAAGCAACTTTTGTTGCCACCAGACCTTTCTCCATCAATTAGGAATCTGATGCCGTCACTAAACACATTCCTTAAATTGTAGCCATTTGTTGAGTGTTTTTTTTGGTGTCTAATCCGCATATATATCACCATTGCCCTTGATTTTCTTGATTGTATATCTCTTAAAAGTCAACATATACACGTGTGATTTAGTTTACGAAGATTTTTCAATGCCGAGAACCTCGATCAGAGAGTAAAAAAGGCGTAAGGTTCACAATGGTGTAAAATTAAAATGGGATATACCGGGCTAGGATTCGAGTTACAGGACCAAGGGCCAAACCAACCACCCAAGAATGGAATCGTCGAGCGAAAACACTTGACAACCTCCTAGAAGCAACTTTTGTTGCCACCAGACCTTTCTCCATCAATTAGGAATCTGATGCCGTCACTAAACACATTCCTTAAATTGTAGCCATTTGTTGAGTGTTTGTTTTGGTGTCTAATCCGCATATATATGACCATTGCCCTTGATTTTCTTGATCGTATATCTCTTAAATGTCAACATATACACGTGTGATTTAGTTTAAGAAGATTTTTCAATGCCGAGAACCTCGATCAGAGAGTAAAAAAGGCGTAAGGTTCACAATGGTGTAAAATTAAAATGGGATATACCGGGATAGGATTCGAGTTACAAGAACAAGGGCCAAACCAACCACCCAAGAATGGAATCGTCGAGCGAAAAAACTTGACAACCTCCTAGAAGCAGCTTTTCTTGCCACCAGACCTTTCTCCATCAAGTAGGAATCTGATGCCGTCAATAAACACATTCCTTAAATTGTAGCCATTTGTTGAGTGTTTTTTTTTTGGTGTCTAATCCCCATATATATCACCATTGCCCTTGATTTTCTTGACTGTATATCTCTTAAATGTCAACATATACACGTCTAATTTAGTTTTCAAAGATTTTTCAATGCCGAGAACCTCGATCAGAGTGTAAAAAAGGCGTAAGGTTGACAATGCTGTAAAATTAAAGTGGGATATACTGGGCTAGGATTCGAGTTACAGGAACAAGGGCCAAACCAACCACCCAAGAATGGAATCGTCGAGCGAAAACACTTGACAACCCCCTAGAAGCAGCTATTCTTGCCACCAGACCTTTCTCTATCAATTAGGAATCTGATGCCGTCACTAAACACATTCCTTAAATTCTAGCCATTTGTTGAGTGTTTTTTTTGTGTCTAATCCGCATATATATCACCATTGCCCTTGATTTTCTTGACTGTATATCTCATAAATGTCAACATATACACGTTCGATTTAGTTTACGAAGATTTTTCAATGCCGAGAACCTCGATCAGAGAGTAAAAAGGCGTAAGGTTCACAATGGTGTAAAATTAAAATGGGATATACCGGGCTAGGATTCGAGTTACAGGACCAAGGGCCAAACCAACCACCCAAGAATGGAATCGTTGAGCGAAAACACTTGACAACCTCCTAGAGGCAACTTTTGTTGCCACCAGACCTTTCTCCATCAATTAGGAATCTGATGCCGTCACTAAACACATTTCTTAAATTGTAGCCATTTGTTGAGTGTTTTTTTGTGTCTAATCCGCATATATATCACCATTGCCCTTCATTTTCTTGACTGTATATCTCTTAAATGTCAACGTATACACGTGTGATTTAGTTTACGAAGATTTTTCAATCCCGAGAACCTCGATCAGAGAGTAAAAAAGGTGTAAGGTTCACAATGGTGTAAAACTAAAATGGGATATACCGGGTTAGGATTCGAGTTACAGGACCAAGGGCCAAACCAACCAACCAAGAATGGAATCGTCGAGCGAAAACACTTGATAACCTCCTAGAAGCAACTTTTGTTGCCAACAGACCTTTCTCCATCAATTAGGAATCTGATGCCGTCACTAAACACATTCCTTAAATTGTAGCCATTTGTTGAGTGTTTTTTTTGGTGTCTAATCCGCATATATATCACCATTGCCCTTGATTTTCTTGATTGTATATCTCTTAAAAGTCAACATATACACGTGTGATTTAGTTTACGAAGATTTTTCAATGCCGAGAACCTCGATCAGAGAGTAAAAAAGGCGTAAGGTTTACAATGGTGTAAAATTAAAATGGGATATACCGGGATAGGATTCGAGTTACAGGAACAAGGGCCAAACCAACCACCTAAGAATGGAATCGTCGAGCGAAAACACTTGACAACCTCCTAGAAGCAGCTTTTTTTGCCACCAGACCTTTCTCCATCAATTAGCAATCTGATGCCGTCACTAAACACATTCCTTAAATTGTAGCCATTTGTTGAGTGTTTTTTTTGGTGTCTAATCCGCATATATATCACCATTGCCTTTGATTTTCTTGACTGTATATCTCTTAAATGTTAACATATACACGTTTGATTTAGTTTACGAAAATTTTTCAACGCCGAGAACCTCGATCAGAGAGTAAAAAAGGCGTACGGTTCACAATGGTGTAAAATTAAAATGGGATATACCGGGCTAGAATTCGAGTTACCGGAACAAGGGCCAAACCAACCACATAAGAATGGAATCGTCGAGCGAAAACACTTGACAACCTACTAGAAGCAGCTTTTCTTGCCAACAGACCTTTCTCCATCCATTAGGAATCTGATGCCGTCACTAAACACATTTCTTAAATTGTAGCCATTTGTTGAGTGTTTTTTTTGGTGTCTAATCCGCATATATATTGTTTTGGTCAAAAATTACCGAAGCAATTAAGTGATCAAATTATTTAAGTGAGGTAGTGTGCTAGAAATGTGTGTTGAAAATATGCTAGTTAAGTTATTTGCAAATACAGTTTCAGGATACGGCTCAGGATATAGAGCTGTATCTATGATCAAACAATGACTGAAAATGTAAAGGGTGACACAGGATGTACGAGGAAAGCCCTTGATCAATCTAGATTGCCGGCACAAAACCTCGGGAGCTGACAATCGCAGCTGCCTTGTTCTTCTATTACTTCAAATATCAGGATACAGTGCAGGATATGATGCGGATCAACTAGGTGTTACAATGTAATTCGAGTACAAGTGTTTGTGTGTAGTGATTGTTTGCAACAAGAGAGAAAAAGTGTACGTAAGAATGTGTGCCTTAACCTGATCCGATCAATCTATTTATAGTAAAAGAAAATTAACTAAATATCCTATTATTCCGGGATTCGGCGGATATTCCCCATACGAACGTTGCAGTCCTAGTCTTCCGGGTCCAATGTCTTTAAGCTAACTGATTTGACCGAGTCTTGAGGAGAAGAAGTCCTTCTGACCGTTAGAGGCTTGTTACAATAATCTGCACGTGAGCTAATTGGTTAGTACCAGGATATCGTATCAGGATGTTACCAATATCCTGATCCGGTATACTGATCACAAATAAACAGTCAAAGCCAGAATATTAGTCAGGATATATAAGCAGAAATTCACCCATAACAATTGTCCCCAAAATATATCTGTTGGTATACCAATCCAACGGATATATTTTAAAACTTTATCTCGCGAATCGAGGTTATTAAATTGAAACGACGGTCAAGATAGCACTATGTAACCTCCAACGCGCTTTTCACTCGATGGATATCCATTACGCCCCTATATCTTCTCTCTTTTTATTTGAGAACCAGATATCATCAACATAATCTACAGGTAATCACTCATCCCTTCCTCATTTTCTGTTAATTTTATTCTTCTTCCAATGGCTACTAGAGTCCACTCTCAAACCGGTGAATCGTCGGAATCCTTCGTTCAGCAAAACCTTCTCAAAAATCCCGAGAAGGAGATCTGTGCTTTTGATAACACAGACATTGCAGCGTTGAGAGCCTCCGGCGCTTTCCCCGATGGCACGGTTTTTAGACCATTTGATCGATCAATTCGATCAGATGTTTCTTCTGCCGATTGGGTCTGTTTTCCGGCATACCCTTTCTCGCTAGGTCTTCGGTATCCATTTCCTGAATTCATGATGCAATTCTTCCGAACTACTGGTATTTCCTTTGCCCAAACCATGCCCATGGTTTGGAGAGTATTGATTGTGCTCAACCAAATAAAAAATCTTCACTGTCCCGACCTCTGCATCGAGGATATGCCGATTGCTTACCGCCTCCGATCACACGGTTCCAGTCGGTTCTTGCTCTTTTCAACTTCCAGCAAACCCCTTATATTTAAAGCCACCAAGAACGATGATGGATGGCAACGTAAATTCTTCTTCGTCAAGCGAGACTCCATCTATGAGGGTGCTAGTCTTCCGGTGGAGTGGTTAACCACTGGTAGGGTCAAGAATATCCCCAGATACTTCTAGACTTTTATCCTGTGCTAATATCTTCTTATTTGATCTTTATGCAGTGAACTTTAAGGAAGTAGCTCCCCCTACTGTGGAATCCGAAAAAAGAATCGAAGCAGTTTACCAGTTTCCGGCAGGTGACAGGAGTTTTACTACACACATCCCAAGTTCCAGTCAATATTCATCATCTGAAATGTCTGGTAAGAGTTACTTCATAAATAACTGATTAGCGTAATATAACGAAGAGTAATAAGGATGTAGGACTTTCCCTTTATGCAGCACCAGCCAAGATCCCTGAGGTTTTCGACCTTGATGAGCTGGACAGTTATTCCGATCACGTCCAGGTCAAGAAGGAGCCCAGTCCCAAGGCTACGGCCTCATCCAAGCCCAGCAGCTCCAAAGCCATCATCGTTCCCAAGCCTTCGCCAGCTACTAAGCCCCGGAGTTCAAGTTCTCGCAAAAGGAAAGAGACTGACTCACCTGCCATCTCTGATATGTTCCCCTATGAGAATCATGGGTTCATTGAGGCAAGCGGATTCATGACTTCTTTTCTTAACCAGGTTAGTATCCCTGAGCTATATCCTGCACCATATGCTGGTTATAAATGTTTATTAAGGCTAATACATGTTCTCTTATTTTGCAGGGTCTCGAACGCCTGGTTCATTTATACCAGGAATCCTGTGGGCTCAACAAGATGCTCGAGTCCAAGTTGAAGAAAGCCGAGGTCACCATCTCCGACCAGGGCATGATTGCAGCCGCCAAATCTCAGCATTCCGAGGACAAGTTTAAGGCTACGACCCAAGAACACCAGGCCGCCCTCAAAAAAGCCGCTCTTGAGGCCCAAGCCGATCTTGACGCTGCCCATGCTCAACATGAACGGGATATGATCAGCTACCGGGAAGGCCTTAAAAGTTCTGTCGTTACTTCCCTTCTTCAGGCCAGGCTAAAGATGGCCCACGAAGCCAAGACACTGGGCTTCGAATGCCCTTCTTGGGATGATAATGCCTGGGAGACAAAGCTAAGGAGTCTCGGCGGCAATCCTGTTAAACCTGCAGCTAAAGGGTCTTCAAAAGCGGTTGAAAAACCAATTGGTGCTAGTGGCGAAGCTGAGAGGGATGTTCAAGCTGATCCTGAAACGGATGCTGTCGAAAACGCGATGAACGAAGAAGGCGCTGCCTCCTAAAACTTATTTCCCTTAAATTTGATGGTTATGTTTGTTCGAACAGTTTTATTCCTTGTCTTTTGAACAATTTTCTTTCCCTGAATTAAAACAATTAGATAACCAAAGGTGGATGGGTCCTAGATTTTAGGATGAAGCCTTTGGTTATCAACTAGTATCGCTTATTTCAGATAGTACCACCTTCTTTTAACTTATTTGCTGTTCTTTTTAATTTTTTGTCATGCATTGCTCAGTTTGGATTTCAACTTTGCAAAATTATTTTTTTGAAAATATCCTGATCAACATACTCGGCGGTATCCTACGAAGACTTTCGTCAAATAGGGTTTTTCAAAATTCAAACGATTTAGATAAAGTCTTTAAAGAATAAAGGATAGTTTATTTTTCAAAATCCGTTTTGATAACACTTGTTTGACCAGAGTACTAGTTTTCAACCCAAGTATCATCTCCCAAATATTCCAATCAAATATCCTGAAACATATCCCGAAAACACATTTTGAGAGTATATCTTAAAGATATATCCTCATCAGGATATTTAAGCCTTAAACATAGTTTCAAAAGTTCAAACAACTTATGTAAGGTTCACAAAGGAAAGATCATACCAGGAATAGAGTGTAACCCTAGTATCGAACTTCAATCCTTTTGCAACTTCTTCAACTAAGATGTCCCCAGTCCGAGATACTTAGTACACTAGGTTCGAATTTGATTCTTTGAGCCTTACACAATCGCCTTAGGAGGAATGTCCCCTGTGCATAAAGTCTTCGAACACTTAGAAATTTTTGAATTTCAGTTCCAACCGTTTGGACAGTTCTTGTGTTACAGGGTAAAACCCAAAAATATACTGGAGATATTTCTTTAGTATCCTGGGGATAAACCCATAGGTATCCTGGGGAAAATCCCAAATTTTCATGCGCTCAGGCGGGAGTGTATAAACTCCAAGACTTAGAAAGGTGATAACCTTTAAACCTTAGAGAGTATGAAAATACCCTTCTGTGAGAGAGGGTGATCAATCCTCATATACCTTTAGGATCCATGATATAGCCAATAATGACGAAATTGTCAGCCACTTTTACATGAACTGGTCCCGCCACCTTGAACTATCCCTGGAAAACTTGCGCTCCAGGCGGGGTGTTTAAACCCAATTCGAGAGAAAGGTGAATACCTTTAAACCTGTGAAGGGATTAGGATCCCTTAAACATGAGAGAGGGGGCCAAACCTCTAATCTTTCGAAGTATCCTAAGTGTGTATCCTAGAGCTATATCCCGAAGCATATACTGCAAAACAACTGTAAGCTAAGGTGGGTGTTAGCCTGGCTAACACCCTTCCGATGCTTAAGTCAGTAATGGGTTCAAAACAATAAATAATATTAAAATATACTAAAAGAGATAGAATCCATACCATCCTGAGTTAGAATTTAAATTCCAAACTCACTTGAAATAGAGCTTTAGATGTATAGCATTCCAGGATCTTGGTAGCATATCCCCCTCCATATTCTTGAGTCGATATGCTCCTTTTCCTGATTCCGATTCAATCTCATAGGGTCCTTCCCATTTCGGAGCCAACTTTCCATCAGCAGGATTAGTAGTATTCTGAAAAGCCTTTCTCAATACCCAATCTCTAACCTGGAACCTTCTAGTCCTTATATTCTTGTTATATGCTTTAGATATCCTCTATTGATATGTTGCCATCCTTAGCCTTGCTGTGTCTCTTGTCTCATCAATAGTATCCAATTCCTGGCATAGGACTTCAGGATTCTGCTCAGGATCCCGGAGGTTGGATCTTGCTGTAGGTATTACCATTTCTGTCGGGATCACCGCTTCTGCTCCAAATACCAAGGAAAATGGGGTTTGGCCAGTTTCACTTTTCACCGTCATCCTATCAGCCCATAAAACAAAGGGTAATTCTTATGCCCATCTTCCCTTCTTAGCTCCAAGCCTTTTCTTCAAATTGTTGACAATTATCTTGTTTGAGGATTCTGCTTGTCCATTTGCTTGAGGATGTACTGGTGTGGATGTGATCATTTTGATTCCCCAACTCTTGCAAAAGTCAGTAGTCCTCTTACTTATAAATTGAGATCCATTGTCACAAATTATCTTAGCTGGTACTCCAAACCTAGTCAGGATATTCCTTTTTATGAATGATACTACTTCTTGATCTCTAACTTGAACAAATGCTTCAGCTTCGACCCACTTAGAGAAATAATCGTCATTTCCAGCATGAAGACTTTTCCTCCTGGAGCCTTTGGCAATTTTCATACTATATCCATTCCCCATTTCATGAATGGCCAAGGGGAAGCGACAGGATAAAGTGGTTCAGTAGGCTGATGTAATATATTACTGTGTCTTTGACATGCATCACACCTTCGAGCATACTCCGCAGCATCTTTTCTCATCGTCGGCCAATAATACCCTTTCTTAATACCTTTGAGAATAACGACCTGCCCCCAGTATGGTTACCACAATCCCCTTCGTGTATATCCTGAAGCACCTCTTTGGTTTCGGGATCCTCCAAGCACCTCAGATATAGTCCTGCAAGGGATTTCTTATACAAGACATTATTTATAATAGTGAATCGTGATACCTTCATTCTAAAGGCCTTAGGATTCTCATCCTTTGGGATGTGTCCTTCCTTGAGATATCTCATGATTGGAGACATCCAAGACTTAGGATCCTCCTCAGGATATTCATCATCAGGATCTTGAACACTTACTACTTCCTTATCCTGTGGATCCGTCGCAGGATATAGGATATGTAATATCGGTATTCGGGTTCCTTCCGGTATCCTGACTGATGATCCTAGATTTGCCAAGGCATCAGCTTCAGCATTATCCTCTCTTGGTAGTGTTCAAATGTGAAAATATCGAAATATCCTGCTAATTTTTTGAGAATTTCGAGATACTCGATTAACTTCTCACCTTTAACTGCATATGATCTATTAAAATGATTAATAATTAACAAAGAATCGACATATGCTTGCAAACTCTTGATATTCATACTTTTAGCCAATTCTAATCCTGCAATTAAAGCTTCATATTCTGCTTCATTATTAGTGGCAGAAAACTCACATCTAATAGCCCGGGATAATATGCCCCCCTGTGGCGATTTTAGTAGTATACCCAAACCTACACCTCTTACATTAGACGCACCATCAGTATATAACGTCCAGGATTCTAAGTTTTCTCCTAGCTGTTGTACTTCTAGGTCTACTTCATTTTGAATATCACTACTGAAATCAGCAACAAAGTCAGCTAAAGCCAGAGACTTTATGGCATTTCTAGGCTCACACACTAGATCAAAGGCATTTAATTTCACCGACCATTTAGCCATCCTACCTGACATCTCGGGTTTCCTAAGCACATTTTTAACAGGATAGTTGGTTTTAACGTGAATCCTATGTGTTTCGAAATAATGTCTAAGTTTTGTTGATGCCATAACTAGGGCTAATATCAATTTCTCTAAGTGAGAATACCTAGTTTCAGCATCTAATAAACTTTTACAAACATAATAAACAGGATACTGCTGACCTTCATGATCTTTTACAAGGACAACACTTACTGCATTCCCTGATACTGCAAGATATAGGGATAATGGTTCACCATGCTCAGGCTTCATCAATAGGGGTGCAGTTGAAAGATATTGCTTCAAATCCTGCAAGGCTGCTTCATGCTTCACTCCCCATTCGAACTTTTTATTCTTCTTCTTCAGGATATCATAAAATTCCTTGCATTTTTCCGAGGATCTTGAAATAAATCTGTTTAATGCTGCTACTCGCCCTGTTAACCGTTGAACATCCTTCATGTTAGAGGGTGATTTGATATCCAAGATGGCTTTGATCTATTCTGGGCTTGCTTCTATCCCTCTTTTAGTCACCATATATCCTAGAAACTTTCCTGCCCCCACTCCGAAATGGCACTTAGCAGGATTTAGCTTCATGTTATACTGATCTAGGATATCAAATGCTCCCTTAATATCCTGGAGGTGATCCTCAGCCTTTTTAGATTTTACTACCATGTCGTCGATGTACACCTCCATAGTGTCCCCCAGCTTGTCTTTGAACATCATGTTCACCAATCTTTGATATGTTGCACCTGCATTTTTCAAACCAAAGGGCATAGCAGTGTAGCAATAGATACCTGTTGGTGTCATGAAGGTAGTATCCTCCTGGTCTGAAGGTTCCATTTGGATCTGCTGGAATCCTGATGATGCATCCATGAAGGTTAACATCTCATGGCCGGCAGTAGCATCCACCATTGAGTCAATATGAGGAAGAGGAAATGGGTCTTTGGGACAAGCTTTGTTTAAGTCTGTGTAATCTACACAAACTCTCCACTTCCCATTTTTCTTTTGCACCACAACTACATTTGCCAGCCATTTAGGAAACTTCACTTCCTTAATCATCTTGCTCCTTAGTAATCTTTCAACTTCCTCTTGGATGATCAGATTTCGCTCCGGAGCAAATTTCCTTCTCTTTTGTTGGACAGGCTTGAATGACTTGTCGACACCGAGCTTATGAGTTATAATATCCTTGGAAATGCCTGTCATATCCTCGTGCTTCCACGCGAACGTCGACATCCTGCATTTCAAAAAGTTAGTCAATTGATCTTCAATATCCTGAGGGATATTGGTTCCCACGAGCACCGAGATATCCGGATTATTCTGATCCAGGATAACTTTCTTTACATCCTGCTCTGAAGCCTCCATGATATCCTGGCCTCGAATCTTTAATTGCTATGCTGCACTAGGCTTTGTTGATGATTTCATCGAAGAAGAATAACACTCCTTTGCTTCCTGTTGATCACTTTCCACCTTGACAACTCCCCAAGGAGTAGGGATCTTGATGCATTGATGGTAGGTTGACGGAACAACTTTCATATCATGGATCCAAGGCCTACCTAATATAATATTATAGCAAGATAAGGAGTCCATGACACAAAAGCGCTGCATTGAGTTGACCCCTTGAATATATACGGGCAACTTTATCTCTCCTACGGTATTTCTAGCTTCTCCACTGAAACCAACGAGCACAGTGGACTTCGAAGTAATATCCATCGGGGATACATTCATCCTCTTCAACGTTTCCAGCTGAATTATGTTAACTGAGCTGCCATTATCCACCAATATCCCGCGCACAAAATGGTTAGCAACATATAACGTTATTACTAGAGCATCATGATGAGGATCTTGGACAGTATACCTGTCATCATTATCGAACGTGATCACTTTGTCAGTTGTGAGGGTTGACATCCTGGTCGGCTTATCTCCCCTCTCTGCTTTGGCTTCCTTCGCGTATCTCTTCGCCGCAAAATATGATGTACCGCAGATGTCGGATCCTCCTGAAATAAAGTTAATTATTTTTGCATCCGCAGGAGGTGATGCTGCACGTTCAGGATCCTTCTCAGGATCCTGGCCCTTATTCTTCTTTCTTCCCAAGAGGTCCTTCAGATATCCCTTACTCAAGAGATAGCTTATTTCCTTTCTTAAAGCAATGCAATCCTCAGTAACATGTCCAAAATCTTCGTGGAAGGCACACCATTTGGACTTGTCCTTCCAATCATCCTTTTGTTGATTCTTTCGGGGCCATCTTGCTTTGTCTCCTAAATCCTACATAGCATACATTAGTTCAGGTATGTTAACAGAAAAACAATATTCAGACAACTCAGGATACTCCTCAGGATCCTCGTCTTCAAAAGCATTCACTTTTTTGCTATCATTTCTGCCATATGGCTTTGATCGACATGGTTTATACGAGGACTCTGATTTCCTGTTGGTTGACTCATAGGTCGTGGACAAATTCATTCTCTCTTGCATCTTTTTATCATCCTCCAGCCGAATGTATCTTAAAGCCCTGTTACGAGCTTCGTCCAGATTCCTGCAGGGATTCATTACAAGATCCTGATAAAATTAAGAATCCTTTTGCAACCCCATCTTGAAGGCTTGCACGACCGTTGCAACATTGAGATGTGGGATATCCAAGGATTCCCGACTTAACTTGTTCACATAATCCCTCAAGGATTCCTGAGGTCCTTGAGTTATCCTGTAAAGGTCACTGGTTAATTTCTCAAAACTCCAGCTGCAAGAAAATTGACTATTAAATAAATTAACTAAATGAGCAAATGAAGTAATTGAGTGAGGAGGAACGTTTAAGAGCCATTTTAAGGCTGATACTATTAAGGTAGAACCAAAACCCTTGCACAAGCATGCTTCTTTGAGATCTGGAGGGATAGGGTTGATTTCCATCCTTTCCCTATACTGGGCAATATGCTCCTCAGGATCCGTAGTTCCGTCATAGAGTATCATGTTGGGGGTTTGAAATCTTTTTGGGATTTAAGCATCACAAATGGGATACGCAAACCAGGATATCCTGTGGCTGTCCTGGTATACTTCAGGAATTGGCTGAACCACCCCAGGTACACTGGATATCATGTCCTTCAGTTTTTGAAGCTCCCTGGAAAATGCTGATGTCATACCTGCATCCTGCAAAGATCCAACACCATTAGTAGCAAGAGTATTATTATTATTAGATACATTACCAGCTTGGGGATTCTGGCCATGTCCTGAAGCATATCCTGAGCTTCTCACAGTTGATACTCTTACTGAAGAGGGTATCTCAGGAGTATGATTATGGGAATGGCTAGGCACAATATTTCCCCGGTTATCCTCAGTATAAACTGCAGAACTGAAGTTCAAAGCCCTGGGTTGCAAGGGAGTGATAGTATCTTCAGCAGGCCTACTTGGGCCGGATTTCAAGAGTTGTATCTCTCTCATCAACATCTGATTAGTTTCCTGCTGCTGCCTCATCTGTTCATGTACACTACCAAATAAATTTAGAATTTCTTCATTAGAAGCCAAAACAGGACCAGATCCCTGGATATTGCGAGCGGGGATAACATCCCGAGCCACATGACTTTCAGTTCCCTGTGAAGAGGCTTGCATTCTCGGAGGAGGTGGTGGAAGCACCGAACCAATTGTTGCAGAGGTTGTAGCAGACACGGTGGAAGAGCTCATGTTTGATCTCGAGGCCATTGAAAACAGTGTAGCAAAACGTTTTGAAAATAGAAAACCAAGTAACGATTTCGCAAAAGCTTTTAGTAGAAATAGCACCACTTGCCCCACGGTGGGCGCCAAATTGTTTTGGTCAAAAATTACCGAAGCAATTAAGTGATCAAATTAGTTAAGTGAGGTAGTGTGCTAGAAATGTGTGTTGAAAATATGCTAGTTAAGTTATTTGCAAAAACAGTTCAGGATACGGCTCAGGATATAGAGCTGTATCTATGATCAAACAATGAGCGAAAATGTAAAGGGTGACACAGGATGTACAAGTAAAGCCCTTGATCAATCTAGATCGCATGCACAAAACCTCGGCAGCTGACAATCGCAGCTTCCTTGTTCTTCTATTACTTCAAATATCAGGATACAGTGCAGGATATGATGCGGATCAACTAGGTGTTACAATGTAATTCGAGTAAAAATGTTTGTGTGTAGTGATTGTTTGCAACAGGAGAGAAAAAGTGTATGTAAGAATGTGTGCCTTAACCTGATCTGATCAATCTATTTATAGTAAAAGAAAATTAACTAAAAATCCTATTATTCCGGGATTCGGCGGATATTCCCCATACGAACATTGCAGTCCTAGTCTTCCGGGTCCAACGTCTTTAAGCTAACTGATTTGCCCGAGTCTTGAGGAGAAGAAGTCCTTCTGACCGTTAGAGTCTTGTTACAATAATCTGCACATGAGCTAATTGGTTAGTACCAGGATATCGTATCAGGATGTTACCAATATCCAGATCCGGTATCCTGATCACAAATAAACAATCAAAGCCAGAATATTAGTCAGGATATATAAGCAGAAATTCACCCATAACATATATCACCATTGCCCTTGATTTTGTTGACTGTATATCTCTTAAATGTCAACATATACACGTGTGATTTAGTTTACGAAGATTTTTCAATGCCGAGAACCTCGATCAGAGAGTAAAAAGGCGTAAGGTTCATAATGGTGTAAAATTAAAATGGGATATACCGGGCTAGGATTAGAGTTACTGGAACAAGGGCCAAACCAACCACCCAAGAATGGAATCGTCGAGCGAAAACACTTGACAACCTCCTCGAAGCAACTTTTCTTACCACCAGACCTTTCTCTCTCAATTAGGAATCTAATGCCGTCACTAAACACATTCCTTAAATTTAGCCATTTGTTGAGTGTTTTTTTTGGTGTCTAATCCGCATATATATCACCATTGCCCTGGATTTTCTTGACTGTATATCTCTTAAATGTCAACATATACACGTGTGATTTAGTTTACGAAGATTTTTCAATGCCGAGAAATTCGATCAGATAGTAAAAAAGGCGTAAGGTTCACAATGATGTAAAATTAAAATGGGATATACCGCGCTAGGATTCGAGTTACAGGAACTAGGGCCAAACCAACCTCCCCAGAATGGAATCGTCAAGCGAAAACACTTGACAACCTCCTAGAAGCAGCTTTTCTTGCCACCAGGCCTTTCTCCATCAATTAGGAATCAGATGCCGTCACTAAACACACTCCTTAAATTGTAGCCATTTGTTGAGTGTTTTTTTTTCGGTGTCTAATCCACATATATATATCACCATTGCCCTTGATTTTGTTGACTGTATATCTCTTAAATGTTAACATATACACGTGTGATTTAGTTTACGAAGATTTTTCAATGCCGAGAACCTCGATCAGAGGGTAAAAAAGGCGTAAGGTTCACAATGGTGTAAAATTAAAATGGGATATACCGGGCTAGGATTCGAGTTACAGGAACAAGGGTCAAACCAACCACCCAAGAATGGAATCGTCAAGCGAAAACACTTGACAACCTCCTAGAAGCAGCTTTTCTTGCCACCAGACCTTCCTCCATCAATCAGGAATCTGATGCCGTCACTAAACACATTCCTTAAATTGTAGCCATTTGTTGAGTGTTTTTTTTGCCAAACATCCCCACACTTGAATCATTGCATCCGCGAGGGTTGAAACGTAATAACCTGCCAACACACAAACCCAACACCAAAACAAAACCAAACAAAGCAAAACAAAACAAAACACAAATACAATACTCTACATCCTCGGGCTGCCTCCCGAGAGCGCTAAGTTTAAAGGTCTTCTGCCAGACCATACCTGATATGCGTTATGGTGGTCTTAATGCACACTTACCCGCAGCATTTCCAACAAATCCCCTGAAATTTACATGCCATCTCCATAAATTTGTCAGTATATTTGGCATGTTAAAGCTGCTCCTACGGGCTTTGCTAGTCCACTTCATGACATATAACTTAATGTCTGGTAGTTTCACCCTTCTCATCTTGTTCCTCAAACCCTCTTCCCCACACTTGTTAATTTGAATCATTGAGATATGGGAAGAGGTTCGGTACACATATCCATCCCATCAACCTGCTCTACCTCATAATCTGCACACATCATCTGATCTACAAGGGACTCTTCATCAGATAAAGTGACTCTTCCCCGGCAACGGCGCCAAAATTTGACGTGATGTCGCGGTCACAATCAAATTTAATCCAAATATAAACTAAATAGATAGCGGTAAGTGGGTATCGAACACAGGGAGTTTGTGGAATATGTGCTATCTCGATGTATGTCTAACTTCACTAAAGTAAACTAAATTGAAAGAAAAATAAATTCAAGAGTGGGTTTGATTGGTTGATTTTTAAAACTAAGATTAACTAATTAAATTGCAAAAGAAAAGTTTTGGTTGTAAACAATTAGAGACGAGTGACCATCTTTAGTTTCCGGTTTGCTTCAACATTTGTGCTATCATTCACTACAAAGAACTACATAGACATAATTCATGTGCAATTACTTGTTGTGATAAAAGGGAACTAAGTACTCAGATTCCTAGAACGTGAGGTTGTTACCCGATGACCAATTGACCCTTACCCGATCCTAGTTCTACCCATGATATCTCGATTGCCAACGGCACCAAGAACGTATGGTTTCAAAATAGAATAATCATAAGCATCAACAATTTACAAGCAAATAAGAACACACCATGATAAATAAAACATAAATTCAATTTACCATTCTAGAAATATGAAATCAAGCACAATTGTCTCTACAAACCTTCAACTCAAGATGACCATAAAGAGTTTAGCCATTCATGGCTTGAACAACCATACTCCACCAAATCCCAAATTCGTTCACTAACTAAGTGTTGTGTAACCGATTTACATGATTATTCCAAACATAAAAACCCATCAACATGACTCATTAATGCGTGAGTTACAAAAGTTCTCCAACCAGCGCCAACAAAAGAAGTCTGCCGCCTCTCACGTGATGTTATTAAATGGCGGTTGCCCTCCTAAAGTCCAAAAATGTTGTCAGCCCAAGTATCAGTCCATATGTGCCTTCTTTTCTCCTCACATGTGCGGTCCAAAAGTGATTGTAATGTCAGCCCATGTGCGGCCCACAAGTGATTGATCCCTCCTTCACGTGATGTTGATTTGATGATGTTGAGCTCCAATAATCGGCCCACTATATCTGTGCATATATATTTTCTTTTATGACTGCATGTGATGATGATGTATATCAATTTTCTTGACTTGCACGTGCCCTCCTCTCTCTACCACCATATGTGATGTGTATTGTATTATCTTAAAATTCGTGGGCCCCCAATGATGATGTCGGCTGCAAAAGTGATTGATGATTGACTTTATTATTTCCACAACTTCTATGACAGCCCACTAAGTCCAACAAGTGTGCATGTGTCTTCTAATTGTCCACTGATGTCGGCCCAATTGTCATCGTAGTGGCTCCCCCCAATATTCACATGGTGCGGCCCAATCACAAGTCTGCGTGATGATGATTTAATAATGATGTGATGCTAACTGTTTGGTTACGTGATATTGATGAAGATTTCATAATAAACCCCCTCATAAAATAAGGGTGCCCACATAAAAATAATACTCTCCAAAGATCTGTTCCTTCACTTTAGAATAATATGTGTAAGCTTGTAAATTGTGACGTTGGATGCTGTGCGTTGTTGACTTTTTTGTTCAACCCCAATGTCACGTGCATGTATGATGTTGCATGTTTCTAATATGCTGCTCGTGTATCTCGTGCTTCGAAGTTGTTTTATCACCCGTAACAGGTACCTAGCAACGCGATGTGCCTCGGTTATCATCCAAGTATTCCGCTTCATTACCAAACGTTGTAACTTCACCGAATTACGAGATTATCCTGTAAAATTACCAATACTCGTAGTTATCACATTCACGATACACAACCGTGTAAAATATGGGATATGCACGTATTTAGCTCATTTAAGGGTTGTCCTACGGACCACCTGTCAGCTAGGATTCGAGTTACAGGAACAAGGGCCAAACCAACCACCCAAGAATGGAATCGTCGAGCAAAAACACTTGACAACCTCCTAGAAGCAGCTTTTCTTGCCACCAGACCTTTCTCCATCAATTAGGAATCTGACGCCGTCACTAAACACATTCCTTAAATTGTAGCCATTTGTTGAGTGTTTTTTTGGTGTCTAATCCGAATATATATCACCATTACCTTTGATTTTCTTGACTGTATATCTCTTAAATGTCAACATATACACGTGTGATTTAGTTTACGAAGATTTTTCAATGCCGAGAACCTCGATTAGAGAGTAAAAAAGGCGTAAGGTTCACAATAATGTAAAATTAAATGGGATATACCGCGCCAGGATTCGAGTTACAGGAACTAGGGCCAAACCAACCACCCAAAAAATGGAATCGTCGAGCGAAAACAATTGACAACCTCCTAGAAGCAGCTTTTCTTGCCACTAGACCTTTTTCCATCAATTAGAAATCTGATGCCGTCACTAAACACATTCCTTAAATTGTAGCCATTTGTTGAGTGTTTTTTTTTGTTGTCTAATCCGCATATATATCACCGTTGCCCTTGATTTTCTTTGACTGTATATCTCTTAAATGTCAACATATCAACATGTGATTTAGTTTACGAAGATTTATCAATGCCGAGAACCTCGATCAGAGAGTAAAAAAGGCGTAAGGTTCACAATGGTGTAAAATTAAAATGGGATATACCGGGCTAGGATTCGAGTTACAGGAACAAGGGTCAAACCAAACACCCAAGAATGGAATCGTCGAGCGAAAACACTTGAAAACCTCCTAGAAGCAGCTTTTCTTGCCACCAGGCCTTTCTCCATCAATTAGGAATCTGATGCCGTCACTAAACACATTCCTTAAATTGTAGCCATTTGTTGAGTGTTTTTTTTTGGTGTGTAATCCGCATATATATCACCATTGCCATTGATTTTCTTGACTATATATCTCTTAAATGTCAACATATACACGTGTGATTTAGTTTACGAAGATTTTTCAATGCCGAGAACCTCGATCAGAGAGTAAAAAAGGCGTAAGGTTCACAATGGTGTAAAATTAAAATGGGATATACCGGGCTAGGATTCGAGTTACAGGAACAAGGGCCAAACCAACCACCCAAGAATGGAATCGTCGAGCAAAAACACTTGACAACCTCCTAGAAGCAGCTTTTCTTGCCACCAGACCTTTCTCCATCAATTAGGAATCTGATGACGTCACTAAACACATTCCTTAAATTGTAGCCGTTTGTTGAGTGTTTTTTTTTGTGTCAATCCGAGTATATATCACCATTACCCTTGATTTTCTTGATTGTATATCTCTTAAATGTCAACATATACACGTGTGATTTAGTTTACGAAGATTTTTCAATGCGGAGAACCTCGATCAGAGAGTAAAAAAGGCGTAAGGTTCACAATGGTGTAAAATTAAAATGGGATATACCGGGCTAGGATTCGAGTTACAGGAACAATGGCCAAACCAACCACCCAAGAATGGAATCGTCGAGCAAAAACACTTGACAACCTCCTAGAAGCAGCTTTTCTTGCCACCAGACCTTTCACCATCAATTAGGAATCTGATGTCGTCACTAAACACATTCCTTAAATTGTAGCCATTTGTTGAGTGTTTTTTTTGGTGTCTAATCCGCATATATATCCCCATTGCCCTTGATTTTCTTGACTGTATATCTCTTAAATGTCAATATATACACGTGTGATTTAGTTTACGAAGATTTTTCAATGCCGAGAACCTCGATCAGAAAGTAAAAAAGGCGTTAGGTTCGCAAGGGTGTAAAATTAAAATGGGATATACCGGGCTAGGATTCGAGTTATAGGAACAAGGGCCAAACCAACCACCCAAGAATGGAATTGTCGAGCGAAAACACTTGACAACCTCCTAGAATCAGCTTTTCTTGCCACCAGACCTAGGGGTGTAAACGAGCCGGGCCGAGCCCGAGCTCGCCTGGGCTCGAGCTTAGCTGATCATGTTTTGTTGAAGCTCGAGCTCGGCTCGGTTCAAGCCTACTTATTTGAGCTCGAGCTCGACTCACGAGTAAAACCCAAAGCTCGAGCTCGGCTCGAGCTATTTTAATAACAACCTTAGACGAGCTAAAAACTTGGCTCGAGCTCGCTTCAGTATCGCTTAAACGAGCCAAAGCTCGGCTCAAGCTCGGCTCGCCAATCTTATTATCCTTATTATTATATTATATATAAAATAAATAAATTTTTGTTTTGGATCGTTTAGGCTCGCGAGCCTAAACGAGCTTTGTATTTCAGGCTTGAGCTCGAGCTCGATAACAAAACGAGCTCTATTTCAGGCTCGAGCTCGGGCACGGGCTCGTTAAAGCTCGGCTCGTTCGAGCTTTTAACCGAGCCGATAACGAGTAGCACTCGAGCATCTGGTCCAGAATTGTCTCCATCAATTAGGAGTCTGATGCCGTCACTAAACACATTCCTTAAATTGTAGCCATCTGTTGAGTGTTTTCTTTTGGTGTCTAATACGCAGATATATCACCATTGCCCTTGATTTTCTTGACTGTATATCTCTTAAATGTCAACATATACACGTGTGATTTAGTTTACGAAGATTTTTCAATGTCGAGAACCTCGATCAGAGAGTAAAAAAGCAGTAAGGTTCACAATGGTGTAAAATTAAAATGGGATATACCGGGCTAGGATTCGAGTTACAGGAACAAGGGCCAAACCAACCTCCCCAGAATGGAATCGTCAAGCGAAAACACTTGACAACCTCCTAGAAGCAGCTTTTCTTGCCACCAGGCCTTTCTCCATCAATTAGGAATCAGATGCCGTCACTAAACACACTCCTTAAATTGTAGCCATTTGTTGAGTGTTTTTTTTTCGGTGTCTAATCCACATATATATATCACCATTGCCCTTGATTTTGTTGACTGTATATCTCTTAAATGTTAACATATACACGTGTGATTTAGTTTACGAAGATTTTTCAATGCCGAGAACCTCGATCAGAGGGTAAAAAAGGCGTAAGGTTCACAATGGTGTAAAATTAAAATGGGATATACCGGGCTAGGATTCGAGTTACAGGAACAAGGGCCAAACCAACCACCCAAGATTGGAATCGTCGAGGTAAAACACTTGACAACCTCGTAAAAGCAGCTTTTCTTGCCACCAGACCTTTCTCCATCAATTAGGAATCTGATGCCGTCACTAAACACATTCCTTAAATTGTAGCCATTTGTTGAGTGTTTTTTTTTGGTGGCTAATCCGCATATATATCACCATTGCCCTTGATTTTCTTGACTGTATATCTCTTAAATGTCAACATATACACGTGTGATTTAGTTTACGAAGATTTTTCAATATCGAGAACCTAGATCAGAGAGTAAAAAAGGCGTAACGTTCACAATGGTGTAAAATTAAAATGGGATATACCGGGCTAGGATTCGAGTTACAGGAACAAGGGCCTAATGAACCACCCAAGGATGGAATCGTCGAGCGAAAACAGTTGACAACTTCCTAGAAGCAGCTTTTCTTGCCACCAGACCTTTCTCCATCAATTAGGAATCTGATGCCGTCACTAAACACACTCCTTAAATTGTAGCCATTTGTTGAGTGTTTTTTTGGTGTCTAATCCGCATATATATCACCATTGCCCTTGATTTTGTTGACTGTATATCTCTTAAATGTTAACATATACACGTGTGATTTAGTTTACGAAGATTTTTCAATGCCGAGAACCTCGATCAGAGAGTAAAAAAGGCGTAAGGTTCACAATGGTGTAGAATTAAAATGGGATATACCGGGCTAGGATTCGAATTATAGGAACAAGGGCCAAACCAACCACCCAAGAATTGAGTCGTCGAGGTAAAACACTTGACAACCTCGTAAAAGCAGCTTTTCTTGCCACCAGACCTTTCTCCATCAATTAGGAATCTGATGCCGTCACTAAACACATTCCTTAAATTGTAGCCATTTGTTGAGTGTGTTTTTTGGTGGCTAATCCGCATATATATCACCATTGCCCTTGATTTTCTTGACTGTATATCTCTTAAATGTCAACATATACACGTGTGATTTAGTTTACGAAGATTTTTCAATATCGAGAACCTCGATCAGAGAGTAAAAAAGGCGTAAGGTTCACAATGGTGTAAAATTAAAATGGGATATACCGGGCTAGGATTCGAGTTACAGGAACAAGGGCCTAATGAACCACCCATGGATGGAATCGTCGAGCGAAAACACTTGACAACTTCCTAGAAGCAGCTTTTCTTGCCACCAGACCTTTCTCCATCAATTAGGAATCTGATGCCGTCACTAAACACACTACTTAAATTGTAGCCATTTGTTGAGTGTTTTTTTGGTGTCTAATCCGCATATTTATCACCATTGCCCTTGATTTTCTTGACTGTATATCTCTTAAATGTTAACATATACACGTGTGATTTACTTTACGAAGATTTTTCAATGCCGAGAACCTCGATCAGAGAGTAAAAAAGGCGTAAGGTTCACAATGGTGTAAAATTAAAATGGGATATACCGGGCTAGGATTCGAATTATAGGAACAAGGGCCAAACCAACCACCCAAGAATTGAGTCGTCGAGGTAAAACACTTGACAACCTCGTAAAAGCAGCTTTTCTTGCCACCAGACCTTTCTCCATCAATTAGCAATCTGATGCCGTCACTAAACACATTCCTTAAATTGTAGCCATTTGTTGAGTGTTTTTTTTGGTGGCTAATCCGCATATATATCACCATTGCCCTTGATTTTGTTGACTGTATATCTCTTAAATGTCAACATACACACGTGTGATTTAGTTTACGAAGATTTTTCAATATCGAGAACCTCGATCAGAGAGTAAAAAAGGCGTAAGGTTCACAATGGTGTAAAATTAAAATGGGATATACCGGGCTAGGATTCGAGTTACAGGAACAAGGGCCAAACCAACCACCCAAGAATGGAATCGTCGAGCGAAAACAATTGACAACCTCCTAGAAGCAGCTTTTCTTGCCACCAGACCTTTCTCTATCAATTAGGAATCTGATGCCGTCACTAAACAAATTCCTTAAATTGTAGCCATTTGTTGAGTATTTTTTGTGGTGTCTAATCCGCATATATATCACCATTGCCCTTGATTTTCTTGACTGTATATTTCCTAAATGTCAACATATACACGTGTGATTTAGTTTACGAAGATTTTTCAATGCCGAGAACCTCGATCAGAGAGTAAAAAGGCGTAAGGTTCACAATGGTGTAAAATTAAAATGGGATATACCGGGCTAGGATTCGAGTTACAGGAACAAGGGCCAAACCAACCACCGAAGAATGTAATCGTCGAGCGAAAACACTTGACAACCTCCTAGAAGCAACTTTTCTTGCCACCAGACCTTTCTCCATCAATTAGGAATCTGATGCCGTCACTAAACACATTCCTTAAGTTGTAGCCATTTGTTGAGTGTTTTTTTTTTGTGTCTAATCCGCATATATATCACCATTGCCCTTGATTTTCTTGACTGTATATCTCTTAAATGTCAACATATACACGTGTGATTTAGTTTACGAAGATTTATCAATGCCGAGAACCTCGATCAGAGAGTAAAAAAGGCGTAAGGTTCACATTAGTGTAAAATTAAAATGGGATATACCGGGCTAGGATTCGAGTTACAGGAACAAGGGCCAAACCAACCACCCAAGAATGGAATCGTCGAGCGAAAACACTTGACAACCTCCTAGAAGCAGCTTTTCTTGCCACCAGACCTTTCTCCATCAATTAGGAATCTGATGCCGTCACTAAACACATTCCTTAAATTGTAGCCATTTGTTGAGTGTTTTTTTGGTGTCTAATCCGCATATATATCACCATTGCCCTTGATTTTCTTGACTGTATATCTCTTAAATGTCAACATATACACGTGTGATTTAGTTTACGAAGATTTTTCAATACCGAGAACCTCGATCAGAGAGTAAAAAAGGCGTAAGGTTCACAATGGTGTAAAATTAAAATGGGATATACCAGGCTAGGATTCGAGGTACAGGAAGAAGGCTCAAACCAACCACTCAAGAATGGAATCGTCGAGCGAAACACTTGACAACCTCCTAGAAGCATCTTTTCTTGCCACCAGACCTTTCTCTATCAATTAGGAATCATATGCCGTCACTAAACACATTCCTTAAATTGTAGCCATTTGTTGAGTGTTTTTTATTTGGTGTCTAATCCGCATATATATCACCATTGCCCTTGTGACAACCCTCATAATTACATGTACCCGTACGATTAATTAATGTTAATTAAAGTGCTTGATGACTGTGCTGAATTACTTAACTGCTTTCTGATTACTGCGTCATACTTACATGTGCTTGTTAACATACTAGTCTTGTGCAGAAAATTGACTAAACAGTCCTGTATGCTTTCCTAAGTGTTGGGAATTAAAAGTGTTACAACAAGATACATAAAAGACACTAAACGGAACAACTTAGCACTTTAACGAACCGGTATCTAACCGAACAACCGGACAGTACCCGGGACACCAAAATATTCCAAGAAACGTTGTTTAATTATTTCTTGGCTAGTTATGATCCCCGAACACCATAACACCCACTAGAATAACCACTAACTAACATATGTAACTATATACTTGGAATTTAACTATTAGTTACAAACTTACCATGAAAATGTTACAATTAACCCCCCCCCCCCATGTATTACGGTCCAAGGGACCCACCACCAAGATCACCATATATCATTAGATTTCCCATATATTTGATTTGATACTTGCTTGATTCTTTGTAAAAAATATTGTAAGAAATCTAAACAAGTATGGTGGCCATAGATTGAAAGGATCACTTGATATCTTCACAAGATTCACACTCCCATTCCTCACTCTCTCCCTCTCCTCTCGGCTCCCTCCATAACCGCCACCACTACCACCACCTTGTCACCACCATATCATTCCAATTCCAAGCTCATTCAAGTCTAGAAGGTGATACATGGAGTTTGGAGCTTGAAGGTCTTGGAGAATCCTTCTCATTTGCTTTCATCATCCACTTTTCATCATCCTTTTCACTAGAGATCTTCCTTAGCTTTAAGCTAGTTGTAAGCTTCTTGTTAACTCTTGGTTACTTCCTATTTTTAGTAGTTAAAGGATGAAACATGATGAAATGGTGCTAGTATGATGTTTTCTTGTTTATGTTGATGATGGTTACTTGATGAAAACTTGTACTCTTGAAATCTGTTATGAACAATGGTACTTGACATGATAAATCTGAGTTAAATAAACAATAACCTGCTGCAAGTGATGTTAAATGTCGTTGTTGATCACTAAACATGTTAATGGAACAAATAGAACTTGCGTTAGAGCGCTATAAGCTGAAAACAGGAAGCTGTCAAACTGTTACAGCCGCCTTTAGTCGGCTGTAACCGGGTCATAACTTAACGAAAAATTAATTTTCTTGAGTCTATAATGTGTTATTTCGAAATACGGTTTTAATGGCACTGGAATCATAATTTTTGGACTTCGTTTGCTATTCTTAAAGGGTCGTTTTGTACAGCAGCAAAAGTTGCGTTTTTACTGCAGAAAAAGTGTGTTATGTTTTTCGTCATAACTTGAAATCTGTGTAGAATTAGCTCATGAAATTGGTATTGTAGATGACCACTGATGTCGTTGTATTGCTCCAAATAGAATTTCATCAATCGGACTTACGATGAATTTTAAATGAATTATTCCGTGGACTGCAGTCAGAAAGTGACAAATCTGATTGCAGTTCGGTAAATGATTTTTTATAAAATATTGTTAATGAATTGGATCCCGAGATTTTTACAAAATAATATTTGGATCGTTTAAGACCTTCTGTAAAAAGTTGGGAATTTTTGGAACAGGTTAACTATTTTATTAAAATCCCCGAAAACAGCCCAGTTTTGAATGTTAAAGCTGAAACGACATAAGTAGTAATTTGCGGGTCTAATTGTCGGGTATGTTATCTGAGAATGATCTAACATGTTATATGTCAATGAAAGTGTTATGTGCAATGTCGTATGTTTGCTTATGAATGGGAATAGATGGGAAGTTTATATGGGCATGAACCGTTAAAGTGAGTGCATGTTATGTGGTAGATGCGTGTAGGAACTTCGTGCTTATTTGAAGTCACTAATAAACTAAGTGGTAATCATACTAGGACGTGATTGACCGACCTTGACTGTTAGCTATTTTTGAGAGTCAAACCGAGCAACCAAAGGTGAGTTCACACTCTTAAGGCATGGGATTCCTGGCGGATTGGGAATGGGATTAAATAGCTAAGACGGAACTTGTACTTTCACCACTACTAGACTACTTACCTCCGTCCTCGGATTGGGAAGGACGCCAGCGCTAAACCTACGTATTCTTATACGTACCTCCGTCCTCGGATTGGGAAGGACGCCAGCGTTAAACCTACGTATTCTTATACGTACCTCCGTCCTCGGATTGGGAAGGACGACAGCGCTAAACCTACGTATTCTTATACGTACCTCTGTCCTCGGATTGGGAAGGGCACCAACGCTAAAACTACGTATTTAATATGTACCTCTGTCCTCGGATTGGGAAGGACACTTATATATACATCTAGTCTAGTGGTTCACAACACGGGGTAGCCCCCACCGTTTATGGTTTGGAAAACAAAGAAAGCTGATTTAACTGGTAGTTGCAAACAAACTCATAGTTCTTGAAAAACTACATTATAACAAACTCCTACTGTGAACTCGCTCAACTTTGTTGTTGCCTCCTTATTACATGCCTTGCAGGTCGTTAGGAATCTATGGAGCTTGCAGGAGAGGAAGGAGTCGTTGTGGGACATGGACCGTTGAGTCCCATGTCAAACTTTTAAACTTTAAGAACTTATTGCTTATGTTTGGGTCTTACAATTTATGCTTCCGCTGTTAACTTAAAGTTGGTTACTTTCTTTTGGACACCAATTATATTGTGGTTGGTTTTACTTACTTAATTACGTTGTTCAATATGATTGGTGGCTTGATCCTGGTCAGTCACGTCTCCAAGCGGTGATGCTCCGCGTGTGGATTTTTGGGGGTGTGACAGCCCTTGATTTTCTTGACTGTATATCTCTTAAATGTCAAAATATACACGTGTGTTTTAGTTTACAAAGATTTTTCAATGTCGAGAACCTCGATCAGAGAGTAAAAAAGGCGTAAAGTTCACAATGGTGTAAAATAAAAATGGGATATACCGGGCTAGGATTCGAGTTACAGGAACAAGGTCCAAACCAACCACCCAAGAATGGAATCGTCGAGCGAAAATACTTGACAACCTCCTAGAAGCAGCTATTCTTGCCAGCAGACATTTCTCCATCAATTAGGAATCTGATGCCGTCACTAAACACATTCCTTAAATTGTAGCCATTTCATGAGTGTTTTTTTATGTCTAATCCGCATATATATCACCATTGCCCTTGATTTTCTTGACTGTATATCTCTTAAATGTCAACATATACATGTGTGATTTAGTTTACGAAGATTTTTCAATGCCGAAAACCCCGATCAGAGAGTAAAAAAGGCATAAGGTTCATAATGGTGTAAAATTAAAATGGGATATACCGGGCTAGGATTCGAGTTACAGGAACAAGGGCCAAACCAACCACCCAAGAATGGAATCGTCGAGCGAAAACACTTGACAACCTCCTAGAAATAGCTTTTCTTGCCACTAGAACTTTCTCCATCAATTAGGAATCTGATGTCGTCACTAAACACATTCCTTAAATTGTAACCATTTGTTGAGTGTTTATTTTGGTGTCTAATCCGCATGTATATCACCATTGCCCTTGATTTTCTTGACCGTATATCTCTTAAATGTCAACATATACACGTGTGATTTAGTTTACGAAGATTTTTCAATGCTGAGAACCTCGATCAGAGAGTAAAAAAGGCGTAAGGTTCACAATGGTGTAAAATTAAAATGGGATATATCGGGATAGGATTCGAGTTATAGGAACAAGGGCCAAACCAACCACCCAAGAAAGGAATCGTCAAGCGAAAACACTTGACAACCTCCTAGAAGCAGCTTTTCTTGCCACCAGACCTTTCTCCATCAATTAGGAATCTGATGCCGTCACTAAACACATTCCTTAAATTGTAGCCATTTGTTGAGTGTTTTTTTTGTGTCTAATCCGCATATATATCAATATTGCCCTTGATTTTCTTGACTGTATATCTCTTAAATGTCAACATATACACGTGTGATTTAGTTTACGAAGATTTTTCAATGCCGAGAACCTCGATCAGAGAGTAAGAAAGGCGTAAGGTTCACAATGGTGTAAAATTAGAATGAGATATACCGGGCTAGGTTTCGAGTTACAGGAACAAGGGCCAAACCAACCTCCCAAGAATGGAATCGTCGAGTGAAAACACTTGACAACCTCCTAGAAGCAGCTTTTCTTTCCAGTCGACCATTCTCCATCAATTGGGAATCTGATGCCGTCACTAAACGCATTCCTTAAATTGTTGCCATTTGTTGAGTGTTTTTATTTGTGTCTAATCCGCATATATATCACCATTGCCCTTGATTTTCTTGACTGTATATCTCTTAAATGTCAACATATACACGTGTGATTTAGTTTACGAAGACTTTTCAATGGCGAGAACCTCGATCAGATAGTAAAAAGGCTTAAGGTTCACAATGGTGTAAAATTAAATTGGGATATACAAGGCTAGGATTCGAGTTACATGAACAAGGGCCAAACCAACCACCCTAGAATGGAATCGTCGAGCGAAAACACTTGACAACCTCCTAGAAGCAGCTTTTCTTGCGACCAGACCTTTCTCCATCAATTAGGAATCTGATGCCGTCACTAAACACATTCCTTAAATTGTAGCCATTTGTTGAGTGTTTTTTTTGTGTCTAATCCGCATATATATCACCATTGCCCTTGATTTTCTTGACTGTGTATCTCTTAAATGTCAACATATACACGTGTGATTTAGTTTACGAAGATTTTTCAATTCCAAGAACCTCGATCAGAGAGTAAAAAAGGCGTAAGGTTCACAATGGTGTAAAATTAAAATGGGATATAACGGGCTAGGATTCGAGTTACAGGAACAAGGGCCAAACCGACCACCCAAGAATGGAATCGTCGAGCGAAAACACTTGACAACCTCCTAGAAGCAGCTTTTCTTGCCACCAGACCTTTTTCCATCAATTAGGAATCTGATGCCATCACTAAAAACATTCCTTAAATTGTAGCTATTTGTTGAGTGTTTTTTTTTGTGTCTAATCCGCATATATATCACTATTGCCCTTCATTTTCTTGACTTTATATCTCTTAAATGTCAACATATACACCTGTGATTTAGTTTACGAAGATTTTTCAATGCCGAGAACCTCGATTATAGAGTAAAAAAGGCATAAGGTTCACAATGGTGTAAAATTAAAATGGGATATACCAGGCTAGGATTCGAGTTACAGGAACAAGGGCCAAACCATCCACCCAAGAATAGAATCGTCGAGCGAAAACACTTGACAACCACCTAGTAGCAGCTTTTCTTGCCACCAGACCTTTCTCCATCAATTAGGAATCTGATGCCGTCACTAAACACATTCCTTAAATTGTAGCCATTTGTTGTGTGTTTTTTTGGTGTCTAATCCGCATATATATCACCATTGCCCTTGATTTTCTTTAGTGTATATCTCTTAAATGTCAACATATACACGTGTGATTTAGTTTATGAAGATTTTCCAATGCCGAGAACCTCGATCAGAGAGTAAAAAAGGCGTAAGGTTCACAATGGTGTAAAATTAAAATGGGATATATCGGGATAGGATTCGAGTTATAGGAACAAGGGCCAAACCAACCACCCAAGAAAGGAATCGTCAAGCGAAAACACTTGACAACCTCCTAGAAGCAGCTTTTCTTGCCACCAGACCTTTCTCCATCAATTAGGAACCTGATGCCGTCACTAAACACATTCCTTAAATTGTAGCCATTTGTTGAGTGTTTTTTTGTGTCTAATCCGCATATATATCAATATTGCCCTTGATTTTCTTGACTGTATATCTCTTAAATGTCAACATATACACGTGTGATTTAGTTTACGAAGATTTTTCAATGCCGAGAACCTCGATCAGAGAGTAAAAAAGGCGTAAGGTTCACAATGGTGTAAAATTAGAATGAGATATACCGGGCTAGGTTTCGAGTTACAGGAACAAGGGCCAAACCAACCTCCCAAGAATGGAATCGTCGAGTGAAAACACTTGACAACCTCCTAGAAGCAGCTTTTCTTTCCAGTCGACCATTCTCCATCAATTGGGAATCTGATGCCGTCACTAAACGCATTCCTTAAATTGTTGCCATTTGTTGAGTGTTTTTATTTGTGTCTAATCCGCATATATATCACCATTGCCCTTGATTTTCTTGACTGTATATCTCTTAAATGTCAACATATACACGTGTGATTTAGTTTACGAAGACTTTTCAATGGCGAGAACCTCGATCAGATAGTAAAAAAGGCTTAAGGTTCACAATGGTGTAAAATTAAATTGGGATATACAAGGCTAGGATTCGAGTTACATGAACAAGGGCCAAACCAACCACCCTAGAATGGAATCGTCGAGCGAAAACACTTGACAACCTCCTAGAAGCAGCTTTTCTTGCGACCAGACCTTTCTCCATCAATTAGGAATCTGATGCCGTCACTAAACACATTCCTTAAATTGTAGCCATTTGTTGAGTGTTTTTTTTTGTGTCTAATCCGCATATATATCACCATTGCCCTTGATTTTCTTGACTGTGTATCTCTTAAATGTCAACATATACACGTGTGATTTAGTTTACGAAGATTTTTCAATTCCAAGAACCTCGATCAGAGAGTAAAAAAGGCGTAAGGTTCACAATGGTGTAAAATTAAAATGGGATATAACGGGCTAGGATTCGAGTTACAGGAACAAGGGCCAAACCGACCACCCAAGAATGGAATCGTCGAGCGAAAACACTTGACAACCTCCTAGAAGCAGCTTTTCTTGCCACCAGACCTTTTTCCATCAATTAGGAATCTGATGCCATCACTAAAAACATTCCTTAAATTGTAGCTATTTGTTGAGTGTTTTTTTTTGTGTCTAATCCGCATATATATCACTATTGCCCTTCATTTTCTTGACTGTATATCTCTTAAATGTCAACATATACACCTGTGATTTAGTTTACGAAGATTTTTCAATGCCGAGAACCTCGATTATAGAGTAAAAAAGGCATAAGGTTCACAATGGTGTAAAATTAAAATGGGATATACCAGGCTAGGATTCGAGTTACAGGAACAAGGGCCAAACCATCCACCCAAGAATAGAATCGTCGAGCGAAAACACTTGACAACCACCTAGAAGCAGCTTTTCTTGCCACCAGACCTTTCTCCATCAATTAGGAATCTGATGCCGTCACTAAACACATTCCTTAAATTGTAGCCATTTGTTGTGTGTTTTTTTGGTGTCTAATCCGCATATATATCACCATTGCCCTTGATTTTCTTTAGTGTATATCTCTTAAATGTCAACATATACACATGTGATTTAGTTTATGAAGATTTTCCAATGCCGAGAACCTCGATCAGAGAGTAAAAAAGGCGTAAGGTTCACAATGGAGAAAAATTAAAATGAGATATACCGGGCTAGGATTCGAGTTACAGGAACAGGGGCGAAATCAACCACCCAAGAATGGAATCGTCGAGCGAAAACACTTGACAACCTCCTAGAAGCATCTTTTCTTGCCACCAGACCTTTCTCCATCAATTAGGAATATAATGCCGTCACTAAACACATTCCTTAAATTGTAGCCATTATTGAGTTGTTTTTTTTGGTGTCTAATCCGCATATATATCACCATTGCCCTTGATTTTCTTGACTGTATATCTCTTAAATGTCAACACATACACGTGTGATTTAGTTTGCATAGATTTTTCAGTGCCGAGAACCTGAATCAGAGAGTAAACAAGGGCCAAACCAACCACCCAAGAATGTAATCGTCGCGCGAAAACACTTGACAACCTCCTAGAAGCAGCTTTTCTTGCCACCAGACCTTTCTCCATCAATTTGGAATCTGATGCCGCCACTAAACACATTCCTTAAATTGTAGCCATTTGTTGAGTGTTTTTTTTTTGGTGTCTAATCCGTATATATATCACCATTGCCCTTGATTTTCTTGACTGCATATCTCTTAAATGTCAACATATACACGTGTGATTTAGTTTACGAAGATTTTTCAATGCCGAGAACCTCGATCAGAGAGTAAAAAAGGCGTATGGTTCACAATGTTGTAAAATTAAAATGGGATATACCGGGCTAGGATTCGAGTTACAGGAACAAGGGCCAAACTGTTGGTGCATGTTTGTGACAACAGCTTAGATTTGGTCTTTGGATATCTTGTAATTAGTTAAACGATAAACGGTTAGCGGGTTTAGCTTTGTAATAGTTAGTTATAATGTTTGGGCTAACCAAACCCATACTTATGGTGATGTGGGACGAATTGGGCCTTGCCCAAATTCGCAGCTCATGAGGTTTAATCTAGCCTAAGTTGCAACCATGTGTTATATAAACAAGGTTAGGCTTTAGGGTTTAGGTTAATCAGCCAAAACAGTTTTTAGAGGGATTTCGTGAGAGCATTAGAGGCTTGGACAAAATTGTGTTGGTTAGGGTTTGATTGATTGTAATTCTTGTGATTGATAATCAATATAAACCCGGTTTGAAAGTGAATTGCTGATTTCTGTTTCTACTCATTCTGCTATATTCTGATCAAGAGGATTCCGCACTCTTGATTAGATTGACAATTCTGTGAAAGATCCATACACATCAAGGGGACCTACAATTGGTATCAGAGCATTAGGCTCTTGAAGGCTCGGTTCAGAATTGTTGGCTGCAGAAACAGGAAGATTGTTCGAAATTTTGAGACCTGAAAAATTAGGATTTCGAAATTTTTTGTGTGTTTGATATTGATTTTCGAAATTGTTGCCTGTTTTGATCTTCTGGTTTGTTTGTTTGGTGTTTTACAGGATTTCTGTGAAAGATTGTGTTGATTCTGGAAAAGTTTTCGGCTGATAGACTTGAAGATTCGAAGACTGTTCTTCGTGTTCTTCACGTTCTTTGTACTGTTCTTAATTGATTTTCGAAATTTACTGATATTTTGGTGTTTCGATTCTGCAGGAAAGTGTTAGGAGAATCAGGAAAATCATCAGAATTTCGAAAAGATTAAGTTTCCATATTTACTGGTCCAGCGAAATTGACAAGCCAGCGAAGTTGTGACTAAATAACTCGGTGATCGGCGAAATTAAAATCCAAAGGCGACTTTGGTAACCGTATAATTTTCACAGCGAAATTATTACGGTTTTCGGCGACTTTTACAGGTCGTCGTAATCGCGAAATTGAGACAGCGAATTTGTGACCAGCGAACTTGACTTTTCAGCGAATTTGACCAGCGAAAATAACCTGCGAAATTGATATGTTCAGCGAACTAGTCCTGCGAAATTAACCAGAGCTGTCTAGCGAAATTAAGTTACATTGACCAGCGAACTTAAACCAGCGAAATTAACAGCATAACCAGCGAAATTAACAGCATATTTAAGGGGTGGAATTTTTGTTGGCAAGCGTGGATAAAATTTGACTGTTTTGCAAATAGAAATTGATCCGTGGCTCGTTTGACAGAACCGTCTGCACCTTTGAATTCCTCATATTTTTAGGACAAAAAAAAAACTCTGGAAAATCCCGAATTCGGTTTTCGACATTATATATCATTGGATTTGTCTTTTCGAGACGATTCTAACGGTGTAATTTGGTAACCACTGTTTTCGGAGATATTTTGTACGGTTTTCTCAGTCTGCAACGTTTAAAATGTCAAACATGATGAATTTGAATGCACCTAAGATGACGAAGGTGGAGAATTATCTTACATGGAAGGACAACTTCAAATCCTTCATTGATTCTCAGGATGCACGCATGTGGATATGTATTGAAGATGGGTACACAAACCCAACACACGATTTTGAGGGCAGACCACGTAGAATAGACTATGTGAACATGCAAGAGAATGATAAAAGGATGTATGAGGCTGAAAAGAGTGCCTTGGCTGCAATAAAGATGTCTTTACCTGATAGCATCAAGCATACCTTCAAAAAGTACACTAATTCAAAGGATATGTGGGATGCATTACAAAAGTGATATCAGGGAAATGAGAGTGCCACTCAGGCATTCATGGCAGAGATAGTGCCAGTTGGTGAGGCTGAAACTACTGTGAGTGATGCTGAATCTGAAGTGAAAAATGCTGAAGCAAAAGTGGATGCTGAAGTAGAGAAAGAGAGTGAAGCTGAACAGGTTATTGCTGATCAAACTACAGAAGTTCATGAGGAAGAGGTACAATCTAATTCTGTGTGCTTAAAATGTCGTGAACTACAGGGTGAGGTTGACAACACAAAACCAAAGTCTGGTAAGCGAGATGTCTAACATAAAAGAATCAAACTTTTTTGCTAAAAGAAATGAATCTTTATACTTGAAGAAGATAAAAGGTTATGAAGCTGAAATTGAAGCTTTAACTTGCAAACTAAACGAAAAACTTCAAGTCATAGACTTAGCTCATGACATGATAGCTGAGAAAACAAAAGAGATTTCTGAAAAATGCAAAGAGTTGTCAGATGCACAACTCAAAATTGTTGAACTTGAAAAGAAATTGAGTCAATTCAGAGATTCGTCTTTTGTAATGAAACACATGATGGGTGGGTTAAAGAAGAGTAATGACAAGACCAGTGTGGGCTTCCAGGGCTTTAATGAAGTTCCACCTCCTCTTAGTCATGACTATTCATTCCTGCCTAGTGAAGATGAGCTAGCAGACTTTATGGCATCTGCACCAAGTAGTTTCGCATCCACATAAAGTCAAAGTGATGGATCTGAGAGTGATGATGCTAAGAAGAACAATAACAGGGAACCTTTGAAATGGAAAAATTTACCGCCTAAGAATAAAAATCAAGCTTTTGTTAAAAAGATTAATTTTGTTCAAGGTAGTGATATGAAAAATGAAACAACTGGTATTGAAAATGAATCAAATGTAGAGTTTGCTAAAAATAAAAACAAAGAAAAATCTGAAACCAAGCAAACTAAACAAGGTTCATCCAAGGGATCATCACCATCTGATAAGGGATCTACCTCAGAGACTCCAGCTAAGAAGTCTTCGAAAAAGAGATCGTGCTTCAAGTGTCACATAAAGGGACATGTAGCTAGCTGCTGTCCTAACAAAAGGAGTGAAGCACAAGTTAGTGAGAGGAAGAGAGAGAAGTCACCAGAGAATAGTGGTGATAAACAGGAGAAGGAGTCTAACTCTCCAAAGAAATATGCTCCTAAGAAACCAGAGAATGTTGCTGTTGGTGTAGATAAGGCTGAAAAAGGAACTCCACAAGTTCCACGTTTTCAAAGAAATCAACCAAGATTTCAGCCTAAATCTCCACCAGGCAGATATGAGAGACCTAGAAGTAGTTCACCAAGAATGAACTATTATCATTCTAATAATTTCAGAAGTCAAGGTCAATATCAAAATCGATACCAAAATGATGGTGGTCGAACTTTTTATAACAATGGCTTTAGAAATTACAACAATAATGCTTCTTGGAATCAAAATTCAAGGTATCAAAATCAAAATTTTCAAAGGTCAAATAGTCCAAATACATTTAGGAACCCTCAGGACCAAAGACCTAGTGGAAATCAAAATCAAATTCCATCAACAAGCCTGAGATCCAAGACTCCAGTTAGGAGTAATGGATATTGGATGGATGTTCCAGTAGTTGGTGAATTTGGACGACCCAAGACCATTAAGGCTTAGGTCCCCCATTCTAACAAATTTCTTAGTTGGTGTGTGCAGGAGCTGCTAAGGAGGATTATCAACTTATGGTATGTTGATAATGGCTGCTCTAGGCACATGACGGGGGATGTGAGATTGTTGATATATTTATATTGATTGATTTAAATTGAAGTTCAAAGTGTTGAGTCGACACACTAGATAACCTGGCAGATCTTTATACTAAAGCTTTTGACAGGGCTCGCTTTGAACATTTAGTCAAACTCAACGGGATGAGGAATCCTGAATAACTGGTTTTTCATAAGAATTTTTGTAAATAGTTTACTGCTTTTCTTAAAAATCAAAAATACAAAAACATTGAAAAATCAAAAACATAAAAAAAATAGAAAATCAAAAATGAATTATCACTGTGTGAAAAAGAAGAAATGATAGTACATCAGCAAGTTAGACTGTCACACTGAAACTGAAATTAAAATGCTTAAGTGTGATAGCAGCTTCATCATACGATGTACCAGTAGGCAAAAAGCATGAAATAATCAACTTACCAATGTGATATAAACCTAAATAAACTGAATATGAGTGGGGAACACATCAGTGGTGTATGGTTTAATGACCTTAAATCTTGCGTTGATAGATTGCCAAAATCTGAGGTTTTGGGTCTTTATACTGTTATTTCATCTGGGGATATCAGGGTTGTCCTTCTGCTGCATCCAGATACATGCTGACCTAGGCACAACCAGGATATCTTAAAAGAGCAAAAAATGCCAAATCCCATAAATGAAGAAGCTCTCATAGAGAGTCATTCAAATGTGCAAAATGCATAAATCGTACCAAAAAATGGTATTTGTCATAGCCCTCGTTAGATATTTTGGTCTCTTTGTTGTACGGAAGTACTGACCTGATCACCAATTATCTAAATGTTGAAAAACAAAACGGATGAATTCAGTATACTCACCTACTACGATGAATCTTTGTGCATACCTTGATCGCGGGGGTATATCCTGAAGTGGGACACACTAATATATCATAATAATATTACCTTAACGTATCATACGGTAATGGTACTTGAAATGTTCATGCATTTTGTTTAAGTGGACAAACATACTGGTAATCTTCTTGGACTGGTTTTCACGAAAAACTAAATAAAGAATTATCTAATAGTGTGAAATACTTTGATTTTGCTGATATGATCTTCTTACCAGTGATTCTCACAAAAATAGAGTGTTTATTGCTTTTGTTATTTACTTGCTTTCAGAAAATATAAAAAAATCCATAAATATTGTCTTTTTCTGTTAAAATTCTTAATGTACGGAAAACTGTTATTCTTGGAGGAATTGTAACTGATAGGGGGAGACGGTGTTGGAAAGTGAGTTCAAAATTTTAAATCATGCGGGTTCTAGGGTGTGATTAAAAAGTTTTGCGTGTTGGTGATAAATTGAAAATGCTTAATCTGTGATACAGTTTAACTATCTCTTGAATAATAATAATTTATTTAACTTTGGTTGAAAAATTCTTATGGTTTCTCGAGATGTTTGTTTTATAGTATACAGGTTGAAGTAGTGTGTTGCTGAGAAGTTAAAGTGATGAGTTGCTGTGAAGAGGTGAGAGTTTGATTGGATGCATGGTAGAACCACCTTTCTACATTGCAGACAAAGTTGAAGAGTTTGAAGATTGCTTTACAAATGCTAAACTGGAGTTTACTCAAACACAAAAGTTTTTGAAGATTTGGTGATTGGATGCATCAGCTTAGGGGGAGTCTGTTGCTGACAGAAGCTATTGAAGCTGAAGCTATCCAAAGACCAAAGACAGTGCAAGATTACGTGAAGATTGCAAGATGACTAAAGACAAAGTTATTTTATGAAGCTATTGTCAAGGGGGAGTTTGTTGGTGCATGTTTGTGACAACAGCTTAGATTTGGTCTTTGGATATCCTGTAATTAGTTAAACGATAAACGGTTAGCGGGTTTAGCTTTGTAATAGTTAGTTATAATGTTTGGGCTAACCAAACCCATACTTATGGGGATGTGGGACGAATTGGGCCTTGCCCAAATTCGCAGCTCATGAGGTTTAATCTAGCCCAAGTTGCAACCTTGTGTTATATAAACAAGGTTAGGCTTTAGGGTTTAGGTTAATCAGCCAAAACAGTTTTTAGAGAGATTTCGTGAGAGCATTAGAGGCTTGGATGAAATTGTGTTGGTTAGGGTATGATTGATTGTAATTCTTGTGATTGATAATAAATAGAAACCCGGTTTGAAAGTGAATTGCTGATTTCTGTTTCTACTCATTCTGCTATATTCTGATCAAGAGGATTCCGCACTCTTGATTAGATTGAAAATTCTATGAAAGATCCATACACATCAAGGGGACCTACACAAACCAACCACCCAAGAATGGAATCGTCGAGCGAAAACACTTGACAACCTCCTAGAAGCAGCTTTTCTTACCACCAGACCTTTCTCCATCAATTAGGAATCTGATGCCATCACTAAACACATTCCTTAAATTTTATCCATTTGTTGAGTGTTTTTTTTTGGTGTCTAATCCGCATATATATCACCAGTGCCCTGGATTTTCTTGACTGTATATCTTTTAAATGTCAACATATATACGTGTGATTTAGTTTACGAAGTTTTTTCAATGCCGAAAACCTCGATCAGAGAGTAAAAAAGGCGTAAGGTTCACAATGGTGTAAAATTAAATTGGGATATACCGGGGAGGGATTCGAGTTACAGGAACAATGGCCAAACCAACCACCCAAGAATGGAATCGTGGAGCGAAAACACTTGACAACCTCCTAGAAGCAGTTTTTCTTGCCACCAGACATTTCTCCATCAATTAGGAATCTGATGCTGTCACTAAACACATTCCTTAAATTGTAGCCATTTGTTGAGTGTTTTTTTTTGGTGTCTAATCCGCATATATATCACCATTGCCCTTGATTTTCTTGACTGTATATCTCTTAAATGTCAACATATACACATGTGATTTAGTTTACGAAGATTTTTCAATGTCGAGAACCTCGATCAGAGAGTAAAAAAGGCGTAAGGTTCACAATGGTGTAAAATTAAAATGGGATATACCGGGCTAGGATTCGAGTTACAGGAACAAGGGCTAAACCAACCACCATCGAGCGAAAACACTTAACAACCTCCTAGAAGCAGCTTTTCTTGCCACCAGACGTTTCTCCATCAATTAGGAATCTGATGCCGTCATTTAACACATTCCTTAAATTGTAGCCATTTGTTGAGTGTTTTTTTTGTGTCTAATCCGCATATATATCACCATTGCCCTTGATTTTCTTGACTGTATATCTCTTAAATGTCAACATATACACGTGTGATTTAGCTTACGAAGATTTTTCAATGCCGAGAATCTCGATCAAAGAGTAAAAAAGGCGTAAGGTTCACAATGGTGTAAAATTAAAATGGGATATACCGGGCTAGGATTCGAGTTACAGGAATAAGGGCCAAACCAACCACCCAAGAATGGAATCGTCGAGCGAAAACACTTTACAACCTCCAAGAAGCAGCTTTTCTTGCCACCAGACCTTTCTCCATCAATTAGGAATCTGATGCCGTCACTAAACACATTCCTTAAATTGTAGCCATTTGTTGAGTGTTTTTTTGGTGTCTAATCCGCATATATTGCCCTTGATTTTCTTGACTGTATATCTCTTAAATGTCAACATATACACTTGTGATTTAGTTTACGAAGATTTTTCAATGACGAGAACCTCGATCAGAGAGTAAAAAAGGCGTAAGGTTCACAATGGTGTAATATTAAATTGGGATATTCCGGGATAGGATTCGAGTTACAGGAAAAAGGGCCAAACCAACCACCCAAGAATGTAATCGTCGAGCGAAAACACTTGACCACCTCCTAGAAGCAGCTTTTCTTGCCACCAGACCTCTCTCCATCAATTTGGAATCTCATGACGTCACTAAACACGTTCCTTAAATTGTAGCCATTTGTTGAGTGTTTTTTTTGGTGTCTAATCCGTATATATATCACCATTGCCCATGATTTTCTTGACTTTATAGCTCTTAAATGTCAACATATACACGTGTGATTTAGTTTACGAAGATTTTTCAATGCCGAGAACCTCGATCAGAGAGTAAAAAAGGCGTAAGGTTCACAATGGTGTAAAATTAAAATGGGATATACCGGGCTAGGATTCGAGTTACAGGAACAAAGGCCAAACCAACCACCCAAAAATGGAATCGTCGAGCGAAAACACTTGACAACCTCCTAGAAGCAGCTTTTCTTGCCACCAGACCTTTCTCCATCAATTAGGAATATAATGCCGTCACTAAACACATTCCTTAAATTTGAGCCATTTGTTGAGTGTTTTTTTTTTGGTGTCTAATCCGCATATATATCACCATTGCCCTTGATTTTCTTAATTGTATATCTCTTAAATGTCAACACATACACGTGTGATTTAGTTTGCGAAGATTTTTCAGTGCCGAGAACCTCAATCAGAGAGCAAAAAAGGCGTAAGGTTCACAATGGTATAAAATTAAAATGGGATATACATGGCTAGGATTCGAGTTAAAGGAACAAGGGCCAAACCAACCACCCAAGAATGGAATCGTCGAGCGAAAACACTTGACAACCTCCTAGAAACCGGTTTTCTTGCCACTAGACCTTTCTCCATCAATTAGGAATCTGATGTCGTCACTAAACACATTCCTTAAATTGTAACCATTTGTTGAGTGTTTTTCTTGGTGTCTAATCCGCATATATATCACCATTTTCCTTGATTTTCTTGACCGTATATCTCTTAAATGTCAACATATACACGTGTGATTTTGTTTACGAAGATTTTTCAATGACGAGAACATCGATCAGAGAGTAAAAAAGGCGTAAGGTTCACAATGGTGTAAAATTAAAATGGGATATACCGGGATAGGATTCGAGTTACAGGAACAAGGGCCAAACCAACCACCCAAGAATGGAATCATCAAGTGAAAACACTTAACAACCTCCTAGAAGCAGCTTTTCTTGCCACCCGACCTTTCTCCATCAATTAGGAATCTGATGCCGTCACTAAACACTTTCCTTAAGTTGTAGCCATTTGTTGAGTGTTTTTTTTGTGTCTAATCCGCATATATATCAATATTGCCCTTGATTTTCTTGACTCTATTTCTCTTAAATGTCAATATATACACGTGTGATTTAGCTTACGAAGATTTTTCAACGCCGAGAACCTCGATCAGAGAGTAAAAAAGGCGTAAGGTTCATAATGGTGTTAAATTAGAATGAGATATACCGGGCTAGGTTTCGAGTTACAGGAACAAGGTCCAAACCAACCACCCAAGAATGGAATCGTCGAGCGAAAACACTTGACAACCTCCTAGAAGTAGTTTTTCTTGCCACCAGACCTTTCTCCATCAATTAGCAATCTGATGCCGTCACTAAACACATTCCTTAAATTGTAGCCATTTATTGAGTGTTTTTTTTTGGTGTCTAATCTGCATATATATCACCATTGCCCTTGATTTTCTTGACTGTATATCTCTTAAATGTCAACATATACACGTGTGATTTAGTTTACGAAGACTTTTCAATGGCGAGAACCTCGATCAGATAGTAAAAAAGGCTTAAGGTTCACAATGGTGTAAAATTAAATTGGGATATACCGGGCTAGGATTCGAGTTACAAGAACAAGGGCCAAACCAACCACCCAAGAATGAAATCATCGAGCGAAAACACTTGACAGCCTCCTAGAAGCAGCTTTTCTTGCCAGCAGACCTTTCTCCATCAATTAGGAATCTGATGCCGTCACTAAACACATTCCTTAAATTGTAGCCATTTGTTGAGTGTTTTTTTTTGTGTCTAATCCGCATATATATCACCATTGCCCTTGATTTTCTTGACTGCATATCTCTTAAATGTTAACATATACACGTGTGATTTAGTTTACGAAGAATTTTAAATGTCGAGAACCTCGATCAGAGAGAAAAAAAGGCGTAAGGTTCACAATGGTGTAAAATTAAAATGGGATATAACGGGCTAGGATTCGAGTTACAGGAACAAGGGCCAAACCAACCACCCAAGAATGGAATCGTCGAGCGAAAACACTTGAGAACCTCCTAGAAGCAGCTTTTCTTGCCACCAGACCTTTCTCCATCAATTAGGAATCTGATGCAGTCACTAAACACATTCCTTAAATTGTAGCCATTCATTGAGTGTTTTTTTTTGTGTCTAATCCGCATATATATCACCATTGCCCTTGATTTTCTTGACTGTATATCTCTTAAATGTCAACATATACACGTGTGATTTAGTTTACGAAGACTTTTCAATGGCGAGAACCTCGATCAGATAGTAAAAAAGGCTTAAGGTTCACAATGGTGTAAAATTAAATTGGGATATACCGGGGAGGGATTCGAGTTACAGGAACAATGGCCAAACCAACCACCCAAGAATGGAATCGTGGAGCGAAAACACTTGACAACCTCCTAGAAGCAGTTTTTCTTGCCACCAGACATTTCTCCATCAATTAGGAATCTGATGCTGTCACTAAACACATTCCTTAAATTGTAGCCATTTGTTGAGTGTTTTTTTTTGGTGTCTAATCCGCATATATATCACCATTGCCCTTGATTTTCTTGACTGTATATCTCTTAAATGTCAACATATACACATGTGATTTAGTTTACGAAGATTTTTCAATGTCGAGAACCTCGATCAGAGAGTAAAAAAGGCGTAAGGTTCACAATGGTGTAAAATTAAAATGGGATATACCGGGCTAGGATTCGAGTTACAGGAACAAGGGCTAAACCAACCACCATCGAGCGAAAACACTTAACAACCTCCTAGAAGCAGCTTTTCTTGCCACCAGACGTTTCTCCATCAATTAGGAATCTGATGCCGTCATTTAACACATTCCTTAAATTGTAGCCATTTGTTGAGTGTTTTTTTTGTGTCTAATCCGCATATATATCACCATTGCCCTTGATTTTCTTGACTGTATATCTCTTAAATGTCAACATATACACGTGTGATTTAGCTTACGAAGATTTTTCAATGCCGAGAATCTCGATCAAAGAGTAAAAAAGGCGTAAGGTTCACAATGGTGTAAAATTAAAATGGGATATACCGGGCTAGGATTCGAGTTACAGGAATAAGGGCCAAACCAACCACCCAAGAATGGAATCGTCGAGCGAAAACACTTTACAACCTCCAAGAAGCAGCTTTTCTTGCCACCAGACCTTTCTCCATCAATTAGGAATCTGATGCCGTCACTAAACACATTCCTTAAATTGTAGCCATTTGTTGAGTGTTTTTTTGGTGTCTAATCCGCATATATTGCCCTTGATTTTCTTGACTGTATATCTCTTAAATGTCAACATATACACTTGTGATTTAGTTTACGAAGATTTTTCAATGACGAGAACCTCGATCAGAGAGTAAAAAAGGCGTAAGGTTCACAATGGTGTAATATTAAATTGGGATATTCCGGGATAGGATTCGAGTTACAGGAAAAAGGGCCAAACCAACCACCCAAGAATGTAATCGTCGAGCGAAAACACTTGACCACCTCCTAGAAGCAGCTTTTCTTGCCACCAGACCTCTCTCCATCAATTTGGAATCTCATGACGTCACTAAACACGTTCCTTAAATTGTAGCCATTTGTTGAGTGTTTTTTTTGGTGTCTAATCCGTATATATATCACCATTGCCCATGATTTTCTTGACTTTATAGCTCTTAAATGTCAACATATACACGTGTGATTTAGTTTACGAAGATTTTTCAATGCCGAGAACCTCTATCAGAGAGTAAAAAAGGCGTAAGGTTCACAATGGTGTAAAATTAAAATGGGATATACCGGGCTAGGATTCGAGTTACAGGAACAAAGGCCAAACCAACCACCCAAAAATGGAATCGTCGAGCGAAAACACTTGACAACCTCCTAGAAGCAGCTTTTCTTGCCACCAGACCTTTCTCCATCAATTAGGAATATAATGCCGTCACTAAACACATTCCTTAAATTTGAGCCATTTGTTGAGTGTTTTTTTTTTTGGTGTCTAATCCGCATATATATCACCATTGCCCTTGATTTTCTTAATTGTATATCTCTTAAATGTCAACACATACACGTGTGATTTAGTTTGCGAAGATTTTTCAGTGCCGAGAACCTCAATCAGAGAGCAAAAAAGGCGTAAGGTTCACAATGGTATAAAATTAAAATGGGATATACATGGCTAGGATTCGAGTTAAAGGAACAAGGGCCAAACCAACCACCCAAGAATGGAATCGTCGAGCGAAAACACTTGACAACCTCCTAGAAACCGGTTTTCTTGCCACTAGACCTTTCTCCATCAATTAGGAATCTGATGTCGTCACTAAACACATTCCTTAAATTGTAACCATTTGTTGAGTGTTTTTCTTGGTGTCTAATCCGCATATATATCACCATTTTCCTTGATTTTCTTGACCGTATATCTCTTAAATGTCAACATATACACGTGTGATTTTGTTTACGAAGATTTTTCAATGACGAGAACATCGATCAGAGAGTAAAAAAGGCGTAAGGTTCACAATGGTGTAAAATTAAAATGGGATATACCGGGATAGGATTCGAGTTACAGGAACAAGGGCCAAACCAACCACCCAAGAATGGAATCATCAAGTGAAAACACTTAACAACCTCCTAGAAGCAGCTTTTCTTGCCACCCGACCTTTCTCCATCAATTAGGAATCTGATGCCGTCACTAAACACTTTCCTTAAGTTGTAGCCATTTGTTGAGTGTTTTTTTTGTGTCTAATCCGCATATATATCAATATTGCCCTTGATTTTCTTGACTCTATTTCTCTTAAATGTCAATATATACACGTGTGATTTAGCTTACGAAGATTTTTCAACGCCGAGAACCTCGATCAGAGAGTAAAAAAGGCGTAAGGTTCATAATGGTGTTAAATTAGAATGAGATATACCGGGCTAGGTTTCGAGTTACAGGAACAAGGTCCAAACCAACCACCCAAGAATGGAATCGTCGAGCGAAAACACTTGACAACCTCCTAGAAGTAGTTTTTCTTGCCACCAGACCTTTCTCCATCAATTAGCAATCTGATGCCGTCACTAAACACATTCCTTAAATTGTAGCCATTTATTGAGTGTTTTTTTTTGGTGTCTAATCTGCATATATATCACCATTGCCCTTGATTTTCTTGACTGTATATCTCTTAAATGTCAACATATACACGTGTGATTTAGTTTACGAAGACTTTTCAATGGCGAGAACCTCGATCAGATAGTAAAAAAGGCTTAAGGTTCACAATGGTGTAAAATTAAATTGGGATATACCGGGCTAGGATTCGAGTTACAAGAACAAGGGCCAAACCAACCACCCAAGAATGAAATCATCGAGCGAAAACACTTGACAGCCTCCTAGAAGCAGCTTTTCTTGCCAGCAGACCTTTCTCCATCAATTAGGAATCTGATGCCGTCACTAAACACATTCCTTAAATTGTAGCCATTTGTTGAGTGTTTTTTTTTGTGTCTAATCCGCATATATATCACCATTGCCCTTGATTTTCTTGACTGCATATCTCTTAAATGTTAACATATACACGTGTGATTTAGTTTACGAAGAATTTTAAATGTCGAGAACCTCGATCAGAGAGAAAAAAAGGCGTAAGGTTCACAATGGTGTAAAATTAAAATGGGATATAACGGGCTAGGATTCGAGTTACAGGAACAAGGGCCAAACCAACCACCCAAGAATGGAATCGTCGAGCGAAAACACTTGAGAACCTCCTAGAAGCAGCTTTTCTTGCCACCAGACCTTTCTCCATCAATTAGGAATCTGATGCCGTCACTAAACACATTCCTTAAATTGTAGCCATTTATTGAGTGTTTTTTTTTGTGTCTAATCCGCATATATATCACCATTGCCCTTGATTTTCTTGACTGTATATCTCTTAAATGTCAACATATACACGTGTGATTTAGTTTACGAAGACTTTTCAATGGTGAGAACCTCGATCAGATAGTAAAAAAGGCTTAAGGTTCACAATGGTGTAAAATTAAATTGGGATATACCGGGGCTAGGATTCGAGTTACATGAACAAGGGCCAAACCAACCACCCAAGAATGAAATCATCGAGCGAAAACACTTGACAGCCTCCTAGAAGCAGCTTTTCTTGACAGCAGACCTTTCTCCATCAATTAGGAATCTGATGCCGTCACTAAACACATTCCTTAAATTGTAGCCATTTGTTGAGTGTTTTTTCTGTGTCTAATCCGCATATATATCAATATTGCCCTTGATTTTCTTGACTCTATTTCTCTTAAATGTCAACATATACACGTGTGATTTAGCTTACGAAGATTTTTCAACGCCGAGAACCTCGATCAGAGAGTAAAAAAGGCGTAAGGTTCATAATGGTGTTAAATTAGAATGAGATATACCGGGCTAGGTTTCGAGTTACAGGAACAAGGTCCAAACCAACCACCCAAGAATGGAATCGTCGAGCGAAAACACTTGACAACCTCCTAGAAGTAGCTTTTCTTGCCACCAGACCTTTCTCCATCAATTAGCAATCTGATGCCGTCACTAAACACATTCCTTAAATTGTAGCCATTTATTGAGTGTTTTTTTTTTTGGTGTCTAATCCGCATATATATCACCATTGCCCTTGATTTTCTTGACTGTATATCTCTTAAATGTCAACATATACACGTGTGATTTAGTTTACGAAGACTTTTCAATGCCGAGAACCTCGATCAGATAGTAAAAAAGGCTTAAGGTTCACAATGGTGTAAAATTAAATTGGGATATACCGGGCTAGGATTCGAGTTACATGAACAAGGGCCAAACCAACCACCCAAGAATGAAATCATCGAGCGAAAACACTTGACAGCCTCCTAGAAGCAGCTTTTCTTGCCAGCAGACCTTTCTCCATCAAATAGGAATCTGATGCCGTCACTAAACACATTCCTTAAATTGTAGCCATTTGTTGAGTGTTTTTTTTTTGTGTCTAATCCGCATATATATCACCATTGCCCTTGATTTTCTTGACTGTATATCTCTTAAATGTTAACATATACACGTGTGATTTAGTTTACGAAGAATTTTCAATGTCGAGAACCTCGATCAGAGAGAAAAAAAGGCGTAAGGTTCACAATGGTGTAAAATTAAAATGGGATATAACGGGCTAGGATTCGAGTTACAGGAACAAGGGCCAAACCAACCACCCAAGAATGGAATCGTCGAGCGAAAACACTTGACAACCTCCTAGAAGCAGCTTTTCTTGCCACCAGACCTTTCTCCATCAATTAGGAATCTGATGCCGTCACTAAACACATTCCTTAAATTGTAGCCATTTGTTGAGTGTTTTTTTTTTGGTGTTTAATCCGCATATATATCACCATTGCCCTTGATTTTCTTGACTGTATATCTTTTAAATGTCAACATATACACGTGTGATTTAGTTTACGAAGACTTTTCAATGCCGAGAACCTCGATCAGATAGTAAAAAAGGCTTAAGGTTCACAATGGTGTAAAATTAAATTGGGATATACCGGGCTAGGATTCGAGTTACATGAACAAGGGCCAAACCAACCACCCAAGAATGAAATCATCGAGCGAAAACACTTGACAGCCTCCTAGAAGCAGCTTTTCTTGCCAGCAGACCTTTCTCCATCAATTAGGAATCTGATGCCGTCACTAAACACATTCCTTAAATTGTAGCCATTTGTTGAGTGTTTTTTTTTTGTGTCTAATCCGCATATATATCACCATTGCCCTTGATTTTCTTGACTGCATATCTCTTAAATGTTAACATATACACGTGTGATTTAGTTTACGAAGAATTTTCAATGTCGAGAACCTCGATCAGAGAGAAAAAAAGGCGTAAGGTTCACAATGGTGTAAAATTAAAATGGGATATAACGGGCTAGGATTCGAGTTACAGGAACAAGGGCCAAACCAACCACCCAAGAATGGAATCGTCGAGCGAAAACACTTGAGAACCTCCTAGAAGCAGCTTTTCTTGCCACCAGACCTTTCTCCATCAATTAGGAATCTGATGCCGTCACTAAACACATTCCTTAAATTGTAGCCATTTATTGAGTGTTTTTTTTTTGTGTCTAATCCGCATATATATCACCATTGCCCTTGATTTTCTTGACTGTATATCTCTTAAATGTCAACATATACACGTGTGATTTAGTTTACGAAGACTTTTCAATGGCGAGAACCTCGATCAGATAGTAAAAAAGGCTTAAGGTTCACAATGGTGTAAAATTAAATTGGGATATACCGGGGCTAGGATTCGAGTTACATGAACAAGGGCCAAACCAACCACCCAAGAATGAAATCATCGAGCGAAAACACTTGACAGCCTCCTAGAAGCAGCTTTTCTTGACAGCAGACCTTTCTCCATCAATTAGGAATCTGATGCCGTCACTAAACACATTCCTTAAATTGTAGCCATTTGTTGAGTGTTTTTTTTGTGTCTAATCCGCATATATATCAATATTGCCCTTGATTTTCTTGACTCTATTTCTCTTAAATGTCAACATATACACGTGTGATTTAGCTTACGAAGATTTTTCAACGCCGAGAACCTCGATCAGAGAGTAAAAAAGGCGTAAGGTTCATAATGGTGTTAAATTAGAATGAGATATACCGGGCTAGGTTTCGAGTTACAGGAACAAGGTCCAAACCAACCACCCAAGAATGGAATCGTCGAGCGAAAACACTTGACAACCTCCTAGAAGTAGCTTTTCTTGCCACCAGACCTTTCTCCATCAATTAGCAATCTGATGCCGTCACTAAACACATTCCTTAAATTGTAGCCATTTATTGAGTGTTTTTTTTTGGTGTCTAATCCGCATATATATCACCATTGCCCTTGATTTTCTTGACTGTATATCTCTTAAATGTCAACATATACACGTGTGATTTAGTTTACGAAGACTTTTCAATGCCGAGAACCTCGATCAGATAGTAAAAAAGGCTTAAGGTTCACAATGGTGTAAAATTAAATTGTGATATACCGGGCTAGGATTCGAGTTACATGAACAAGGGCCAAACCAACCACCCAAGAATGAAATCATCGAGAGAAAACACTTGACAGCCTCCTAGAAGCAGCTTTTCTTGTCAGCAGACCTTTCTCCATCAATTAGGAATCTGATGCCGTCACTAAACACATTCCTTAAATTGTAGCCATTTGTTGAGTGTTTTTTTTTGTGTCTAATCCGCATATATATCACCATTGCCCTTGATTTTCTTGACTGTATATCTCTTAAATGTTAACATATACACGTGTGATTTAGTTTACGAAGAATTTTCAATGTCGAGAACCTCGATCAGAGAGAAAAAAAGGCGTACGGTTCACAATGGTGTAAAATTAAAATGGGATATAACGGGCTAGGATTCGAGTTACAGGAACAAGGGCCAAACCAACCACCCAAGAATGTAATCGTCGAGCGAAAACACTTGACCACCTCCTAGAAGCAGCTTTTCTTGCCACTAGACCTCTCTCCATCAATTTGGAATCTGATGACGTCACTAAACACATTCCTTAAATTGTAGTCATTTGTTGAGTGTTTTTTTGGTGTCTAATCCGTATATATATCACCATTGCCCTTGATTTTCTTGAATGTATATCTCTTAAACGTCAACATATACAAGTGTGATTTAGTTTACGAAGATTTTTCAATGATGAGAACCTCGATAAGAGAGTAAAAAAGGCGTAAGGTTCACAATGGTGTAAAATTAAAATGGGATATTCCGGGCTAGGATTCGAGTTACAGGAACAAGCGCCAAACTAACCACACAAGAATGTAATCGTCGAGCGAAAACACTTGACCACCTCCTAGAAGCGGCTTTTCTTGCCACCAGACCTCTCTCCATCAATTTGGAATCTGATGACGTCACTAAACACATTCCTTAAATTGTAGCCATTTGTTGAGTGTTTTTTTTTTTGTGTCTAATCCGCATATATATCACCATTGCCCTTGATTTTCTTGACTGTATATCTCTTAAATGTTAACATATACACGTGTGATTTAGTTTACGAAGAATTTTCAATGTCGAGAACCTCGATCAGAGAGAAAAAAAGGCGTAAGGTTCACAATGGTGTAAAATTAAAATGGGATATAACGGGCTAGGATTCGAGTTACAGGAACAAGGGCCAAACCAACCACCCAAGAATGGAATCGTCGAGCGAAAACACTTGACAACCTCCTAGAAGCAGCTTTTCTTGCCACCAGACTTTTCTCCATCAATTAGGAATCTGATGCCGTCACTAAACACATTCCTTAAATTGTAGCCATTTATTGAGTGTTTTTTTTTGGTGTCTAATCCGCATATATATCACCATTGCCCTTGATTTTCTTGACTGTATATCTCTTAAATGTCAACATATACACGTGTGATTTAGTTTACGAAGACTTTTCAATGGCGAGAACCTCGATCAGATAGTAAAAAAGGCTTAATGTTCACAATGGTGTAAAATTAAATTGGGATATACCGGGCAAGGATTCGAGTTACATGAACAAGGGCCAAACCAACCACCCAAGAATGAAATCATCGAGCGAAAACACTTGACAGCCTCCTAGAAGCAGCTTTTCTTGCCAGCGGACCTTTCTCCATCAATTAGGAATCTGATGCCGTCACTAAACACATTCCTTAAATTGTAGCCATTTGTTGAGTGTTTTTTTTGTGTCTAATCCGCATATATATCAATATTGCCCTTGATTTTCTTGACTCTATTTCTCTTAAATGTCAACATATACACGTGTGATTTAGCTTACGAAGATTTTTCAACGCCGAGAACCTCGATCAGAGAGTAAAAAAGGCGTAAGGTTCATAATGGTGTTAAATTAGAATGAGATATACCGGGCTAGGTTTCGAGTTACAAGAACAATGTCCAAACCAACCACCCAAGAATGGAATCGTCGAGCGAAAACACTTGACAACCTCCTAGAAGTAGCTTTTCTTGCCACCAGACCTTTCTCCATCACTTAGCAATCTGATGCCGTCACTAAACACATTCCTTAAATTGTAGCCATTTATTGAGTGTTTTTTTTTGGTGTCTAATCTGCATATATATCACCATTGCCCTTGATTTTCTTGACTGTATATCTCTTAAATGTCAACATATACACGTGTGATTTAGTTTACGAAGACTTTTCAATGGCGAGAACCTCGATCAGATAGTAAAAAAGGCTTAAGGTTCACAATGGTGTAAAATTAAATTGGGATATACCTGGCTAGGATTCGAGTTACATGAACAAGGGCCAAACCAACCACCCAAGAATGAAATCATCGAGCGAAAACACTTGACAGCCTCCTAGAAGCAGCTTTTCTTGCCAGCAGACCTTTCTCCATCAATTAGGAATCTGATGCCGTCACTAAACACATTCCTTAAATTGTAGCCATTTATTGAGTGTTTTTTTTTTGTTTCTAATCCGCATATATATCACCATTGCCCTTGATTTTCTTGACTGTATATCTCTTAAATGTCAACATATACACGTGTGATTTAGTTTACGAAGAATTTTCAATGCCGAGAACCTCGATCAGAGAGAAAAAAAGGCGTAAGGTTCACAATGGTGTAAAATTGAAGTGGGATATAACGGGCTATGATTCGAGTTACAGGAACAAGGGCCAAACCAACCATCCAAGAATGGAATCGTCAAGCGAAAACACTTAACAACCTCCTAGAAGCAGCTTTTCTTGCCACCAGACCTTTCTCCATCAATTAGGAATCTGATGCCGTCACTAAACACATTCCTTAAATTGTATCCATTTGTTGAGTGTTTTTTTTTTGGTGTCTAATCCGCATATATATCACCATTGCCCTTGATTTTCTTGACTGTATATCTTTTAAATGTCAACATATATACGTGTGATTTAGTTTACGAAGTTTTTTCAATGCCGAAAACCTCGATCAGAGAGTAAAAATAGCGTAAGGTTCACAATGGTGTAAAATTAAATTGGGATATACCGGGGAGGGATTCGAGTTACAGGAACAATGGCCAAACCAACCACCCAAGAATGGAATCGTGGAGCAAAAACACTTGACAACCTCCTAGAAGCAGTTTTTCTTGCCACCAGACATTTCTCCATCAATTAGGAATCTGATGCTGTCACTAAACACATTCCTTAAATTGTAGCCATTTGTTGAGTGTTTTTTTTGTGTCTAATCCGCATATATATCACCATTGCCCTTGATTTTCTTGACTGTATATCTCTTAAATGTCAACATATACACATGTGATTTTGTTTACGAAGATTTTTCAATGTCGAGAACCTCGATCAGAGAGTAAAAAAGGAGTAAGGTTCACAATGGTGTAAAATTAAAATGTGATATACCGGGCTAGGATTCGAGTTACAGGAACAAGGGCTAAACCAACCACCCAAGAATAGAATCATCGAGCGAAAACACTTAACAACCTCCTAGAAGCAGCTTTTCTTGCCACCGGACGTTTCTCCATCAATTAGGAATCTGATGCCGTCATTTAACACATTCCTTAAATTGTAGCCATTTGTTGAGTGTTTTTTTTGGTGTCTAATCCGCATATGTATCACCATTGCCCTTGATTTTCTTAAGTGTATATCTCTTAAATGTCAATATTTACACGTGTGATTTAGTTTACGAAGATTTTTCAATGCCGAGAACCTCGATCAGAGAGTAAAAAAGGCGTAACGTTCACAATGGAGAAAAATTAAAATGAGATATACCGGGCTAGGATTCGAGTTACAGGAACAAGGGCCAAATCAACCACCCAAGAATTGAATCGTCGAGTGATGCCTATGAAGTGTTATATATATTAGGTGTATATTTTAAGCCCCTTTAACACTTATTTTAGCCAAGTTTTAAATTTATAAAACACGATATTTTACTAACACTAAACACACATATGGGCAAGTGCACCCATCGTGAGCGTAGTATAGCGTTGGTAAGATACCGTGGTCGTCCAAGGACACAAGAGCTTTTAGTACCGGTTTATCCTCAACGTCTAATCAAAATAAAAAGTTTAGAAAAATGTTTTAAGCTAAGAAAAATAAAAACTAACTAAAATGCTGAAAATAAAAATAAAAGTAAAAACAGATAGACAAGATGAATCACTTGGTTCCGACTCGTATCTAGTATAACCTTTGATTATTTCCGCACTTTTGCACATAATTAAGAGATTATCTTAGTTATTGTAGTAGGCCCCTCTTTTGAAGGTGACGTTACCCTCACCCCAGTAGTTTGAGTCAGCAAGGATACAATCCTAAAAGGGTGGATTATTGGAAGATAATGAATATTAATGCAATATTATGGTAGGCCCCGCTTTTGGCGGTGACGTTACCCTCGGCTAAGTAGTCTGAGTCAGCAGGGATACAGTCCTAAATAGCCGGGTTATAGTATTAATAGTAGTTAACTTATGAGGGGATCAAAGAGTTTGGACCCCCGCCATCCAATCCCGTGAAGTATTGAAGGAGGTCCTACTAAATTTGACCCAGGTCCATTGCAGGACCTCTAAACGCTGAACAATGGCAAGACCTTTACCAAACCGTTCCCTTAACCCCCGACCAGGTAGCCAACATACCTCCATATAGACCGTGGAGATATGAATGGTGAAAATCTTTTATTTTATATAGACAGTAAAATAATGCCAAGACACCACGGACAAACGATAAGGAAAGATCACCTTCAACATAAGTGACTAGTTATTAAAGTCATTAATACAAAACCAAATAAAAAGTGCAAAAGATTAGAAATAAAAAGTATTATACTAGACACTTTGTCTTCACCAAGTGATGTAAGAGACTTAGGCAAACATGGCCTTGATTGTCAAGAACTCTTACGATCAATCTTGGATCCCGAGACGACTCACACACTCTATGATGGACAATGGATGATGGTGGTGGATGATGGTGTTGTGATGGTGGTGGGTGGTGGATGAAGTGTGAGAGAGGTGGTGTGCCAAGGGATGAGTTGAAATGAAACCAAGCACCCCTATTTATAGGCTGAACAGAAGGCTGGGCACGGCCCCGTGTCCGCTGGGCACGGCCCCGTGCCTGTCTGACAATCTCTCTCTTCATTAATTGTAATTCGCAATTACAATTAATGCGCCTGCTGTACTTTCGACACGCCCCCGTGTCCGCTGGACACGGCCCGTGGTGGGCAGTAGAAGCTTCTATAGGTTTGTCTTTTCTGCTGCTTCTTGGGCACGGCCCCGTGCTGGCTGAGCACGGCCCGTGTTCAGTCTTCTGCCTTCTCTATTTTGCTTGGGAAGATGCCGTTGAGGGGTCGGGCAATCCACTTATGTTCCTTTTCTTGTATTTATGTTGGATTTAGCTGTCTTTTTGCTTCTTTTGTGTTTTTGAGCTCATTTAATCCTGAAAATACAAAAGGAAGACAAAAACACTCTTTTTCCAATATTAGTACTTAAAAAGGGTTAGTTTTATGCCTCATTTGATGTAATTTATATGTTGCATTTTACACACATCAAATACCCTCACACTTGAACTTTTGCTTGTCCTCAAGCAAAACTCCTTAATATGTGGCTTACACTCCCAAATGGAATGGGTAGAAGAGAAGGTTTTGGGCTTGTCGTAGAGTGTCGGGATATCCAAGATCTTTTTGGGTTTTATTTTTATCGATTTACAATCCTATTCGTAATGATTTATTTAAAATGTTTCATAGGAAAAATTACTTATTTGGGCATAACATGCCTTTTTAAAATTCCATTTATATACAAGTTCACATACCTCACGGGAGAAATCACTCACACTCGGCCGAAGGTGTATTTTTAGTGAATCACTCGAGAGCGGCATGGAACTTATTCCTACCATAGGCTTGCCAAGCAATCAATCCTCCTCATTTTTAACTTTTATACCTTTGTAAATATCAAGAGGACTTTGTGGGTTAAGGGTTAGGCTTGGGTTAAAGGTAGGTGGTTGGGTTAGTGGTTAGTGGTTAGTAGAAAAATGGTGAAAAAGCGTAACAAGTGTCGGTTTTTGTAGGACTTTTTATTTTCGTGACTTTTATTTGATGAAGCTATTTATTCAAACAAAGTTATTTTTGATGAACTTGTTTGTTTATTTTCTTTTGCTTCATCATTAGCACAATTTTTTTTTTTTGACCATACGAAAAACGGAACTTGTTACTAAAACAAAGGGTTAAAAATGAAAAAGGTTTTGGTGGGTAAAAGGGTTTTTGGTTTGGGTTATGAAATGAAAAAGGTTTAGGCTCAAAGGGGCTAACTAGGGGGATTTTTGGGTAGGTGGTAAAAAAAAAAGAAAAATAATGGTGTAGAAATAAAAAGGTTAGTCCTAATGCCTCCATCATTTACTTACTCGGGTTTAAGTTGATAAGGACTGGGAATGTATCGTCATGGCAAGTTCTAGAGTTGTAAGAACCAAGCGGCTATTCACACAAGAAACGAAAAATGAGCATTTAGTTTAATGATATGTAATTGTATGCTCAATAAAGGCTCAAAAATCACTTTTGTGGGAATGGGTTTTTATGTGATCAAGTATATATAATCGAATTTTAACTAAGTTTGTCATGCCTTTTCATAATTTTCTTATGTTGGTTCTTTTTATCACTACGCTATCGGTTGTAAATTCGTAAAAATATAACCTTTTTGAGAACTTGAATTTCCCGAGTTAAACCTAGACAAGTAAAAAAAAATGAAATTTTTGAAAAAAAAAATTGGGGTGATTAGCGGTTCCAATAGAGTTTTGTGTAAGGCTTGTATTTAGGACTTGCAAAATTTCAAGGTTTTAGCATCCCCCCCCCCGCACTTAAATTACACATTGTCCTCAATGTGTCCCAAAAATAAATTTTTAGGTTGATTAGATGTGTAAAATGGTGTTAAAAAGCAAAAATTTTGTGTTACTGGGCGCTGAACACGGCCCCGTGTTGTCCGGGCACGGCCCCGTGTTCAAGTGCCAGCAACAAAATTAAAACAAGAGAAGCAGAAGTCTGGACACGGGGGCGTGTCGGGTGAACACGGCCCGTGTCCAGTTACCTGAACTGGGCGTTTTTCTGCAGGGGGTTCAGCACGGGGCCGTGTTGGTTGGACACGGCCCGTGTTGAACCTTCTGTAATGGAGAGAACTGTCGGGTTGCCTTGTTCTTGTGCATGGGGTCATTTTTTCTCATTCCCTTTTTCATCCCTTACCACCATGAGTGTGTTTTATTCCTGAAAATTAAAACTAACTAGAAAACATAAAAATTAATCTACGTTAAACTAAGGATAGTTCCGCGGAATGCCTCCGTGGTGCGCCACGTTTATAAGGGTCCTTGGCTAGACCCAAAGCCGGTCATATGTCACCCAAGTGGGATGTATTGCATCCCATGTTACACCGTCGGAGAGCATCATCCAAGCTTGAGTCTATGACCTGCATGTAGTTGACCGGGTCTTCGTCCTCAATTCTTTTTCCACATTCAAACTTCACCTCCTTATCCCCAAACTTCAATGTTAACGTTCCGTCATTCATGTCTACCACCGCTTGGGCGGTGGCTAGAAATGGCCTCCCGAGGATGAGAGGGACATCGGTGTCTTCATCCATGTCTAGGATGACAAAGTCGGTTGGGAAAACGAAGTTGTCAACTTTTACCAATAGATTTTCAGCGACACCTTGTGGAAATTTGACGGATCTATCGGCAAGTTGTATGCTCATCTTTGAAGGGCTTGTTGTTCCTAGGCCGAGTCGTTTGAACATTGATGTGGGCATGAGGTTAATGCTAGCCCCAAGATCGGCTAATGCATTACGAACGGGAGACTCCCCAATCGAGCAAGGAATTGTGAAGCTTCCGGGATCGATTTTCTTTTGTGGAAGTTTGTTGAGCACTAAGGCGGAGCATTCTTCACCTAAGTTAACTAATTGCAATGATTCAATTTCCTTTTGTTTGTGAGGAAATCCCTCATAAATTTTGTGTATTTAGGCATTTGGGTTAAGACCTCGATAAAAGGAATGTTAACATGCAATTGTTTTAGTAAATTTTCAAATTTAGCGAATTGCTCATCGGTCTTTTGAGGATTTAACCTACCGGGGTATGGAATTGGAGGAGTCTTGGTGGGCTCTTGAGTTGGTAGAGATGCCTTTTCTGGCGCAGGAGGAGTCACAGGTTGGCTAGATTGGCTTCTTTCATTTGGCGGCAATGGAGCATCCTTGGGACCCACGGTTCGATTTCTTAATGTGATGAGATGTACTTGTGCCTTAGGGTTGGTTTCGGTATTACTAGGTAACGCGCCTTGTGGTCTCTCGGAGAAATTTTGAGCTAGTTGATTTAGTTGTTTTTCAACGTTTTGAATGCTAGCTTGTTGATTTCTAAAATTCGATTCCAATTGTTGAAATCGATCCGAGTTTTTCTTTTCAGTGTCAGAGATGAGGCGAGATACAGTATCTTCAAGCCTTTCTCTTCCACCTTGTTGTTGAGAGAAATTTTGTTGTTGAAAATTAGTTCGTTGGTTTTGTTGGTTACTACTATTGCCGGGATCTCTCCAACCAAGATTTGGGTGGTTACGCCATCCTTGGTTGTAGGTACCCGTTGGAGGACCCGACGGCCTAGGTCTATTATCAATGTAGTTTACCGTTTCTGGTTGTTCATCTAATTCTTTCATACAACACCAATTTTCATGTGACCCACCACACCCTTCACAAGCCATAACCGAGGCCGTTTTTGTCATTTCTAGCTTTTTGATTTTTGAAGAGAGGGCCTCGATTTGGGCTTGTAAAGAGGTGCTTTCATGAACCTTATGGGCTCCCGGGGCAATAGATTTATTACCTCGGGGAGTGTGCCATTGAAAATTGGTTTGAGCAATTTCCTCAATTTGATTATAGATTTCATTTGGGCGACGGTTACCTAAAAGTCCCCCGGAGCTTGAATCAAGTGTTTGTCTTGTGTGTGGCAACAACCCATTGTAGAAAGTGGATACTTGTTGCCATACCGCTAGACCGTGATGAGGACACTTTCTTAGAAGCTCCTTGAACCTTTCCCAAGTTTCATATAAGGATTCCCCATCCTCTTGTGAGTATGTATTAATTTCAGTCATTAATTTAGCCGTTTTAGCAGGAGGGAAATACTTATATAGAAACTTTTGGGCGAGTTCATCCCAAGTGTTTACCGAGCCCACTGGGAGGGTGTTAAGCCAAGCCTTAGCTCGGTCTTTTAGTGAAAATGGAAACATCCTAAGGCGAATGGCGTCGTTGGATGCTCCATTGATCCGAAAAGTATCACATATTTCCAAGAAATTAGTAATATGTAGATGAGGATCCTCGTCCGCAAGCCCATGAAAGGTTGCGGAGTTTTCGAGCATTTGTATCAAATGCGGCCGAAGTTCGAAGTTGTTGGCTTCGACATTCGGTGCATTGATAGCGGCGCCGAGATTGCCTACGGTGGGCCGTAGGTAATCCATGAGGGTACGTTGGTCCGCCATTGGAAGTTGGACCCCCGAAACTTTCTCTTGATTTTTAGCTTTAAGTCTTTTTCTGAGAAAGCGTTCGGGTTCTTCTAGAGGTTCTTTTATGTCTCTACTAGAACTGGAGCTCATGCACTACGTAGGAGGTTCAAATGTGGCGCCTAGGTTCCAAGTCCTGCAATAAAAATAGAAAAGAACGTTGGTCAGATTGTTCACCACGGCCCCGTGCTCAGCGAACACGGCCCGTGGTCAGAAGTACAGCAATTGTTTTCTGTATCCCAGTTACTGGGAGTTGGACACGACCCCGTGTTGCACCGACACGGCCCCGTGCTCAGCTCTCTGTAACTCAGAAAATAAAAACTGCCAGTAATGGTGCTGGGCACGGCCCGTGTCTGACCAGGCACGGCCCGTGTCTGACCAGGCACGGCCCGTGCTGAGCTCTGCAGAAGCTGAAAAACTAAGAAAATCCAAAAAAAATTAAAAAGAAAAAAGAAAAATGATTAGGCCGTTGATTCCTAACTTTCTTAAAATCCTTGTGTCCCCGGCAACGGCGCCAAAAACTTGATGCGTGTGAAGTGTTATATATATTAGGTGTATATTTTAAGCCCCTTTAACACTTATTTTAGCCAAGTTTTAAATTTATAAAACACGATATTTTACTAACACTAAACACACATATGGGCAAGTGCACCCATCGTGAGCGTAGTATAGCGTTGGTAAGATACCGAGGTCGTCCAAGGACACAAGAGCTTTTAGTACCGGTTTATCCTCAACGTCTAATCAAAATAAAAAGTTTAGAAAAATGTTTTAAACTAAGAAAAATAAAAACTAACTAAAATGCTGAAAATAAAAATAAAAGTAAAAACAGATAGACAAGATGAATCACTTGGTTCCGACTCGTATCTAGTATAACCTTTGATTATTTCCGCACTTTTGCACATAATTAAGAGATTATCTTAGTTATTGTAGTAGGCCCATCTTTTGAAGGTGACGTTACCCTCACCCCAGTAGTTTGAGTCAGCAAGGATACAATCCTAAAAGGGTGGATTATTGGAAGATAATGAATTAAGTTATTAATGCAATATTATGGTAGGCCCCGCTTTTGGCGGTGACGTTACCCTCGGCTAAGTAGTCTGAGTCAGCAGGGATACAGTCCTAAATAGCCGGGTTATAGTATTAATAGTAGTTAACTTATGAGGGGATCAAAGAGTTTGGACCCCCGCCATCCAATACCGTGAAGTATTGAAGGAGGTCCTACTAAATTTGACCCAGGTCCATTGCAGGACCTCTAAACGCTGAACAATGGCAAGACCTTTACCAAACCGTTCCCTTAACCCCCGACCAGGTAGCCAACATACCTCCATATAGACCGTGGAGATATGAATGGTGAAAATCTTTTATTTTAAATAGACAGTAAAATAATGCCAAGACACCACGGACAAACGATAAGGAAAGATCACCTTCAACATAAGTGACTAGTTATTAAAGTCATTAATACAAAACCAAATAAAAAGTGCAAAAGATTAGAAATAAAAAGTATTATACTAGACACTTGTCTTCACCAAGTGATGTAAGAGACTTAGGCAAACATGGCCTTGATTGTCAAGAACTCTTACGATCAATCTTGGATCCCGAGACGACTCACACACTCTATGATGGACAATGGATGATGGTGGTGGACGATGGTGTTGTGATGGTGGTGGGTGGTGGATGAAGTGTGAGAGAGGTGGTGTGCCAATGGATGAGTTGAAATGAAACCAAGCACTCCTATTTATAGGCTGAACAGAAGGCTGGGCACGGCCCCGTGTCCGCTGGGCACGGCCCCGTGCCTGTCTGACAATCTCTCTCTTCATTAATTGTAATTCGCAATTACAATTAATGCGCCTGCTGTACTTTCGACACGCCCCCGTGTCCGCTGGACACGGCCCGTGGTGGGCAGTAGAAGCTTCTATAGGTTTGTCTTTTCTGCTGCTTCTTGGGCACGGTCCCGTGCTGGCTGAGCACGGCCCGTGTTCAGTCTTCTGCCTTCTCTATTTTGCTTGGGAAGATGCCGTTGAGGGGTCGGGCAATCCACTTATGTTCCTTTTCTTGTATTTATGTTGGATTTAGCTGTCTTTTTGCTTCTTTTGTGTTTTTGAGCTCATTTAATCCTGAAAATACAAAAGGAAGACAAAAACATTCTTTTTCCAATATTAGTACTTAAAAAGGGTTAGTTTTATGCCTCATTTGATGTAATTTATATGTTACATTTTACACACATCATCGAGCGAAAACACTTGACAACCTCCTAGAAGTAGCTTTTCTTGCCACCAGACCTTTCTCAATCAATTAGGAATCTGATGCCGTCACTAAACACATTCCTTAAATTGTATCCATTTGTTGAGTGTTTTTTTTTTGTGTCTAATCCGCATATATATCACCATTGCCCTTGATTTTCTTGACTGTATATCTCTTAAATGTCAACATATACACGTGTGATTTAGTTTACGAAGATTTTTCAATGCCGAGAACCTCGATCAGAGAGTAAAAAAGGCGTAAGGTTCACAATGGTGTAAAATTAAAATGGAATATACCGGGGGCTAGGATTCGAGTTACAGGAACAAGGGCCAAACCAACCACCCAAGAATGGAATCGTCGAGCGAAAACACTTGACAACCTCCTAGAAGCATCTTTTCTTGCCACCAGACCTTTCTCCATCAATTAGGAATATAATGACGTCACTAAACACATTCCTTAAATTCTAGCCATTATTGAGTTTTTTTTTTTGGTGTCTAATCCGCATATATATCACCATTGCCCTTGATTTTCTTGACTGTATATCTCTTAAATGTCAACATATACACGTGTGATTTATTTTGCGTAGATTTTTCAGTGCCGAGAACCTCAATCAGAGAGTTAAAAAGGCGTAAGGTTCACAATGGTGTAAAATTAAAATGGGATATACCGGGCTAGGATTCGAGTTACAGGAACAAGGGCCAAACCAACCACCCAAGAATGGAATCATCGAGCGAAAACACTTGACAACCTCCTAGAAGCAGCTTTTCTTGCCACCAGACATTTCTCCATCAATTAGGAATCTGATGCCGCCACTAAACACATTCCTTAAATTGTATCCATTTGTTGAGTGTTTTTTTTTTGTGTCTAATCCGCATATATATCACCATTGCCCTTGATTTTCTTGACTGTATATCTCTTAAATGTCAACATATACACGTGTGATTTAGTTTACGAAGATTTTTCAATGCCGAAAACCTCGATCAGAGAGTAAAAAAGGCGTAAGGTTCACAATGGTGTAAAATTAAAATGAGATATACCGGGCTAGGATTCGAGTTACAGGAACAATTGCCAAACCAACCACCCAAAAATGGAATCGTGGAGCGAAAACACTTGACAACCTCCTAGAAGCAGCTTTTCTTGCCACCAGACATTTCTCCATCAATTAGGAATCTGATGCTGTCACTAAACACATTCCTTAGATTGTAGCCATTTGTTGAGTGTTTTTTTTGGTGTCTAATCCGCATATATATCACCATTGCCCTTGATTTTCTTGACTGTGTATCTCTTAAATGTCAACATATACACGTGTGATTTAGTTTACGAAGATTTTTCAATGCCGAGAACCTCGATCAGAGAGTAAAAAGGCGTAAGGTTCACAATGGGGTAAAATTAAAATGGGATATTCCGGGCTAGGATTCGAGTTACAGGAACAAGGGCCAAAGCAACCACCCAAGAATGTAATCGTCGAGCGAAAACACTTGACCACCTCCTAGAAGCAGCTTTTCTTGCCACTAGACCTCTCTCCATCAATTTGGAATCTGATGACGTCACTAAACACATTCCTTAAATTGTAGTCATTTGTTGAGTGTTTTTTTGGTGTCTAATCCGTATATATATCACCATTGCCCTTGATTTTCTTGAATGTATATCTCTTAAACGTCAACATATACAAGTGTGATTTAGTTTACGAAGATTTTTCAATGATGAGAACCTCGATAAGAGAGTAAAAAAGGCGTAAGGTTCACAATGGTGTAAAATTAAAATGGGATATTCCGGGCTAGGATTCGAGTTACAGGAACAAGCGCCAAACTAACCACACAAGAATGTAATCGTCGAGCGAAAACACTTGACCACCTCCTAGAAGCGGCTTTTCTTGCCACCAGACCTCTCTCCATCAATTTGGAATCTGATGACGTCACTAAACACATTCCTTAAATTGTAGCCATTTGTTGAGTGTTTTTTTTGGTGTCTAATCCGTATATATATCACCATTGCCCTTGATTTTCTTGACTGTATATCTCTTAAACGTCAACATATACACGTGTGATTTAGTTTACGAAGATTTTTCAATGCCGAGAACCTCGATCAGAGAGTAAAAAGGCGTATGGTTCACAATGGTGTAAAATTAAAATGGGATATAACGGGCTAGGATTCGAGTTACAGGAACAAGGGCCAAACCAACCACCCAAGATTGGAATCGTCGAGTGAAAACACTTGACAACCTCCTAGAATCAGCTTTTCTTGCCAACAGACCTTTCTCCATCAATTAGGAATATAATGCCGTCACTAAACACATTCCTTAAATTGTAGCCATTTGTTGAGTGGTTTTTTTTTTGGCGTCTAATCCGCATATATATCACCATTGCCCTTGATTTTCTTAACTGTATATCTCTTAAATGTCAACACATACACGTGTGATTTAGTTTGCGACGATTTTTCAGTGCCGAGAACCTCGATCAGAGAGTAAAAAAGGCGTAAGGTATACAATGGTGTAAAATTAAAATGGGATATACCGGGCTAGGATTCGAGTTACAGGAACAATTGCCAAACCAACCACCCAAGAATGGAATCGTGGAGCGAAAACACTTGACAACCTCCTAGAAGCAGCTTTTCTTGCCAACAGACATTTCTCCATCAATTAGGAATCTGATGCTGTCACTAATCACATTCCTTAGATTGTAGCCACTTGTTGAGTGTTTTTTTGGTGTCTAATCCGCATATATATCACCATTGCCCTTGATTTTCTTGACTGTATATCTCTTAAATGTCAACATATACACGTGTGATTTAGTTTACGAAGATTTTTCAATGCCGAGAACCTCGATCAGAGAGTAAAAAGGCGTATGGTTCACAATGGTGTAAAATTAAAATGGGATATAACGGGCTAGGATTCGAGTTACAGGAACAAGGGCCAAACCAACCACCCAAGAATGGAATCGTCGAGCGAAAACACTTGACAACCTCCTAGAATCAGCTTTTCTTGCCAACAGACCTTTCTCCATCAATTAGGAATATAATGCCGTCACTAAACACATTCCTTAAATTGTAGCCATTTGTTGAGTGGTTTTCTTTTGGTGTCTAATCCGCATATATATCACCATTGCCCTTGATTTTCTTAACTGTATATCTCTTAAATGTCAACACATACACGTGTGATTTAGTTTACGAAGATTTTTCAATGCCAAGAACCTCGATCAGAGAGTAAAAAAGGCGTAAGGTTCACAATGGTGTAAAATTAATATGGGATATACCGGGGTAGGATTCGAGTTAAAGGAACAAGGGCCAAACCAACCACCCAAGAATGGAATCGTCGAGCGAAAACACTTGACAACTTCCTAGAAGCAGCTTTTCTTTCCACCAGACCTTTCTCCATCAATTAGGAATCTGATGCCATCGCTAAACACATTCCTTAAATTGTAGCCATTTGTTGAGTGTTTTTTTGGTGTCTAATGCGCATATATATCACCATTGCCCTTGATTTTCTTGACTGAATATCTCTTAAATGTCAACATATACACGTGTGATTTAGTTTACGAAGATTTTTCAATGCCGAGAACCACGATCAGAGAGTAAAAAAGGCGTAAGGTTCACAATGGTGTAAAACTAAAATGGGATATACCGGGCTAGGATTCGAGTTACAGGAACAAGGGCCAAACCAACCACCCAAGAATGGAATCGTCGAGCGAAAACACTTGACAACCTCCTAGAAGCATCTTTTCTTGCCACCAGACCTTTCTCCATCAATTAGGAATATAATGACGTCACTAAACACATTCCTTAAATTCTAGCCATTATTGAGTTTTTTTTTTTTGGTGTCTAATCCGCATATATATCACCATTGCCCTTGATTTTCTTGACTGTATATCTCTTAAATGTCAACATATACACGTGTGATTTATTTTGCGTAGATTTTTCAGTGCCGAGAACCTCAATCAGAGAGTTAAAAAGGCGTAAGGTTCACAATGGTGTAAATTAAAATGGGATATACCGGGCTAGGATTCGAGTTACAGGAACAAGGGCCAAACCAACCACCCAAGAATGGAATCATCGAGCGAAAACACTTGACAACCTCCTAGAAGCAGCTTTTCTTGCCACCAGACATTTCTCCATCAATTAGGAATCTGATGCCGCCACTAAACACATTCCTTAAATTGTATCCATTTGTTGAGTGTTTTTTTTTTTGTGTCTAATCCGCATATATATCACCATTGCCCTTGATTTTCTTGACTGTATATCTTTTAAATGTCAACATATACACGTGTGATTTAGTTTACGAAGATTTTTCAATGCCGAAAACCTCGATCAGAGAGTAAAAAAGGCGTAAGGTTCACAATGGTGTAAAATTAAAATGAGATATACCGGGCTAGGATTCGAGTTACAGGAACAATTGCCAAACCAACCACCCAAAAATGGAATCGTGGAGCGAAAACACTTGACAACCTCCTAGAAGCAGCTTTTCTTGCCACCAGACATTTCTCCATCAATTAGGAATCTGATGCTGTCACTAAACACATTCCTTAGATTGTAGCCATTTGTTGAGTGTTTTTTTTTGGTGTCTAATCCGCATATATATCACCATTGCCCTTGATTTTCTTGACTGTGTATCTCTTAAATGTCAACATATACACGTGTGATTTAGTTTACGAAGATTTTTCAATGCCGAGAACCTCGATCAGAGAGTAAAAAGGCGTAAGGTTCACAATGGGGTAAAATTAAAATGGGATATTCCGGGCTAGGATTCGAGTTACAGGAACAAGGGCCAAAGCAACCACCCAAGAATGTAATCGTCGAGCGAAAACACTTGACCACCTCCTAGAAGCAGCTTTTCTTGCCACTAGACCTCTCTCCATCAATTTGGAATCTGATGACGTCACTAAACACATTCCTTAAATTGTAGTCATTTGTTGAGTGTTTTTTTGGTGTCTAATCCGTATATATATCACCATTGCCCTTGATTTTCTTGAATGTATATCTCTTAAACGTCAACATATACAAGTGTGATTTAGTTTACGAAGATTTTTCAATGATGAGAACCTCGATAAGAGAGTAAAAAAGGCGTAAGGTTCACAATGGTGTAAAATTAAAATGGGATATTCCGGGCTAGGATTCGAGTTACAGGAACAAGCGCCAAACTAACCACACAAGAATGTAATCGTCGAGCGAAAACACTTGACCACCTCCTAGAAGCGGCTTTTCTTGCCACCAGACCTCTCTCCATCAATTTGGAATCTGATGACGTCACTAAACACATTCCTTAAATTGTAGCCATTTGTTGAGTGTTTTTTTTGGTGTCTAATCCGTATATATATCACCATTGCCCTTGATTTTCTTGACTGTATATCTCTTAAACGTCAACATATACACGTGTGATTTAGTTTACGAAGATTTTTCAATGCCGAGAACCTCGATCAGAGAGTAAAAAGGCGTATGGTTCACAATGGTGTAAAATTAAAATGGGATATAACGGGCTAGGATTCGAGTTACAGGAACAAGGGCCAAACCAACCACCCAAGAATGGAATCGTCGAGCGAAAACACTTGACAACCTCCTAGAATCAGCTTTTCTTGCCAACAGACCTTTCTCCATCAATTAGGAATATAATGCCGTCACTAAACACATTCCTTAAATTGTAGCCATTTGTTGAGTGGTTTTTTTTTTGGCGTCTAATCCGCATATATATCACCATTGCCCTTGATTTTCTTAACTGTATATCTCTTAAATGTCAACACATACACGTGTGATTTAGTTTGCGACGATTTTTCAGTGCCGAGAACCTCGATCAGAGAGTAAAAAAGGCGTAAGGTTTACAATGGTGTAAAATTAAAATGGGATATACCGGGCTAGGATTCGAGTTACAGGAACAATTGCCAAACCAACCACCCAAGAATGGAATCGTGGAGCGAAAACACTTGACAACCTCCTAGAAGCAGCTTTTCTTGCCAACAGACATTTCTCCATCAATTAGGAATCTGATGCTGTCACTAAACACATTCCTTAGATTGTAGCCACTTGTTGAGTGTTTTTTTGGTGTCTAATCCGCATATATATCACCATTGCCCTTGATTTTCTTGACTGTATATCTCTTAAATGTCAACATATACACGTGTGATTTAGTTTACGAAGATTTTTCAATGCCGAGAACCTCGATCAGAGAGTAAAAAGGCGTATGGTTCACAATGGTGTAAAATTAAAATGGGATATACCGGGCTAGGATTCGAGTTACAGGAACAAGGGCCAAACCAACCACCCAAAAATGGAATCATCGAGCGAAAACACTTGACAACCTCCTAGAAGCAGCTTTTCTTGCCACCAGACATTTCTCCATCAATTAGGAATCTGATGCCGCCACTAAACACATTCCTTAAATTGTATCCATTTGTTGAGTGTTTTTTTTTTGTGTCTAATCCGCATATATATCACCATTGCCCTTGATTTTCTTGACTGTATATCTCTTAAATGTCAACATATACACGTGTGATTTAGTTTACGAAGATTTTTCAATGCCGAAAACCTCGATCAGAGAGTAAAAAAGGCGTAAGGTTCACAATGGTGTAAAATTATAATGAGATATACCGGGCTAGGATTCGAGTTACAGGAACAATTGCCAAACCAACCACCCAAAAATGGAATCGTGGAGCGAAAACACTTGACAACCTCCTAGAAGCAGCTTTTCTTGCCACCAGACATTTCTCCATCAATTAGGAATCTGATGCTGTCACTAAACACATTCCTTAGATTGTAGCCATTTGTTGAGTGTTTTTTTTGGTGTCTAATCCGCATATATATCACCATTGCCCTTGATTTTCTTGACTGTGTATCTCTTAAATGTCAACATATACACGTGTGATTTAGTTTACGAAGATTTTTCAATGCCGAGAACCTCGATCAGAGAGTAAAAAGGCGTAAGGTTCACAATGGGGTAAAATTAAAATGGGATATTCCGGGCTAGGATTCGAGTTACAGGAACAAGGGCCAAAGCAACCACCCAAGAATGTAATCGTCGAGCGAAAACACTTGACCACCTCCTAGAAGCAGCTTTTCTTGCCACTAGACCTCTCTCCATCAATTTGGAATCTGATGACGTCACTAAACACATTCCTTAAATTGTAGTCATTTGTTGAGTGTTTTTTTGGTGTCTAATCCGTATATATATCACCATTGCCCTTGATTTTCTTGAATGTATATCTCTTAAACGTCAACATATACAAGTGTGATTTAGTTTACGAAGATTTTTCAATGATGAGAACCTCGATAAGAGAGTAAAAAAGGCGTAAGGTTCACAATGGTGTAAAATTAAAATGGGATATTCCGGGCTAGGATTCGAGTTACAGGAACAAGCGCCAAACTAACCACACAAGAATGTAATCGTCGAGCGAAAACACTTGACCACCTCCTAGAAGCGGCTTTTCTTGCCACCAGACCTCTCTCCATCAATTTGGAATCTGATGACGTCACTAAACACATTCCTTAAATTGTAGCCATTTGTTGAGTGTTTTTTTTGGTGTCTAATCCGTATATATATCACCATTGCCCTTGATTTTCTTGACTGTATATCTCTTAAACGTCAACATATACACGTGTGATTTAGTTTACGAAGATTTTTCAATGCCGAGAACCTCGATCAGAGAGTAAAAAGGCGTATGGTTCACAATGGTGTAAAATTAAAATGGGATATAACGGGCTAGGATTCGAGTTACAGGAACAAGGGCCAAACCAACCACCCAAGAATGGAATCGTCGAGCGAAAACACTTGACAACCTCCTAGAATCAGCTTTTCTTGCCAACAGACCTTTCTCCATCAATTAGGAATATAATGCCGTCACTAAACACATTCCTTAAATTGTAGCCATTTGTTGAGTGGTTTTTTTTTTGGCGTCTAATCCGCATATATATCACCATTGCCCTTGATTTTCTTAACTGTATATCTCTTAAATGTCAACACATACACGTGTGATTTAGTTTGCGACGATTTTTCAGTGCCGAGAACCTCGATCAGAGAGTAAAAAAGGCGTAAGGTTTACAATGGTGTAAAATTAAAATGGGATATACCGGGCTAGGATTCGAGTTACAGGAACAATTGCCAAACCAACCACCCAAGAATGGAATCGTGGAGCGAAAACACTTGACAACCTCCTAGAAGCAGCTTTTCTTGCCAACAGACCATTCTCCATCAATTAGGAATCTGATGCCGTCACTAAACACATTCCTTAAATTGTAGCCATTTGTTGAGTGTTTTTTTTGTGTCTAATCCGCATATATATCACCATTGCCCTTGATTTTCTTGACTGTATATCTCTTAAATGTCAACATATACACGTGTGATTAAGTTTACGAAGATTTTTCAATGCCGAGAACCTCGATCAGAGAGTAAAAAACGCGTAAGGTTCACAATGCTGTAAAATTAAAATGGGATATATAGGTCTAGGACTCGAGTTACAGGAACAAGGGCCAAACCAACCACCCAAGAATGGAATCGTCGAGCGAAAACACTTGACAACCTCCTAGAATCAGCTTTTCTTGCCAACAGACCTTTCTCCATCAATTAGGAATATAATGCCGTCACTAAACACATTCCTTAAATTGTGGCCATTTGTTGAGTGGTTTTCTTTTGGTGTCTAATCCGCATATATATCACCATTGCCCTTGATTTTCTTAACTGTATATCTCTTAAATGTCAACACATACACGTGTGATTTAGTTTACGAAGATTTTTCAATGCCAAGAACCTCGATCAGAGAGTAAAAAAGGCGTAAGGTTCACAATGGTGTAAAATTAAAATGGGATATACCGGGGTAGGATTCGAGTTAAAGGAACAAGGGCCAAACCAACCACCCAAGAATGGAATCGTCGAGCGAAAACACTTGACAACTTCCTAGAAGCAGCTTTTCTTTCCACCAGACCTTTCTCCATCAATTAGGAATCTGATGCCGTCGCTAAACACATTCCTTAAATTGTAGCCATTTGTTGAGTGTTTTTTTGGTGTCTAATGCGCATATATATCACCATTGCCCTTGATTTTCTTGACTGAATATCTCTTAAATGTCAACATATACACGTGTGATTTAGTTTACGAAGATTTTTCAATGCCGAGAACCACGATCAGAGAGTAAAAAAGGCGTAAGGTTCACAATGGTGTAAAACTAAAATGGGATATACCGGGCTAGGATTCGAGTTACAGGAACAAGGGCCAAACCAACCACCCAAGAATGGAATCGTCGAGCGAAAACACTTGACAACCTCCTAGAAGCAGCTTTTCTTGCCACCAGACCTTTCTCCATCAATTAGGAATCTGATGCTGTCAATAAACACATTCCTTAAATTGAATCCGTTGGTTGAGTGTTTTTTTTGGTGTCTAATCCGCATATATATCACCATTTCTCTTTATTTTCTTGACTGTATATCTCTTAAATGTCAACATATACACGTGTGATTTAGTTTTCGAAGATTTTTCAATGCCGAGAACCTCGATCAGGGAGTAAAAAACGCGTAAGGTTCACAATGGTGTAAAATTAAAATGGGATATACCGGGTAGGATTCGAGTTACCGGAACAACAGCCAAACCAACCATCCAAGAATGGAATCGCCGAGCGAAAACACTTGACAACCTCCTAGAAGCTGGTTTTCTGGCCACCAGACCTTTCTCCATCAATTAGGAATCTGATGCCATCACTAAACACATGCCTTAAATTGTAGCCATTTGTTGAGTGTTTTTTTTTTGTGTCTAATCCGCATATATATCACCATTGCCCTTGATTTTCTTGACTGTATATCTCTTAAATGTCAACATATACATGTGTGATTTAGTTTACGAAGATTTTTCAATGCCGAGAACCTCGATCAGAGAGTAAAAAAGGCGTAAGGTTAACAATGGTGTAAAATTAAAATGGGATATACCGGGCTAGGATTCGAGTTACAGGAACAACAGCCAAACCAACCACCCAAGAATGGAATCGTCGAGCGAAAACACTTGACAACCTCTTAGAAGCAGCTTTTCTTGCCACCAGACCTTTCTCCATCAATTAGGAATCTGATGTCGTCACTAAACACATTCCTTAAATTGTAGCCATTTGTTGAGTGTTTTTTTTGGTGTCTAATCCGCATATATATCACCGTTGCCCTGGATTTTCTTGACTGTATATCTCTTAAATGTCAACATATACATGTGTGATTTAGTTTACGAAGATTTTTCAATGCCGAGAACCTCGATCAGAGAGCAAAAAAGGCGTAAGGTTCACAATGGTATAAAATTTAAATGGGATATACCTGGCTAGGATTCGAGTTAAAGGAACAAGGGCCAAACCAACCACCCAAGAATGGAATCGTCGAGCGAAAACACTTGACAACTTCCTAGAAGCAGCTTTTCTTGCCACCAGACCTTTCTCCATCAATTAGGAATCTGATGTCGTCGCTAAACACATTCCTTAAATTGTAGCCATTTGTTGAGTGTTTTTTTGGTGTCTAATGCGCATATATGTCACCATTACCCTTGATTTTCTTGACTGTATATCTCTTAAATGTCAACATATACACGTGTGATTTAGTTTACGAAGATTTTTCAATGCCGAGAACCTCGATCAGAGAGTAAAAAAGGCGTAAGGTTCACAATGGTGTAAAACTAAAATGGGATATACCGGGCTAGGATTCGAGTTACAGGAACAAGGGCCAAACAATCCACCCAAGAATGGAATCGTCGAGCGAAAACACTTGACAACCTCCTAGAAGCAGCTTTTCTTGCCACCAGACCTTTCTCCATCAATTAGGAATCTGATGCTGTCACTAAACACATTCCTTAAATTGTAGCCATTTGTTGAGTGTTTTTTTTTTGTGTCTAATCCGCATATATATCACCATTGCTCTTTATTTTCTTGACTGTATATCTCTTAAATGTCAACATATACATGTGTGATTTAGTTTACGAAGATTTTTCAATGCCGAGAACCTCGATCAGAGAGTAAAAAAGGCGTAAGGTTCACAATGGTGTAAAATTAAAATGGATATACCGGGCTAGGATTCGAGTTACAGGAACAAGGGCCAAGCCAACCACCCAAGAATGGAATCGTCGAGCGAAAACACTTGACAACCTCCTAGAAGTAGCTTTTCTTGCCACCAGACCTTTCTCCATCAATTAGGAATCTGATGCCGTCACTAAACACTTTCCTTAAATTGTAGCCATTTGTTGAGTGTTTTTTTTTTGGTCTAATCCGCATATATATCACCATTGCCCTTGATTTTCTTGACTGTATATCTCTTAAATGTCAACATATACACGTGTGATTTAGTTTTCGAAGATTTTTCAATGCCGAGAACCTCGATCAGGGAGTAAAAAACGCGTAAGGTTCACAATGGTGTAAAATTAAAATGGGATATACCGGGTAGGATTCGAGTTACCGGAACAACAGCCAAACCAACCATCCAAGAATGGAATCGTTGAGCGAAAACACTTGACAACCTCCTAGAAGCAGCTTTTCTTGCCACCAGACCTTTCTCCGTCAGTTAGGAATCTGATGCCGTCACTAAACACATTCCTTAAATTGTAGCCATTTGTTGAGTGTTTTTTTTGGTGTCTAATCCGCATATATATCACCATTGCCCTTGATTTTCTTGACTGTATATCTCTTAAATGTCAACATGTACATGTGTGATTTAGTTTACGAAGATTTTCAATGCCGAGAACCTCAATCAGAGAGCAAAAAAGGCGTAAGGTTCACAATGGTATAAAATTAAAATGGGATATACCTGGCTAGGATTCGAGTTAAAGGAACAAGGGCCATACCAACCACCCAAGAATGGAATCGTCGAGCGAAGACACTTGACAACTTCCTAGAAGCAGCTTTTCTTGCCACCAGACCTTTCTCCATCAATTAGGAATCTGATGCCGTCGCTAAACACATTCCTTAAATTGTAGCCATTTGTTGAGTGTTTTTTGGTGTCTAATCCGCATATATATCACCATTGCCCTAGATTTTCTTGACTTCATATCTCTTAAGTGTCAACATATACACGTGTGATTTAGTTTACGTAGATTTTTCAATGCCGAGAACCTCGATCAGAGAGTAAAAAAGGCGTAAGGTTCACAATGGTGTAAAACTAAAATGGGATATACCGGGCTAGGATTCGAGTTACACGAACAAGGGCCAAACCAACCACCCAAGAATGGAATCGTCGAGCGAAAACACTTGACAACCTCCTAGAAGCAGCTTTTCTTGTCGCCAGACCTTTCTCCATCAATTAGGAATCTGATGCTGTAACTAAACACATTCCTTAAATTGTAGCCATTTGTTGAGTGTTTTTTTTTTTGGTGTCTAATCCGCATATATATCGCCATTGCTCTTTATTTTCTTGACTGTATATCTCTTAAATGTTAACATATACACTTGTGATTTAGTTTACGAAGATTTTTCAATGCCGAGAACCTCAATCAGAGAGTAAAAAGGCGTAAGGTTCACAATGGTGTAAAATTAAAATGGGATATACCGGGCTAGGATTCGAGTTGCAGGAACAACAGCCAAACCAACCACCCAAGAATGGAATCGTTGAGCAAAAACACCTGACAACCATCTAGAAGCAGCTTTTCTTGCCACCAGACCTTTCTCCATCAATTAGGAATCTGATGCCGTCACTAAACACATTCCTTAAATTGTAGACATTCGTTGAGTGTTTGTTTTTTTTGTGTCTAATTCGCATATATATCACCATTGCCCTTGATTTTCTTGACTTTATATCTCTTAAATATCAACATATACACGTGTGATTTAGTTTACGAAGATTTTTCAATGTCGAGAACCTCGATCAGAGAGTAAAAAGGCGTAAGGTTCACAATGGTGTAAAATTAAAATGGGATATACTGGGCTAGGATTCGAGTTACAGGAACAATTGCCAAACCAACCACCCAAGAATGGAATCGTGGAGCGAAAACACTTGACAACCTCCTAGAAGCAGCTTTTCTTGCCAACAGACATTTCTCCATCAATTAGGAATCTGATGCTGTCACTAAACACATTCCTTAGATTGTAGCCACTTGTTGAGTGTTTTTTTGGTGTCTAATCCGCATATATATCACCATTGCCCTTGATTTTCTTGACTGTATATCTCTTAAATGTCAACATATACACGTGTGATTTAGTTTACGAAGATTTTTCAATGCCGAGAACCTCGATCAGAGAGTAAAAAGGCGTATGGTTCACAATGGTGTAAAATTAAAATGGGATATAACGGGCTAGGATTCGAGTTACAGGAACAAGGGCCAAACCAACCACCCAAGAATGGAATCGTCGAGCGAAAACACTTGACAACCTCCTAGAATCAGCTTTTCTTGCCAACAGACCTTTCTCCATCAATTAGGAATATAATGCCGTCACTAAACACATTCCTTAAATTGTAGCCATTTGTTGAGTGGTTTTCTTTTGGTGTCTAATCCGCATATATATCACCATTGCCCTTGATTTTCTTAACTGTATATCTCTTAAATGTCAACACATACACGTGTGATTTAGTTTACGAAGATTTTTCAATGCCAAGAACCTCGATTAGAGAGTAAAAAAGGCGTAAGGTTCACAATGGTGTAAAATTAATATGGGATATACCGGGGTAGGATTCGAGTTAAAGGAACAAGGGCCAAACCAACCACCCAAGAATGGAATCGTCGAGCGAAAACACTTGAAAACTTCCTAGAAGCAGCTTTTCTTTCCACCAAACCTTTCTCCATCAATTAGGAATCTGATGCCGTCGCTAAACACATTCCTTAAATTGTAGCCATTTGTTGAGTGTTTTTTTGGTGTCTAATGCGCATATATATCACCATTGCCCTTGATTTTCTTGACTGAATATCTCTTAAATGTCAACATATACACGTGTGATTTAGTTTACGAAGATTTTTCAATGCCGAGAACCACGATCAGAGAGTAAAAAAGGCGTAAGGTTCACAATGGTGTAAAACTAAAATGGGATATACCGGGCTAGGATTCGAGTTACAGGAACAAGGGCCAAACCAACCACCCAAGAATGGAATCGTCGAGCGAAAACACTTGACAACCGCCTAGAAGCATCTTTTCTTGCCACCAGACCTTTCTCCATCAATTAGGAATATAATGACGTCACTAAACACATTCCTTAAATTCTAGCCATTATTGAGTTTTTTTTTTTTTGGTGTCTAATCCGCATATATATCACCATTGCCCTTGATTTTCTTGACTGTATATCTCTTAAATGTCAACATATACACGTGTGATTTATTTTGCGTAGATTTTTCAGTGCCGAGAACCTCAATCAGAGAGTTAAAAAGGCGTAAGGTTCACAATGGTGTAAATTAAAATGGGATATACCGGGTTAGGATTCGAGTTACAGGAACAAGGGCCAAACCAACCACCCAAGAATGGAATCATCGAGCGAAAACACTTGACAACCTCCTAGAAGCAGCTTTTCTTGCCACCAGACATTTCTCCATCAATTAGGAATCTGATGCCGCCACTAAACACATTCCTTAAATTGTATCCATTTGTTGAGTGTTTTTTTTTTGTGTCTAATCCGCATATATATCACCATTGCCCTTGATTTTCTTGACTGTATATCTCTTAAATGTCAACATATACACGTGTGATTTAGTTTACGAAGATTTTTCAATGCCGAAAACCTCGATCAGAGAGTAAAAAAGGCGTAAGGTTCACAATGGTGTAAAATTAAAATGAGATATACCGGGCTAGGATTCGAGTTACAGGAACAATTGCCAAACCAACCACCCAAAAATGGAATCGTGGAGCGAAAACACTTGACAACCTCCTAGAAGCAGCTTTTCTTGCCACCAGACATTTCTCCATCAATTAGGAATCTGATGCTGTCACTAAACACATTCCTTAGATTGTAGCCATTTGTTGAGTGTTTTTTTTGGTGTCTAATCCGCATATATATCACCATTGCCCTTGATTTTCTTGACTGTGTATCTCTTAAATGTCAACATATACACGTGTGATTTAGTTTACGAAGATTTTTCAATGCCGAGAACCTCGATCAGAGAGTAAAAAGGCGTAAGGTTCACAATGGGGTAAAATTAAAATGGGATATTCCGGGCTAGGATTCGAGTTACAGGAACAAGGGCCAAAGCAACCACCCAAGAATGTAATCGTCGAGCGAAAACACTTGACCACCTCCTAGAAGCAGCTTTTCTTGCCACTAGACCTCTCTCCATCAATTTGGAATCTGATGACGTCACTAAACACATTCCTTAAATTGTAGTCATTTGTTGAGTGTTTTTTTGGTGTCTAATCCGTATATATATCACCATTGCCCTTGATTTTCTTGAATGTATATCTCTTAAACGTCAACATATACAAGTGTGATTTAGTTTACGAAGATTTTTCAATGATGAGAACCTCGATAAGAGAGTAAAAAAGGCGTAAGGTTCACAATGGTGTAAAATTAAAATGGGATATTCCGGGCTAGGATTCGAGTTACAGGAACAAGCGCCAAACTAACCACACAAGAATGTAATCGTCGAGCGAAAACACTTGACCACCTCCTAGAAGCGGCTTTTCTTGCCACCAGACCTCTCTCCATCAATTTGGAATCTGATGACGTCACTAAACACATTCCTTAAATTGTAGCCATTTGTTGAGTGTTTTTTTTGGTGTCTAATCCGTATATATATCACCATTGCCCTTGATTTTCTTGACTGTATATCTCTTAAACGTCAACATATACACGTGTGATTTAGTTTACGAAGATTTTTCAATGCCGAGAACCTCGATCAGAGAGTAAAAAGGCGTATGGTTCACAATGGTGTAAAATTAAAATGGGATATAACGGGCTAGGATTCGAGTTACAGGAACAAGGGCCAAACCAACCACCCAAGAATGGAATCGTCGAGCGAAAACACTTGACAACCTCCTAGAATCAGCTTTTCTTGCCAACAGACCTTTCTCCATCAATTAGGAATATAATGCCGTCACTAAACACATTCCTTAAATTGTAGCCATTTGTTGAGTGGTTTTTTTTTTGGCGTCTAATCCGCATATATATCACCATTGCCCTTGATTTTCTTAACTGTATATCTCTTAAATGTCAACACATACACGTGTGATTTAGTTTGCGACGATTTTTCAGTGCCGAGAACCTCGATCAGAGAGTAAAAAAGGCGTAAGGTTTACAATGGTGTAAAATTAAAATGGGATATACCGGGCTAGGATTCGAGTTACAGGAACAATTGCCAAACCAACCACCCAAGAATGGAATCGTGGAGCGAAAACACTTGACAACCTCCTAGAAGCAGCTTTTCTTGCCAACAGACATTTCTCCATCAATTAGGAATCTGATGCTGTCACTAAACACATTCCTTAGATTGTAGCCACTTGTTGAGTGTTTTTTTGGTGTCTAATCCGCATATATATCACCATTGCCCTTGATTTTCTTGACTGTATATCTCTTAAATGTCAACATATACACGTGTGATTTAGTTTACGAAGATTTTTCAATGCCGAGAACCTCGATCAGAGAGTAAAAAGGCGTATGGTTCACAATGGTGTAAAATTAAAATGGGATATAACGGGCTAGGATTCGAGTTACAGGAACAAGGGCCAAACCAACCACCCAAGAATGGAATCGTCGAGCGAAAACACTTGACAACCTCCTAGAATCAGCTTTTCTTGCCAACAGACCTTTCTCCATCAATTAGGAATATAATGCCGTCACTAAACACATTCCTTAAATTGTAGCCATTTGTTGAGTGGTTTTCTTTTGGTGTCTAATCCGCATATATATCACCATTGCCCTTGATTTTCTTAACTGTATATCTCCTAAATGTCAACACATACACGTGTGATTTAGTTTACGAAGATTTTTCAATGCCAAGAACCTCGATCAGAGAGTAAAAAAGGCGTAAGGTTCACAATGGTGTAAAATTAAAATGGGATATACCGGGGTAGGATTCGAGTTAAAGGAACAAGGGCCAAACCAACCACCCAAGAATGGAATCGTCGAGCGAAAACACTTGACAACTTCCTAGAAGCAGCTTTTCTTTCCACCAGACCTTTCTCCATCAATTAGGAATCTGATGCCGTCGCTAAACACATTCCTTAAATTGTAGCCATTTGTTGAGTGTTTTTTTGGTGTCTAATGCGCATATATATCACCATTGCCCTTGATTTTCTTGACTGAATATCTCTTAAATGTCAACATATACACGTGTGATTTAGTTTACGAAGATTTTTCAATGCCGAGAACCACGATCAGAGAGTAAAAAAGGCGTAAGGTTCACAATGGTGTAAAACTAAAATGGGATATACCGGGCTAGGATTCGAGTTACAGGAACAAGGGCCAAACCAACCACCCAAGAATGGAATCGTCGAGCGAAAACACTTGACAACCTCCTAGAAGCAGCTTTTCTTGCCACCAGACCTTTCTCCATCAATTAGGAATCTGATGCTGTCAATAAACACATTCCTTAAATTGAATCCGTTGGTTGAGTGTTTTTTTTGGTGTCTAATCCGCATATATATCACCATTTCTCTTTATTTTCTTGACTGTATATCTCTTAAATGTCAACATATACACGTGTGATTTAGTTTTCGAAGATTTTTCAATGCCGAGAACCTCGATCAGGGAGTAAAAAACGCGTAAGGTTCACAATGGTGTAAAATTAAAATGGGATATACCGGGTAGGATTCGAGTTACCGGAACAACAGCCAAACCAACCATCCAAGAATGGAATCGCCGAGCGAAAACACTTGACAACCTCCTAGAAGCTGGTTTTCTGGCCACCAGACCTTTCTCCATCAATTAGGAATCTGATGCCATCACTAAACACATTCCTTAAATTGTAGCCATTTGTTGAGTGTTTTTTTTTGTGTCTAATCCGCATATATATCACCATTGCCCTTGATTTTCTTATCTGTATATCTCTTAAATGTCAACATATACATGTGTGATTTAGTTTACGAAGATTTTTCAATGCCGAGAACCTCGATCAGAGAGTAAAAAAGGCGTAAGGTTAACAATGGTGTAAAATTAAAATGGGATATACCGGGCTAGGATTCGAGTTACAGGAACAACAGCCAAACCAACCACCCAAGAATGGAATCGTCGAGCGAAAACACTTGACAACCTCTTAGAAGCAGCTTTTCTTGCCACCAGACCTTTCTCCATCAATTAGGAATCTGATGTCGTCACTAAACACATTCCTTAAATTGTAGCCATTTGTTGAGTGTTTTTTTTGGTGTCTAATCCGCATATATATCACCGTTGCCCTGGATTTTCTTGACTGTATATCTCTTAAATGTCAACATATACATGTGTGATTTAGTTTACGAAGATTTTTCAATGCCGAGAACCTCGATCAGAGAGCAAAAAAGGCGTAAGGTTCACAATGGTATAAAATTTAAATGGGATATACCTGGCTAGGATTCGAGTTAAAGGAACAAGGGCCAAACCAACCACCCAAGAATGGAATCGTCGAGCGAAAACACTTGACAACTTCCTAGAAGCAGCTTTTCTTGCCACCAGACCTTTCTCCATCAATTAGGAATCTGATGTCGTCGCTAAACACATTCCTTAAATTGTAGCCATTTGTTGAGTGTTTTTTTGGTGTCTAATGCGCATATATGTCACCATTACCCTTGATTTTCTTGACTGTATATCTCTTAAATGTCAACATATACACGTGTGATTTAGTTTACGAAGATTTTTCAATGCCGAGAACCTCGATCAGAGAGTAAAAAAGGCGTAAGGTTCACAATGGTGTAAAACTAAAATGGGATATACCGGGCTAGGATTCGAGTTACAGGAACAAGGGCCAAACAATCCACCCAAGAATGGAATCGTAGAGCGAAAACACTTGACAACCTCCTAGAAGCAGCTTTTCTTGCCACCAGACCTTTCTCCATCAATTAGGAATCTGATGCTGTCACTAAACACATTCCTTAAATTGTAGCCATTTGTTGAGTGTTTTTTTTTTGTGTCTAATCCGCATATATATCACCATTGCTCTTTATTTTCTTGACTGTATATCTCTTAAATGTCAACATATACATGTGTGATTTAGTTTACGAAGATTTTTCAATGCCGAGAACCTCGATCAGAGAGTAAAAAAGGCGTAAGGTTCACAATGGTGTAAAATTAAAATGGATATACCGGGCTAGGATTCGAGTTACAGGAACAAGGGCCAAGCCAACCACCCAAGAATGGAATCGTCGAGCGAAAACACTTGACAACCTCCTAGAAGTAGCTTTTCTTGCCACCAGACCTTTCTCCATCAATTAGGAATCTGATGCCGTCACTAAACACTTTCCTTAAATTGTAGCCATTTGTTGAGTGTTTTTTTTTTGGTCTAATCCGCATATATATCACCATTGCCCTTGATTTTCTTGACTGTATATCTCTTAAATGTCAACATATACACGTGTGATTTAGTTTTCGAAGATTTTTCAATGCCGAGAACCTCGATCAGGGAGTAAAAAACGCGTAAGGTTCACAATGGTGTAAAATTAAAATGGGATATACCGGGTAGGATTCGAGTTACCGGAACAACAGCCAAACCAACCATCCAAGAATGGAATCGTTGAGCGAAAACACTTGACAACCTCCTAGAAGCAGCTTTTCTTGCCACCAGACCTTTCTCCGTCAGTTAGGAATCTGATGCCGTCACTAAACACATTCCTTAAATTGTAGCCATTTGTTGAGTGTTTTTTTTGGTGTCTAATCCGCATATATATCACCATTGCCCTTGATTTTCTTGACTGTATATCTCTTAAATGTCAACATGTACATGTGTGATTTAGTTTACGAAGATTTTCAATGCCGAGAACCTCAATCAGAGAGCAAAAAAGGCGTAAGGTTCACAATGGTATAAAATTAAAATGGGATATACCTGGCTAGGATTCGAGTTAAAGGCACAAGGGCCATACCAACCACCCAAGAATGGAATCGTCGAGCGAAGACACTTGACAACTTCCTAGAAGCAGCTTTTCTTGCCACCAGACCTTTCTCCATCAATTAGGAATCTGATGCCGTCGCTAAACACATTCCTTAAATTGTAGCCATTTGTTGAGTGTTTTTTGGTGTCTAATCCGCATATATATCACCATTGCCCTAGATTTTCTTGACTTCATATCTCTTAAGTGTCAACATATACACGTGTGATTTAGTTTACGTAGATTTTTCAATGCCGAGAACCTCGATCAGAGAGTAAAAAAGGCGTAAGGTTCACAATGGTGTAAAACTAAAATGGGATATACCGGGCTAGGATTCGAGTTACAGGAACAAGGGCCAAACCAACCACCCAAGAATGGAATCGTCGAGCGAAAACACTTGACAACCTCCTAGAAGCAGCTTTTCTTGTCGCCAGACCTTTCTCCATCAATTAGGAATCTGATGCTGTAACTAAACACATTCCTTAAATTGTAGCCATTTGTTGAGTGTTTTTTTTTTTGGTGTCTAATCCGCATATATATCGCCATTGCTCTTTATTTTCTTGACTGTATATCTCTTAAATGTTAACATATACACTTGTGATTTAGTTTACGAAGATTTTTCAATGCCGAGAACCTCAATCAGAGAGTAAAAAGGCGTAAGGTTCACAATGGTGTAAAATTAAAATGGGATATACCGGGCTAGGATTCGAGTTGCAGGAACAACAGCCAAACCAACCACCCAAGAATGGAATCGTTGAGCAAAAACACCTGACAACCTTCTAGAAGCAGCTTTTCTTGCCACCAGACCTTTCTCCATCAATTAGGAATCTGATGCCGTCACTAAACACATTCCTTAAATTGTAGACATTTGTTGAGTGTTTGTTTTTTTTGTGTCTAATTCGCATATATATCACCATTGCCCTTGATTTTCTTGACTTTATATCTCTTAAATATCAACATATACACGTGTGATTTAGTTTACGAAGATTTTTCAATGTCGAGAACCTCGATCAGAGAGTAAAAAGGCGTAAGGTTCACAATGGTGTAAAATTAAAATGGGATATACTGGGCTAGGATTCGAGTTACAGGAATTAGGGCCAAACCAACCACCCAAGAATGGAATCGTCGAGCGAAAACACTTGACAACCTCCTAGAAGCAGCTTTTCTTGCCACCAGACCTTTCTCCATCTATTAGGAATCTGATGCCGTCACTAATCACATTCCTTAAATTGTAGCCATTTGTTGAGTGTTTTTTTTGGTGTCTAATCCTCATATATATCACCATTGTCCTTGATTGTCTTGACTGTATATCTCTTAAATGTCAACATATACACGTGTGATTTCATTTACGAAGATTTTTCAATGCCGAGAACCTCGATCAGAGAGTAAAAAAGGCGTAAGGTTCACAATGGTGTAAAATTAAAATGGGATATACCGAGCTTGGATTCGAGTTGTTGGTGTATATGTCTGTCGACTTCGTCTTGTATCGAGTCGTATAATAGAATTGATAGATCAAGTCATGTAGTACGAGATAATTGGGAATGTCCATTCCATGCGAATTGGGAATGTCCATTCCATGCGAATTGGGAATGTCCATTCCATGCGAAATGGACATGACAGTTTCGTAGGGAATGGAAATCCTATAAATAGGTAACTTGTGATTTCATTTGTAACTTTTGCAATTCCGGTAGCGAAGCTCTGCCGAGGTGTCTCCAGGTCTGTAATCATGTCAAATCAATACAGAAGACATTTAAACTACTTCCTAGTGCAAATCAAGCTGATTCAACATCAAAACGTCTGTTTCCGCCTCTCGTTTTAATCAAAAACTCTTCTGATCGACTCATTTGGTCGTTACAACGATCCTACAAGTGGTATCAGAGCTCAGGAGGAAGAGTTCTTTCCGATTCAGCTTGATTTCATCCGAAAATCTCACTTCTACTCACTTTCTTCACGTTTTTTCAAAATTAATCGAGATTTTACGGTCAAAATGAACTGATTTTCACATATTACATGCGAATCACTATTTTAAACAATCCTTGAAAGTATCAGACCTAAAATCGAACTAAAAGTTGATCAATTTGACAAAAATCCGGCCGATTGGGTGACATCAGCATCAAGTCGCTTTAAATAGACTTCCAATTCGCACGAATTGGCTTCACTTCGCATCAAAAGGTCCAAATCGTGTGAAATCTACTTCCAGTTCGTACGAAATGGACATCAAGTAGTCTCAGGTCGCACCAAATCATCCATTTCACACCAGATACATCCATTTCGTACCAGATACATCCATTTCGCACGAATTGAGTCCTAGGTCGTTTGAAGGTGGTCCATTTCGTGTGAAATTAGAGTTCAGGTCACACGAATTGGTTAACAACATCAGGTCGTTTGAATGTCAACAGAGCCTGGCCCAATTATATTTCATGCAGCACAATTAAATCCCCAGCTTTAATGATGTCGGCCCATGTGATCCATATATAGTGGTCCAATCAGATTTTTTGAACACTTGAAGTTGTCGGTTAAGTGGGTCTTTGGTCCAATCGAGTTTTGTGATATCATCCAGGTGATTTACGAGGTGCAAATATCAAGTCACACGAATTGAACCTGTTCTAGATTGTTTGAAAACATCTCAGTTTGTTTGAACAATCTGATTTTGTGAACTTTCAAAAACCGAAACATGGAAAACGAATTCTACAACGCCTTTGCAACCCCGATCACTATGACTCAGAATACGATGCTAGAAAATGAAATGGGCACTATGCAAAAACCGCCTAAGCTCATGAATATTGAGGAGTATAGTGGATGAGAGGAGCGTTTTGAAAATTGGGTTCAAGCTAATCATTTAGATGCTTGGGAATGTGTTGAAACACGATATATTAGACCAGTTAATGATGACGGAGAGAATGTTTCTATTAAAGATCTAAGTGTTGATGAGAAAAAGAAATACAGAAGTGAAAAGATGATGATTAGTATATTGCAACAAGCTATTAAAGAAGATATCTTGATTTTACTGTAACACAACGGAAGTGCACACTCAATATGGAAAGCATTAAAAACGAAGTTTGTTGGAAGTAAAGAGATGATCAAGAACAAAAAATCGCTTTTGAAGAAAGAATTCGATCTATTTCGTGGATTAAAAACTGAAAACACCAAGCATATTATAGAAAGATATTACAATCTGGTGGTTAACATGAAGAGATTGAGCATCACAAAAGATAATGAAGAATGGATTGAAAAATTGGCCGATCCGTTGCCACAAGATGTTTGTGGCACGTATCTTATGATGTTGAAGAATGATGATGAGTTTGACAATCTAACATTAAGCAAGTTTATTGAAAAACTCGAAGTTCAAGAAATGGAACAACGGAAGATGGCGAGAATGAAGGATTTTGATGGTGAACAAGACATTGGTCTGTATTACAAAGGAGGTACTAGTGATAAGACCAACATTGCACCAAAGATTGAAACTGCTTTTAATGCAAAAAGTTCTTCTGGAAGGTCATCTCGGGAATCAAACAACAAAACTGGATTCTCTTCATATCCATCTTTCGATCCAAATTTTTCAGCAACCAAGAATGGCAAAGTACTACAATGCAACATTGCATTAAATCTTGAAGATGGTCAGAATTTCTCGGAAGAGGTTGCCAAAGGTCATATTTCTTTGTTGGTGACTGTGTTAGAATCTTATGAAAGTTTAGTTACAGGAAGGATCGGAAATCCAATGTTGACAAAAGAGGATTACGATCAGATTGATGCTGAGGAAATGGAGTTAATGGATATAAAGTGGTGTTTGGCTAGTGTGTTGAGGAGAGCTGAGAAGTTTAAACAGATTACTGGAAGAGATGATTTCGAGATGCTAATGTTTCTACTTTAGGTTTTGATAAATCTAAAGTTACTTGTTTTCATTGCAGGGAAAAAGGGCATTTCAAGCGAGAATGTACAAATCGCGAAGCAAGTGGAGCTCAAAATCCATTCGGCAACAATGATTATTATCGAAAAGCGATTTATCATCAAGTTGCTCAACAGCTGCATCAACAACAACAACCACAAACTGCACATGCTAAGAAGATGATCGAGGAGCCATCAAGGAAAGCTTGTTATGGTATAATAGATCAAGATGATGAAAAATTGCCAGAGGGATTTAGCTGGGACAAATACTGTCCAAATAAAAGTATCTTAAAGACTCAAGCATTTGTTGCTCAAATTTTTGATGATTCAATTATTGAAGAAGAAAAAAATCCAAAAAAGAAAGAAGAAGAACCAGCTTCAACAAAGAAAGCTTCAAGAAAAGCGTCAATCATTGAAGATAGTGATGATGATGCAAAAGAAATTCGAAAACTTAAAAATTATCAAAAAAAAAATTTAATTGATAGTGATGATGATGATTCGTTTTTTGCAGGTAAAACGAAAAAGAAGAATCACAAGGAAGCAAAGGATAAAAAACGAGATGATAGTGATGATGATACTTTGTATTATGCAAGAAAAATGAAAGAGCTCAAAGAACTACAAGCTGATAGTGATGATGAAAATGTCCGAGGAATAAAGAAGCAGGTTAAAGAAATTCCAGTTTTCAAGATTGAAAAGGAAGCTGATGCAGAAAAGGTGTCTGAGAAATGTGAAAATTGTGAGACTGTGAAAAAGCATAACAACAAGTTGATTCATAGCATGAACAGACTGAAAGAATCTTATGATTTTTTAAACAAAGCTATGAATCAATATAACGAGTCAAGCAGTGAACAAGCAACAGCTATGAAGACACTCACAATGGAGCGTTCATGACAAAGCAGAAAATCATCAATAATTACATAGAGAAATGTGATGTACTTGAACAAAAGTTGGAAACACAGAGGATAGAAACTGAGAGGGTTAACAGATTATTGAGAAGTTACTCATGTGCTTCTTATGTGATTGACAGGATATATCCAACAGTTGAAGGCATGAAAGCGTTTGAAGAAGAAGAATCTGAAGTAAAGGATACTGGTAAGAAACACAGTTCTAACTATACCAAGTGTCGTCCTCCGCTTGAAAAAGGATATTCTCCACAAAATCCTCATTCAGAAAGAGTCAAAAAGGCAACCAACTTAAAGTGGGAATCTGAATCTTCAGATAACTTGCCAGACAACATCGATGTCACTTTCACATCGTCTGACACTGATCATGAGTCTGAGTTAATAAAGAAAGTGGTCGATCAGGTTTTGGATAAAGATGAAACCGAGTAGTCAGAGTCAAAATCAACGTCAAAGTCTGACACGTCAAGTCCAAAAGTCGAAAAGGGCAAACAGGTTTACAATAAAGATTTTCTGTTATCAAAAAATAATTTGAATGACGAAACATTCAAGGTAGCATATACTTTGAATGATTCTGACAAATTATATTCTGATGAAGAATTTCTAATAAGAGGTGTTAAAACTGAAATGATCAACAAGGTTTTCAAACTAACAGAAATTACTATTTTTGAAATAAAAGATGTAAATCTTTCTGAAAAACCTAAAAAGTACACCTCAAGAGTTCAACAAAGGTTAAACAAGAAAAAAGGTTACAGTTCTGGTTCGAGTTTTCAAAAGAAAACAAACCATAACGGTAATTTCAAAAAGAAATGTTTAGGTTTTATTTCACCAGAAAATCATAAAAATGAGAAAACTTATAAACCAAAAACTGTATTTGTTTCAGGGTCAAGCTCGGAAGAAGAAGAAAAGAGCTCATTCTGGAAGCAATCGAACAAAGAATTCCTTGCTAAGAAGCAAGAAGAAATGAAGAATGAAGCTGTTCAGAAGAAGAAGGAGACAAGAACTTGTTATCAATGTCAACAAGTTGGTCACATTGCCTTGAACTGTCCAAAGGCAACCAACATACAACAGGAAGTGTCTCTTAAACTCAAAGAAAAGATGGTTAATAATGAACCACCAACCAAACAATTTAAAGTTTTCAAAAATTCAAAATTTGAGGTTGGTGAGAGTTCAAAAAGTTTTTACAAAAGAAATGTGAATCTTAACAACCAAAAGTGGGTTGTTAAGAAATCAGAAAACAGTTCTAGCAATGATTCTGATTCGTCAAAATCAGAGGAGCTATTTTCTGGCTAGGAATCTAACTCGTCAAAGTCAGAGGAGCCACAATTTGAGCTAAAAAGTGAAAATTATGTTCCGCCAACGGATGATGTCAACTTTCCACCATTGAGGACTGAAAATTTAAAATCAAAGGTTGGAAAAGTGGAGATTTCGAATCAATTCTATTCTGAAAAAAAAGAATTTGATGTCGAAAAAGCTTTTAATGACAAAGTGAAAAATATTTTTGGAAGAATGGTCGATGGAAAGGAAAAAGGGGTAAAAGATTTTTATGAAGCAAAAAGGAATGTTCAAACCCCAAGTGAAACTGAAAAGATCATACCCAAAGCTGGTCAGGATTGGGTGTTTGTATTCCATATGTAAAAATCCTGACTTGCCGGAGCTCCCAAGTTAGTAATCGTGGAGCAGGAATCGGCATCTTTCTTGAGAAATTGAAAATTGTTATATTTCGACTTACAAGTGGTTGTGTTGATAAGTTTCTACAAATGAACCTACAAGTGGTTAATCAAGGTCATTAAGTTGAACTTGATTTAACTCTCATACAAGTGGTTGAAAGAACAAAATGATGAATTAAACCCCTATCTTACAAGTGGTTTGTGGTTTCAACAAAACTAATTTTCCGGAAAAACCATTTGATTAAAACAAACTTAAGTGTTTTTAAATCATAATGGGAAAATAGTTTGTTGTCAGGGGGAGTTCTGATTGTTTATGCCAAGTGGATGGCGAATTGAAGCAATTTACATCGGTTTGTCAAAATTTTTTTAAATGGTTTTGAATTTTAGGGGGAGTAAGAATTTTTAAGAAAATCCAAAAACATTAGAAAATTTGAAAAAGCCAAAAACATGATAAAAATCAAAATGAGTTTTGTTGTGAAAAAGAGGAAATGATAGTACATCAGTAGACAATCGCAGTACGCTAAAGAATTGGAAAGTTAAAATGTGATAAACGGTCTCAATGATGATATGCCAGTAGGTTTTTACACACTTAGTAGATTGTGTTCGAGATATAAACCAAAATATCATACGCTTACTTATCTCGTGGGGAACATCTCTCGGATATATGGGTAACCCCCGAAATCTTGTTTGAAGGGCTTTCAATTTCTGACATACTAGGTCTTTGTGCGTGATGATATCTGGGGTATTATACCAGGACTTCTGAGTTTGTGGGAGCAATAGCCTAGTCCTCGTATAATACTTTGCACTGCTTTAATCATAAAGCCCACCCTCAGCATAAAAAATGATGAAACATTGAAAAATGCTAATCATGTGCTGTTGAAAAGAAGATCCCTAAGGGGGACACACCTAAAGTCGAACCATCATCTCTCTGATTTTGCGGAAGCAATAGCCTGAGCTCTCATGGTCTCGCATTAACCCCTTACAGATATCATTAGTGTACATTCACCTGTAAGACTGAATATAGGAGTCTGGATACGGGAGTATATTCTGAGGTGGGACACGCGAATAAGTTTAAGTGCTTAAAAAACTAATTCTCGTATCTCGAAACAGTTGAACTTTGTGTGAAAATTTAAGTGGACCAGTATACTGACAATCTAAGTGAATCGTTTAGAACTTAAAGTGTTTAAAGCTCAGCGGTGCTAGTGATTTGTCATAAACTGATATGATCCTTTTATACAAACTCACAAAAATATTGTCTGTAAATATTTCTTTACTGCTTTTCTAAATCCAAAAAGATTTTAAGTGTGTTTTAGCATAAAATTTTGAAAAATCAAAAAGACTTCATTTCATCTTATTTTCAACAACTGATGTTGGAAAGCTGATTTTCAAAGTTTCGAGTGCTGAACATGATGAACAACAGGATTGGGAGAGTGTGTTTGAAATGAGAAGAAATTTTGAAATAGTTAAATGAAACCAAATCTGAATGTTCCAATTACAAGTGGTAAGCCAAAATTAAAATTGTCATAATATGAAATTTATGTTTTGGGTAGAGTTTGTGCAGATAGTGACTTCCAGACTGCGATCCCAGCTTATCGAAAGGGGGAGTCTGAAGACATAAGAGCCAGTTTCTGATCCTGGAACTGTGTTCAAGACAGAAGCTGATGTTGTTGATGAGTGAGAGAATAAGGAGATTGAAGATTATTAGATCAACATCCAAGTGGGAGGTTAGCTACAGAAGCTGATGAAAGAAGAGAAAAGATTGAAGGATGCTTACAGTATCAGATACTTTGGTAAGAGCGAGAAGACTGATCAAGACTGAAGACTTGTCATACTGAAGACTCGACACCGAAGACTTCGTCAACATCCAAGGGGGAGTCTGTTGGTGTATATGTATGTCGACTTCGTCTTGTATCGAGTCGTATAATAGAATTGATAGATCAAGTCATGTAGTACGGGATAATTGGGAATGTCCATTCCATGCGAAATGGACATGACAGTTTCGTAGGGAATGGAAATCCTATAAATAGGTGACTTGAGATTTCATTTGTAACTTTTGCAATTCCGGTAGCAAAGCTCTGCCGAGGTGTCTCCAGGTCTGTAATCATGTCAAATCAATACAGAAGACATTTAAACTACTTCCTAGGGCAAATCAAGCAGATTCAACATCAAAACGTTTGTTTCCGCCTCTCGATTTGATCAAAAACTCTTCTGATCGACTCATTTGGTCGTTACAACGATCCTACACGAGTTACAGGAACAAGGGCCAAACCAACCACCCAATAATGGAATCGTTGAGCGAAAACACTTGACAACCTCCTAGAAGTAGCTTTTCTTGCCACCAGAACTTTCTCCATCAATTAGGAATCTGATGCCGTCACTAAACACATTTCTTAAATTGTAGCCATTTATTGAGTGTTTTTTTTTTGGTGTCTAATCCGCATATATATCACCATTGCCCTTGATTTTCTTGACTGTATATCTCTTAAATGTCAACATATACACGTCTGATTTAGTTTACAAAGATTTTTCAATGCCGAAAACCTCGATCAGAGAGTAAAAAAGGCGTAAGGTTCACAATGGTGTAAAATTAAAATGGGATATACCTGGCTAGGATTCGAGTTACAGGAACAAGGGCTAAACCAACCACCCAAGAATGGAATCGTCGACCAAAAACACTTGACAACTTCCTAGAAGCAGCTTTTCTTGCCACCAGATCTTTCTCCATCAATTAGGAATCTGATGCCGTCACTAAACACATTCCTTAAATTGTAGCAATTTGTTGAGTGTTTTTTTTTTGGTGTCTAATCCGCATATAAATCACCATTTCCCATGATTTTCTTGACTGTATATCTCTTAAATGTCAACATATACACGTGTGATTTAGTTTACGAAGATTTTTCAACGCCGAGAACCTCGATCAGAGAGTAAAAAAGGCGTAAGGTTCACAATGGTGTAAAATTAAAATGGGATATACCGGGCTAGGATTCGAGTTACAGGAACAAGGACCAAACCAACCACCCAAGAATGGAATCGTCGAGCGAAAACACTTGACAACCTCCTAGAAGCAGCTTTTCTTGCCACCAGACCTTTCTCCATCAATTAGGAATCTGATGCCGTCACTAAACACATTCCTTAAATTGTTGCTGTAAGTCCCCTTGATGTATGGATCTTTCACAGAATTGTATGTCTAACCTAGAGTGCGGAATCCTCTAGATCAGATTTGTTACAGAAACGAGTAGAAACAGAAATTCCAATCAAACAGGTCTTCTATTGATTATCCAAACTAGAAGTTTTACAATCAATTCAAGACCTCACAACCTCACAGCCTATCTCTGTGATCTTGCTACAAACCTAAATTCGAAATTACTCTCTCTCTCTCTACTTTCTCTCTCTAGAATTCTCTAACAACTAAAACCCTAATCACAAAACATGTTTATATACCACATGTTTGTGAACTGGGCTTCCTACTGGGCTAGGCCATTTTCCAAGCCCATTACAATAAATAAACTCCCTAACCAATAAGCAAGCCCAATACAAAATATCCAAAGACTAAATAATCAAACTATTAAGCTGTTGTCACCGAATATGCACCAACAGACTCCCCATTGACAATAGCTTCATAGTGTAACTTTGTCTTCAAACATCTTGTGTTCTTTTGGTCTTTGGATAGCGTCAGCTACGCAACTTCTGACATCAACAGACTCCCCCTTAGCTGATGCTTCCAATCTCCAAAACTTTAATTCATTTGTAGATCAGTTAGCTAGCAATCCTTGGTTAAGCAAGTAAGCTCCAACTCTTCATATCTCTTTCTCTCTGCAATGTAGTAGAAGGATCCTACCATGCATCTTCACACATCTTCACTTCACTCTTAATCTGCACTTTACTTGTATTCTGCACTTCATTTTGATAACTGCATCAATCTGTTTAGCAACACAAGCAAGTATCTCGAAAAACCATTAGTCTTTTTCACATTTAAAGATAAACCAATATTTTATCTTATCATGCAAAAACAACAACCCATCAGTTTAAAATGGAAGTCTTTTTAAAAAAAATATTTTTGGTATTTTTGATATTTTAAGAAAGCAGTAAACTATTTACAAAAGCAATAAACACTCTATTTTTGTGAGAATCACCGGCAAGAAGATCATATCAGCACAATCAAACTGTTTCACACTATTAGATAATTCTTTATTTAATTTTTCATGAAAAGCAGTCCAAGACGATTACCAGTATGTTTGTCCACTTAAACAAAATGCATGAATATTTCAAGTACCATTACCGTATGATACTTTAAGGTAATATTATTTCTGATATATTAGTGTGTCCCACTTCAGGATATACCCCCGCGATCAAGGTATGCACAAAGATTCATTGTAGTAGGTGAGTATACTGAATTCATCCGTTTTGTTTTTCAACGTTTAGATAATTGGTGATCAGGTAAGTACTTCCGTACAGCAAAGAGACCAAAATATCTAACAAGGGCTATGACAAATACCATTTTTGGTACGATTTATGCATTTTGCACTTTTTGAATGACTCTCTATGAGAGTTTCTTCATTTATGGGATTTGGCATTTTTTGCTCTTTTAAGATATCCTGGTTGTGCCTAGGTCAGCATGTATCTGGATGCAGCAGAAGGACAACCCTGATATCCCCAGATGAAATAACAGTATAAAGACCCAAAACTTCAGATTTTGGCAATCTATCAACGCAAGATTTAAGGTCATTAAACCATACACCACTGATGTGTTCCCCACTCATACACAGTTCATTTAGGTTTATATCACATTGGTAAGTTGATTATTTCATGCTTTTTGCCTACTGGTACATCATTTGATGAAGCTGCTATCACACTTATGCAATTTAATTTCAGTTTCAGTGTGACAGTCTAACTTGCTGATGTACTATCATTTCTCCTTTTTCACACGGTGATAACTCATTTTTAATTTTCTATTTTTTTTATGGTTTTTATTTTTCAATGTTTTTGTATTTTTTATTTTTTAATTTATAACTTACTCCCCCTAAACACACGCTCTAACTAAACTCTTTTTGGCTTAGGGAAATTTCTCCCCCTAAATTTTTGTTTTTATGGAGTAAGTTTCAAATACAGAAATTTAAACACAAACAGACTCCCACTTTAATCTGACAAAAGTTTTTCACGTTTAAAGTATAGTATAATCAAAACAATCAAAAAAGTAAATAGTTCGTTACCCATGTTAACCTACTATTCACCTCAGATGCTTAACAGGAACAACCACTGTTGAACACATCAACAGTCCTTCTTGGTCATCCTGCACACACTCAACAACTTAGTTAGACTTAACAACCCAAACCTGATCGGTTTTGGGTCGACCATATAAATCAGTATAAGATGCTTCTAACCAATATCCATCACACCTTACTGGTGTCTTGGATGTTTTACCTGTTGTTGAACAAGATTTATAACTTCCACTAGGTCTTTGATCATAAGAGTTCCAATAAACTCTTGGATTTTCTGACCTCTGAAAATTATTATCTTGATACCTTCTTCTACCATTATTATACCATGAATTTTGGAAAAAATTTGGATGATGTTGAACATTTGAATTATTAAAACCCCTATGTTCGTTTCTTCTTTGAAAATTTCGATTACCAGAAGTCTGGTATTGATTTTGATATCCAAAATTTCTATTTTGACTTTGAAACCGATTTGATTTACCATTAAAATGACTAAATTGTGTAGAATTGCTTCTTGGTCTATCAAATCTTCCAGCTGTTGAAGTCTTTGATTGAAATCTTTGTTGATTACTTTGACAATGTGGTTGCACATTATTATTTAAACCAACCCGATTTCCATCTTTAACCTCATCAACTTTTTGTTTATTTTTCTTCAAAGGACAACAACTTGCCACATGCCCTTTAGTGTGACATTTAAAACAAGATTTTATCTTATAAATTTTCTTTTTGTTAAATCTCTTTTTAAATGTGTTGGCATTTTTGTCTTCAGTATCCTCATCCACTTTATGAGGTGTACTGTTAGACCCTACAGATTCTTTCAAAGAAACTGGACTATTTGGCAAGTCCACAGCTATCGGATCCACTACTACTTGTGCAGTGGTTACAAAATCAGCTAGCTCATCTTCATTTGGTAGAAAAGAGTAGTCTTGATTTTCAGAAGATGAAGCTTTAGTAAACCCCACCCCTGTTTTATCATTACTCCTTTTTAAACCTTTTTGAATATGAGTTCTGACTAACGATGAATTTCCAAATTTGTCTAACTTACCCTGAAGTTCTACAATTTTGGCTTGTGCATCAGCCAATTCTGTGCACTTTTCCTTATGCTCGTTAGTCATTTCTTTCACAGTTTCACGAGCCAAATCAATGATCTGTGACTGTTCATTGACTTTGCTTGTTAAACTGTTGATTTCTTGTTCATTTGATTTGAGTTTATCTAAACAATTTGACTCTCGTTTAATCAAAAGAACATTTGACTTTTTTAATTTTTTCAATAAAGCTAACTGAATTTTGTTTTGCTCCGATAGTCTGTCAACTTTACCCTGTAGTTCAGTGCAATTATGACACGTATGACTTACAGATTCTGATGATACCTTCACCTCTGCTGTAAGTCCATTTACACCATTCATGCACTTTGAAACTTTTGCAACCTTCTTCTCAACAGCTTTCTTCTTCTCTTCTACCACAACATCTGCATTTCCTTGATATCGCTTTTCTAATGCTCCCACATATCCTTTGAATTAGTGTACTTCGTAAAAGTATGCTTGATGCCATCAGGTAAGGACATTTTTATTGCAGCTAAAGCTTTCTTCTCAGCATCAACCACCTGTTTCTCAGAATCATCCATCTTCTCATAAGAAATCACTTTAACTCTTCCTTCAATACGACGCATAGGAGCAACATATCCATCTATCATACAATACCACATTCTGGTATCTTCACTTTTCACAAATCCCTCAAATTCCTCTTTCCACACAGAATATTCTTTGACGTTTCTCAACTTTGGCCAATTCTTAACTTTCTCACCAACATTGTCCACTTTAACCATCTTTAAACACGTTTTACCGTAACCGTACTGATAAAACCATACAGTATTTTTCCGAAAACAAAACTGTTTTTACCAAATTATATCGTTAGAATCGTCTTGAAAAAACGAATCCAATGATATATAATGTCGAAAACCAAATTCGGGTTTTTCCAGTATTTTTTTTTTTGGTCCTAAAAATCAACCGAGTCTAACCGTGCAAACGATTTGTCGAGATGAGCTACGGATTGTTGGTGCACACATCTGTCGTCTTCGTCTTGTATCGAGTCTCGGTTTGGTACGGAGCTAATCAAGACATGATGTCATGATGACATCATCTAGATGACATCATCAATGACATCATACTACATATTCACGTGAGAATGAAAGTTATGCATGGATTTCACAAGAAGACAAAATAGCATGAGGATTTCGCTTCAAGACAATTTGTCAATTTCGCTTGAGAGGTGTCGCTTGAAGCCTTCATGTTTTGCTTCAAGCGAAATCATGTGTTCTATATATAGGTTATTTGGCTTTTCATTTGTAACTTTTGTCTCAGAGCTATACCGAAGTGCTGCCGGTTTTTCTTCTGAATGTAAAGGTTGTCAAATTAATATACAAGAAGTTTAAAGTGTGAAACAAGCTGTTTACAGATCCGTTTCTTAGTTTCCGCCTCTGAAACGGACTAGAACTCTTCCAAACGACTCGTTTAGGTCGGAATCCGATCCTACAATTGGTATCAGAGCCAGTGAAGAAGAGTTCTTATATTCAGCTTGAAATTTCTATTTCTACACCTTCTTTCAAAATCGAACAAACTTTTTACGGATAAAATCGGCTAAAATTCTCACATATCATGCATAATCATGTTTTAACAGTTTCTGGAAAGTTTCAGCATCAAAATCAGCCTAAAACTTGTAATTTTGTGTGTTTTCGCTTCAAGTGTTCGAACATATGATGACATCAGCAACTATTTTACACGATTTCGCTTGAATAGTTGAAGCGAAATCGCTTGGAAAACAGTTAGGGTATCGCTTGAAATAGACCTACTGATTGAATCTGACACACTGTTTGAAAACAACGACTGTTTGAATTGTATTTCATGTGCTTAGTGCATCGTGTTATGTGAATATATCGGTTTGTGAGATTGATATTTGGATTGTTTGTGAATGTTGTTATCGATTCTACAAGTAACATGTGATCTTGTCTGAACATATTCTCGGTTCATTAAAAAGTGATTGGTTTCGGCACTTCATTCAAGGCATAGAAAGTTGCATTATAATAATTGTTTGCATATGAAAGATAATTGTTGTCTGACACATACTAAGAGTTTTGATTGATTTAATCAAAGTGCATGTGATCTGACAGTTTTTAATGTGTTGCATATGTATGTGATAAAGTTTCTCGGTTTTACAAATGGAATTGGTTCTAGATATAATCAACCCATGTGATTACAGTTAAAGTTGTCTGTCACTCATTGATATTTGAAATCATAGTTTTACATGTGAAATTGTTTAGAATAGAATGCTGTATGTGATTTCATACTTGTTCGGCTATAATAATTACATTTCATCGGTTGCAGGTGTATTTGGAGTGTTTGTTATCATACTTGATATTCATGTGAAAGTGTGTCAGTAATAGAGTTAAGAGATCAAGATTTGTGTCAGAATACATGTGATATTGAAGTTGAAATATTAGTTAATATTTGCATGAAAAGATGACATGATACATGTGAATACATCGACTTTTGTGATCCTTTATTGTATGTAACAGTAGTTGTCGGCAAAAGATAGAATTTGAGTGGATAAGTGTGGTTGAAAACAAAAAATTTGCATGTGATCTCATAAAAAGTTGTCGATTAGTTTTTAATTGGCGATATAAGTAGTTCAATCAGATTTGTTTGTGATATTTGTGATTGTTGGCATAAGTGTGTTGATTGGATCGTATGCGATTTTGGTTCAAAATATTTGAATGTAAAGGTACTTGTCGGTTTCTACAAGATATTCAAGTTGCTAAAAAAGAATGGATTTCGAGTTCTACAACGCGTTTGCTACACCCTCGACTACTCCGGCTTCAATTGCTCAAAACATGAAAGCAGAAAACGAAACAGGAACAATGCAAAAACCCCCGAAGCTTATGGGAATTGAGGAGTATCATGGATGGAAGAATCGCTTTGAGAATTGGGTTCAGGCAAACCATCTGAGAGCTTGGGAAAGCATTGAAACAACATACATCAGACCACAGACTGCTAATAATGTTGATAAAATTATCTCGGAGTTTTCAGATCAAGAGAGAGAAAGTTATAAAGGAGAGAAAATGATGATAAGTCTGTTGCAGCAAGCTATAACAGAGGATATATTTGTTTTGCTTCAGCATGATGGAAATGCGTTTTCGATCTGGAAAGCTCTTGAAAAGAAGTTTGAAGGAAGTACAGAGATGCTCCAGAGTAAAGCAGCGTTACTGAAGAAGGAGTTTGAGTTGTTTACAAGCATGCCTGGTGAGACTACAAAGACTCTCATTGAGAGATACTGTCATCTTGTACGCACCATGTCCCAGTTGAAGATCACTAAAACTCCAGCAGAATGGGTGGAAAAGCTTGCAGATGCTTTACCACAAAAGGAATGGGGTACATATCTCATGATTCTGAAGAATTCTGGACAGTTTAGCAGATTGTCAATTGGTCAGTTTATTGAAAAACTGGAGGCACAAGATCTTGAACAACAGAAGATTGCAAGAATGAATAGTTCAAGCAATCAACAAGACGTCAAACTGTATTACAAAGGAAATATTCAAACTGCTGAAGCAAGTCCAAAGATCCAAACTGCATTTAGTGCTGGAAATCAATCTACTCCTAGTATTCAAGGATCAGTCAACACAAGTGGGTTCTCAACGGTGAATCCTCCAAATGTTCAAAGTTCATCTGCTGGAAATGGTCATTTGATTCAGTGCAATGTAGCTCTACATCTTCAAAACGGTCAAAATTATTCTGAAGAAGTTGTTAAGCATCATATGGGATTATTGGTCACTGCATTAGAGTCTTATGAAGGGTTAATTGCCGGAAGAATTGGCAATCCGATGCTCACAAAGGAAGATTATGACCAAATTGATGCAGAGGAGCTAGAACTGATGGATATTAAATGGGCCTTAGCTAGCGTTTTGAGAAGAGCAGAAAAATTTAGATTGGTTACAGGAAGAACTGATTTCTTGGATGCAAATCTTTCTAATCTTGGATTTGATAAATCTAAAGTTGTTTGTTTTCGTTGCAGGGAGAAAGGCCATTTTAAAAGGGAGTGCAAGAATCAGGAACCGAGAGGAGCAAAGGAGTCTGCTGGTAAAGATGATTATTATCGGAAGACCATTTATCAGCAAATTACTCACCAACCGCATCAACAAAAGGAACCTCAAACGGCACATGGAAAAATGATCGAGGATGCAAACAAAAAGGCTTACTATGGCATCATGGATCAAGATGACGAGAAATTGGCTGAAGGATTTAGCTGGGACAAGTACATTCCAGCTGATTCAAATGTTGGAGCATTTATTGCTCATATTATTCGAAAGCCGGAAATGCTGAAGGAATGGGTGGAAGTGTTATCTGATGAAGAGAAAAGTGAAGATGAAAGATCTGTTTCATCTGAAAACAGTTCGTCAGAGACAAGTGATAGTGATGAAGAAATTGAACAGATTAATATTGGAAAAACTCACTTATCTTCTGATAATTTTGAATCTTATTTTGCAGACAAATTGAGAAAGCTCAAAGAAAGAAAAGCAGCAAAAGTAATGAAGGAAGTCAAGGTTGTTGAGAAAATAGTTGAAGTGGAAAAAGTTGTTGAAAGTGAGAAGATTGTGGAAGTAGAGAAGATTGTTGAAGTCACAAAACCTTGTCTTACATGTTTGGAATCTTGCAAACAATGTGAAGAAAAAGACAAGAGGTTTAGTGATTCAGAGAAGATGAAAGAAAAGTTGCTGTTTGATTTAAAAAATGTGAAAGAATCATACGATGTATTGAACAGAACAGTGAATAGTTTGCAGAAAACTAATTCAGAAAGAGAAGCTGCTTTGAAGATGTTGAATGCAACAATGATGTCGAAGCAAAAAGATATAAATTTTTACATCGAAGAATGTGCTAAATGGAAGCAAGAGTTGGATGGTGAAAAAGTTGAAAACGAAAGAATTAGACGATTGCTGAGAAGTTATACAAGTTGTGATTATATAATTGATAGAATTTACCCTACTGTTGCAGGTTTCGAGGTGTTTAAAGATGAAGATAAAGACAAGAAATCAAAGAAGAAAAAGGATACTGGTAAGAAACAGAACGTCTGTTATAACAAGTGTCCGCCTCCAATTTGGGAAGGGTATTCGCCTAGAAAACCGAATGAGGAACAAGTCCAAAAGGCAGTCAATCTAAAGTTAGAGTCCGAGTTAACCGATGTGTTACCAGACAACATTGATGTCACGTTCACAGCGTCCGACACAGATCATGAGTCCGAACTGATAAAAAGAGTGGTCGATCAGGTGTTGGATAAGGATGAGGAGTCAGAGTCAAAGTCCGAGTCCGAAAGTTCGTGTCAGTCAGTCGGGAGTTCGAGTTCGTCCGAAAAGAGTTCAAAATCGTCGGGAAAACGGGTTTATAGTAAAGAATTTTTGTTGTCAAAATCTAATTTGAGTGACGAAACATTTGAAGTTGCATATACTTTGAATGATTCTGACAAATTATATTTTGATAAAGAATTCCCAATTAGAAGTGTTCGGTATGACATGATTAAAAAGGTTTTCAAAATGACAGAAATCAATATTTCTGAAATTAAAGATTTAAATCCTACTGGAAAACCTAAAAAATACACTTCAAGAGTTCAACAATGGTTAAACAAGAAAAAATGTTACAATTCTGGTTCTGGTTTTCAAAAGAAACCAAACCACAATTGTAGCTACAAAAAGAAAGGACTTGGTTTTATTCCACCTGAAAATTATAAAAATGAGAAAATTTCTAAAACAAATACAAAATATGTTGCAGGAACTAGCCATGAAGAAGAATCAAAAAGCTCATTTTGGAAGCAATCAAACACAGAATTTCTTGCAAAGAAAGTGAAGAATGAAGCTTATCAAAGAAAGGAGACAAGAACCTGTTACAGATGCAATGAAGTTGGTCATATTGCATGGAACTGTCCCCAAGCAACAAAAACAAAACAGGGAGTCTCACAAAAACTGAAAGAAGTTATTGTTGACAAAGCTGAACCACCAACTGAAAGATTCAAAGTATTCAAAAATTCAACATATGAAGTTGGAGAGTGTTCAAAAAGGTTTTACAAGAAGAAGGGAAATCTTGACAACCAAGCTTGGGTTGTTAAGAAATCAGAGGTAAAATCTGGCGATGAATCTGATTCCACAAAGTCAGAGGAGCCACAGGTTGAGCTAAAAAGTGAAAACTCAGTTCCTCAAATGGATGATGAGAACTTTCCATCATTGAGGACTGAATATTTTAAATCAAAAGTTGGGAAAGTTGAGATCTCTAATCAATTTTATTCTGATAAGAATGAATTTGATGCTGAGAAAGCATTTAATGGAAACGTAAAGAAAATTTTTGGAAAAATGATCGATGGGAAGGTAAAAGGGGTAAAGGAGTTTTATGCTACAAAGAAGGCAACTTATAGCCCAACCCCTAGTGAAGTTGAGAAGGTTACACCCAAGGCTGGTCAGGCTTGGGTGGATATTTTATTTCATTGAAAAACCTGACTTGCCGGAGATCCCAAGTTTGTAATTGCGGATCAGGAATCGGCATCATTCTTTATAACAGATTTTGATTGTGTTTATTTACAAGTGGTTGAAAGAGGTTTTCAACGTCAAGTGGTAAATCAAGGACATTAAATTGTACTTGATTTTCTACAAATGATTGAGGAACGATATGATGAACCCCTAACTTTACAAGTGGTAAAATCAACAAAACCTATTTTCCGGAAAAATCATTTTGGTTAAAACAAACTTAAGTGTTTTGAAATCATAATGAGAAAATAGTTTTGTGTAAGGGGGAGTTCTGATTGTTTATGCCAGGTGGATGGCGAATTGAGGTGATTTGATATCAGTTGTCAAGTTTTTGTACAGTTTATTTTCAAATTTCCTTTCATGTGTTTGTATTTTAGGGGGAGTAGAAAATTTCAGAAAATCCAAAAACATATGAAAATTTGAAAAAGACAAAAACATGATAAAATTCAAAAATGAGTTTCGTTGTGAATAGAGGAAATGATAGTACATCAGTGGACTGTCACAGCATGCTAAAGAAATGTAAAGTAAAAATGTGATAAACAATCTCACTGTGGATATGTCAGTAGGTTTTTGCACATTTAGTAAATTGTGACGAGATATAAACATAAAATTTACTTGCGTCTACGTGGGGAACACCTCCAGGATATATAGGTAACCCCTGAAATCTTGGTTGAAGGGTCCCGTATTCTGAGATACTAGGTCTTTATGCTTAGTGATATCTGGGGTATTATCCCGGGACTTCTGATTTTGCGGAAGCAATGGCCTAGTCCCCGGAGAATACTTTTCGCATGCTTGAAAAATAGCGCACCCTCAGCTAAAAATGATGAAACATTGAAAAATGCTAATCATGGCTGTTGTAATACAAAAGATCCTCTAAAGGGGACACACCTAAAAGTCAACTAGGCTCTCTGCTGAACGGAAGTTCTGACCTGAGCTATCACGGTTGCATAATTTATTCCCCTTACAGATATCATCTGTGGTATACTCACCTGTAAGACTGAATATTGGGGTCTGGATACGGGAGTATATACTGAGGTGGGACACATGTAGATGTTTAAGTCCTAAAACACTAATTCATATCTCGAAGCAATTGAACTTTGTGTGAAAATTTAAGTGGACAAGTATACTGATAATCTAGGTGAATTGTTTAGAACTTAAAATGTTTAAAGCTTAACGGTGTTGGTGATTGGTCTCAAAAACTGATATGATCCTCTTACACAAAATCACAAAAATATTGTATGTAAATAGTTCTTTACTGCATTTTATTTCTGTTATTTCAAAATCCAAAAAGATTTTCGGTGTGTTTTAGCATAAACTTTTGAAAAAATCCAAAAAGATTTTAGACAACTGATGTTGAAAGCTGATTTTCAAAATTCCGAGTTCTGAACATGACGAACAGGTTTGGGAAAGTTTGTTTGAAGAGATAAAAATTTCGTTAAATGATCATTGTTAATGTTTGATTGTATATTGATTGGAGAAGGCTCAGTGTTGGTGTTTGATATTTGACAAATTGTTAAATATTTTATTCTTGTGAATCTTATTTTTGGGTAGAGGATGTGCAGGATAGCAGATAGAGTGCCAGGTTCCGATACCTGAGGATTCTGAAATTCTGTAAAAGCCAGACTACGATCCCAGCATGTTTTGAGGGGGAGTCTGTTAGAGGGAGAGAGAATTGGAGATAGGATAGAGCCAGATAGAGATCCTGAAGAAAGTTCAAAGACTGATAAAGACTGAAGATTGAGAAGACTCGACACTTAAGACTCGTCAACATCTGAGGGGGAGTCTGTTGGTGCACACATCTGTCGTCTTCGTCTTGTATCGAGTCTCGGTTTGGTACGGAGCTAATCAAGACATGATGTCATGATGACATCATCTAGATGACATCATCAATGACATCATACTACATATTCACGTGAGAATGAAAGTTATGCATGGATTTCACAAGAAGACAAAATAGCATGAGGATTTCGCTTCAAGACAATTTGTCAATTTCGCTTGAGAGGTGTCGCTTGAAGCCTTCATGTTTTGCTTCAAGCGAAATCATGTGTTCTATATATAGGTTATTTGGCTTTTCATTTGTAACTTTTGTCTCAGAGCTATACCGAAGTGCTGCCGGTTTTTCTTCTGAATGTAAAGGTTGTCAAATTAATATACAAGAAGTTTAAAGTGTGAAACAAGCTGTTTACAGATCCGTTTCTTAGTTTCCGCCTCTGAAACGGACTAGAACTCTTCCAAACGACTCGTTTAGGTCGGAATCCGATCCTACACGGATCACTTTCTATTTTCAAAAACGTTAAATCCTCTATACGTATCTAAATAAATACTCCACCTTTTAATTTTGCTGGCAAACCAAGTTAATTTCGCTGGATAACGCTAATTATGCTAGCAAACCAAGTTAAATATGCTGATAGAGTAATTATAATTATGCTGGTAGAGTAGATATAATTATGCTGACTTTTTAAATTCGCTGGAACAAATTCGCTGATTAATTCCTCTGATCACTTAAATTCGCTGGGTAATTCCTCTGATCACTTAAATTCACTGGTAAAGTCGCTGAAAACCGTGGTAATTTCGCTGTGGACAATTACACGGTTACCAAAGTGGCCTTTGGATTTTAATTTCGCCGACAACTTCGCAGATCAGTTAAATTCGCTAGCACAGTTAATTTCGCTGGTCTTTAAGTTTGGAAATTCGATCTTCTCGAAAATTCTGATGATTTACCAGATTCTTTTAACAGTTTCCTGCAAAATCACAAGGCAAAATATCAGTAATTTTTCGAAAACAATATGATAAACACGAAGAACAGTCTTCGAATTCCAGCCAAATACTCTTAAAAAATCAGCAAAACCTATCCCGAAAACCTGCAAATCATCAAAATCACACACACAAACTGATCAAACACAAACAAATTCGCTGAAAATTATCAAAACTCAAGAAATTTCGAAACCCTAATTTCAGGTTTCAAAAATTTCGAAATTCTCCCTGTTTCTCCAAGAACAATTCTGAACCGAGCCTTCAAGATCCTAATGCTCTGATACCAATTGTAAGTCCCCTTGATGTATGGATCTTTCACAGAATTGTATGTCTAACCTAGAGTGCGGAATCCTCTAGATCAGATTTGTTACAGAAACGAGTAGAAACAGAAATTCCAATCAAACAGGTCTTCTATTGATTATCCAAACTAGAAGTTTTACAATCAATTCAAGACCTCACAACCTCACAGCCTATCTCTGTGATCTTGCTACAAACCTAAATTCGAAATTACTCTCTCTCTCTACTTTCTCTCTCTAGAATTCTCTAACAACTAAAACCCTAATCACAAAACATGTTTATATACCACATGTTTGTAAACTAGGCTTCCTACTGGGCTAGGCCATTTTCCAAGCCCATTACAATATATAAACTCCCTAACCAATAAGCTAAGCCCAATACAAAATATCCAATGACTAAATAATCAAACTATTAAGCTGTTGTCACCGAATATGCACCAACAGTAGCCATTTGATGAGTGTTTTTTTTTTGGTGTCTAATCCGCATATATATCACCATTGCCCTTTATTTTCTTGACTGTATATCTCTTAAATGTCAACATATACACGTGTGATTTAGTTTACGAAGATTTTTCAATGCCGAGAACCTCGATCAGAGAGTAAAAAAGGCGTAAGATTCACAATGGTGTAAAATTAAAATGGGATATACCGGGCTAGGATTCGAATTACAGGAACAAGGGCCAAACCAACCACCCAAGAATGGAATCGTCGAGCGAAAACACTTGACAACCTCCTAGAAGCAGCTTTTCTTGCCACCAGACCTTTCTCCACCAATTAAGAATCTGATGCCGTCACTAAACACATTCCTTAAATTGTAGCCATTTGTTGAGTGTTTTTTTTTGGTGTCTAATCCGCATATATATCACCATTGCCCTTGAATTTCTTGACTGTATATCTCTTAAATGGCAACATATACACGTGTGATTTAGTTTACGAAGATTTTTCAATGCCGAGAACGTCGATCAGAGAGTAAAAAAAGGCGTAAGGTTCACAATGGTGTAAAATTAAAATGGGATATACCGTGCTCGGATTCGAGTTATTGGAACAAGGGCCAAACCAACAACCCAAGAATGGAATCGTCGAGCGAAAACACTTGACAACCTCCTAGAAGCAGCTTTTCTTGCCACCAGACCTTTCTCCATCAATTAGGAATCTGATGCCGTCACTAAACACATTCCTTAAATTGTAGGCATTTGTTGAGTGTTTTTTTTGGTGTCTAATCCGCATATATATCACCATTGCCCTTGATTTTCTTATCTGTATATCTATTAAATGTCAACATATACGCGTGTGATTTAGTTTACGAAGATTTTTCAATGCCGAGAACCTTGATCAAAGAGTAATAAGGCGTAAGGTTCACAATGGTGTAAAATTAAAATGGGATATACCTGGCTAGGATTCGAGTTAAAGGAAAAAGGGCCAAACCAACCACCCAAGAATGGAATCGTCGAGCGAAAACACTTGATAACCTCCTAGAAGCAGCTTTTCTTGCCACCAGACCTTTCTCAATAAATTAGGAATCTGATGCCGTCACTAAACACATTCCTTAAATTGTAGCCATTTGTTGAGTGTTTTTTTTTTGTGTCTAATCCGCATATATATCACCATTGCCCTTGATTTTCTTGACTGTATATCTCTTAAATGTCAACATATACACGTATGATTTAGTTTATGAAGATTTTTCAATGCCGAGAACCTCGATCAGAGAGTAAAAAAGGCGTAAGGTTTACAATGGTGTAAAATTAAAAAGGGATATACCGGGCTAGGATTCGAGTTACTGGAACAAGGGCCAAACCAACCATCCAATAATGGAATCGTCGAGCGAAAACACTTGACAACCTCCTAGAAGCAGCTTTTCTTGCCACCAAACCTTTCTCCATCAATTAGGAATTTGATGCTGTCACAAAACACATTCCTTAAATTGTAGCCATTTGTTGAGTGTTTTTTTTTTGGTGTCTAATCCGCATATATATCACCATTGCCCTTTATTTTCTTGACTGTATATCTCTTAAATGTCAACATATACACGTGTGATTTAGTTTACGAAGATTTTTCAATACCAAGAACCTCGATCAGAAAGTAAAAAAGGCGTAAGGTTTACAATGGTGTAAAATTAAAATGGGATATACCGGGCTAGGATTCGAGTTACAGGAACAAGGGCCAAACCAACCACCCAAGAATGGAATCGTCGAGCGAATACACTTGACAACCTCCTAGAAGCAGCTTTTCTTGCCACCAGACCTTTCTCCATCAATTAGGAATCTGATGCCGTCACTAAAGACATTCCTTAAATTAATAGCCATTTGTTGAGTGTTTGTTTTTTTGGTTGTCTAATCCGCATATATATCACCAGTGCCTTTGATTTTCTTGATTGTATATCTCTTAAATATCAACATATACATGTGTGATTTAGTTTACAAAGATTTTTCAATGCCGAGAACCTCGGTCAGAGAGTAAAAAGGCGTAAGGTTCAGAATGGTGTAAAATTAAAATGGGATATACCGGGCTAGGATTCGAGTTACAAGAATAAGGGCCAAACCAACCACCCAATAATGGAATCGTCGAGCGAAAACACTTGACAACCTCCTAGAAGCAGCTTTTCTTGCCACCAGACATTTCTCCATCAATTAGGAATCTGATGCCGTCACTAAACACATTCCTTAAATTGTAGCCGTTTGTTGAGTGTTTTTTTTTGTGTCTAATCCGCATATATATCACCATTACCCTTGATTTTCTTGACTGTATATCTCTTAAATGTCAACATATACACGTGTGATTTTGTTTACGAAGATTTTTTAATGCCGAGAACCTCGATCAGAGAGTAAAAAAGGCGTAAGGTTCACAATGGTGTAAAATTAAAATGGGATATACCGGGCTAGGATTCTAGTTACAGGAACAAGGGCCAAACCAACCACCCAAGAATGGAATCGTCAAGCGAAAACACTTGTCAACCTCCTAGAAGCAGCTTTTATTGCCTCCAGACCTTTCTCCATCCATTAGGAATCTGATGCCGTCACTAAACACATTCCTTAAATTGTAGTCATTTGTTGAGTGTTTTTTTGGTGTCTAATCCGCATATAAATCACCATTGCCCTTGATTTTCTTGACTACATATCTCTTAAATGTCAACATATACACTTGTGATTTAGTCTAAGGAGGTTTTTTTATGCCGAGAACCTCGATCAGAGAGTAAAAAAGGCGTAAGGTTCACAATGGTGTAAAATTAAAATGGGATATACCTGGCTAGGATTCGAGGTAAAGGAACAAGGGCCAAACCAACCACCTAAGAATGGAATCGTCGAGCGAAAACACTTGACAACCTCCGAGAAGCAGCTTTTCTTGCCACCAGACCTTTCTCCATCAATTAGGAATCTGATGCCGTCACTAAACACATTCCTTAAATTGTAGCCATTTGTTGAGTGTTTTTTTTGGTGTCTAATCCGCATATATATCACCATTGCCCTAGATTTTCTTGAATGTATATCTCTTAAATGTCAAAATATACACGTGTGATTTAGTTTACGAAGATTTTTCAATGCCGAGAACCTTGATCAAAGAGTAATAAGGCGTAAGGTTCACAATGGTGTAAAATTAAAATGGGATATACCTGGCTAGGATTCGAGTTAAAGGAAAAAGGGCCAAACCAACCACCCAAGAATGGAATCGTCGAGCGAAAACACTTGATAACCTCCTAGAAGCAGCTTTTCTTGCCACCAGACCTTTCTCAATCAATTAGGAATCTGATGCCGTCACTAAACACATTCCTTAAATTGTAGCCATTTGTTGAGTGTTTTTTTTTGTGTCTAATCCGCATATATATCACCATTGCCCTTGATTTTCTTGACTGTATATCTCTTAAATCTCAACATATACACGTATGATTTAGTTTATGAAGATTTTTCAATGCCGAGAACCTCGATCAGAGAGTAAAAAAGGCGTAAGGTTTACAATGGTGTAAAATTAAAATGGGATATACCGGGCTAGGATTCGAGTTACTGGAACAAGGGCCAAACCAACCATCCAAGAATGGAATCGTCGAGCGAAAACACTTGACAACCTCCTAGAAGCAGCTTTTCTTGCCACCAAACCTTTCTCCATCAATTAGGTATCTGATGCTGTCACAAAACACATTCCTTAAATTGTAGCCATTTGTTGAGTGTTTTTTTTTTTTGTGTCTAATCCGCATATATATCACCATTGCCCTTTATTTTCTTGACTGTATATCTCTTAAATGTCAACATATACACGTGTGATTTAGTTTACGAAGATTTTTCAATACCAAGAACCTCGATCAGAGAGTAAAAAAGGCGTAAGGTTTACAATGGTGTAAAATTAAAATGGGATATACCGGGCTAGGATTCGAGTTACAGGAACAAGGGCCAAACCAACCACCCAAATGTGGAATCGTCGAGCGAATACACTTGACAACCTCCTAGAAGCAGCTTTTCTTGCCACCAGACCTTTCTCCATCAATTAGGAATCTGATGCCGTCACTAAAGACATTCCTTAAATTAATAGCCATTTGTTGAGTGTTTGTTTTTTTGGGTGTCTAATCCGCATATATATCACCAGTGCCCTTGATTTTCTTGACTGTATATCTCTTAAATGTCAACATATACACGTGTGATTTAGTTTACAAAGATTTTTAAATGCCGAGAACCTCGGTCAGAGATTAAAAAGGCGTAAGGTTCAGAATGGTGTAAAATTAAAATGGGATATACCGGATTCGAGTTACAAGAATAAGGGCCAAACCAACCACCCAAGAATGGAATCGTCGAGCGAAAACACTTGACAACCTCCTAGAAGCAGCTTTTCTTGCCACCCGACATTTCTCCATCAATTAGGAATCTGATGCCATCACTAAACACATTCCTTAAATTGTAGCCATTTGTTGAGTGTTTTTTTTTTGTGTCTAATCCGCATATATATCACCATTACCCTTGATTTTCTTGACTGTATATCTCTTAAATGTCAACATATACACGTGTGATTTTGTTTACGAAGATTTTTTAATGCCGACAACCTCGATTAGAGAGTAAAAAAGGCGTAAGGTTCACAATGGTGTAAAATTAAAATGGGATATACCGGGCTAGGATTCTAGTTACAGGAACAAGGGCCAAACCAACCACCCAAGAATGGAATGGTCGAGCGAAAACACTTTGACGATCTCCTAGAAGCAGCTTTTCTTGCCACCAGACCTTTCTCCATTAATTAGGAATCTGATGCCGTCACTAAACACATTCCTTAAATTGCAGCCATTTGTTGAGTGTTTTTTTTGTGTCGAATCCGCATATATATCACCATTGCCCTTGATTTTCTTGAATGTTTACCTCTTAAATGTCAATATATACACGTGTGATTTAGTTTACGAAGATTTTTCAATGTCGAGAACATCGATCAGAGAGTAAAAAAGGCGTAAGGTTCACAATGGTCTAAAATTAAAATGTGATATACCGTGCGAGGATTCGAGTTACAGGAACAAGGGCCAAACCAACCTTCCAAGAATGGAATCGTCGAGCGAAAACACTTGACAACCTCCTAGAAGCAGCTTTTCTTGCCACCAGACCTTTCTCCATCAATTAGGAATCTGATGCCGTCACTAAACACATTCCTTAATTTGTAGCCATTTGTTGAGTGTTTTTTTTGGTTGTCTAATCCGCATATATATCACCATTGCTCTTTATTTTCTTGACTGTATATCTCTTAAATGTCAACATATACATGTGTGATTTAGTTTACGAAGATTTTTCAATGCCGAGAACCTCGATCAGAGAGTAAAAAAGGCGTAAGGTTCACAATGGTGTAAAATTAAAATGGGATATACCGGGCTTGGATTCGAGTTACAGGAACAAGGGCCAAACCAACCACCCAAGAATTGAATCGTCGAGCGAAAACACTTGACAACCTCCTAGAAGCAGGTTTTCTTGCCACCAGACCTTTCTCCATATATTAGGAATCTGATGCCGTGACTAAACACATTCCTTAAATTGTAGCCATTTGTTGAGTGTTTGTTTTTTGGTGTCTAATCCGCATATATATCACCATTGCCCTTGATTTTCTTGACTGTATATCTCTTAAATATCAACATATACACGTGTGACTTAGTTTACGAAGATTTTTCATTGCCGAGAACCTCGATCAGAGAGTAAAAAGGCGTAAGGTTCACAATGGTGTAAAATTAAATTGGGATATAACGGGTTTGGATTCGAGTTACAGGAACAAGGGCCAAATCAACCACTCAAGATTGGAATCGTCTAGAGAAAACACTTGAAAACCTCCTAGAAGTAGCTTTTCTTACCATCAGACGTTTCTCCATCAATTAGGAATCCGATGCCGTCACTAAACACATTCCTTAAATTGTAGCCGTTTGTTGAGTGTTTCATTTTGGTGTCTAATCCGCATATATATCACCATTTCCCTTGATTTTCTTGACTGTATATCTCTTAAATGTCAACATATACACATGTGATTTAGTTTACGAAGATTTTTCAATGCCGAGAACCTTGATCAGAGAGTAAAAAAGGCGTAAGGTTCACAATGGTGTAAAATTAAAATGGGATATACCGGGCTAGGATTCGAGTTACAGGAACAAGGGCCAAGCCAACCACCCTATAATGGCATCGTCGAGCGAAAACACTTGACAACCTCCTAGAAGCAGCTTTTCTTGCCACCAGACCTTTCTCCATCAATTAGGAATCCGATGTCGTCACTAAACACATTCCTTAAATTGTAGCCATTTGTTGAGTGTTTTTTTTGGTTGTCTAATCCGCATATATATCACCATTGCCATTGATTTTCTTGACTGTATATCTCTTAAATGTCAACATATACACGTGTGATTTAGTTTACGAAGATTTTTCAATGCCGAGAACCTCGATCAGAGAGTAAAAAATTCGTAAGGTTCACAATGGTGTAAAATTAAAACGGGATATACCGGGTAAGGATTCGAGTTACATGAACAAGGGCCAAACCAACCACACAAGAATGGAATCGTCGAGCAAAAACACTTGATAACCTCCTAGAAGCAGCTTTTCTTGCCACCAGACCTTTCTCCATCTATTAGGAATCTGATGCCGTCACTAAACACATTACTTAACTTGTTGCAATTTGTTGAGTGTTTTTTTTTGTGTCTAATCCGCATATATATCACTATTGCCCGTGATTTTCTTGACTGTATATCTCTTAACTGTCAGCATATACACGTGTGATTTAGTTTACGAAGATTTTTCAATGCCGAGAACCTCGATTAGAGTGTAAAAAAGGCGTAAGGTTCACAATTGTGTAAAATTAAAATGAAATATACTGGGCTAGGATTCGAGTTACAGGAACAAGGGCCAAACGAACCACCCAAGAATGGAATCATCGGGCGAAAACACTTGACAACCTCCTAGAAGCAGCTTTTTTGCCACTAGACCTTTCTCCATCAATTAGGAATCTGATTCCCTCACTAAACACATTCCTTAAATTGTGGCCATTGGTTGAGTGTTTTTTTTTTGGTGTCTAATCCGCATATATATCACCATTACCCTTGATTATTTCTTGACAGTATAACTCTTAAATGTGAACATATACACGTGTGATTTAGTTTACGAAGATTTTTCAATGCCGAGAACCTCGATCAGAGAGTAAAAAAGGCGTAAGGTTCACAATGGTGTAAAATTAAAATTAGATATACCGGGCTAGGATTCGACTTACAGGAACAAGGGCCAAACCAACCACCCAAGAATGGAATGGTCGAGCGAAAACACTTTGACGATCTCCTAGAAGCAGCTTTTCTTGCCACCAGACCTTTCTCCATTAATTAAGAATCTGATGCCGTCACTAAACACATTCCTTAAATTGCAGCCATTTGTTGAGTGTTTTTTTTTTGTGTCGAATCCGCATATATATCACCATTGCCCTTGATTTTCTTGAATGTTTACCTCTTAAATGTCAATATATACACGTGTGATTTAGTTTACGAAGATTTTTCAATGTCGAGAACATCGATCAGAGAGTAAAAAAGGCGTAAGGTTCACAATGGTGTAAAATTAAAATGTGATATACCGTGCGAGGATTCGAGTTACAGGAACAAGGGCCAAACCAACCTTCCAAGAATGGAATCGTCGAGCGAAAACACTTGACAACCTCCTAGAAGCAGCTTTTCTTGCCACCAGACCTTTCTCCATCAATTAGGAATCTGATGCCGTCACTAAACACATTCCTTAATTTGTAGCCATTTGTTGAGTGTTTTTTTTGGGTCTTATCCGCATATATATCACCATTGCCCTTGATTTTCTTGACTGTATATCTCTTAAATGTCAACATATACACGTGTGATTTAGTTTACGAAGATTTTTCAATGCCGAGAACCTCGATCAGAGAGTAAAAAAGGCGTAAGGTTCACAATGGTGTAAATTTAAAATGGGATATGCCGGGATAGGATTCGAGTTACAGGAACAAGGGCCAAACCAACCACCCATGAATGGAATCGTCGAGCGAAAACACTTGACAACCTCCTAGAAGCAGCTTTTCTTGCCACCAGACCTTTCTCCATCAATTAGGAATCTGATGCCGTCACTAAACACATTCCTTAAATTGTAGCCATTTGTTGAGTGTTTTTTTTTTGTGTCTAATCCGCATATATATCACCATTGCCCTTGATTTTCTTGACTGTATATCTCTTAAATGTCAACATATACACGTGTGATTTAGTTTATGAAGATTTATCAATGCCGAGAACCTCGATCAGAGAGTAAAAAAGGCGTATGGTTCACAATGGTGTAAAATTAAAATGGGATATACCTGGCTAGGATTCGAGTTACAGGAACGAGGACCAAGCCAACCACCAAAGAATGGAATCGTCAAGCGAAAACACTTGACAACCTCCTAGAAGCAGCTTTTCTTGCCACCAGACCTTTCTCCATCAATTAGGAATCTGATGCCATCACTAAACACATTCCTTAAATTGTAGCCATTTGTTGAGCGTTTTTTTTTGGTGTCTAATCCGCATATATTTCACCATTTCCCTTGATTTTCTTGACTGTATATCTCTTAAATGTCAACATATACATGTGTGATTTAGTTTACGAAGATTTTTCAATGCCGAGAACCTCGATCAGAGAGTAAAAAACGCGTAAGGTTCACAATGCTGTAAAATTAAAATGGGATATATAGGGCTAGGACTCGAGTTACAGGAACAAGGGCCAAACCAACCACCCAAGAATGGAATCGTTGAGCGAATACACTTGACAACCTACTAGAAACAACTTTTCTTGCCACCAAACCTTTCCCATCAATTAAAAATCTGATGCCATCACTAAACACATTCCTTAAATTGTAGCCATTTGTTGAGTGTTTTTTTTTTGTGACTAATCCGCATATATATCACCATTGCCCTTGATTTTTTTGACTGTATATATCTCTTAAATGTCAATATATAAACGTGTGATTTAGTTTACGAAGATTTTTCAATTCCGAGAACCACGATCAGAGAGTAAAACAGGCGTAAGGTTCACAATGGTGTAAAATTAAAATGGGATATACCGGGCTAGGATTCGAGTTACAGGAACAAGGGCCAAACCAACCACCCAAGAATGGAATCGTCGATCGAAAACACTTGACAACCTCATAGAAGCAGTTTTTCTTGCCACCGGACCTTTCTCCATCAACTAGGAATCTGATGTCGTCACTAAACACATTCCTAAAATTGTAGCCATTTGTTGAGTGTTTTTTTTTGGGTGTCTAATCCACATATATATCACCATTGCCCTTCATTTTCTTAACTGTATATCTCTTAAATGTCAACATATACATGTGTGATTTAGTTTACGAAGATTTTTCAATGCCGAGAACCTCGATCAGAGAGTAAAAAAGGCATAAGGTTCACAATGGTGTAAGATTAAAATGAGATATACCGGGCTAGGATTCGAGTTACAGGAACAAGGGCCAAACCAACCACCCAAGAATGGAATCGTCGAGCGAAAACACTTGACAACCTCCTAGAAGCAGCTTTTCTTGCCACCAGACCTTTCTCCATCAATTAGGAATCTGATGTCGTCACTAAACACATTCCTTAAATTGTACCCATTTGTTAAGTGTTTTTTTTGTTGTCTAATCCGCATATATATCACCATTACCCTTGATTTTCTTGACTATATATCTCTTAAATGTCAACATATACACGTGTGATTTAGTTTACGAAGATTTTTCAGTGCCGAGAACCTCGATCAGAGAGTAAAAAAGGCGTAAGGTTCACAATGGTGTAAAATTAAAATGGGATATACCGGGTTAGGATTCGAGTTACAGGAACAAGGGCCAAACCAACCACCCAAGAATGGAATCGTTGAGCGAAAACACTTGACAACCTCCTAGAAGCAGCTTTTCTTGCCACCAGACGTTTCTCCGTCAATTAGGAATCTAATGCCGTCACTAAACACATTCCTTAAATTGTAGCCATTTGTTGAGTGTTTTTTTTTTGTGTCTAATCCGCATATATATCACCATTGCCCTTGATTTTCTTGACTGTATATCTCTTAAATGTCAACATATACACGTGTGATTCAGTTTACGAAGATTTTTCAATGCTGAGAACCACGATCAGAGAGTAAAAAGGGCGTAAGGTTCACAATGGTGTAAAATTAAAATGGGATATATCGGGCTAGGATTCGAGTTACAGGAACAAGGGCCAAACCAACCACCCAAGAATGGAATCGTCGAGCGAAAACACTTGACAACCTCCTAGAAGCTGCTTTTCTTGACACAAGACATTTCTCCATCAATTAGGAATCTGTTGTCGTCACTAAACACATTCCTTAAATTGTAGCCATTTGTTAAGTGTTTTTTTTTTTGTGTCTAATCCACATATATATCACCATTGCCCTTGATTTTCTTGACTGTATATCTCTTAAATGTCACCATATACACATGTGATTTAGTTTACGAAGATTTTTCAATGCCGAGAACCTCGATCAGAGAGTAAAAAAGGCGTAAGGTTCACAACGGTGTAAAAATAAAATGGGATATACCGGGCTAGGATTCGAGTTACAAGAACAAGGGCCAAACAAACCACCCAAGAATGGAATCGTCGAGCGAAAACCCTTGGCAACCTCCTTGAAGCAGCTTTTCTTGCCACCTGACCTTTCTCCATCAATTAGGAATCTGATGCCGTCACTAAACACATTCCATAAATTGTAGGCATTTGTTGAGTGTTTTTTTTGTGTCTAATCCGCATATATATCACCATTGCCCTTGATTTTCTTGTCTATATATCTCTTAAATGTCAACATATACACGTGTGATTTAGTTTACGAAGATTTGTCAATGCCGAGAACCTCGATCAGACAGTAAAAAAGGCGTAAGGTTCACAATGGTGTAAAATTAAAATGGGATATACCGGGCTAGGATTCGAGTTACAGGAACAAGGGCCAAGCCAACCACCCAAGAATGGAATCGTCGCGCGAAAACACTTGACAACCTCCTAGAAGCAGCTTTTCTTGCCACTAGACCATTCTCCATCAATTAGGAATCTGATGCCGTCACTAAACACATTCCTTAAATTGTAGCCATTTGTTGAGTGTTTTTTTTTTTTGTGTCTAATCCGCATATATATCACCATTGCCCATGATTTTCTTGACTGTATATATCTATTAAACTTCAACATATGCACGTGTGATTTAGTTTACGAAGATTTTTCAATGCCGAGAACCTCGATCAGAGAGTAAAAAAAGCGTAAGGTACACAATGGTGTAAAATTAAAATGGGATATTCCGGGCAAGGATTCGACTTACTGGAACAAGGGCCAAACCAACCACTCAAGAATGGAATCGTCAAGCGAAAACACTTGACAACCTCCTAGAAGCAGCTTTTCTTGCCACCAGACCTTTCTCCATCAATTAGGAATCTGATGTCATCACTAAACACATTCCTTAAATTGTAGCCATTTGTTGAGGGTTTTTTTTGGGTGTCTAATCCGCATATATATCACCATTGCCCTTGATTTTCTTGACTGTATATCTCTTAAATGTCAACATATACACATGTGATTTAGTTTCCGAAGATTTGTCAATGCCGAGAACCTCGATTAGAGAGTAAAAAAGGCGTAAGGTTCACAATGGTGTAAAATTAAAATGGGATATACCGGGCTAGGATTCGAGTTACAGGAACGAGGACCAAGCCAACCACCCAAGAATGGAATCGTCGAGCGAAAACACTTGACAACCTCCTAGAAGCACCTTTTCTTGCCACTAGACCATTCTCCATCAATTAGGAATCTAATGCCGTCACTAAACACATTCCTTAAATTATAGCCATTTGTTGAGTGTTTCTTTTTGGTGTCTAATCCGCATATATATCACCATTGCCCTTGATTTTCTTGACTGTATATCTCTTAAATGTCAACATATACACGTATGATTTAGTTTACGAAGAATTGTCAATGCAGAGAACCTCGATCAGAGAGTAAAAAAGGCGTAAGGTTCACAATGGTGTAAAATAAAAATGGGATATACCGGGGGAGGATTCGAGTTACAGGAACAAGGGCCCAACCAACCACCCAAGAATGGAATCGTCGAGGGAAAACACTTGACAACCTCCTAGAAGCAGCATTTCTTGCCACCTAACCTTTCTCCATTAATTAGGAATCTGATGCCGTCACTAAACACATTCCTTAAATTGTAGCAATTTGTTGAGTGTTTTTTTTTTGTGTCTAATCGGCATATATATCACCATTGCCCTTGATTTTCTTGACTATATATCTCTTAAATGTCAACATATACACGTGTGATTTAGTTTATGAAGATTTATCAATGCCGAGAACCTCGATCAGAGAGTAAAAAAGGCGTATGGTTCACAATGGTGTAAAATTAAAATGGGATATACCTGGCTAGGATTCGAGTTACAGGAAAAACGGCCAACCCAACCACCCAAGAATGGAATTGTCGATCGAAAACACTTGACAACCTCCTAGAAGCAGCTTTTCTTGCCACTAGACCATTCTCCATCAATTAGGAATCTAATGCCGTCACTAAACACATTCCTTAAATTGTAGCCATTTGTTGAGTGTTTTTTTTGTGTCTAATCCGCATATATATCACCATTGCCCTTGATTTTCTTGACTGTAAATCTCTTAAATGTCAACATATACACGTGTGATTAAGTTTACGAAGATTTTTCAATGCCGAGAACCTCGATCAGAGAGTAAAAAACGCGTAAGGTTCACAATGCTGTAAAATTAAAATGGGATATATAGGGCTAGGACTCGAGTTACAGGAACAAGGGCCAAACCAACCACCCAAGAATGGAATCGTTGAGCGAATACACTTGACAACCTACTAGAAACAACTTTTCTTGCCACCAAACCTTTCCCATCAATTAAAAATCTGATGCCATCACTAAACACATTCCTTAAATTGTAGCCATTTGTTGAGTGTTTTTTTTTGTGACTAATCCGCATATATATCACCATTGCCCTTGATTTTTTTGACTGTATATATCTCTTAAATGTCAATATATAAACGTGTGATTTAGTTTACGAAGATTTTTCAATTCCGAGAACCACGATCAGAGAGTAAAACAGGCGTAAGGTTCACAATGGTGTAAAATTAAAATGGGATATACCGGGCTAGGATTCGAGTTACAGGAACAAGGGCCAAACCAACCACCCAAGAATGGAATCGTCGATCGAAAACACTTGACAACCTCATAGAAGCAGTTTTTCTTGCCACCGGACCTTTCTCCATCAACTAGGAATCTGATGTCGTCACTAAACACATTCCTAAAATTGTAGCCATTTGTTGAGTGTTTTTTTTTTGGGTGTCTAATCCACATATATATCACCATTGCCCTTCATTTTCTTAACTGTATATCTCTTAAATGTCAACATATACATGTGTGATTTAGTTTACGAAGATTTTTCAATGCCGAGAACCTCGATCAGAGAGTAAAAAAGGCATAAGGTTCACAATGGTGTAAGATTAAAATGAGATATACCGGGCTAGGATTCGAGTTACAGGAACAAGGGCCAAACGAACCACCCAAGAATGGAATCGTCGAGCGAAAACACTTGACAACCTCCTAGAAGCAGCTTTTCTTGCCACCAGACCTTTCTCCATCAATTAGGAATCTGATGTCGTCACTAAACACATTCCTTAAATTGTAGCCATTTGTTAAGTGTTTTTTTTGTTGTCTAATCCGCATATATATCACCATTACCCTTGATTTTCTTGACTATATATCTCTTAAATGTCAACATATACACGTGTGATTTAGTTTACGAAGATTTTTCAGTGCCGAGAACCTCGATCAGAGAGTAAAAAAGGCGTAAGGTTCACAATGGTGTAAAATTAAAATGGGATATACCGGGTTAGGATTCGAGTTACAGGAACAAGGGCCAAACCAACCACCCAAGAATGGAATCGTTGAGCGAAAACACTTGACAACCTCCTAGAAGCAGCTTTTCTTGCCACCAGACGTTTCTCCGTCAATTAGGAATCTAATGTCGTCACTAAACACATTCCTTAAATTGTAGCCATTTGTTGAGTGTTTTTTTTTTTGTGTCTAATCCGCATATATATCACCATTGCCCTTGATTTTCTTGACTGTATATCTCTTAAATGTCAACATATACACGTGTGATTCAGTTTACGAAGATTTTTCATTGCTGAGAACCACGATCAGAGAGTAAAAAGGGCGTAAGGTTCACAATGGTGTAAAATTAAAATGGGATATATCGGGCTAGGATTCGAGTTACAGGAACAAGGGCCAAACCAACCACCCAAGAATGGAATCGTCGAGCGAAAACACTTGACAACCTCCTAGAAGCTGCTTTTCTTGACACAAGACATTTCTCCATCAATTAGGAATCTGTTGTCGTCACTAAACACATTCCTTAAATTGTAGCCATTTGTTAAGTGTTTTTTTTTTTTTGTGTCTAATCCACATATATATCACCATTGCCCTTGATTTTCTTGACTGTATATCTCTTAAATGTCACCATATACACATGTGATTTAGTTTACGAAGATTTTTCAATGCCGAGAACCTCGATCAGAGAGTAAAAAAGGCGTAAGGTTCACAACGGTGTAAAAATAAAATGGGATATACCGGGCTAGGATTCGAGTTACAAGAACAAGGGCCAAACAAACCACCCAAGAATGGAATCGTCGAGCGAAAACCCTTGGCAACCTCCTTGAAGCAGCTTTTCTTGCCACCTGACCTTTCTCCATCAATTAGGAATCTGATGCCGTCACTAAACACATTCCATAAATTGTAGGCATTTGTTGAGTGTTTTTTTTGTGTCTAATCCGCATATATATCACCATTGCCCTTGATTTTCTTGTCTATATATCTCTTAAATGTCAACATATACACGTGTGATTTAGTTTACGAAGATTTGTCAATGCCGAGAACCTCGATCAGACAGTAAAAAAGGCGTAAGGTTCACAATGGTGTAAAATTAAAATGGGATATACCGGGCTAGGATTCGAGTTACAGGAACAAGGGCCAAGCCAACCACCCAAGAATGGAATCGTCGCGCGAAAACACTTGACAACCTCCTAGAAGCAGCTTTTCTTGCCACTAGACCATTCTCCATCAATTAGGAATCTGATGCCGTCACTAAACACATTCCTTAAATTGTAGCCATTTGTTGAGTGTTTTTTTTTTTGTGTCTAATCCGCATATATATCACCATTGCCCATGATTTTCTTGACTGTATATATCTATTAAACGTCAACATATGCACGTGTGATTTAGTTTACGAAGATTTTTCAATGCCGAGAACCTCGATCAGAGAGTAAAAAAAGCGTAAGGTACACAATGGTGTAAAATTAAAATGGGATATTCCGGGCAAGGATTCGACTTACTGGAACAAGGGCCAAACCAACCACTCAAGAATGGAATCGTCAAGCGAAAACACTTGACAACCTCCTAGAAGCAGCTTTTCTTGCCACCAGACCTTTCTCCATCAATTAGGAATCTGATGTCATCACTAAACACATTCCTTAAATTGTAGCCATTTGTTGAGGGTTTTTTTTGGGTGTCTAATCCGCATATATATCACCATTGCCCTTGATTTTCTTGACTGTATATCTCTTAAATGTCAACATATACACATGTGATTTAGTTTCCGAAGAATTGTCAATGCCGAGAACCTCGATTAGAGAGTAAAAAAGGCGTAAGGTTCACAATGGTGTAAAATTAAAATGGGATATACCGGGCTAGGATTCGAGTTACAGGAACGAGGACCAAGCCAACCACCCAAGAATGGAATCGTCGAGCGAAAACACTTGACAACCTCCTAGAAGCACCTTTTCTTGCCACTAGACCATTCTCCATCAATTAGGAATCTAATGCCGTCACTAAACACATTCCTTAAATTATAGCCATTTGTTGAGTGTTTCTTTTTGGTGTCTAATCCGCATATATATCACCATTGCCCTTGATTTTCTTGACTGTATATCTCTTAAATGTCAACATATACACGTATGATTTAGTTTACGAAGAATTGTCAATGCAGAGAACCTCGATCAGAGAGTAAAAAAGGCGTAAGGTTCACAATGGTGTAAAATAAAAATGGGATATACCGGGGGAGGATTCGAGTTACAGGAACAAGGGCCCAACCAACCACCCAAGAATGGAATCGTCGAGGGAAAACACTTGACAACCTCCTAGAAGCAGCATTTCTTGCCACCTAACCTTTCTCCATTAATTAGGAATCTGATGCCGTCACTAAACACATTCCTTAAATTGTAGCAATTTGTTGAGTGTTTTTTTTTTGTGTCTAATCGGCATATATATCACCATTGCCCTTGATTTTCTTGACTATATATCTCTTAAATGTCAACATATACACGTGTGATTTAGTTTATGAAGATTTATCAATGCCGAGAACCTCGATCAGAGAGTAAAAAAGGCGTATGGTTCACAATGGTGTAAAATTAAAATGGGATATACCTGGCTAGGATTCGAGTTACAGGAAAAACGGCCAACCCAACCACCCAAGATTGGAATTGTCGAGCGAAAACACTTGACAACCTCCTAGAAGCAGCTTTTCTTGCCACTAGACCATTCTCCATCAATTAGGAATCTAATGCCGTCACTAAACACATTCCTTAAATTGTAGCCATTTGTTGAGTGTTTTTTTTGTGTCTAATCCGCATATATATCACCATTGCCCTTGATTTTCTTGACTGTATATCTCTTAAATGTCAACATATACACGTGTGATTAAGTTTACGAAGATTTTTCAATGCCGAGAACCTCGATCAGAGAGTAAAAAACGCGTAAGGTTCACAATGCTGTAAAATTAAAATGGGATATATAGGTCTAGGACTCGAGTTACAGGAACAAGGGCCAAACCAACCACCCAAGAATGGAATCGTTGAGCGAATACACTTGACAACCTACTAGAAACAACTTTTCTTGCCACCAAACCTTTCCCATCAATTAAAAATCTGATGCCATCACTAAACACATTCCTTAAATTGTAGCCATTTGTTGAGTGTTTTTTTTTGTGACTAATCCGCATATATATCACCATTGCCCTTGATTTTTTTGACTGTATATATCTCTTAAATGTCAATATATAAACGTGTGATTTAGTTTACGAAGATTTTTCAATTCCGAGAACCACGATCAGAGAGTAAAACAGGCGTAAGGTTCACAATGGTGTAAAATTAAAATGGGATATACCGGGCTAGGATTCGAGTTACAGGAACAAGGGCCAAACCAACCACCCAAGAATGGAATCGTCGATCGAAAACACTTGACAACCTCATAGAAGCAGTTTTTCTTGCCACCGGACCTTTCTCCATCAACTAGGAATCTGATGTCGTCACTAAACACATTCCTAAAATTGTAGCCTTTTGTTGAGTGTTTTTTTTTTTGGGTGTCTAATCCACATATATATCACCATTGCCCTTCATTTTCTTAACTGTATATCTCTTAAATGTCAACATATACATGTGTGATTTAGTTTACGAAGATTTTTCAATGCCGAGAACCTCGATCAGAGAGTAAAAAAGGCATAAGGTTCACAATGGTGTAAGATTAAAATGAGATATACCGGGCTAGGATTCGAGTTACAGGAACAAGGGCCAAACCAACCACCCAAGAATGGAATCGTCGAGCGAAAACACTTGACAACCTCCTAGAAGCAGCTTTTCTTGCCACCAGACCTTTCTCCATCAATTAGGAATCTGATGTCGTCACTAAACACATTCCTTAAATTGTAGCCATTTGTTAAGTGTTTTTTTTGTTGTCTAATCCGCATATATATCACCATTACCCTTGATTTTCTTGACTATATATCTCTTAAATGTCAACATATACACGTGTGATTTAGTTTACGAAGATTTTTCAGTGCCGAGAACCTCGATCAGAGAGTAAAAAAGGCGTAAGGTTCACAATGGTGTAAAATTAAAATGGGATATACCGGGTTAGGATTCGAGTTACAGGAACAAGGGCCAAACCAACCACCCAAGAATGGAATCGTTGAGCGAAAACACTTGACAACCTCCTAGAAGCAGCTTTTCTTGCCACCAGACGTTTCTCCGTCAATTAGGAATCTAATGCCGTCACTAAACACATTCCTTAAATTGTAGCCATTTGTTGAGTGTTTTTTTTTTGTGTCTAATCCGCATATATATCACCATTGCCCTTGATTTTCTTGACTGTATATCTCTTAAATGTCAACATATACACGTGTGATTCAGTTTACGAAGATTTTTCAATGCTGAGAACCACGATCAGAGAGTAAAAAGGGCGTAAGGTTCACAATGGTGTAAAATTAAAATGGGATATATCGGGCTAGGATTCGAGTTACAGGAACAAGGGCCAAACCAACCACCCAAGAATGGAATCGTCGAGCGAAAACACTTGACAACCTCCTAGAAGCTGCTTTTCTTGACACAAGACATTTCTCCATCAATTAGGAATCTGTTGTCGTCACTAAACACATTCCTTAAATTGTAGCCATTTGTTAAGTGTTTTTTTTTTGTGTCTAATCCACATATATATCACCATTGCCCTTGATTTTCTTGACTGTATATCTCTTAAATGTCACCATATACACATGTGATTTAGTTTACGAAGATTTTTCAATGCCGAGAACCTCGATCAGAGAGTAAAAAAGGCGTAAGGTTCACAACGGTGTAAAAATAAAATGGGATATACCGGGCTAGGATTCGAGTTACAAGAACAAGGGCCAAACAAACCACCCAAGAATGGAATCGTCGAGCGAAAACCCTTGGCAACCTCCTTGAAGCAGCTTTTCTTGCCACCTGACCTTTCTCCATCAATTAGGAATCTGATGCCGTCACTAAACACATTCCATAAATTGTAGGCATTTGTTGAGTGTTTTTTTTGTGTCTAATCCGCATATATATCACCATTGCCCTTGATTTTCTTGTCTATATATCTCTTAAATGTCAACATATACACGTGTGATTTAGTTTACGAAGATTTGTCAATGCCGAGAACCTCGATCAGACAGTAAAAAAGGCGTAAGGTTCACAATGGTGTAAAATTAAAATGGGATATACCGGGCTAGGATTCGAGTTACAGGAACAAGGGCCAAGCCAACCACCCAAGAATGGAATCGTCGCGCGAAAACACTTGACAACCTCCTAGAAGCAGCTTTTCTTGCCACTAGACCATTCTCCATCAATTAGGAATCTGATGCCGTCACTAAACACATTCCTTAAATTGTAGCCATTTGTTGAGTGTTTTTTTTTGTGTCTAATCCGCATATATATCACCATTGCCCATGATTTTCTTGACTGTATATATCTATTAAACGTCAACATATGCACGTGTGATTTAGTTTACGAAGATTTTTCAATGCCGAGAACCTCGATCAGAGAGTAAAAAAAGCGTAAGGTACACAATGGTGTAAAATTAAAATGGGATATTCCGGGCAAGGATTCGACTTACTGGAACAAGGGCCAAACCAACCACTCAAGAATGGAATCGTCAAGCGAAAACACTTGACAACCTCCTAGAAGCAGCTTTTCTTGCCACCAGACCTTTTTCCATCAATTAGGAATCTGATGTCATCACTAAACACATTCCTTAAATTGTAGCCATTTGTTGAAGGTTTTTTTTGGGTGTCTAATCCGCATATATATCACCATTGCCCTTGATTTTCTTGACTGTATATCTCTTAAATGTCAACATATACACATGTGATTTAGTTTCCGAAGATTTGTCAATGCCGAGAACCTCGATTAGAGAGTAAAAAAGGCGTAAGGTTCACAATGGTGTAAAATTAAAATGGGATATACCGGGCTAGGATTCGAGTTACAGGAACGAGGACCAAGCCAACCACCCAAGAATGGAATCGTCGAGCGAAAACACTTGACAACCTCCTAGAAGCACCTTTTCTTGCCACTAGACCATTCTCCATCAATTAGGAATCTAATGCCGTCACTAAACACATTCCTTAAATTATAGCAATTTGTTGAGTGTTTCTTTTTGGTGTCTAATCCGCATATATATCACCATTGCCCTTGATTTTCTTGACTGTATATCTCTTAAATGTCAACATATACACGTATGATTTAGTTTACGAAGAATTGTCAATGCAGAGAACCTCGATCAGAGAGTAAAAAAGGCGTAAGGTTCACAATGGTGTAAAATAAAAATGGGATATACCGGGGGAGGATTCGAGTTACAGGAACAAGGGCCCAACCAACCACCCAAGAATGGAATCGTCGAGGGAAAACACTTGACAACCTCCTAGAAGCAGCATTTCTTGCCACCTAACCTTTCTCCATTAATTAGGAATCTGATGCCGTCACTAAACACATTCCTTAAATTGTAGCAATTTGTTGAGTGTTTTTTTTTTTTTGTGTCTAATCGGCATATATATCACCATTGCCCTTGATTTTCTTGACTATATATCTCTTAAATGTCAACATATACACGTGTGATTTAGTTTATGAAGATTTATCAATGCCGAGAACCTCGATCAGAGAGTAAAAAAGGCGTATGGTTCACAATGGTGTAAAATTAAAATGGGATATACCTGGCTAGGATTCGAGTTACAGGAAAAACGGCCAACCCAACCACCCAAGAATGGAATTGTCGAGCGAAAACACTTGACAACCTCCTAGAAGCAGCTTTTCTTGCCACTAGACCATTCTCCATCAATTAGGAATCTAATGCCGTCACTAAACACATTCCTTAAATTGTAGCCATTTGTTGAGTGTTTTTTTTGTGTCTAATCCGCATATATATCACCATTGCCCTTGATTTTCTTGACTGTATATCTCTTAAATGTCAACATATACACGTGTGATTAAGTTTACGAAGATTTTTCAATGCCGAGAACCTCGATCAGAGAGTAAAAAGGGCGTAAGGTTCACAATGGTGTAAAATTAAAATGGGAAATATCGGGCTAGGATTCGAGTTACAGGAACAAGGGCCAAACCAACCACCCAAGAATGGAATCGTCGAGCGAAAACACTTGACAACCTCCTAGAAGCTGCTTTTCTTGACACAAGACATTTCTCCATCAATTAGGAATCTGTTGTCGTCACTAAACACATTCCTTAAATTGTAGCCATTTGTTGAGTGTTTTTTTTTTGTGTCTAATCCGCATATATATCACCATTGCCCTTGATTTTCTTGACTGTATATCTCTTAAATGTCAACATATACACGTGTGATTCAGTTTACGAAGATTTTTCAATGCTGAGAACCACGATCAGAGAGTAAAAAGGGCGTAAGGTTCACAATGGTGTAAAATTAAAATGGGATATATCGGGCTAGGATTCGAGTTACAGGAACAAGGGCCAAACCAACCACCCAAGAATGGAATCGTCGAGCGAAAACACTTGACAACCTCCTAGAAGCTGCTTTTCTTGACACAAGACATTTCTCCATCAATTAGGAATCTGTTGTCGTCACTAAACACATTCCTTAAATTGTAGCCATTTGTTAAGTGTTTTTTTTTTTTTGTGTCTAATCCACATATATATCACCATTGCCCTTGATTTTCTTGACTGTATATCTCTTAAATGTCACCATATACACATGTGATTTAGTTTACGAAGATTTTTCAATGCCGAGAACCTCAATCAGAGAGTAAAAAAGGCGTAAGGTTCACAACGGTGTAAAAATAAAATGGGATATACCGGGCTAGGATTCGAGTTACAAGAACAAGGGCCAAACAAACCACCCAAGAATGGAATCGTCGAGCGAAAACCCTTGGCAACCTCCTTGAAGCAGCTTTTCTTGCCACCTGACCTTTCTCCATCAATTAGGAATCTGATGCCGTCACTAAACACATTCCATAAATTGTAGGCATTTGTTGAGTGTTTTTTTTGTGTCTAATCCGCATATATATCACCATTGCCCTTGATTTTCTTGTCTATATATCTCTTAAATGTCAACATATACACGTGTGATTTAGTTTACGAAGATTTGTCAATGCCGAGAACCTCGATCAGACAGTAAAAAAGGCGTAAGGTTCACAATGGTGTAAAATTAAAATGGGATATACCGGGCTAGGATTCGAGTTACAGGAACAAGGGCCAAGCCAACCACCCAAGAATGGAATCGTCGCGCGAAAACACTTGACAACCTCCTAGAAGCAGCTTTTCTTGCCACTAGACCATTCTCCATCAATTAGGAATCTGATGCCGTCACTAAACACATTCCTTAAATTGTAGCCATTTGTTGAGTGTTTTTTTTTTGTGTCTAATCCGCATATATATCACCATTGCCCATGATTTTCTTGACTGTATATATCTATTAAACGTCAACATATGCACGTGTGATTTAGTTTACGAAGATTTTTCAATGCCGAGAACCTCGATCAGAGAGTAAAAAAAGCGTAAGGTACACAATGGTGTAAAATTAAAATGGGATATTCCGGGCAAGGATTCGACTTACTGGAACAAGGGCCAAACCAACCACTCAAGAATGGAATCGTCAAGCGAAAACACTTGACAACCTCCTAGAAGCAGCTTTTCTTGCCACCAGACCTTTCTCCATCAATTAGGAATCTGATGTCATCACTAAACACATTCCTTAAATTGTAGCCATTTGTTGAGGGTTTTTTTTGGGTGTCTAATCCGCATATATATCACCATTGCCCTTGATTTTCTTGACTGTATATCTCTTAAATGTCAACATATACACATGTGATTTAGTTTCCGAAGATTTGTCAATGCCGAGAACCTCGATTAGAGAGTAAAAAAGGCGTAAGGTTCACAATGGTGTAAAATTAAAATGGGATATACCGGGCTAGGATTCGAGTTACAGGAACGAGGACCAAGCCAACCACCCAAGAATGGAATCGTCGAGCGAAAACACTTGACAACCTCCTAGAAGCACCTTTTCTTGCCACTAGACCATTCTCCATCAATTAGGAATCTAATGCCGTCACTAAACACATTCCTTAAATTATAGCCATTTGTTGAGTGTTTCTTTTTGGTGTCTAATCCGAATATATATCACCATTGCCCTTGATTTTCTTGACTGTATATCTCTTAAATGTCAACATATACACGTATGATTTAGTTTACGAAGAATTGTCAATGCAGAGAACCTCGATCAGAGAGTAAAAAAGGCGTAAGGTTCACAATGGTGTAAAATAAAAATGGGATATACCGGGGGAGGATTCGAGTTACAGGAACAAGGGCCCAACCAACCACCCAAGAATGGAATCGTCGAGGGAAAACACTTGACAACCTCCTAGAAGCAGCATTTCTTGCCACCTAACCTTTCTCCATTAATTAGGAATCTGATGCCGTCACTAAACACATTCCTTAAATTGTAGCAATTTGTTGAGTGTTTTTTTTTTGTGTCTAATCGGCATATATATCACCATTGCCCTTGATTTTCTTGACTATATATCTCTTAAATGTCAACATATACACGTGTGATTTAGTTTATGAAGATTTATCAATGCCGAGAACCTCGATCAGAGAGTAAAAAAGGCGTATGGTTCACAATGGTGTAAAATTAAAATGGGATATACCTGGCTAGGATTCGAGTTACAGGAAAAACGGCCAACCCAACCACCCAAGAATGGAATTGTCGAGCGAAAACACTTGACAACCTCCTAGAAGCAGCTTTTCTTGCCACTAGACCATTCTCCATCAATTAGGAATCTAATGCCGTCACTAAACACATTCCTTAAATTGTAGCCATTTGTTGAGTGTTTTTTTTTGTGTCTAATCCGCATATATATCACCATTGCCCTTGATTTTCTTGACTGTATATCACTTAAATGTCAACATATACACGTGTGATTAAGTTTACGAAGATTTTTCAATGCCGAGAACCTCGATCAGAGAGTAAAAAGGGCGTAAGGTTCACAATGGTGTAAAATTAAAATGGGAAATATCGGGCTAGGATTCGAGTTACAGGAACAAGGGCCAAACCAACCACCTAAGAATGGAATTGTCGAGCGAAAACACTTGACAACCTCCTAGAAGCTGCTTTTCTTGCCACCAGACCTTTCTTCATCAATTAGGAATTTGATGTCGTCACTAAACACATTCCTTAAATTGTAGCAATTTGTTGAGTGTTTTTTTTTTTGGTGTCTAATCCGCATATATATCACCATTGCCTTGATTTTCTTGACTGTATATCTCTTAAATGTCAACATATACACACGTGATTTAGTTTACGAAGATTTTTCAATGCGGAGAACCTCGATCAGAGAGTAAAAAAGGCGTAAGGTTCACAATGGTGTAAAATTAAAATGGGATATACCGGGCTAGGATTCGAGTTACAGGAACAAGGGCCAAACCAACCACCCAAGAAGGGAATCGTCGAGCGAAAACACTTGACAACCTCCTAGAAGCAGCTTTTTTTGCCACCAGACCTTTCTCCATCAATTTGGAATCTGATGCCGTCACTAAACACATTCCTTAAATTGTAGCCATTTGTTGAGGGTTTTTTTTTGGTGTCTAATCCGCATATATATCACCATCGCCCTTGATTTTCTTGACTATATATCTCTTAAATGTCAACATATACACGTGTGATTTAGTTTCCGAAGATTTGTCAATGTCGAGAACCTCGATTAGAGAGTAAAAAAATCGTAAGGTTCACAATGGTGTAAAATTAAAATGGGATATACCGGGCTAGGATTCGAGTTACAGGAACGAGGACCAAGCCAACCACCCAAGAATGGAGTCGTCGAGCGAAAACACCTGACAACCTCCTAGAAGCAACTTTTCTTGCCACTAGACCATTCTCCATCAATTAGGAATCTAATGCCGTCACTAAACACATTCCTTAAATTGTAGCCATTTGTTGAGTGTTTCTTTTTGGTGTCTATTCCGCATATATATCACCATTGCCCTTGATTTTCTTGACTGTATATCTCTTAAATGTTAACATATACACGTGTGATTTGGTTTACGAAGACTTTTCAATTACGAGAACCTCGATCAGAGAGTAAAAAAGGCGTAAGGTTCACAATGGTGTAAAATTAAAATGGGATATACCGGGCTAGGATTCGACTTACTGGAACAAGGGCCAAACCAACCACCCAAGAATGGAATCGTCAAGCGAAAACACTTGACAACCTCCTTGAAGCAGCTTTTCTTGCCACCAGACCTTTCTCCATCAATTAGGAATCTGATGCCATCACTAAACACATTCCTTAAATTGTAGCCATTTGTTGAGTGTTTTTTTTGTGTCTAATCCGCATATATATCACCATTGCCCTTGATTTTCTTGACTGTATATCTCTTAAATGTCAACATATACACGTGTGATTTAGTTTCCGAAGATTTGTCAATGCCGAGAACCTCGATTAGAGAATAAAAAAGGCGTAAGGTTCACAATGGTGTAAAATTAAAATGGGATATACCGGGCTAGGATTCGAGTTACAGGAACGAGGACCAAGCCAACCACCAAAGAATAGAATCGTCGAGCGAAAACACTTGACAACCTCCTAGAAGCAACTTTTCTTGCCACTAGACCATTCTCCATCAATTAGGAATCTAATGCCGTCACTAAACACATTCCTTAAATTGTAGCCATTTGTTGAGTGTTTCTTTTTGGTGTCTAATCCGCATATATATCACCATTGCCCTTGATTTTCTTGACTGTATATTTCTTAAATGTTAACATATACACGTGTGATTTGGTTTACGTAGAGTTTTCATTTTCGAGAACCTCGATTAGAGAGTAAAAAAGGCGTATGGTTCACAATGGTGTAAAATTAAATTGGGATATAACGGGCTATGATTCGAGTTACAGGAAGAAGGGCCAAACCAACCACCCAAGAATGGAACCGTCTTGCGAAAACACTTGAAAATCTCCTAGAAGTAGCTTTTCTTACCATCAGACCTTTCTCCATCAATTAGGAATCTGATGCCGTCACTAAACACATTCCTTAAATTGTAGCCATTTGTTTAGTGTTTCTTTTTGGTGTCTAATCCGCATATATATCACCATTGCCCTTGATTTTCTTGACTGTATATCTCTTAAATGTCAACATATACACGTATGATTTAGTTTACGAAGAATTGTTAATGCAGAGAACCTCGATCAGAGAGTAAAAAGGTGTAAGGTTCACAATGGTGTAAAATTAAAATGGGATATACCGGGCGAGGATTCGAGTTACAGTAATAAGGGCCCAACCAACCACCCAAGAATGGAATCGTCGAGGGAAAACACTTGACAACCTCCTAGAAGCAGCATTTCTTGCCACCTAACCTTTCTCCATCAATTAGCAATCTGATGCCGTCACTAAACACATTCCTTAAATTGTAGCAATTTGTTGACTGTTTTTTTTGGTGTCTAATCGGCATATATATCACCATTGCCCTTGATTTTCTTGACTATATATCTCTTAAATGTCAACATATACACGTGTGATTTAGTTTACGAAGAATTGTCAATGCCGAGAACCTCGATCGGAGAGTAAAAAAGGCGTAAGGTTCACAATAGTGTAAAATTAAAATGGGATATACCTGGCTAGGATTCGAGTTACAGGAAAAAGGGCCAAGCCAACCACCCAAGAATGGAATCGTCGAGCGAAAACGCTTGACAACCTCCTAGAAGCAGCTTTTCTTGCCACTAGACCATTCTCCATCAATGAGGAATCTAATGCCGTCACTAAACACATTCTTAAATTGTAGCTATTTGTTGAGTTTTTCTTTTTGGTGTCTAATCCGCATATATCACCATTGCCCTAGATTTTCTAGACTGTATATCTCTTAAATATCAACATATACACGTGTGATTTAGTTTACGAAGACTTTTCAATTCCGAGAACCTCGATCAGAGAGTAAAAAAGGCGTAAGGTTCACAATGGTGTAAAATTAAATTGGGATACAACGGGCTAGGATTCGAGTTACAGGAACAGGGGCCAAACCAACCACCCAAGAATGGAATCGTCGAGCGAAAACACTTGACAACCTCCTAGAAGCCGCTTTTCTTGCCCCCAGACCTTTCTCCATCAATTAGGAATCTGATGCCGTCACTAAACACATTCCTTAAATTGTAGCCATTTGTTGAGTGTTTTTTTTTGTGTCTAATCGGCATATATATCACCATTGCCCTTGATTTTCTTGACTATATATCTCTTAAATGTCAACATATACACGTGTGATTTAGTTTACGAAGATTTTTCAATGCTGAGATCCTCGATCAGAGAGTAAAAAAGGCGTCTGGTTCACAATGGTGTAAAATTAAATTGGGATATACCAGGCTAGGATTCGAGTTACATTAACAAGGGCCAAACCAACCACCCAAGAATGGAATCGTCAAGCGAAAACACTTGACAACCCCCTAGATGCTGCTTTTCTTGCCACCAGACCTTTCTCCATTAATTAGGAATCTGATGTTGTCAATAAACACATTCCTTAAATTGTAGCCATTTGTTGAGTGTTCTTTTTTGGTGTCTAATCCGCATATATATCACCATTGCCCTTGATTTTGTTGACTGTATATATCTTAAATGTCAACATATACACGTGTGATTTAGTTTACGAATATTTTTCAATGCCGAGAACCTCGATCAGAGTGTAAAAAAGGCGTAAGGTTCACAATGGTGTAAAATTAAAATGGGATATACCGGGCTAGGATTCGAGTTACAGGAACAAGGGCCAAACCAACTACACAAGATTGGAATCGTGGAGCGAAAACACTTGACAACCTCCTACAAGCAGCTTTTCTTGCCACCAGACCTTTCTCCATCAATTAGGAATCTGATGCCGTCACTAAACACATTCCTTAAATTGTAGCCATTTGTTGAGTGTTTTTTTTTTTGTGTCTAATCCGCATATATATCACCATTGCCTATGATTTTCTTGACTGTATATCTCTTAAATGTCAACATATACATGTGTGATTTAGTTTAAGAAGATTTTTCAATGCCGAGATGCTCGATCAGAGAGTAAAAAAAGCGTAGGGTTCATAATGGTGTAAAACTAAAATGGGATATACCGGGCTAGGATTCGAGTTACAGGAACACGGGCCAAACCAACCACCCAAGAATGGAATCGTCGAGCGAAATCACTTGACAACCTCCTAGAAGCACCTTTTCTTGCCACCAGACCTTTCTCCATCAATTAGGAATCTGATGTCGTCACTAAACACATTCCTTAAATTGTAGCCATTTGTTGAGTGTTTTTTTGTGTCAAATCCGCATATATATCACCATTGCACTTGATTTTATTGACTGTATATCTCTTAAATGTCAACATATACCCGTGTGATTTAGTTTACGAAGATTTTTCAATGGCGAGAACCTCGATCAGAGAGTAAAAAAGGCGTGAGGTTCACAATAGTGTAAAATTAAAATGGATATACCGGGCGATTCGAGTTACAGGAACAAGGGCTAAACCAGCCACCCAAGAATGGAATCGTCGAACGAAAACACTTGACAACCTCCTTGAAGCAGTTTTTCTTGCCACCAGACCTTTCTCCATCAATTAGGAATCTGATGTCGTCACTAAACACATTCCTTAAATTGTAGCCATTTGTTGTGTTTTTTTTTTTGGTGTCTAATCCGCATATATATCACCATTGCCCTTGATTTTCTTGACTGTATATCTCTTAAATGTCAACATATACACGGGTGATTTACTTTACGAAGATTTTTCAATGCCGAGAACCTCAATCGAAGAGTAAAAAAGGCGTAAGGTTCACAATGGTGTAAAATTAAAATGGGATATACCGGGCTAGGATTCGAGTTACAGGAACAAGGGCCAAACCAACCACCCAAGAATGGAATCGTCGAGCGAAAACACTTGTGTAAGGCCCAGAAATTGTATAGTTTTACGCTTATCTTTATTGTACACGTTTATGTTTGTTGGGCTTAGATTAGGACTTGGGCTTGGGCTAGGCCATGTGGGCCAAGGGGTTAGAGGCTCCTATATATTGTATTGTTTAGTTCATCGGTAGGTAGCTCTCTCATTTTTTGTAATCATGTAATCCCCTATGGAGAACCTTGTACCAGACAATCCTTGAGATTGTGTGCAAGGTTCCTAGAGATTGTACCTGACGTTCCTAGAGAACGTGTGCAATCTTCTTAGAGATCTTACCAGTTGGTTCGTTGAAACCGTGTGCGTTCGAAGCAGCGGCACAAAGTTTGGTAATAATATTTTTTTCTTTTTGTTCTTACTGTTTGATCTTATATTCCGCTGTCGATTAAACCTTTGAGTGATATCTCGGGTTATTTGGGCCTTACAAGTGGTATCAGAGCCATTGAAGCCATTCAAGGGCTTGGTTTTGATATCACTCAAATAACAAGAAGAAGGATTTGCGTAGTGACGGGGGATGTATGTTCGTCAAAAGGGTGATCTCCGGTTCACAAGGTAATAGTTTATCTTATTGTTAAGAATCAAGATTTGAACTATAGATGTGTATGATTTGGAAGATCGAAGAACGAGAGTGAAGAAAAGGATTTGAAGAACAGTTCAAAATCCTTGATTTGATCTGTTTTGGTGGTTTGAAGTTTGTGATTGCATGTTTTTCGGTTTTTTGGTTGGACAGAATCTTTAATTTTGGTTACCAAAATTGTTTCTAACTTTAGAGAAATTATAGTGGGTACAACTGTGAAGATTAAAGTGTGCGACAATATAATATAAATTGAAGATTTGATTGGTTTGTTTCCAAAGTCAAAGTGTGCAAATTAAGAAAAATCTTGTATTGTGCGATCAAGTTAGTGGGCCAACAGTCATCATCATCTTTTCAAAAACACTTGTGCGACTGAATAATCCTTGTGCGATCAAGTCTCTTGAAGTGACCTGGGAAATTGTGCGATTGAAGCTACTAAAAATTGTGCGACTACATTTGTTGTTGTGCGACCGACATCTTGTGCGACTATATCAAAATTGTATCAAATCTTCATAACCTGCAAATATCTCACCAGCATCCGTTCATACCATCTTCATCATACCTCCGATCGAACATCTCCACAACTACCGTGCATCCTCTGACTCCGACAGTCACCATCTCTGGTGTAACAGTCGTCATCGCTCCGTCACGATATGCAACTCATCTCCAATCATCATCGTCAATCAACATCACCGTCTTCACGAATATACCGCATCTCCGTCTCGGTCGCTGTTCACCGTCATCCTATCGATCATTTATAACCATGCATCATCATCGTTCTCTTCACTGATTCACCATCACCACTCCATCTCGACTGTTACATTCCCATCACTGTCGTGAATCAACTCTGAGTAACACCAAACCCGCACACCGCCATAACAACTGCACACCTCCATCGCACACTAAACAACCTTCGGTTCCGGTCATCGTATCAACTCCGATCACCACTGCCATTCATCAAACCACCACCGTTCACCTCCTCCGCCACCTGCACATTCGATCACCTCGACCACTCATCAATCATCACCCACCGGTCATAGTCATCTTCATCTTTACTGGACTTACATTATCCGTTTAGTTAATTGGTATGTGTTTGGCGGCTGATTTTTATAAAAATAGGGTTTTGGTTGAATTTGTTTAAACGAAGCAAAATATGGATTTTTTTGGTGGATCTCCTCTATTCCGGGTCTGATGGGCTGTTTAAGTTTATTTATTGGACAAGAAGGTTTATAGAAAGTGGGCCTGTTTACTATCATACCACTGAAAGAAAAGACCCAAGATTGAAGATCATAAAAGCTGAAGATATTATTTTAACTAAGACGTAATAAAGATAGCATAAAACTAGGGGGATATTGTAAGGCCCAGAAATTGTATAGTTTTACGCTTATCTTTATTGTACACGTTTATGTTTGTTAGGCTTAGATTAGGACTTGGGCTTGGGCTAGGCCATGTGGGCCAAGGGGTTAGAGGCTCCTATATACTGTATTGTTTAGTTCATTGGTAGCAAGCTCTCTAATGTTTTGTAATCATGTAATCCCCTATGGAGAACCTAGTACCAGACAATCCTAGAGATTGTGTGCAAGGTTCCTAGAGATTGTACCAGACGTTCCTAGAGAACGTGCGCAATTTTCTTAGAGATCGTACCACACGGTTCGTTGAAACCTTGTACGATCGAAGCAGCGGCACAAAGTTTGGTAATAATATTTTTTTCTTTTTGTTCTTGTGGTTTGATCTTATATTCCGTGTTCGACTAAACCTTTGAGTGATATCTCGGGTTATTTGGGACTTACAACTTGACAACCTCCTAAAAGCAGCTTTTCTTGCCACCAGACCTTTCTCCATCAATTAGGAATCTGATGCCGTCACTAAACACATTCATTAAATTGTAGCCATTTGTTGAGTGTTTTTTTTTTGTGTCTAATCCGCATATATATCACCATTGCCCTTGATTTTCTTAACTGTATATCTCTTAAATGTCAACATATACACGTGTGATTTAGTTTACGAGTATTTTTCAATGCCGAGAACCTCGATCAAAGAGTAAAAAAGGCGTAAGATTCACAATGGTGTAAAATTAAAATGGGATATACCGGGCTAGGATTCGAGTTACAGGAACAAGGGCCAAACCAACCACCCAAGAATGGAATCGTCAAGCGAAAACACTTGACAACCTCCTAGAAGCAGCTTTTTTTGCCACCAGACATTTCTCCATCAATTAGGAATCTGATGCCGTCACTAAACACATTCCTTAAATTGAAGCCATTTGTTGGGTGTTTTTTTTTCTTGTCTAATTCGCATATATATCACCATTGCCCTTGATTTTCTTGACTGTATATCTCTTAAATGTCAACATATACACGTGTGATTTAGTTTACGAAGATTTTTCAATGCCGAGAACCTCGATCAGAGAGTAAAAATGGCGTAAAATTCACAATGGTGTAAAATTAAAATAGGATATACCGGGCTAGGATTCGAATTACAGGAACAAGTGCCAAACCAAGCACCCAAGAATGGAATCGTCGAGCGAAAACACTTGATAACCTCCTAGAAGCAACTTTTCTTGCCACCAGACCTTTCTCCATCAATTATGATTCTGATGCCGTCACTAAACACATTCCTTAAATTGTAGCCATTTGTTGATTGTTTTTTTTGGTGTCTAATCCGCATATATATCACCATTGCCCTTAATTTTCTTGACTGTATATCTCTTAAATGTCAACATATACACGTGTGATTTAGTTTATGCAGATTTTTCAATGCCGAGAACCTCGATCAGAGAGTAAAAAAGGCGTAAGGTTCACAATAATGTAAAATTAAAATGGGATATACCGGGCTAGGATTCGAGTTACAGGAACAAGGGCCAAACCAAGCACCCAAGAATGGAATCGTCGAGCGAAAACACTTGACAACCTCCTAGAAGCAGCTTTTCTTGCCACCAGACCTTTCTCCATCAATTAGGAATCTGATGCCGTCACTAAACACATTCCTTAAATTGTAGCCATTTGTTGAGTGTTTTTTTTTGTGTCTAATCCGCATATATATCACCATTGCCCTTGATTTTCTTAACTGTATATCTCTTAAATGTCAACATATACACGTGTGATTTAGTTTACGAAGATTTTTCAATGCCGAAAACCTCGATCAGAGAGTAAAAAAGGCGTAAGTTTCCCAATGGTGTAAAATTAAAATGGGATATACCGGGCTAGGATTCGAGTTACAGGAACAAGGGCCAAACCAACCACCCAAGAATGGAATCATCGAGCGAAAACACTTGACAACCTCCTAGAAGCAGCTTTTCTTGCCACTAGACCTATCTCCATAAATTAGGAATCTGATGCCGTCACTAAACACATTCCTTAAATTGTAGCCATTTGTTAAAGTGTTTTTTTTGTGTCTAATCCGCATATATATCACCATTGCCCTTGATTTTCTTGACTGTATATCTTTTAAATGTCAACGTATACACGTGTGATTTAGTTTACGAAGATTTTTCAATGCCGAGAACCTCGATCAGAGAGTAAAAAAGGCGTAAGGTTCACAATGGTGTAAAATTAAAATGGGATATACCGGGCTAGGAGTCGAGTTACAGGAACAAGGGCCAAACCAACCACCCAAGAATGGAATCGTTGAGCGAAAACACTTGACAACCTCCTAGAAGCAGCTTTTCTTGCCACCAGACCTTTCTCCATCAATTAGGATTCTGATGCCGTCACTAAACACATTCCTTAAATTGTAGCCATTTGTTGAGTGTTTTTTTTGGTGTCTAATCCGCATATATATCACCATTGCCCTTAATTTTCTTGACTGTATATCTCTTAAATGTCAACATATACACGTGTGATTTAGTTTATGCAGATTTTTCAATGCCGAGAACCTCGATCAGAGAGTAAAAAAGGCGTAAGGTTCACAATAATGTAAAATTAAAATGGGATATACCGGGCTAAGATTCGAGTTACAGGAACAAGGGCCAAACGAAGCACCCAAGAATGGAATCGTCGAGCGAAAACACTTGATAACCTCCTAGAAGCAGCTTTTCTTGCCACCAGACCTTTCTCCATCAATTAGGAATCTGATGCCGTCACTAAACACATTCCTTAAATTGTAGCCATTTGTTGAGTGTTTTTTTTTGTGTCTAATCCGCATATATATCACCATTGCCCATGATTTTCTTAACTGTATATCTCTTAAATGTCAACATATACACGCGTGATTTAGTTTACGAAGAATTTTCAATGCCGACAACCTCGATCAGAGAGTAAAAAAGGCGTAAGGTTCACAATGGTGTAAAATTAAAATGGGATATACCGGGCTAGGATTCGAGTTACAGGAACAAGGGCCAAACGAACCACCCAAGAATGGAATCATCGAGCGAAAACACTTGACAACCTCCTAGAAGCAGCTTTTCTTGCCACCAGACCTATCGCCATCAATTAGGAATCTGATGCTGTCACTAAACACATTCCTTAAATTGTAGCCATTTGTTGAGTGTTTTTTTTGGTGTCTAATCCGCATATATATCACCATTGCCCTTAATTTTCTTGACTGTATATCTCTTAAATGTCAACATATACAGGTGTGATTTAGTTTAGGAAGATTTTTCAATGCCGAAAACCTCGATCAGAGAGTAAAAAAGGCGTAAGGTTCACAATGGTGTAAAATTAAAATGGGATATACCGGGCTAGGATTCGAGTTACAGGAACAAGGGCCAAACGAACCACCCAAGAATGGAATCATCGAGCGAAAACACTTGACAACCTCCTAGAAGCAGCTTTTCTTGCCACCAGACCTATCGCCATCAATTAGGAATCTGATGCTGTCACTAAACACATTCCTTAAATTGTAGCCATTTGTTGAGTGTTTTTTTTGGTGTCTTATCCGCATATATATCACCATTGCCCTTAATTTTCTTGACTGTATATCTCTTAAATGTCAACATATACAGGTGTGATTTAGTTTAGGAAGATTTTTCAATGCCGAAAACCTCGATCAGAGAGTAAAGAAGGCGTAAGGTTCACAATGGTGTAAAATTAAAATGGGATATACCGGGCTAGGATTCGAGTTACAGGAACAAGGGCCAAACGAAGCACCCAAGAATGGAATCGTCAAGCGAAAACACTTGACAACCTCCTAGAAGCAGCTTTTCTTACCACCAGACCTTTCTCCATCAATTAGGAATATGATGCCGTCACTAAACACATTCCTTAAAATGTAGCCATTTGTTGAGTGTTTTTTTTGGTGTCTAATCCGCATATATATCACCATTGCCCATGATTTTCTTGACTATATATCTCTTAAATGTCAACATATACACGTGTGATTTAGTTTACGAAGATTTTTCAATGCCGAGAACCTCGATCAGAGAGTAAAAAAGGCGTAAGGTTCACAATGGTGTAAAATTAAAATGGGATATACCGGGCAAGGATTCGAGTTACAGGAACCAGGGCCAAACCAACCACCCAAGAATGGAATCCTCGAACGAAAACACTTGACAACCTCCTAGAAGCAACTTTTCTTGCCACCAGACCTTTCTCCATCAATTAGGAATCTGATGCCGTCACTAAACAAATTTCTTAAATTGTAGCCATTTGTTGAGTGTTTTTTTGCTGTCTAATCCGCATATATATCACCATTGCCCTTGATTTTCTTGACTGTATATCTCTTAAATGTCAACGTATACACGTGTGATCTAGTTTACGAAGATTTTTCAATGCCGAGAACCTCGATCAGAGAGTAAAAAAGGCGTAAGGTTCACAATGGTATAAAATTAAAATGGGATATACCGGGCTAGGATTCGAGTTACAGGAAAAAGGGCCAAGCCAACCACCCAAGAATGGAATCGTCGAGCGAAAACACTTGACAACCTCCTAGAAGAAGCTTTTCTTGCCACCAGACCTTTCTCCTTCAATTACGAATCTGATGCCGTCACCAAACACACTCCTTAAATTGTAGCCATTTGTTGAGTGTTGTTTTTGGTGTCTAATCCGCATATATATCACCATTGCCCTTGATTTTCTTGACTGTATATCTCTTAAATGTAAACATATACACGTGTGACTTAGTTTACGTAGATTTTTCAATGCTGAGAACCTCGATCAGAGAGTAAAAAAGGCGTAAGGTTCAAAATGGTGTAAAATTAAAATGAGATATACCGGGCTAGGATTCGAGTACCAGGAACAAGGGCCAAACCAACCACCCAAGAATGGAATCGTCGAGCGAAAATACTTGACAACCTCCGAGAAGCAGCTTTCCTTGCCACCAGACCTTTCTCCATCAATTAGGAATCTGATGCCGTCACTAAACAAATTCCTTAAATTGTAGCCATTTGTTGATTTTTTTTGGTGTCTAATCCGCATATATATCTCCATTGTCGTTGATTTTCTAGACTGTATATCTCTTAAATGACAACATATACACGTGTGATTTAGTTTACGAAGATTTTTCAATGCCGAGAACCTCGATCAGAGAGTAAAAAGGCCGTAAGGTTCACAATGGTGTAAAATTAAAATGGGATATTCCGGGCTAGGATTCGAGTTACAGGAACAAGGGCCAAACCAAGCACCCAAGAATGGAATCGTCGAGTGAAAACACTTGATAACCTCCAGAAAGCAGCTTTTCTTGCCACCAGACCTATCGCCATCAATTAGGAATCTGATGCCGTCACTAAACACATTCCTTAAATTGTAGCCATTTGTTAAAGTGTTTTTTTTGTGTCTAATCCACATATATATCACCATTTCCCTTGATTTTCTTGACTGTATATCTCTTAAATGTCAACGTATACACGTGTGATTTAGTTTACGAAGATTTTTCAATGCCGAGAACCTCGATCAGAGAGTAAAAAATGCGTAAGGTTCACAATGGTGTAATATTAAAATGGGATATACTGAGCAAGGATTCGAGTTACAGGAACAAGGGCCAAACCAACCACCCAAGAATGGAATCGTCGAGCGAAAACACTTGACAACCTTCTAGAAGCAGCTTTTCTTGCCACCAGACCTTTCTCCATCAATTAAAAATCTGATGTTGTCACTAAACACATTCCTTAAATTGTAGCCATTTGTTGAGTGTTTTTTTTTTTTTTTGTGTCTAATCCGCATTTATATCACCATTGCCCTTGATTTTCTTTACTATATATCTCTTAAATGTCAACATATACACGTGTGATTTAGTTTACGAAGATTTTTTCAATGCCGAGAACCTCGATCAGAGAGTAAAAAAGGCGTATTGTTCACAATGGTATAAAATTAAAATGGGATATACCGGGCTAGGATTCGAGTTACAGGAACAAGGGCAAAACCAACCACCCAAGAATGGAATCGTCGAGCGAAAACACTTGACAACCTCCTAGAAGCAGCTTTTCTTGCCACCAGACATTTCTCCATTAATTAAGAATCTGATGCCGTCACTAAACACATTCCTTAAATTGTAGCCATTTCTGAGTGTTTTTTTGGTGTCTAATCCGCATATATATCACCATTGCTCTTGATTTTCTTGACTGTATATCTCTTAAATGTCAACGTATACACGTGTGATTTAGTTTACGAATATTTTTTCAATGCTGAGAACCTCGATCAGATAGTAAAAAAGGCGTAAGGTTTACAATGGTGTAACATTAAAATGGGATATACCGGGCTAGGATTCGAGTTATAGGAACAAGGGCCAAACTAACCACCCAATAATGGAATCGTCGACCGAAAACACTTGACAACCTCCTAGAAGCAGCTTTTCTTACCACCAAACCTTTCTTCATCAACTAGGAATCTAATGCCGGCACTAAACACATTCCTTAAATTGTAGCCATTTGTGAGTGTTTTTTTTTTTGTGTCTAATCCGCATATATATCACCATTGCCCTTGATTTTCTTGACTGTATATCTCTTCAATGTCAACATATACACGTGTGATTTAGTTTACGAAGATTTTTCAATGCCGAGAACCTCGATCAGAGAGTAAAAAGGGTGTAAGGTTCACAATGGTGTAAAATTAAAATGGGATATATTGGGCTAGGATTCGAGTTACAGGAACAAGGGCCAAACCAACCACACGAGAATGGAATCGTCGAGCGAAAACACTTGACAACCTCCTAGAAGCAGCTTTTTTTGCCACCAGACCTTTCTCCATCAATTAGGAATCTAATGCCTACACTAAACACATTCCTTAAATTGTAGCTATTTGTTGAGTGTTTTTTTTTTGTTGGTGTCTTATCCGCATATATATCACCATTGCCTTTGATTTTATTGACTGTATATCTCTTAAATGTCAACATATACACGTGTGATTTAGTTTACGAAGATTTTTCAATGCCGAGAACCTCGATCAGAGAGTAAAGATGGCGTAAGATTCACAATGGTGTAAAATTAAAATGAGATATACCGGGCTACTGTCACACCCCGATATTTCCACGTATTACCGATGGGCCCGGTGGGGAGTAGCGTGACGTAGTTGATATCATCATAGTCAAACAACACAATTTAAATGCACAGCGGAAGCAAAAGATGAATCACATTACAAACCGAATAAACAGTAATATCAAAGTATTACAAACGGACTGTAAAGGATCCACAGGCGGAACAAAATATAAAAAGATCATTGTTCAACAGACTTTAACATCTAGAGCTTGCAAGACTTGATTAATGATGCCAGGATTAGCCAGCCTATTTCGTCTAGTACCTGCACATAGCCTTTTTGGAAAATACGCCAGTTTACACTGGTAAATACAATTAACTGACTCATTTTGAAAAGAGTTTAAGAAAATTAATTTGAATGCACACGGCACAAAATATCTTTTATAACTTGGGACAATTATTTAAAAATAATCTTGTATACAGTTTTACTTATTTGTCGTCCGTCACGGCCGGTTAGAAGAGCCGGACAAGATTAACTGACACGCCACAGGTATAATGCCCACAAGGTTGATTCCTTTAAGTGGATTACCAGTTTTTACATATGCAACTGTCAGGTGTATGCCTACACCCCGTGCTTAGGTCGTGGCCATTTCAATGAATGATGCCAAGGATATCCGAGACATGGTCATTAACCCCCAAAGGCCATATACCAAATAAAAAAGATTAAAACGGGTTATGTAAATATATTAATCACAATCTGATTTAAACAACTACATACCCGACCAAGCGGTATTATTATAATACCGTATCCCAAGCTCGTACAAGAGAAAATAAGTTAAAAGTATTTACCTGAGCAAGTATAATTCACAAACAGCGAGTGCAAGTAGCTTTTACCGGGCTCCTAATCTGGAACGAAGGTTTTTAATAACCTATTAGATTCCTAACGGGTCTTTAATTAGGCCTAGACTTAGACCGGTTAGTTTTTAAAAGAAGATACGGTTCAAAACGCGTGATTAAGCGAAGACCGGTTTAGAATGTGGTTTAGACCCGACAAGTTTGTATACTTGTATGATATGGGTAAACTAAACACATTCTGGATTTTGAGATAAAAACGGTAAAGTTTGACCCGTTTCGGCTAATTTATGCAAACTAGTTACATAAACCGCACCGAACACGAATAATGCGTAACGGGTAACCAAATGAGTCATGAACAGGTTTCCTAAGTTAATATGCCTTAAATATACAGGTGATATCAGTAAGATACCTTCCAATATGCCCACAATGGATTTAAACTCAAATTATGCCCCGTAGGGGTATTTTGGTCATTTTAAAGGTTATAAAAGAGTTTAAATACTAACCTGAGTTTCAGGTCTGATATAATCAGTAAAAATATTTATTTTTATAAGTCATAATAGTAGGGTATTGCATATATGTGAAATTTATCTTTTATAACCAAACTATGCACCGTATGGGCATTTTGGTAATTTCACATAAGCTTTAAAGGTCAAAATTAGACTTCTGAGTTCAAAACTTTTGCTTACTGTTAAAATATGAAAAGTTACTTACAACACCAGTAGGTATTAAGTCTTATATGAGAAAAATGGTTTTAATACATACTATGCGTTTTAAACGCGTAAAAAGACGGTTTTAAGCGATTTCCGGGTTTTTAAAGAAAAGCTTATATTTTTATCATTCCAGAAGACTCAAAATATTTTATTTATTGTATAAAATCAGTAGCAAAAGGTTTGGTATCAAAATATTATGTAAAACTCATTTTATAGGCCAAAAGGGAAAAACCGACAATTACCGAATCAAAGCTATAGCCTTATGTTATGCTCAGCCTAAAAATAAATAAAAATCTTCAAAAATCCCAAAATATTATTTTACATCAGTAGGTAAGAAGTTTGGTATCAAAAAATTGGGTTTAGATAGGCTTTATGCTAATTACGCCATTTAATTAATAAAAAGCTTTCTAATTACGCTAATGAGCATAACTCTTAATCTAGACCTCAAACTGATGTGAAAATTTAGGGACATGTTTATAAATCAGTAATAAAGATTATTGTCCTCTCACATTTTCAAAATTCTTGTTTTAAGGTCAAAAGGGCATTATGGTCAATATTTAGGCATATAACGGAAACATGTACATGAATCGAATAACTAATGAACCAAGTTGTATAATCACAGAGGGTTATACTAACATGTAACCTGGTCCTAATAAAGCTCTAAGGCATTTCTAAAATATGCTCTAATGGGTCAGAACTGAAAGTCAAAGCAAAAGTCTAATTATGCGACTTTCGGTTCCGAACCGAGCTTGAACTGAAAATTGTCGGGTTGAACATGCTTAGGCATGTTCTTACATTAATTACCAAGTTATATGAAGGATAAAATAGGTTGCATGGCTTCTACATTGCTAATTATGCATTGATTTGAAAATTAGCTTTCTGTTGACTTTTTAAGATCAAGTTTGACCCGACAATTGACCTAGTTAGAGTGGGAATCAGAGGGTGCCCTTTTAAGGGTTTATTACCCACATAATTACCAACTCAAAGCTACTTTCAATTCGAGAATTGACTGGACCATTAGTGATTAATCACTAAGTCAAACCTTAATTACGACGGGTTTGACTTTAGGCCATTAAACTAATAAAACTGAATTACAGAAGGTTAAGGACACTTACTGAAGTCCTATGCACGACTAAGGATCCTTGAGAAGTGGCCTTGAGCTCCAGGAATCTCCAAAACAAGTGTTTGGAAGCTTTTCAAGTGAAGTGCTCAAATGTGAGTTCACATGTTGCAACAATTGGACTTATTTATAGCCAAGGAAGGTTCAAGGAGATGGATACAAGTGTTTTGGAAACTCCAGGGATGAATACAAGTGTTAAGGGACGTGTTTTAAGGATCTTGAGGGTGGCAAACTCGCGGAATCGAGCAAACATGCAAGATGCAACGTTTAACACACTTTTTTCTGAGCTGGCAGTCTGTCGCGTCGCGCGACGGAGGAGTGCCTCCATGGTGGCGCAGTGCCAGCAGGTAGCTGATCAGCAATTCAAGTTTGAAAAATGACATTTTCACCCCTGGACCTTCTAAAGCGTAATTTCTTCCATTTTAAGCACTTTTAACCATGAAATTTATATTTCTATGATCCTTGAGATATAACCAATCATCATTAGGTCCGGTTTCATTAAACGATAATCGAAAACATAAGTTTTGCCTCGTTGACGCTTTTAACCCCTTAATTACGAAAGTTAGCGTATCTTTCTCATACGATATCGAAACCTTGTGAAATTTTTACCACTTATTCTTGGGAGTATAATTAATTGTTACAAGGCTCCGAGTTCGCTAAAAGGTCACTCAGAGGTATAACTTAAAGATGTTGACACACAAACGGTTTCACACGCTTCATGATACATTCGTTTTAGGGTATAAACATCATGTAGGGTTGTTAAAAGGCATAATTATCAAATGTTGACACTTTGTATCCTTGTATACATATACTTTCTTCGTTTGTCAACTTTAGTCCCTCCTATTCAATTTGTTACACGTTTAAAGTTCATGACATATGTCGATACTATATTGGACATGATTTTTGCGAGGTGTTACATCCTCACCCCCTTAAAAGAAATCTTGACCTCGATATTTACTGAAACAAATGAGGGTACTTCTCTTTTATTGTGGACTCTACCTCCCACGTATACTCGGGACCTCTACGGGAATCCTATTGAACCTTTACAATTGGTACATGCTTCTTTCGAAGTTTCTTAACCTGTCGATCCTCGATCGACAAAGGTTTTTCCACAAATTTCAGGCTCTCATCTATGTGCACATCCGTATGGGGTATGACTAGTGTTTCATCAGCTAGGCATTTCTTCAGATTGCAGATGTGGAATACATTATGAATACCACTAAGCTCTTCTGGCAAGTTTAACTTATAAGCCACTGTTCCGACACATTCGATGATCTCGAATGGTCCTATATACCTTGGGCTTAACTTAACTTACCTTTCTTACCAAATCGCATCACTCCTTTCCAGGGTGATACTTTAAGTAGTACCTTGTCACCTACCTCGAATTTAAGAGGTTTACGCCTTAAATCTGTGTAGCTTTTCTGCCTATCCCTGGCAGCTTTGAGACGATCTCGTATCTGTACAATCTTATCTGTCATCTCCAGGACTATATCCGGTCCTGTTAGTTGGACATCTCCAACTTCTGCCCAACAAACGGGCGTTCTGCACTTTCTTCCATACAAAGCTTCAAAAGGTGCAGCTTGAATACTTGAATGATAGCTATTGTTATATGAAAATTCGATCAGTGGAAGATGATCATCCCAACTTCCACCTAGGTCAATAACACATGCTCGTAGCATATCTTCGAGTGTCTGAATAGTACGTTCACTTTGACCATCTGTCTGAGGATGATATGCAGTGCTGAAATTTAATCGAGTGCCTAGGGATTGCTGGAAGCTTTTCCAGAAATGCGATGTATACCTCGTATCCCTATCAGAGATGATAGACACTGGCACTCCGTGGAGAGATACAATCTCATCCACGTATAGCCAAGCTAACTTATCTGAGCTGTGTGTTTCCTTAATAGGTAAGAAGTGGGTTGACTTAGTCAGTCTATCCACTATCACCCAAATAGTATCATTTCCTCGTTTAGTCTTTGGAAACTTGGTGATAAAATCCATAGTCACCATTTCCCACTTCCAGGTGGGAAGTTCAGGCTGTTGTAGCAAACCTGACGGCTTTTGGTGCTCAGCTTTAACTTGTGCGCACGTCAAACATTTGGCTACATAGGTAGCTATAGACTTCTTCAAGCCTATCCACCAATAATTTGCCTTCAAATCCTGGTACATCTTATCACTTCCAGGATGAACAGAATACTTAGAACTGTGGGCTTCTTGAAGGATAACATCCCGTAGTCCTCCATAGATTGGAACCCATATTCGTCCATTTAATCTTAGGATTCCATCCTTGCCATAAGATAACTGCTCAGCAGTTACTCCCAACTTTTCATTCGGGTAGTTGGCTTCTAATACAACTTCCTTTTGGGCGGCTAACAATCTTTCATTCAAGCTGTTCTTTAATTCAATGCTCTTGGCATTGATTCTTATAGGCTTAATCCTTTCTTTTCTACTCAATGCGTTGGCGACTACATTCGCCTTGCCTGGATGGTACCGGATTTCACAATCATAATCATTCAGTGTCTCCATCCATCGACGCTGTCTCATGTTTAGATCCTTCTGATTGAACAAGTGTTGAAATCTCTTGTGATCAGAATAGATCACACACTTGGTACCATACAAATAATGCCTCCATAGCTTTAGTGCAAATACAACGGCACCCAACTCCAAGTCGTGGGTGGTGTAATTCTTCTCGTGCACTTTTAATTGTCGAGAAGCATAGGCAATAACCTTGCCTTTGTGCATGAGCACACACCCTATACCAATGTGTGATGCGTCGCAGTATACTACAATTTCTTCTATTCCATCAGGCAATGTCAACATGGGAGCATTGCTCAGTTTCTGCTTAAGTATATCAAACGATTCTTGTTGCTTAGGACCCCAATCAAACTTAATATTCTTTCTAGTCAACAAAGTTAGGGGTGCTGCAATCCTTGAGAAATTCTCAATGAAACGTCTGTAATATCCTGCCAGTCCCAAAAAGCTACGAATCTCTGTGGTCGTCTTCGGCTCTTGCCAATTCATGACAGCTTTAACCTTAGCGGGATCCACCTGGATACCACGCTCATTAACCACGTGTCCAAGAAACTGGACTTCACGAAGCCAAAATTCACACTTTGAAAACTTGGCATAAAGTTTCTCTTGTTGAAGCAGTGAAAGAATACAACGAAGATGTTTCTCGTGATCAGCTTGATTCTTTGAGTAAATAAGAATGTCATCGATGAAGACGATGACAAATTTATCCAAGTAGGACTTGCATACGCGATTCATGAGATCCATGAACGCTGCTGGTGCATTAGTGAGCCCAAAAGGCCTCACAAGGAACTCGTAATGACCATAACGAGTCCTAAATGCAGTTTTGTGCACATCTTCATCTCTAACCTTCAGTTGATGATATCCTGACCTCAAATCGATCTTAGAGAAGTAACTTGCCCCTTGTAATTGATCGAACAGATCGTCGATCCTGGGCAATGGATATCTATTCTTGATAGTGACTTTGTTAAGCGATAATCGATGTATAGACGTATCGATCCATCCTTTTTCTTTACAAACAGGATTGGTTCTCCCCAAGGAGACGAACTAGGTCTAATAAATCATTTTACCAACAAATCATCCAACTGAGTTCTCAACTCTTTCATCTCAGTTGGGGCTAACCAGTAAGGTGCTCTTGCAACAGGTGCTGCTCTAGGTATAATGTCGATTCTGAACTCCACTTGCCTATCTGGTGGTAAACCAGGTAGTTCTTCAAGGAATACTTCTGGATATTCAGAAATGACAAGGATTTCTTCAACCTTGGGCTTCTGTTCATCAATAGTTACATGTGCCATATAAATGACACAACCCTTCTTCAAACACCTAGATTCCTTGAGCATAGACACTTGCTCGGGCAACCCATACTGAGTGTCTCCCTGTATGGTAAGTGGCTCACCATACGGAGTCTTGATTACCACTTGCTTCTTGTTACACAAAATCTGGGCTTGGTTATGAGATAACCAATCCATGCATATTACTATGTCGAAACCAGCTAATTTCAAGGGAAGTAAGGATAACGGAAAAGAGTGGTTCCTAATGGATATAAAACATCCATCTAACACAGTCGAGGCTGTCTCTAAGGTACCATCAGCCAATTCTACCTCATATTTCATGCTTAAGGTTTTAACAGGTAAATTCAACAACTTACAAAACTTATCATCTACAAATGACTTATACACGCCCGAATCAAATAACACCCTTACATAAACATCATTAACAAGGAAGGTACCTGTTATCACATTATCGTCCTGAACAGCTTCTCGTGCATCCATTCGAAAGACCCTTGCATTGGTCTTTTTGACTTCATCAGGCTTTTTGACATATTTAGGGCAGTTGGACTTGATGTGCCCTTTCTCATTACAGTTATAGCACGTTGCATCCTTTATCTTCTTGCACTCTATCGTCTTGTGCTCCTTGGATTTGCATAACCCACATGCATACGGTTTTGACTGGGACTTGGACTCAAGCCTGCATTTCCCAAAGTGACGCTTCTGGCAGGTTTTGCACTTTGGCTTTTTATCTGCTTGCTAATTACCCTTGCCAGACCCAAACTTCTTCTTGTGGTCTGTGTTTCCCTTAAACTTCTTCTCAGACCATCGTGAGTTATCGTCCTCACGTTTTCTCTTACCTTCCTCCGAGTTCTTATGCGATTTTAGCCTGACCGCATCCAAGGTAAGGGATAAAGATAGGTCAGCTGCTGACCTAAAAGTAGCAGGCCGTGATGCCTTGACACTGGCCTTGATCTCTGGGGCTAAACCCCCAATGAACCGAGCTATTCGCTTGGGCTCCGGTGTCACCAAATATGGAACCAGTCGAGACATGGTATTAAAGTTGGTAAGGTAAGTCTGACAGTCTAGGTTTTTCATCACCAGAGATAAGAAGTCTGACTCAATCTTTTCAACCTCATGCTGAGGGCAGTAATTCTCTTTGATGAGTACAACAAACTGATCCCAAGACAGATTGTACAATGGGATCTTCTCAGTAGCCTGGATTAGTGACCTCCACCAGGCTAGTGCTTCTCCTTTAAACGAATGAGATACATACTTCACAACATCCCTATCGGCACAACCACTAATGTTAACTACGGTGTCCATCTCGTCTAACCACGACATGCCGTCGATAGCTCCTGTTTCCCCAGTGAAATCTCGGGGTTTACAGGATACGAAATACTTATAAGATCAAGTCTTTGTACGTGGCTCCTGACCCAATACAATTTTCTTAGACGGAACACTATGCTGGTTTGAGGAGTGATGATCGTCATCCCTCCTTGATCCATTATGTTTAGAGGGTGGCTTACTATGAGCCTCAGAGTGAGTCTTAGGTTTAGAATGGGGTACTGATAAGGTCCTACTTCGAGTACCATTTGACTCATTTAATTGCCTATCTATGGCTTTGGTAACAGCATTATCAATCAATGCTTGAAGTTCCGCACCAGTTACATTGATCCTGGTAGTGTCATGATTTTCCCGGTGGTGACTGTTTATTTCTTCAGACTCTGCCATGTAGCTTGCTGGCTACATAAATTGATGATAATTATTTATTCAGAAGTCTAATACAGTAATATCATTCTTGATGATTTATTAACCATGGTATTAATAACCATATTGGTTAATTTGTTAAATATTATTCATTCATGATTTTTATTATAATAATCCCTTGTTTTAATTAAATTATAATAATGGCACAAACGGCCAAGTCACATGGACATTTTCAATTTATAGGCCAAGATCTTATAGGATCGAGGTATCAAGGTTTGAATCATAGTTCATTACCTTTCTTGACAGGGAGTTGTAGGCTACGACTGTCTTTTGTCTTATATGACAATAATTATGGCCCGTATGCATTACATCACAAATGGATGTTTAATAAAAAGAAGGAATTGGAATAATCCAATATAATAATGACACGTGTGATTTTACGAATCACATCAGCCAGGAATGTTAACATGTTTTCAGATGTTAACAAGGATTTGAATCTCTTTTTAAACAGGTTTTACTATCATGGCCAGGTCTTATAATGACATGCAGGCTAGGTTATACCCTTTAAGATTCTTATTTAATAATTAACGCAGAAAAATCCTAAATTGAGATGTTAATAAGGATCTGAATCTAATTGAGGAATTACCATCTTGGCCCTGTCTTAAAATGACACATGAGCTAGGTCTTGTCCTTTTTAGATTTTGTCATTCTATTATATTGGTAGATCTTATAAAAGGAATGTTATTTTAGATTTATTTATTTATTTCATACATATTACATTTATGCATATAATGACAAATAAATTTTAAATGATAAAATGCCACTAATAATTTAAAAATACACTTTGCCCAAAACGGGACTTAACAGAAATACTTGCCCACGCAGGGGCTAAACAGGAAAGACATGCCCACGCAAGGGCTAACAGGAATACAAGTCCTCGCAGGGACTGTTGGTGCACCTAGTGTCTGTTAACTTCGTCTTAATCGAGTCTTATGTCTAGATAGGATAAACGAGCACACAACAGGATAGAAATTAGGGTTTGTACATGTGTTAGAAGGTAATTTCGCTTGAGAGTGACATGGACATGTTCAAGCGAAATCAACACATGTGATTTCACTTGAACAGGGTTGTGACATCCTGAAGCGAAATCATGCTGCCTATATATAGATGTTGTGTGTTGCCATTTGAAGCGAAATCTGGTCTTGTTCTCTGAGCCGAGGTGCTGTCCGTGTATCATTTGAACGTGTAAAAAGCTCAGGAAATCATCAATAGATAAAGTTTAAAAGGAAACAAGCTGTTTGACATTGTTTTCATTGATTCCGCCTTTGTAAATGATGATGAACTACTCAACTTGACTGTTTAGGGTCACCGGAACGATCCAACAAGTGGTATCAGAGCTCAGGACGAGGAGTTCATACCAATTCAGCTTGAAATCACCGGATTTTCTCACTTCTACCCTTTCTTTTCTGATTTGAACAAGATTTAACGGTTGAAATGGCCTAAATTTTACATATATCACGTAAAACATAGTTTTAACAAAGCTTTGAGAGTATTAGATCAAATCTCTGCTTAAAACTAATAAAAAATGGCCTGAAACCTAATTCTGCTTGAACGATCCTTCGTATTCCGCTTGAACTAATCTGTGCATTTTCAAGCGAAATTAGACTTTTTAGATGATTCCGCTTGAAAATTCAAGCGATATAAGTGATTTCGCTTCAAAGTTCCTGATTTCGCTTGAAATCAGATTCCGCTTGAAAGATATAGTCTTATTCCGCTTGAATAACAGTTTCCGTTTGAAAATTCAAGCGAAATAAGAGATTTCGCTTGAATATCTGTTTTCGCTTGAAAATTCTTGCTGGTTCCGCTTGAAGCTATTCCGCTTGGATTTGCTGTTTTTCAAAATTTCAAAATTTTCTAAGTGTTTGTTGACTGTTTCAGGTACGTGAAAGATGGACGAATTTATGAATCCTTTCAGTGATATGTATGCCTTTGCTGGAAACTCTGGAGATGATACTTCTAGCAACACCAATGAGAACACGCCGAATGCAAAGAAAACTTTGTCGGATGCTTTAGGTGTGGAGAGTGCATACGGAACATATAACAAACCCCCAAAGTTGATGGCGATCGAAGAGTACAGTCGGTGGGCCAAGAAATTTGAAGAAAGGTTAAAGGCATTTGCGTATCCCAGCTGGAAAAGTCTAAAGAATGGATACAGTGATGGAGGGAAAAATGGTGAAAATTTGACATCAACTGAAGCAATAGAAGTTTTTGTTGCCGAGCAAAAGTGCATCGCGTTGCTGTTTCAGTCTGTCCGAGAAGATATAATATCTTTGATCGAGTATGACAATGCTAAAGATCTGTGGAAAAAATTAGAAGTGAAATGCTTGGGTAGTGCAGAAATAGTGAAAAACAAAAAGAAACTGCTAAGAAAAGAGTTTGATTTATTTGGTTGTTTAAAAAATGAATCAGTTTGTAAGATGATTGAGAGGTTTGGGCACTTGAAAGCAGTGGATTTAACAGTGGCTCTTCGTCAACTTCAAATCAATCAGCTGCAAAGAATTTATTTCAATGCAACATCGCTGTGGATTTAAAGAACGCTCAAAACTTCAGCGAGGAGTCTGCAAAGCAACAGATGGTTTTCTTAGCTTCTGTGTTAGAGTCGTATGAGAGCCTTGTGGCAGGCAAGATAGGCAACGCCAACCTAACAAAGGAAGACTACGATCAAATAGATCCTGAGGAGATGGAATTGATCAACATAAGGTGGTGTATGGCTAGTGCAGTAAGAAGGGCACATCGTTTTATGGAGATTACAGGAAGAAAGTCAATTGGTGGACCATCTACCAAGTTAGGCTTTGACAAGTCAAAAGTGACATGTTTCAAGTGTAAACAGAAAGGTCATTTTAAAAGAGAGTGCCGGAATGCTTATGCTGATGATTCTGAAAATCCGTTCAAAGAAGATTACTACAAGAGAGCGATTTATCATCAGAATAAATAAGAACCGCCCAGAATGAAACAACTTGAGGATAATAAAGAAAAATCCAGAGCTCTTGCTGTGATTCATGACGATGAAGGTTTTGACTGGAGCGAGTTGTTACCAGAAGAGGATGCGGTTGGATATGCTTTTATGGCAAAGACTGTTGAACCTGTTCCTTTTAACGATAATAGAAATGAAAAAGAAAAGTATGTCAACAGAAAGATGATAGCTCAAAACAGAATGATCAGAATATCTGATATATACACTGAAGCAAAAAGGGCGAAGAGATGGGATCCAGACAGAGAATGTTATCTTGACCCCATGGGAAACATTGCTATTGACTATAAGACCCCCGATCTTGAAACCATAATTCAACAAATTGCTGAAGAAGAAGAGGGTTGGCAAAGAAAATGGTGGGGAAGCGGAGAAGAGAAAGAAGAGAAAGAAAAAGAAAAAGAGGAAAAGGCAAAGAAGGTTGATGATGGGATCATTGATACATCACAAGAGTTGAATGCTGAAAACTTGGGAAAGATGGCTGACAAAGTGCTGGCTGCTAAGGAACTTGAGGTAGACTCTAAGTCTGTATCTGAGTCTAAAAGCCAGGTCAGTTCAAATGCGTCAACGAGTGTGTCAGGTAAGAAAGTTAATGGTGACATTGACTGCAAAAATTGCATAAAAGAGTGCAAAGTTTGTAGTACAATCATTTATCTAAATGGTAAGAAAGTTGATGATCTGACAGATAGAGTCAGAAGTGTTGAGGATCAGATTCTTAACCGTGATAAAATGTTGAAAGCTTCGAACGACAGATTAAAAGAATTAACTGACAAAATTGAAAATGATAAAATTGATAAAGAAAAAGTTAGGAAAGAAAATGAGCAGTTAGTTCTTGAAAATCGTCAAATTTCAGAAAAAATTGAGAAGCTTAAACGAACGGTTAAAGATGCTGATGACAGAAATGGTAAGACAATTAAAGAAAATAATCATCTGTCGGGAGTTCTTCGGGTAAAAGAAGAGTTAATCAACCAGCAACTGGATGAAATTGCAAAGTTGAAGCTTAAATTTCAAGAAGCTGAAATTGAAAATGAACAAATCCAGTTGAAACTAAAAAGTTACAACTCCGCAAGCTTTGTTTTGCAACACATTGTTCCTAAACCCATCGGGAAAAACAAAGCTGGCGAAGATGTCTTTTCGGATGGAACCGGGGTGGGTTATCATCAAGTTCCACCACCAGTTCTAAACAATTATTCGAAAAAACAATCAGGGTTGGTTAATCTTGAAGACGAGAATGAAGTGAAACTTCCAGACACGATTGATGTCACATTCACTTCATCTTCCGATGACGATAGTGTCCAAACTGAAGTGGTGAAAAGTGTGGTTGAGAATGTTCTAAAATCTGAAAGTGAGACTACTGAGGAAGATGAATGTTTCTTGGACAAATACATTCCTAAACAAAAGTCCAAAAACATCTTAAATGAAGAACCTGATCTTGTCATGTACAAGATGTCGGGATCAGATAAGTTGTATTCGGGTTCTGAGTTTCCACTGGAGAATGTTAATGTTGCTAAATTGACAAATGTGTTCAAATTGGTTGAAATTGATCGGTCTGAGATTGAAGGTCTAAAACAGACAAAGAGGCAAATGAATTTTGAAAAAGATAAAGCTTACTACAAGAAACCTGTTGTTCCACCGCGTTTTTATAACAACAATCGAAACAGATGGTCGGGTGGTTATCAGGGTGGAAAGAATTATCAGAAAAAGAATGTTCAAAACAAGAAGTTTACTGAGAATAAGGTGTTTGTAAAGAGCTCGCGTTCTCATTCCGAGTAAGAGTCTGAGATTTTTTCAAAGACAAATGAAGAGTTCTTTGAGGAAAAGGTCTCACGACCTAAGTCTGAAGGCACAATTCGGGTAGTTGATACTCGAATATGCTTCAAATGCAATCAAGTTGGACATATTGCACGAAAGTGTACCAACTTGAAGCCTAAGACTGAAGTTGTGATGAATTCAGGAAAGAAAAATGATGTGAAGGGAAAAGCTCCATTGGTTGTTGAGAAAAAGATTTTGAAAAATAACAACACCAAGATCAAAACTGAACCTGTTAAAAATGTGGTAACTAACAATGACAAGTTTTACAAACGGTTGCATCGTCTCAACAAACATGGAAGCCAAAAGTGGTTGAAAAGAAATCAAGTGTTCTAAAACCAAAGGTTTCAGAGTCAGAAAAACAATCGTCTTCTACCACACCGGTAAAGATGGATGTTCCTTTGGAGTACTATGAGAAACTTGATTCAAAAGAGGCTATTACTTCTGAGAAGAAGGTTGTTTTGAAAAAAGACCAACCATCTGGTCAACCTCAAAAAGGCGAATTTTTCTTGTATAAAGAGGTTGAGGTTGGGTCTACAGAAAGCTTGAAAATGAATGATGAAAATTTTCCACCACTTTACACTACAAAATCTCACATTAAAGTCCAGTTACCTGAGTCGAAAGAGGCACATGACGGGGAAAACAACTCTGCTGTACGATGTTAGAAATTTCAATGGTGGTTATGTAGGTTTTGCAGGAAATCAAGGTGGTAGAATAGTTGGTGAAGGAACGTTATCTAACGGGATTGTTACGTTTGAAAGAGTTAACTACATCGCCGAGCTTGAAAACAATCTTCTGAGTATTTCTCAGATCTGTGATAGGATGTATACCACGCACTTTACAGACAAAGAATGTTTGATATTGAAACCAGGATTTGTTATCCCTGAAGAATGGATTATCATGAGAGCGCCTAGAGTGAATGATCTGTATGTATTGGACATGAGTGTAGCAACTACAACAACGGGTCAAGCACACTGTTTTGTTTCTAGAGCAACTGAGAAGGAATCGCAGTTGTGGCATCGCAAGATGGGCCACATTCACCTACGAAAAATGAATCACCTGGTGCATAATGATTTAGTTCTGGGTGTTCACATTAAAGGTTTTCATCTGGAAGGGGAGTGCATTAGCTACGTCAAAGGCAAGCAAACGAAGAAATCACATCCTCAAAAGAAAGTCAATTCAGTTTCCAGACCGTTAGAGAGACTTCATATGGATCTTTTTGGTCCAGTAAACGTCAAAAGTATTACAGGGGATCTATACTGTCTTGTGGTAACTGATGGTTATTCCAGATTTTCGTGGGTATCATTCTTGAAGTCTAAGGATGAGACGTTTGATAGTTTGATGGCGTTGTTCAGAAAAATTGAAAACTTGTACCAAACCCGTATCATAAGAATCAGGTGTGATAATGGTACCGAGTTTAAGAACAACAGAATGGAAGAATATTGTGATGACAGAGGTATACTGCAAGAATTTAGTGCTCCTTACACTCCGCAGCAAAATGGAGTAGCCGAAAGAAAGAACAGGACACTAATCGAAACGGCCAGGACGATGCTTGCTGATTCAAAGCTACCAGTAAATTTTTAGGCAGAAGCAGTATCAGCCGCTTACTATACACTCAATCGGGTTCTCACTGTAAAGAAATTCAACAAGACATGTTTCGAGCTGATTAATAACCGTAAACCGAACCTGAAGTATTTAGAACCGTTTAGGTCTCCCTGCACAGTTCTAGAGCCTTTTGGTAAATTTGGTCCAAAGAGCATCGAAGGAATTTTCGTGGGTTATCAAAGTCCATTGGAACGAGTCTTTATTCCAAGCTTGAAGCGGATTATTGAAGCACACAATGTTGAGTGTCAAGGTTACACAATGCCACCACAGAATCCAGGCGATTCATGGCGTTTTCATTATGACACGTTGTGGGATTCGTTTGACATGGAAGAAGAAAAGGAAGAAGAAGAAGATTTCTTTGACGAGTTGGATATTTTGAGAGAGTATGAAGAATCGCAGGAAAGATTCCCAGTAGAGACTTTCAGTCGACAAAGACAAGCTTCAAACGATGATGAAGCAGGTCTAAGTAATGCTGGAGAACATGATGATATTCAACAAAATGAAGTTGCTCATGATAATCAGACGACACAGAATGATAATCAAGAATCTGAGAACATGCCAGTATTTGATCGTGGTGATTCAGATTCTGAGGGGGAGCAAATTTAGATTTCAAGTCAAACAAACCCAGTCAGTGAACAAGGTGCAAATCAGAATGTTACTAATCTGGAAGGTGAGGTAGATGTTTCAGGCGAGGTGATGCCGAGAACTCTTTCATACCATCCAGAGGAGCTGATCATTGGAGAATTGCAATCAGGCGTTCGCACTAGACGTCAAATTAACCAAGGCCTTACTTGTTGACCTTTACAAACTGAGTTTTCACTTAGTTATTTTATTTCGCAGATTGAACCGCGTACATACAAAGAGGCGCTAACTGAAGATTCTTGGGTCAATGCTATGCAAGAAGAGTTGAGTCAGTTTGAGAAGTTAGGAGTGTGGAAGTTAGTAGACTTACCTGATGGTCAGAGGAAGGTAAACACCAAGTGGGTGTTCAAGTGCAAGAGAGATGATAGAGGAGTTGTGGTTTGTAACAAAGCTCGACTCGTAGTTCAGGGATTCAGTCAGCAAGAGGGTATAGATTTCACTGAAGTATATGCTCCGGTTGCTCGACTAGAAGCGATCAGAATCTTCCTAGCATTTGCATCTTGGAAAAACTTCAAAGTTTATTAGTTAGATGTTAAATCTGCGTTTCTCTATGGGAAGGTAAAAGAGGAGGTATATGTCGGTCAGCCACCGGGCTTCACCGATCCAATCCACAAATACAAGGTCTATTTGCTAGATAAAGCGCTGTATGGTTTATACCAGGCCCCGAGAGCTTGGTATGAGACATTGTCTCAACACCTGCTAGCCAACAGCTTCATTCGTGGAAAAGTGGATGCCACTCTCTTCACCAAAGAGGTCGACGGACATCTTCTGATTGTTCAGATATACGTGGACGACATCATATTTGGGTCAACAAATGAAAATTTGTGCAAAGATTTTGAACAAGTTATGAAGCAGAAATTCGAAATGTCATCGATGGGTGAGATGAAATTCTTCTTGGGACTTCAGGTTGATCAACTGCCTAAGGGAATTTCATACATCAAACGAAGTACGTTCATGATATCTTGGAGAAATTCGGGATGTCAGGTTCTACTCCAGCCTCCACCCCATTAGCGACGAACCATGGGATAAATCCTGATCTCACCGGAGAGAAGGTAGATGAAACGATGTATCGTTCCATGATTGGATCGCTGATGTATTTGACAGCTTCAAGACCCGATATCATGTACCCAACCTGCCTCGCAGCAAGATTTCAATCTAATCCGAGAGCGTCGCACATGGTTATTGTTAAAAGGATATTACGCTACCTTAAAGGAACTCCATCATTGGGGTTGTGGTATCCAAAAGATGATGACTTTATGCTCGAAGGATATTCCGATTCAGATTTCGGAAGCTGCAAAGTTAACGCTAAATCAACAACAGCGGGGTGCCAGTTTTTCGGATCACGATTGGTCACCTGGCAATGCAAAAAGCAGACCTCTGTGGCTTTATCCACATGTGAAGCGGAGTCTGTATCTGCTAGCAGCTGCTGCTCTCAGATCTTGTGGATCCAGCAACAGATGCGCGACTACGGTTTGCAATTTCTAAACACCCCTATCTTTGTTGATAATGAGGCAGCAATTAACATTACTAAAAATCCTGTTCATCACGCTAAAACCAAACACATTGAAATTCGTCATCACTTCATCCGAGATTGTTTCGAGAAGAAGTTGATACGAATTGATAAAATCCACACTGACGAGCAAAAAGCTGATTTACATACCAAAGCATTTGACAAAACTCGTTTTCAATACTTGTTAAAATTAAACGGTCGAAGCTTCCAAGTTGCATAGGCGTGAGGTCAATAGGAAAAAGATGGTCGTTAAGGTTCAACTGGCAGTTGCGAAGAACAGAATCAAGAACAATGGGTTCACCACTAGCAACTTCTACTGTCAAGGGTTTTCCTAGTTTCGTTCTAGACACGCGAAGTAATGGCTCAAAAGATAATGACACAAAACTCTTATCGGCACCCGAATCAAAAAGAACAGATGCAGGCTGATTATTAATAAAGAACATACCATTCACCACTTCATTGCCTGCTTGTGCCTCTTGCGCATTCATGTTGAAGACTCGACCTCGAGCCTGAGCCTGATTCTGATTTGGATTAGCATTCACCAATCTTGGACACTGATTACGGTAGTGGGTCAGATCCCCACAATTGTAACAAGAACCTGGGGGGTAGTGTGGTCGTGCAGCTTGACCCCGTTGCTGAGCAGGAGGCTGAGCAACTCGTTGAGCCGGGTTCTGAACTGCCTGATTCTGAGCAAAACGACAAACACCAGCAAGATGACCTGACTTCCCACAGTTAGTACAGAAGCGGCACGGAAATTGCGGCTGATGGTGACTGTTGCATCTATTGCACAAAGGTGCATTTCCTGCATAAGGTTTCTTCGCTGGAGGCTGTGCGGGTTGGTTGGGAGCTGCCTGGTTAACTTGGGCAGTGACAGCAAAATTTTGGGATGCCTAACGCTTCCTTGACCCCTTGAGGAACCAGAATCCTTTCCCTTCTTGTTTTGACCTTTCTTGCTATCTTCTTTGTCAGACGCCTGCTTCTTACCCTTGTCACCCTTTTTGTGCAGCTTTCCCTTTCGAACCTGCGACTCAGTCAATGTCGCTGCTAACTCGATCGCCTGACGGAGTGTGGTAGGGTTACTACCAGTAATGATGTCTTGTACTGAGTCAGGTAGACCATCGATGTACCTTTCGATAGCCTTGTCGAGTGGGGTAACCATTGTTGGGAAAAGCAGACTCAACTCCTCAAACCTATCAGTATACGCCCGATGCTCACCACTATCTTGCTTCAAATCATCAAACTCCCTCTCCAAAGCTCCCAGTTCATGACGAGGACAGAACTCCCTCATCATAAGGGCCCTAAGTTCAGCCCATGTCTGTGCTAAAGCAACTTCTGCACCACGATCTCTCATAACCCCGTTCCACCACGTAAGAGTCCTCTTCTGAAACACACTCGAAGAAAACTCGACCTTGCGATTGTCAGGACACTACACGTGACAGAAAGTATTCTCAATGCTCTCGAACCATTGAAGAAGCCCAGTCGCTCCCTCGGAACCACAAAATTTGAGTGGTTTAGCCGAGTTAAAATTCTTGAAATTGCATGGAGCATTGTTGTTGTTGTTGGCTTGGTTCCATTGAGCAAAGAGGTTTGGGAATGCAGCAGCCATTTGCTGCGCAATGATTTTTGCCAGTTCGGCAGTCGTTATCTGGTTTTTGCGTCGAGGAGGCATTCTAAAAGAGGAAAACATGAAAGGAAACGAGTGAGATGATTGGATGAAGAGAATGATATGAAACAAAATCAACAAAAGCAAAGATGGTGGTCATTCGTCCGCATCGCAAAGCAAACAAGCGACACACAGTGACTAATCAAAGTAAATGGGGGAAAAATAATGTATCGCGAAGACATGCTCGCCTATAAGTGAACACTCACCCCAAGAGTTCCCAGGTAAGAGTGACTGGTCCGATTAAGTGGATTTGTACGAACACTCTAGCCTTAGACAGAAAACCCAGGGTATAGGCATTCACTCTTCCAGTTTACACGTGTTCACACTATTAAAAACCCAAAACTTTGATGAGATTTTGAAAATTCAAAGGGGTTCAAAACCATATAACAGAGGGTTCAAAACCTTGTAATCAATCATTCAAAAACAGAAAATTGTTTGTCAAAAATCGTTTCGGAAAATTGGGTTCTTGTTTTGATAATCACCTAAGGATAGGTGATGTGCATGTTTTAAGATCTAAACACAAGATAACTTGTGTTAGGGTCCTAGAAAGGTTATAGTCTAGGTCAAAGAATTACTAATAACCTAATTCCCTATAACCATTGGCTCTGATACCAACTCTTCTGTCACACCCCGACCACGTAAAACATCAAATCGTGGCGGAAACGTCGGGGAGTGTTGTAACAGAATTATTGTTTCACAACCATGGCATACAAAGTTATATTTTATTTATCAAACAAGAGTGTTACATTGTCTTTAAACAGGAAATAAAGAGTTCAGAACATAATTAAACTATTTCTATCTTTATTTTAAGTCTCTAAGGCACTGGTCCGCCCTAGTGTCACGATCATCATCCTAAGCAACAGCTCCTGAAAACACATGTGAAAATAGGTACGTCAGCATAAAAATGCCTGTGAGATACATAGGTTTTGGGAAAATAGGATTCATGACTTGGGTTTTTAGAAGAAAGGTTTAATAAAAATTAGTCATGAATCTTGTTAAGTGTTTTCTTTTATAAATCATATGAAAACTCGATAAGAAATCCGATTATATAAAAGAAAGGTGTATGGTTAATGAAATAACCCAGTAAAATGAGTTGTATAAAACAATGTCATGAAAAATATGTTATTTGTGTAAAATGTAATACGTCTATACTGAAATGATTTAAATAACGCTACGATATGTAATATTATACAAACACTTATATATAGGAAGTACCAGCGGCGTATCCACCATGTTTGTATCATATTACACACGCCTCGTTACTCAAATCATTTACCCAAACCAACCACCAATGTAAATTGTTCATGTATAAATCAATTGTCAAGTGTTATTATGTAAACCATATCAAAATGTCCATGTCTAATGTAAATCACCAAATGTGTATATCAATGTCAAAATGTTTATGTTTAATGTAAATCATATAATGTGTATCCAAAAATATCATGTATGGCATGTGAAATATATCAACTAAACCATAGGTAAAATGCACAAAAACATGGTATTGAACTAAACATAGTTTAAGTCAAAGTTATGTTTTGTGGAACAAATGCATGCTATACTGATACAAACATCTATGCGGTATTGTGAAAATGCATACATCCAAGCCTTGTGACTGTGGTGATAGACCTTTAAACAAATTAAAGGTTTATCTGTGTTATGTTTATCGAATTCGGTCATTCCGTCCATCCAAACATACCTAGGATGTCAGGAACGGGAGTTGTCAATTCCTATGGTACCACTACCTACTAACGAATGGCGTAGCTAATGTTAATGAATGTATTTTTGTCCCATTTAAACAAACCAAATGTCATACCAAAATGTGAGCATGTGAAAACAATGCACTAAGCATGTAATCAAATGAACATACATAGCATGAAATGTAATGTAAAACAATGTACTAAGTATGCACACAATGGACATACATAGCATAAACATAATGAAATCATGTACTATAGGTGTACTAATGAACATAACAAGCATACGATATGAAAACATGAAAGGCACGAAAGTAACAAGTAGGTACATGTGTTTCACCCCAAAACAGTTTGGAAAACAGTAAAAGAGGGGTCTATGTACTCACTTGAGATTGCTTAGTAGTCCTTGAGTAACAACCAAACAATGCTAGAGATCACGGATATCAAACGGCGCCTAATATAGGTAACTATGTTAATATACCGGACCTAAATCGGAGGATTGGATAGAATGAGGGTTCGTAAACCAAACGAGTATGGAGACTCGTGTAATATGGTTTAACAAAGCCTACATACTAAAATGAAACCTAACCTAAGTGCTTACGACCCATTACGACCCGTTTAGGTAGCTTATGCTACTTTAACGCGTCGTTCGCGTAAAATGCGTTCGGAATGCCTAACTAGTCCTATGACAAGTAAAATATGCCTTAACATGTCTAATATTGTTACCAAATCAGTTTAGATACCAAAAGTTATGTTACATATGCTTAAAATGAATGTTGGCGTTAAAAGGGCATTTTGGTAATTTACCTAAGGCATATATACTACCTATCATACAACTACTCAAACGATGTGACCATAAGGTATAACCTCCGAAGGTTATTCCCTATACAACTATGGTCACCTAATGTGTTTGGTCGGATCCTAATGATCGACCAAACGGGTCGGGTTCGAAAGTATAAGCGATTGTTTAGATCGCTTACCTTACGACCCTATATAAGCACTAAACTAAAAGTGACGAGCTAAGCATGTTAAAACATGCTTAACTAAGTTTAGAAAACATGTTTGGTATCAAAACAAACGGTTTTGATACCTATAAGTAGTTTGGTTACAAAATACGCAATAACACGCATTTTGGCCGAAACTACGACTCGTCACTGAGTCTAGATAACGTGGTAATCAGTAGGTATAGTCACTAGGGACTATAACCATCGTGATTACGCTCACGTTAGGAAGTTCAAATGAACTTCGGGTTGACCATAAACTGGTCAATGCAGAAAGTCAAACATAGTTTGACTTTCGGACTCGAAAAGCGATAAAAGAACGAAGGAACACTTACAAAGGGTCCCCGAATGCTAATCTTGATCCAAGTAGCTCAGGTATGAAGCAATGGCTTCAACTTAGAGCTTTTAGATCAGATTTTGTGGGTTTTGCAAGGAAGGGGGGTTGGGTATTTATAGGATTCTTGGAACCGTTAGGATCGTTTATCGAATAACGTGCTTTGATCTTATCCCTACACTTGTTGCAACCTTGTGGTAACTCAAAATGGCCCCTCATGACCAAGAAAGGGCAAGTGTGGATGAGTTTTGAGTGGTTAACAGCTGTAAACAGCTGTTAAAACTGATTAATCTGATCTGGGAGGCTAACACGGGCTGCGTAAGGAGACACCAAAAGCTTACGCGGGCCGCCTGGCCCTTCTGATCAGAAACAACTTTGCTGAATTGACAGTTTAGGTCCCTGTTGGTGTTTAAGGCCATTTCCGACATGTTTAAGGCCCGTTAAGCCAACTTTAAGGCCCTAAAATTATGTCTAAACATTGTGGACATGAAACATGCTCAAAAATATGTCGGATGTTGGTTCGTTTGGTCGTACGATCGCGATGTTCGCTTAATTAAGACGGAATGCGCACAAGCGCGAAAAACGATCCAAATTGCGTGACGAATGGATTTTTCTCATGCCAAACACTAAAATAAAATATTATAGTGCTTTCATAAATTTTTGGATGTCCGGATGTATTCAGAACGTAAGTTATGCGCGAAAGTGCAAACTTATGCACTTTTTGACACTTTTAGTCCCTGAATGACACAAAAGTTTATTTTAGCACACCGAACCCCTCAAAGCCTATTTCTAAGCTATGTAAAGGATATTTATGGTATTTTTAACTTATGGTCATGTTCCAGAATGTCTGTTACAGTTCAAATTGGCATACTTTCGCAGTTTGTCAAATTTAGTCCCTGTAGGCGAATTAACTTGTTTCTGCCATACCAAAGCCTTCAAAACTTATTTCTAAGTTATGTAAGGGTTATTTAAGGTATGTTAAGTATATGTTGATGTTCCGGAGTATTTTTCGCGTTAAACTGATTACGTTTACGCACCAGTTTGCGTATAATTCTCCAGAAAGCGATGTAGAGTTTGAAATTGAACAAAAACCAAAACATGAAAAATGTCAAACATAAACAAACAAATATTGGGATCAAATAACTTCGTTTTATTGATAACTTAACTGTTTACAATGATTTCAAACACAGATGTCTCACGCGAATCCCCCGAGGGATCCTGCTGCTGCTGCGGTGAGTTATGGTAACTGGGAGTAAACGCCCAGTCGATTTGGTTAAACCTCGCCTCGTAGCTTTCGGGACCACTATAAGGTGATCCAAGAAAGGGTGACCCATCCGAAATCTCGATAGGGTGAGTAGGCGTTCCAGATGGATGTTGGGCAGGTTCCGGATCCTCGTCCAGATCCATGGAGAAATGGTCCTCTGGTCCCAACGGGTTATAACCCATTGGTTCATTAATTAAGTTTGCCGGGTTGAACCGGCTTTAGAAGTACGGTGTTGGGTCGTTGAAGGGTGAGTTGTGGCTCTGTAGGGGTATAAAGGAGTGATGGGAGTTGTGGGGCTCGTTCTCCGACTGAGGCCCGTAAGAGTTTTGGTAAGATGGTGAGGAGCTCAGCGAGACTGAGTGCCTTGCGGGTTCTATATGGGTCCTCCAGTTTTCTTGACGACTTCTGCTTAGGGTGTCGGATGGTGTTCGCCGGTGTGAAGGCCCGGCCTCGTGATCATTGGGGGCGACGAATGGCCCCTTGCCTCTTCCTCTACCTCTGATTCTTGGTGGCATCTTTTTAAACCTGTCAAAACAAACAAAAGAACAACAAAGAATTATAAAGGACAAAATTAAAATAAAACAAATTTGGATTAGTCCTAAGTTCTTTGTCTAGACTCGGAAGTCGAGGAATGTTCAACTGTGTTATTGAGATTAAACACAAAAGGCTAGTGTTTAATTCACTCAACGTTGGCTCTGATACCAACCTGTCACACCCCGATATTTCCACGTATTACCGATGGGTCCGGTGGGGAGTATCGTGACGTAGTTGATATCATCATAGTCAAACAACACAATTTAAATGCACAGCGGAAGCAAAAGATGAATCACATTACAAACCGAATAAACAGTAATATCAAAGTATTACAAACGGACTGAAAAGGATCCACAGGCGGATCAAAAGATAAAAAGATCATTGTTCAACAGACTTTAACATCTAGAGCTTGCAAGACTTGATTAATGATGCCAGGAGTAGCCAGCCTATTTCGTCTAGTACCTGCACTTAGCCTTTTTGGAAAATACGTCAGTTTACACTGGTAAATACAATTAACTGACTCGTTTTGAAAAGAGTTTAAGAAAATTAATTTGAATGCACACGGCACAAAATATCTTTTACAACTTGGGACAATTATTTAAAAATAATCTTGTATACAGTTTTACTTATTTGTCGTCCGTCAGGGCTGGTTAGAAGAGCCGGACAAGATTAACTGACACGCCACAGGTATAATGCCCACAAGGTTGATTCCTTTAAGTGGATTACCATTTTTTACATATGCAACTGTCAGGTCTATGCCTACACCTCGTGCTTAGGTCGTGGCCATTTCAATGAATGATGCCAAGGATATCCGAGACATGGTCATTAACCCCCAAAGGCCATATACCAAATAAAACAGATTAAAACGGGTTATGTAAATATATTAATCACAATCCGATTTAAACAACTACATACCCGACCAAGCAGTATTATTATAATACCGTATCCCAAGCCCGTACAAGGGAAAATAAGTTAAAAGTATTTACCTGAGCAAGTATAATTCACAAACAGCGAGTGCAAGTAGCTTTTACCGGGCTCCTAATCTGGAACGAAGGTTTTTAATAACCTATTAGATTCCTAACGGGTCTTTAATTGGGCCTAGACTTAGACCGGTTAGTTTTTAAAAGAAGATACGGTTCAAAACGCGTGATTAAGCGAAGATCGGTTTAGAATGTGGTTTAGACCCGAAAAGTTTGTATACTTGTATGATATGGGTAAACTAAACACATTCTGGATTTTGAGATAAAAACGGTAAAGTTTGACCCGTTTCGGCTAATTTATGCAAACTAGTTATATATACCACACCGAACGCGAATAATGCGTAACGGGTAACCAAATGAGTCATGAACAGGTTTCCTAAGTTAATATGCCTTAAATATGTTATGATATCAGTAAGATACCTTCCGATATGCCCAAAATGGATTTAAACTCAAATTATGCCCCGTAGGGGTATTTTGGTCATTTTAAAGGTTATAAAAGAGTTTAAATACTAATCTGAGTTTCAGCTCTGATATAATCAGTAAAAATATTTATTTTTATAAGTCATAATAGTAGGGTATTGCATATGTGTGAAATTTATCTTTTATAACCAAACTATGCACCGTAGGGGCATTTTGGTAATTTCACATAAGCTTTAAAGGTCAAAATTAGACTTCTGAGTTCAAAACTTTTGCTTACTATTAAAATATGAAAAGTTACTTACAACATCAGTAGGTATTAAGTCTTATATGAGAAAAATGGTTTTAATACATACTATGCGTTTTAAACGCGTAAAAAGACGGTTTTAAGCGATTTTCGGGTTTTTAAAAAAAAGCTGATATTTTTATCATTCCAGAAGACTCAAAATATTTTATTTATTATATAAAATCAGTAGCAAAAGGTTTGGTATCAAAATATTATGTAAAATGGCAAAACCGACAATTACCGAATCAAAGCTATAGCCCTATGTTATGCTCAGCCTAAAAATAAATAAAAATCTTCAAAAATCCCAAAATATTATTTTACATAAGTAGGTAAGAAGTTTGGTATCAAAAAATTGGGTTTAGATAGGCTTTATGCTAATTACGCCGTTTAGTTAATAAAAAGCTTTCTAATTACGCTATTGAGCATAACTCTTAATCTAGACCTCAAACTGATGTGAAAATTTAGGGACATGTTTATAAATCAGTAATAAAGATTATTGTCCTCTCACATTTTCAAAATTCTTGTTTTAAGGTCAAAAGGGCATTATGGTCAATATTTAGGCATATAACGGAAACATGTACATGAATCGAATAACTAATGAACCAAGTTGTATAATCACAGAGGGTTATACTAACATGTAACCTGGTCCTAATAAAGCTCTAAGGAATTTATAAAATATGCTCTAATGGGTCAGAACTGAAATTCAAAGCAAAAGTCTAATTATGCGACTTTCGGTTCCGAACCGAGCTTGAACTGAAAATTGTCGGGTTGAACATGCTTAGGCATGTTCTTACATTAATTACCAAGTTATATGAAGGATAAAACAAGTTGCATGGCTTCTACATTGCTAATTATGCATTTATTTGAAAATTAGCTTTCTGTTGACTTTTTGAGATCAAGTTTGACCCGACAATTGACCTAGTTAGATTGGGAATCAGAGGGTGCCCTTTTAAGGGTTTATTACCCACATAATTACCAACTCAAAGCTACTTTCAATTCGAGAATTGACTGGACCATTAGTGATTAATCACTAAGTCAAACCTTAATTACGACGGGTTTGACTTTAGGCCATTAAACTAATAAAACTGAATTACAGAAGGTTAAGGACACTTACTGAACTCCTATGCACGACTAAGGATCCTTGAGAAGTGGCCTTGAGCTCCAGGAATCTCCAGAACAAGTGTTTGGAAGCTTTTCAAGTGAAGTGCTCAAATGTGAGTTCACATGTTGCAACAATTGGACTTATTTATAGCCAAAGAAGGTTCAAGGAGATGGATACAAGTGTTATGGCAACTCCAGGGATGAATACAAGTGTTAAGGGACGTGTTTCAAGGAGCTTGAGGGTGGCAAACTCGCGAAATCGAGCAAACATGCAAGCTGCCACATTTAACACACTTTTTCTGAGCTGGCAATCCATCGCGTCGTGCGACGGAGGAGTGCCTCCATGGTGGCGCAGCGCCAGCAGGTAGCTGATCAGCAATTCAAGTTTGAAAAATGACATTTTCACCCCCTGGACCTTCTAAAGCGTAATTTCTTCCATTTTAAGCACTTTTAACCCATTAAATTTATATTTATATGATCCATGAGATATAACCAATCATCATTAGGTCCGGTTTCGTTAAACGATAACCGAAAATACAAGTTTTGCCTCGTTGACGCTTTTAACCCCTTAATTACGAAAGTTAGCGTATCTTTCTCATACGATATCGAAACCTTGTGAAATTTTTACCACTTATTCTTGGGAGTATAATAAATTATTACAAGGCTCTGGGTTCGCTAAAAGGTCACTCAGAGGTATAACTTAAACATGTTGACACATTTAACCCTCGTGTCTTGTAAACTTTCACTTTCTTCCACAAACGGTTTCACACGCTTCATGATACATTCGTTTTAGGGTATAAACATCATGAAGGGTTGTTAAAAGGCATTATTATAAAATGTTGACACTTTGTATCCTTGTACACATATACTTTCTTCGTTTGTCAACTTTTGTCCTTCCTATTCAATTTGTTACACGTTTAAAGTTCATGACACGTGTCGATACTATATTGGACATGATTTTTGCGAGGTGTTGCAGCTATGATTCGAGTTACAGGAAAAAGGGCCAAACCAACCACCCAAGAATGGAATCGTTGAGCGAAAACACTTGACAACCTCCTAGAAGCAGCTTTTCTTGCCACCAGACATTTCTCCATCAATTAGGAATCTGATGCCGTCACTAAACACATTCCTTAAATTGTAGCCATTTGTTGAGTGTTTATTTTTGTGTCTAATCCGCATATATATCACCATTGCCCTTGATTTTCTTGATTGTATATATCTTAAATGTCAACATATACACGTGTGATTTAGTTTACGAAGATTTTTCAATGCCGAGAACTTCGATCAGAGAGTAAAAAAGGCGTAGGTGCACAATGGTGCAAAATTAAAATGGGATATACTGGGCTAGGATTCGAGTTACAGGAACAAGGGCCAAACCAACCACCCAAGAATGGAATCGTCGAGCGAAAACACTTGACAACCTCCTAGAATCAGCTTTTCTTGCCACCAGACCTTTCTCCATCAATTAGGAATCTGATGCCGTCACTAAACACATTCCTTAAATTGTAGCCATTTGTTGAGTATTTTTTTGGTGTCTAATCCGCATATATATCACCATTGCCCTTGATTTTCTTGACTGTACATCTCTTAAATGTCAACATATACAAGTGTGACTTAGTTTACAAAGATTTTTCAATGCCGAGAACCTCGATCAGAGAGTAAAAAAGGCGTAAGGTTCACAATGGTGTAAAATTAAAATTGGATATACCGGGCTAGGATTCGAGTTACAGGAACAAGGGCCAAACCAATCACCCAAGAATGGAATCGTCGAGCGAAAACACTTGACAGCCTCCTAGAAGCAGCTTTTCTTGCCACCAGACCTTTCTCTATCAATTAGGAATCTGATGCCGTCACTAAACACATTCCTTAAATTGTAGCCATTTGTTGAGTGTTTTTTTTTTGTGTCTAATCCGCATATATATCACCATTGCCCTTGATTTTCTTGACTGTATATCTTTTAAATGTCAACATATACACGTGTGATTAATTTACGAAGATTTTTCAAAGCCGAGAACCTCGATCAGAGAGTAAAAAAGGCATAAGGTTCACAATGGTGTAAAATTAAAATGGGATATATCGGGCTAGGATTCGAGTTACAGGAACAAGTGCTAAACCAACCACCCAAGAATGGAATCGTCGAGCGAAAACACTTGAAAGCCTCGTAGAAGCAGTTTTTCTTGCCACCAGACCTTTCTCCATCAATTAGGAATTTGATGCCGTCACTAAACACATTCCTTAAATTGTAGCCATTTGTTGAGTGTTTTTTTTTTGGTGTCTAATCCGCATATATATCACCATTACCCTTGATTTTCTTCACTGTATATCTCTTAAATGTCAACATATACACGTGTGATTTAGTTTACGAAGATTTTTCAACGCCGACAACTTCGATCAGAGAGTAAAAAAGGCGTAAGGTTCACAATAGTGTAAAATTAAAATGGGATATACCGGGCTTGGATTCGAGTTACAGGAACAAGGGCCAAACCAACCACCCAAGAATGGAATCGTCGAGCGAAAACACTTGACAACCTCCTAAAAGCAGCTTTTCTTGCCACCAGACCTTTCTCCATCAATTAGGAATCTGATGCCGTCACTAAAAACATTCCTTAAATTGTAGCCATTTGTTGAGTGTTTTTTTTTTGTGTCTAATCCGCATATATATCACCATTACCCTTGATTTTCTTGATTGTATATATCTTAAATGTCAACATATACACATGTGATTTAGTTTACGAAGATTTTTCAATGCCGAGAACTTCGATCAGAGAGTAAAAAAGGCGTAAGGTGCACAATGGTGTAAAATTAAAATGGGATATACTGGACTAGGATTCGAGTTACAGGAACAAGGGCCAAACCAACCACCCAAGAATGGAATCGTCGAGCGAAAATACTTGACAACCTCCTAGAATCAGCTTTTCTTGCCACCAGACCTTTCTCCATCAAATAGGAATCTGATGCCATCACTAAACACATTCCTTAAATTGTAGCCATTTGTTGAGTGTTTTTTTTGGTGTCTAATCCGCATATATATCACCATTCCCCTTGATTTTCTTTACTGTACATCTCTTAAATGTCAACATATACAAGTGTGACTTAGTTTACAAAGATTTTTCAATGCCGAGAACCTCGATCAGAGAGTAAAAAAGGCGTAAGGTTCACAATGGTGTAAAATTAAAATGGGATATACCGGGCTAGGATTCGAGTTACAGGAACAAGGGCCAAACCAATCACCCAAGAATGGAATCATCGAGCGAAAACACTTGACAACCTCCTAGAAGCAGCTTTTCTTGCCACCAGACCTTTCTCCATCAATTAGGAATCTGATGCCGTCGCTAAACACATTACTTAAATGGTAGCCATTTGTTGAGTGTTTTTTTTATGTCTAATCCGCATATATATCACCATTGCCCTTGATTTTCTTGACTGTATTTCTCTTAAATGTCAACATATACGTGTGTGATTTAGTTTACGAAGATTTTTCAATGCCGTGAACCTCGATCAGAGAGTAAAAAAGGCGTAAGGTTCACAATGGTGAAAAATTAAAATGGGATATACCGGGCTAGGATTCGTGTTACAGGAACAAGGGCCAAACCAACCACCCAAGAATTGAATCGTCGAGCGAAAACACTTGACAACCTCCTAGAAGCAGCTTTTCTTGCCACCAGACCTTTCTCCATCAATTAGGAATCTGATGCCGTCACTAAACACATTCCTAAACTGTAGCCATTTGTTGAGTTTTTTTTTGTGTCTAATCCGCATATATATCACCATTGCCCTTGATTTTATTGACTGTATATCTCTTAAATGTCAACATATACACGTGTGATTTAGTTTACGAAGATTTTTCAATGCCGAGAACCTCGATCAGAGAGTAAAAAAGTCGTAAGATCCACAATGGTGTAAAATTAAAATGGGATATAACGGGCTAGGATTCGAGTTACAGGAACAAGGACCAAACCAACCACCCAAGAATGGAATCGTCGAGCGAAAACACTTGACAACCTCCTAGAAGCAGCTTTTCTTGCCACTAGACCTTTCTCCATCAATTAGGAATCTGACGCCATCACTAAACACATTCCTTAAATTGTAGACATTTGTTGAGTTTTTTTTTTGTGTCTAATCCGCATATATATCACCATTGCCCTTTATTTTCTTGATTGTATATCTCTTAAATGTCAACATATACACGTGTGATTTAGTTTACGAAGATTTTTCAATGCCGAGAACCTCGATCAGAGAGTAAAAAAGGCGGGAGGTTCACAATGGTGTAAAACTAAAATAGGATATACCACGCGAGGATTCGAGTTACAGGAACAAGGGCCAAACCAACCACCCAAGAATGGAATTGTCGAGCGAAAACACTTAACAACTGCCATGAAGCAGTTTTTCTTGCCACCAGACCTTTCTCCATCAATTAGGAATCTGATGCCGTCACTAAACACATTACTTAAATTGTAGCCATTTGTTGAGTGTTTTTTTTGGTGTCTAATCCGCATATATATCACCATTGCCCTTGATTTTCTTGACTGTATATCTCTTAGATGTCAACATATACACGTGTGATTTAGTTTACCAAGATTTTTCAATGCCGAGAACCTCGATCAGGGTGTAAAAAAGGCGTAAGGTTCACATTGGTATAAAATTAAAATGGGATATACCGGGTTAGGAATCGAGTTACAGGAACAACGGCCAAACAAACCACCCAAGAATGGAATCGTCGAGCGAAAACACTTGACAACCTCCTAGAAGCAGCTTTTCTTGCCACTAGACCTTTCTCCATCAATTAGGAATCTGATGCCGCCACTAAATACATTCCTTAAATTGTAGCCATTTGTTGAGTGTTTTTTTTTGGTGTCTAATCCGCATATATATCACCATTGCCCATGATTTTCTTGACTGTATATCTCTTAAATGTCAACATATACACGTGTGATTTAGTTTACGAAGATTTTTCAATGCTGAGAACCTCGATCAGAGAGTAAAAAAGTCGTAAGGTTCATAATGGTGTAAAACTAAAACGGGATATACTGGGCTAGGATTCGAGTTACAGGAACAAGGGCCAAACCAACCACCCAAGAATGGAATCGTCGAGCGAAAACACTTGACAACCTCCTAGAAGCAGCTTTTCTTGCCACCAGACCTTTCTCCATCAATTAGGAATCTGATGCCGTCACTAAACACATTCCTTAAATTGTAGCCATTTGTTGAGTGTTTTTTTTGGTTTCTAATTGATGCGTGTCGAGTGTGATAGGTTTTTAACGTATATTTTAAGCCCTTTTACACTTTTTAGCCAAGTTTTAAATTTTTAAAACACGATATTTACTAACACTAAACACACATATGGGCAAGTGCACCCATCGTGAGTGTAGTATAGTGTTGGTAAGATACCGAGGTCGTCCAAGGATACAAGAGCTTTTAGTACCGGTTTATCCTCAACATCTAATCAAATCAAAAGTTAGAAAAAAAAGCTTTTAAACTAGAAAATAAAACTAACTAAAATGCTGAGAAATAAAATAAAATAAAAACAGATAGACAAGATGAATCACTTGGATCCGACTCATGTGTAGTATAACCTTTGATTATTTCCGCACTTTTGCACTTTTTAAGAGATTATCTTAGTTATTGTAGTAGGCCCCTCTTTTGAAGGTGACGTTACCCTCAACCCAGTAGTTTGAGTCAGCAAGGATACAATCCTAAAGGGTCGGATTATTGAAAGATAATTAATTAAGTTATTAATGCATAATGTGGTAGGCCCCTCTTTTGAAGGTGACGTTACCCTCGGATAAGTAGTCTGAGTCAGCAGGGATACAGTCCTATGTAGCCTGGTTAAAGTATTAATAGTAGCTGACATATGAGGGGATCAAAGAGTTTGGACCCCCGCCAACCAATACCAGTGGGTATTGAAGGAGGTCCTACTAAATTTGACCCAGGTCCTTGCAGGATCTATACACTGACCAAGGCAAGACTCTTACCAAACCGTTCCCTTAACCCCCGACCAGGTAGCCAACATATCTCCATATAGACCGTGGAGATATGAATGGTGAAAATCTTTTATTTTATATAGACAGTAAAATAATGCCAAGATACCACGGACAAACGATAAAGAAGAATCACCTTCAACATAAGAAACTAGTTATTAAAGTCATTAATACATAACCAAATAAAAAGTGCGAAAAGATTAAAAATAAAAAGTATTACACTAGACACCTGTCTTCACCAAGTGATGTAAGAGATTTAGGCAAACAAGGCCTTTGATTGTCAAGAACTCTTACGATCAATCTTGGATCCCGAGATGACTCACACACTCTATGATGGATGATGGATGATGGTGGTGGATGATGGTGTTGTGGTGGTGGTGGAGTGTGGGTGAAGTGTGAGAGAGGTGGTGTGCCAAGGGATGGTTTGCAAATGAGCCAAGCACCCCTATTTATAGCCTGAACAGAAGCTCGGGCATGGCCCCATGTCCATTGGGCACGGCCCCGTGTCCATCCTCCTTCTCTTTCTTCATTAATTGTAGTTTGTCTACATTAGTTGACCACTCCCCCGTGTCCGCTGGGCACGACCACGTGTGCAGAAGCGTATCTGTACTATCAAGATTTCCTTAGATTCTGCGAATCTTAGAGTTGACCACGGCCCTGTGTCCATTGGGCACGCCCCTGTGGTGGGTGATAGAAGCTTCTACAGCTTTGTCTTTTCTGCAGACACTTGGGCATGCCCCCGTGCTCACTGAGCACGGGGATTCTTCAGCCTTCTGTTTTCTTTTTTTGCTTGGGAAGATGTTGTCGGGGGGTCAGGCATGCCACGTTTATCCCTTTTCTTGTATTTTTGTTAGATTTAGCTGCCTTTTTGCTTCTTTTGTTCATTTGAGCTCATTTAATCCTGAAAATACAAAAGGAAGACAAAAACACACTTTTTCCAACATTAGTACTAAAAAAGGGTTAGTTTTATGCCTCATTTGATGTAATTTATATGTTGCATTTTGCACACATCAAATACCCCCACACTTGAATCTTTGCTTGTCCTCAAGCAAAACTCTTCATAATGTGGCTTTACACTCCCAAATGGAATGGGTAGAAGAGAATGTTTTGGGCTTGTCATAGAGTGTCGGGATATCCAAGATTCTTTATTAAGTTTTATTTTTATTTATTTACAATCCTATTCATCATGATTTATTTAAAACATTACATAAGATAAATTACTTATTAGGGCATAACATGCCTTTTTAAAATTCCATTTATATACAAGTTCACATACCTCACGGGGGATCACTCAACATTCGGCTGAATATGTATTTTTGTGAAACACTCGAGAGCGGCATGGAACTTACTTCTACCATAAGCTTGTCAAGCTATCAATCCTCCTCCTTTTTAACTATATACCTTTGTAAATATCAAAAGGACTTTTGGGGTGAAGGGTTAGGCTTGGGTTAAAGGTAGGTGGTTGGGTTAGTGGTTAGTAGAAAAGGGCGAAAGGCGAAAAAAGCGTCGGTTTTTGCAAAACATATTGTTTTTGTGACTTTTTATTCCAATGAAGCATTATTCAAACAAGCTTTATTTTTGTTAGCTTTGTTTGTTTATTGCAAACTTCATTTTTTTTTTCACATAAGAAAGTCACACAAAAACCGAGCTTTGTTACTAAAATAAAGGGTTTAAAATGAAAAAGGGTTTTGGTGGGTAAAAGGGTGTTTGTTTTGGGTTAAGAAATGAAAAGGTTTAGGCTCAAAGGGGTTAACTAGGAGGATTTTGGGTAGGTGGAAAAAAAAATAATGGTGTAGAAATAAAAAGGGTCAGTCCTAATGCCTCCATCATTTACTTACTCGGGTTTAAGTTGGTAAGGACCAGGAATGTATCGTCGTGGCAAGTTCTAGAGTCGTAAGAACCAAGCGGCTATTCACACAAGAAACGAAAAATGAGCATTTAGTTTAAAGATGTGTATTTGTATGCTCAATAAAGGCTCAAAACTCACTTTTTGTGGGAATGGCTTTTTATGTGATCAAGTATATATAATCAAATTTTAACTAGGTTTGTCATGCCGTTTCATAATTTTCTTATGTTGGTTCTTTTTATCACGACGCTGTCGGTTGTAAATTTGTAAAAATATCACCTTTTTAGAACTTGAAATTCCCAACTTAAACCTAGATAAGTAAAAAAAATGAGAATTTTTTTGAAAAAATTTAGGGTGTTTAGCGGTTCCAATAGAGTTTTGTGTAAGGCTTGTAATTAGGACTTGCAAAATTCAAGGTTTTAGCATCCCCCCCCCCCCCACTTAAATTACACATTGTCCTCAATGTGTCCCAAAAATAAGTTTTTAGGTTGATTGGATGTGCAAAAAGGTGTGAAAAAGCAAAAATTTATGTTACTGGGCGTCTGGACACGGCCCCGTGTTGGATGGACACGACCCCGTGGTCAGAGTGCCAGTAACGATAACTTACAGAAGGTGGACATGGGGGCGTGTTGGCTGGGCACGACCCCGTGTCTGGAAAAATCTGCAGAATATTAACAAACAGCAGGTCTGGGCAATGGGCACGGGGGCGTGTCGGCCGGACACGACCCCGTGTAGACATTCTGCAAAGGTGAAAAAAACAGGTTTCTGACTTCGGTTTTGCTGTCCCAGCTTTAGTAGTACTAATGTTTAGTACTCTAAGCCTCGTTTGTACCTGTTTCATCAATAAACACTACACCAAACCATAGCAAACATCCTAAATTACCATCGTTCAAACATCCACATCACAAAGTTAAAAAGAAAAACAAATGCAGAAAATAAAAAGAGTTAAAGGAAGTAAATTGTTCAACACACGGCACGCAGGCCGGAAATTGTTCATGAGAAATGGGGGTTAACCTGTGAGACCACCAACCAGCTGCTCCTAACTCTGCTCCTCCCGCCTAGTCCATGTCCTCGTCTTCATCATCACCTCCTCCTCCGTGCCCCGCCATGTACTCTCGGATGTTCCCAATGTCATCCTGAATGTCGGAGATGTTTCTCTCAATCGCTCCGACCCGGGTGTACGTGTTGCTAGCCATGTTATAGGTGTTCCTGGTGCACATGAGGTTCTCCTGCAATAAATCATGCAAACTTTGGAAGTTAGGAAAACCGCCTCCTTGTGAGGAGGATTGGCCCGGATCACCGTGGGGCTGGTACTGGTATTGAGGAGGTGGTTGAAACTGTGGAGCGTGAAGGACGAGTTCCTCTTGCGGGTTCCATGCATGCCCCTGGACTCTTTGGAAGCTAACCGTCCCATCTTCGGCTTCATAAATCTAGTTCATGGAGCAGCAGATGTGTATGTCCACTCTTCCCGACCATGGGCTCTTTTGGAAAGACCTGGGCATGTTCACGAAATGTTTGAAGAGACGTTATATCCACTCCCTGAAGAAGATAGGGGTTGGTGGAGTAGCAAGACGGTTCCAATGCATGTTTCAGAGCAGGAGGTACGGAACATCAAGGTTTTTGCGGTTGTGAATGCAATGAAGGACCACCAGATCTCTCAACCCTACAACGCCACTGCTATCGTGCCTTTGGCTAAGAGAGTAAGTGAGGACCCTATGGATGTAGCTGTAAAGAGGTTCCCTCAACTTAGTGCTCTTAGTTCCACTTGGGTTGTAGATTCCTTCTCCTATTTGAGCCCAAGCGGCTTGGCATTCGTTTTGTGATAGTTCACGCAACCCTCCGGTGTTCTCTTCATTACCCGCATCTTCCTCCGCATACAACCCAACTATCGACCCAAACTGTGCCATCGAAATTGAGTATTTAGTCCCTCCACATCGGAACTCTACCCCATCATTATCAAATGGGTCGCATCTTGAATTGAACACGAATGTGCTATAGAATTCCAGATTATACTCGTGGACTGAACGAAGTCGAGTGGTTAGTGCAACTCTTAGTGGGTCGGTGACTAGGTTGTTAAACCGGTCAAGCTGGTTCATTGTTGCTAAAAGATCCATGCACACTTGTCGTGGGTACTCCTCCGGTCTGGTTCGAAGCACATCGTATCTTGCTTTAGCATCCATCTCATTTGCATTGAACCGTGTGAATTTCTTCGACATCTGAAAGGATACACCAAACAAATAGCACGAAACAGTGAAATTTCTGGAGAAAACTGAAAACAGTCGGCTGAACACGGCCCCGTGTTCAGCGGACACGCCCCATGTTGGTCAGAAAATGGCTGGACACGCCCCCGTGCTCAGCGAGCACGGCCCCGTGTCCAGACGTCTGTTTCCCAAAAATCCCATTTTTCGACCCGGTCCCGAAAACTTGAAAATTTTTGGTCCAGTAGGGGCGGTTTTCCCCGAAAATGAAACCCCAGATGCCGTTTTTCCCAAAACAAACCGTTTACCCCTTTAATTTTATCTTTTTCGGTTCAAAAACAAGGGTTTGGTGTTTCTGTGAGAAATCGGGCAAATCTATGAACAATACAAGTTGATTTACTTCCTATAACATGTATCTAAACTAATGCTAACAGATCTAATCAAAAATTTGAGGTTCGATCCGGATGAAGTTCAAGAACCCTAGATTTTTCCCCAAATTTTTGGTGTTTTAACTACATGCAAGTGCTTAATCTAACTACTAATGATGATAGGATCATACCTTGATGTTGTTAGAAGTAGAGGAGACATCGAAATCTTGCAAAAAAATCGCCTGAACCAGAGAGTTTTCGGGGAAACGAGGCGTGTGGAAATGAAGAAACTGTGTTGAAAAGGGGTTTTATCCCGACAGTTGCGCGGACACGGCCCCGTGCCGGGTGATTTTTTTTTTCAGTGCTCGTGTGAGTGCCCTTGTTTCCCAAAAACTCGGTTAGAAGACTTACCGATTTGGAGGTCAACCCGTTCGTTCGTAACTTTCCAGGTATGATGTTGATGCTTTTATTCTTCGACCGTTTGAAGCGAGATTTCTTCCTCCTCATCCTCAATGAATCCTTGATAGAGCTTCAGCCGCTGGCCATTGACTTTGAATGGAGTTCCATTCCGAGATTTAATTTCTACTGCACCGTGTGGGAAAATATGGGTGATGGAAAAAGGTCCTGACCACCTAGACTTTAATTAACCAGGAAATAATCGAAGTCGTGAATTAAACAATAGAACTTGATCTCCTACTCGAAATTCATTAGGTTTAATGTGTTTGTCATGCAAGTTTTTCATTCTTTCCTTATAAATTTCAGAGTTAGAGTATGCATAATTCCTTAATTCGTCTAATTCATTTAATTGACAAAATCGATTTTTACCGGCACATTCTAAATCAAGGTTTACATTTTTAATTGCCCAGTAGGCCTTGTGAGCTATTTCTACTGGCAAATGACAAGTTTTTCCATAGACGAGCTTATATGGGGTTGTACCTATTGTTGTTTTATAAGCAGTTCGAAAAGCCCATAAAGCATCATCTAATTTATCGGCTCATTCCTTTTTATTTAACCCTACGGTTTTTTCAAGTATTCGTTTTAAACCTCTATTAGTCACTTCGGCTTGTCCGTTTGTTTGAGGGTGATATGTTGTTGAGACCCGGTGATACACCCCATACCTTGTTAAAAAAATTTCAAGTTGATGATTACAAAAATGGGTACCTCTATCACTTATTAATGCTTTAGGTGTTCCAAAATGAGAGAATATTTTTTCAGAAATCTTACCACGACTCTTCCATCATTTGTTGGAAGTGCCTCGGCCCATTTAGACAAGTAATCTACTGCCACAAGTATATATTTGTTTCCTTTTGACGGTGGGAAAGGTCCCATAAAGTCGAGTCCCCACACATCAAAGATTTCACAAACAAGAATGCCATTTTGTGGCATTTTGTTTTTGGAAGAAATATTACCTGTCCTTTGGCAAGCGTCACATGTCTTGACAAGACTTTGGGCGTCTTTGTAAATGGTCGGCCAATAAAATCCTGAATCAAATACCTTTCGTGCGGTACTAGCGGCACCATGATGTCCTCCGTATGGACCTTCATGACAATGGCGGAGAATTCTTCTTGCTTCGTTACGATGTACGCATCGGCGGATGAGTTGATCAGCACATACTTTGAAAAGATAAGGATCTTCCCAAAAATAATGCTTTAAATCAGCAAAGAATTTCTTTCTTTGATGATATGGCCAACCTTTTACGACTATACCGCTAGCTAGGTAGTTAGCATAGTTGGCGTACCATGGTTCTTCTCTGTATTCCACCATTTCGAGGGACTCCGTTGGAAATTTTTCGTTGATTTGCTCGTCCCTGGTTGCCTCCAAAGCTAGGTCTTCTAAGCGTGAAAGATGATCTACTGCGGTGTTTTCTGCTCCTCTTTTGTCTTTGATTTCAATATCAAATTCTTGGAGGAATAGAATCCACCGAATCAAACGTGGTTTAGCATCCTGTTTCTTGAAGAGATATCGAATGGTTGCATGATCTGTATAGACTATTGTTTTAGAGAGAACAAGATAAGAACGAAATTTATCAAAAGAAAATACCACAGCTAGTAATTCTTTTTCAGTTGTTGTGTAATTTTCTTGTGCATCGTTAAGTGTTTTACTAGCATAATAAATTGGGTGAATGTGCTTTTCTTTTCTGTGTCCCAAGACAGCTCCAACTGCAAAGTCACTTGCATCACACATGATTTCAAAAGGTAATTTCCAATCAGGCGCTATCATGATAGGTGCATTGACTAGCATTTCCTTTAGGGTTAGAAATGCTTGATTGCAATCCTTGTCAAAGATGAAAGAGGCATCTTTTTCAAGTAATTTTGTTAGAGGCTCTGAGATTTTAGAAAAGTCTTTGATAAACCGCCTATAAAATCCGGCATGCCCTAAGAAACTTCTGATAACTCTAACGGAGGATGGGGGTGGTAATCGAGAAATAGTGTCTATTTTGGCTCGATCAAACTCCATTCCTTCGCTTGAGATTTTGTGACCTAGTACTATTCCCTCCGTTACCATGAAATGGCATTTTTCCCAATTAAGGGCGAGGTTGGTTTCCTCACATCGGGATAGCATTCGTTCAAGGCTATCGAGGCATTGGTCGTATGAATCTCCAAAGATACAAAAGTCGTCCATGAAGACTTCCATTGTCTTTTCTATCATGTCATGGAAGATGGCCACCATCCAACATTGAAAAGTTGTGGGGCATTGCATAGACCGAATGGCATGCGTCGATAAGCGAAAGTTCCATAGGGACATGTGAAGGTTATCTTTTCTTGGTCTTCGGGTGCTATCGGGATTTGAAAGTAACCTGAAAAACCATCCAAGAAACAATAAAATTTATGACCGGGTAATCTTTCTAACATTTGATCAATGAAGGGCAAAGGAAAGTGATCTTTCCTTGTTGCTTCATTTAATCGCCTATAATCTATACATACCCTCCATCCTGTGATGGTTCTCATTGGAATTAATTCATTCTTTTTGTTAGTTATTACCGTCATACCTCCTTTCTTTGGAACTACTTGGACGGGACTTACCCAAGGACTATCGGAGATAGGGTAGATAAGTCCGGCGTCAAGTAATTTGATGACTTCGTTTTTAACCACTTCTTGTACATTTGGATTTACTCGACGTTGTGGTTGTATTACCGATTTGTAGTCATCGTTCATTAAAATTGTGTGCGTGCACATGGAAGGACTTATTCCTTTAATGCCTACAAGCTTCCAAGCGATCACATTTTTGTGTTTTTTCAAAAGTTTACTTAATTTTTCTTTTTCTAAACTACCTAATTTAGACGAAATAATTACAGGTGATCTACCATCTTTGTCTAGAAAAGCATATTCCAAACCTTTTGGAAGTTCTTTGAGCTCAAAAGGTGGGTCTTTAGGAGACTCCTTATTTCATTGCTCATTTTGATCAAGAACTTTAAAAGTTTGTTCTATGGCGACCTCTTCTTCAACAAAGTGGTTGATTTCTTCACTTGTATCGGGTGGTTCATCTTCATCTTCAATTAGGGGGTCATTATTGCCGAAAGGATATTTCATTAAACGCTCAAGATCGACACTTCTTTTAAATGCCCCTAATTGAATAGATAGATTGTTGCGCTTCCGGTTTTTGAAAGCTTCATGGGTTTTGACAAAAGGTCGTCCCAACACTAGAGGAACGTCATCGAGGATGACAAAGTCGGTTGGGATTACCATTTGATTTGTTTGAACCAAGACATCCTCAACTACACCGATTGATTTTATTATTTTCCGATTAGATAGAAAAATGGGTATTTGAAGTGGAGAAAAATCACTAATACTTAATTTTTTGAAAATGTAGTTGGGCATTATGTTAACACAAAGATCTTTATCAATTGTGACATTACTAATAAATGAATTTTGAAAAAAACATGGAACCGGTGTAATGTTGATTTCAAATGGGTCTTCTTTTATTAGCGAGGTTTGATCATTAGTTAACTCAACGCTTACTTTTTCGTCAATTTTAGTGTTAGTGTTTAACTCTTTTAAAAACTTAGCATGAGTGGGTACTAAACAATGATTTTCGAAAGAATGTGACAAGAGATTAATTTCTTCAAAATTAGACTCTTCTTGAATTTTAACGTTGTCGGACTCACCCTTTTCGTTGTTTAACTCATGTGTCGGTTTTTCACTTATTTGTTCTTCCATTTTTACATTTTCAACTATCTCTCTTTTATTTAATTCTTCTATTGCGCGGGACTCCTCTTCCCTTGCGCGAGATTCCAATATGCAACGTTCGATAGTTTTAATGTGTTCTATTATCTTATCGGTTATGTCGGTGATAGAATAAGGATTGGGATCCTCAAAGCTTGAATCTGGTTGTTCAATCCTTTATTCCTCATAATACCCATAGGAAGTAGATGGTTCACACCATTGTCCTTCATTGTAAGTATATGATGGATAAGGGTCGTAATTTTGTTCTTCATAATACTCATATGAGGTGGGTTGTTCACGCCATGGTTCCTCATAATAAGCATATGAAGGTGGTGGCTCATATCTTGGTTCCTCAAAGTATGAGTATGAAGTCTCATACCTTGGTTCATCAAAATATGAGTATGAGGGAGGAGGTTCATACCTTGGGTCTTCATAGGTTGTGTATGAAGTTGATGGCTCGTACCTGGGCTCCTCATAGTAGGTGTATGAAGTGGATGGTTGAAATAAGTCACAATATTGAACCGAGTGCGGGTTACCACAATTAGCGCAATAGTCTTCCCTATAATCATCCTCCTCATAGGTGTAGTTGTAACCTCCTGAGTATTGATCCATGAGAATCACTCAGCAGACCACAACAAAGTCTCGAGATCAGAAAACAAAAATAAAAACGGAAACAGAGGCTGGACACGGCCCCGTGTTCAGTGAGCACGGCCCGTGTTCAGATTCTGTATCTGGGCGTTTTAATTAAGGTTACTGATTTCATTGAGCATGGGGCGTGTTCAGTGAGCACGGCCCCGTGTTCAGGCTCTGTATCTGGGTGTTTTATGAAAAATATGCAGCACGGCCCTGTGCTCAGTGAGCACGGCCCGTGTTCAGGCTACTGTAAATGCAAAACTTAACTAAATGCAGGAAAAAAAATTCACGCGTTAAAAAGGTTTTGAAAAACTGATTAGGCCGTCGATTTTAAGCTTTCTTAAAATCCTTGTGTCCCCGGCAACGGCGCCAAAAACTTGTTGCGTGTCGAGTGTGATAGGTTTTTAATGTATATTTTAAGCCCTTTTACACTTTTTAGCCAAGTTTTAAATTTATAAAACACGATATTTACTAACACTGAACACACATATGGGCAAGTGCACCCATCGTGAGCGTAGTATAGTGTTGGTAAGATACCGAGGTCTTCCAAGGACACAAGAGCTTTTAGTACCAGTTTATCCTCAACGTCTAATCAAATCAAAAGTTAGAAAAAAGGTTTTTAAACTAAAAAATAAAACTAACTAAAATGCTGAGAAATAAAATAAAATAAAAACAGATAGACAAGATGAATCACTTGGATCCGACTCGTGTGTAGTGTAACCTTTGATTATTTCCGCACTTTTGCACTTTTTAAGAGATTATCTTAGTTATTGTAGTAGGCCCCTCTTTTGAAGGTGACGTTACCCTCAACCCAGTAGTTTGAGTCAACAAGGATACAATCCTAAAGGGTCGGATTATTGAAAGATAATTAATGAAGTTATTAATGCATAATGTGGTAGGCCCCTCTTTTGAAGGTGACGTTACCCTCGGCTAAGTAGTCTGAGTCAGCAGGGATACAGTCCTAAGTAGCCGGGTTAAAGTATTAATAGTAGCTTACATATGAGGGGATCAAAGAGTTTGGACCCCAGCCATCCAATACCAGTGGGTATTGAAGGAGGTCCTTCTAAATTTGACCCAGGTCCTTGCAGGATCTATACACTGAACAAGGCAAGACTCTTACCAAACCATTCCCTTAACCCCCGACCAGGTAGCCAACATATCTCCATATAGACCGTGGAGATATGAATGGTGAAAATCTTTTATTTTATATAGACAGTAAAATAATGCCAAGACACCACGGACAAACGATAAGGAAGAATCACCTTCAACATAAGAAACTAGTTATTAAAGTCATTAATACATAACCAAATAAAAAGTGCGAAAAGATTAAAAATAAAAAGTATTACACTAGACACTTGTCTTCACCAAGTGATGTAAGAGACTTAGGCAAACATGGCCTTTGATTGTCAAGAACTCTTATGATCAATCTTGGATCCCGAGATGACTCACACACTCTATGATGGATGATGGTGGTAGATGATGGTGTTGTGGTGGTGGTGGAGTGTGGGTGAAGTGTGAGAGAGGTGGTGTGCCAAGGGATGGTTTGCAAATGAGCCAAGCACCCCTATTTATAGCCTGAACAGAAGCTCGGGCATGGCCCCGTGTCCATTGGGCACGGCCCCGTGTCCATCCTCCTTCTCTTTCTTCATTAATTGCAGTTTGTCTGCATTAGTTGACCATGCCCCCGTGTCCGCTGGGCACGACCCCGTGTGCAGAAGCGTATCTGCTATCAAGATTTCCTCAGATTCTGCAAATCTTAGAGTTGACCACGGCCCCGTGTCCGCTGGGCACGCCCCCGTGGTGGGTGATAGAAGCTTCTACAGCTTTGTCTTTTCTGCAGACACTTGGGCACGCCCCCGTGCTCACTGAGCACGGGGCGTGTTCAGCCTTCTGTTTTCTCGTTTTGCTTGGGAAGATGCTGTCGAGGGGTCGGGCATGCCACGTTTATCCCTTTTCTTGTATTTTTGTTAGATTTAGCTGCCTTTTTGCTTCTTTTGTTCATTTGAGCTCATTTAATCCTGAAAATACAAAATGAAGACAAAAACACACTTTTTCCAACATTAGTACTAAAAAAGGGTTAGTTTTATGCCTCATTTGATGTAATTTATATGTTGCATTTTGCACACATCACTAATCCGCATATATATCACCATTGCCCTTGATTTTTTTGACTATATATCTCTTAAATGTCAACATATACATGTGTGATTTAGTTTACGAAGATTTTTCAATGCCGAGAACCTCGATCAGAGAGTAAAAAAGGCGTAAGGTGCACAATGGTGTAAAATTAAAATGGGATATACCGGGCTAGGATTCGAGTTACTGGAACAAAGGCCAAACCAACCACCCAAGAATGGAATCGTCGAGCGAAAACACTTGACAACCTCCTAGAATCAGCTTTTCTTGCCACCAGACCTTTCTCCATCAATTAGGAATCTGATGCCGTCACTAAACACATTCCTTAAATTGTAGCCATTTGTTGAGTGTTTTTTTTGGTGTCTAATCCGCATATATATCACCATTGCCCTTAATTTTCTTGATTGTATATCTCTTAAATGTCAACATATATAGGTGTGATTTAGTTTACAATGATTTTTCAATGCCGAGAACCTCGATCAGAGAGTAAAAAAGGCGTACGGTTCACAATGGTGTAAAATTAAAATGGGATATACCGGGCTAGGATTCGAGTTACAGGAACAAGGGCCAAACCAATCACCCAAGAATGGATTTGTCGAGCGAAAAAACTTGACAGCCTCCTAGAAGCAGCTTTTCTTACCACCAGACCTTTCTCCATCAATTAGGAATCTGATGCCGTCACTAAACACATTCCCTAAATGGTAGCCATTTGTTGAGTGTTTTTTTTGGTGTGTAATCCGCATATATATCACCATTGCCCTAGATTTTCTTGACTGTATATCTCTTAATTGTCAACATATACATGTGTGATTTAGTTTACGAAGATTTTTCAATGCCGAGAACCTCGATCAGAGAGTAAAAAAGGCGTAAGGTTCACAATGGTGTAAAATTAAAATGGGATACACCGGGCTAGGATTCGAGTTACAGGAACAAGGGCCAAAGCAACCACCCAAGAATGGAATCGTCGAGCGAAAACACTTGACAACCTCCAAGAAGCAGCTTTTCTTGCCACCAGACCTTTCACCATCAATTAGGAATCTGATGCCGTCACTAAACACATTCCTTAAATTGTAGCCATTTGTTGAGTGTTTTTTTTTTTTTTGTCTAATCCGCATATATATCACCATTGCCCTTGATTTTCTTGACTGTATATCTCTTAAATGTCAACATATACACGTGTGATTTAGTTTACGAAGATTTTTGAATGCCGAGAACCTCGATCAGAGAGTAATAAAGGCGTAAGGTTCACAATGGTGTAAATTTAAAATGGGATATACCGGGCTATGATTCGAGTTACAGGAACAAGAGCCAAACCAACCACCCAAGAATGGAGTCGTCGAGCGAAAACACTTGACAACCTCCTAAAAGCAGCTTTTCTTGCCACCAGACCTTTCTCCATCAATTAGGAATCTGATGCCGTCACTAAACACATTTCTTAAATTGTAGCCATTTGTTGAGTTTTTTTTTGGTGTCTAATCTGCATATATATCACCATTGCGCTTGATTTTCTTGACTGTATATCTCTTAAATGTCAACATATACATGTGTGATTTAGTTTACGAAGATTTTTCAATGTCGAGAACCTCGATCAGAGAGTAAAAAAGGCGTAAGGTTCACAATGGTGTAAAATTAAAATGGGATATACCGGGCTAGGATTCGAGTTACAGGAACAAGGGCCAAACTAACCACCCAAGAATGGAATCGTCGAGCGAAAACACTTGACAGCCTCCTAGAAGCAGCTTTTCTTGCCACCAGACCTTTCTCCATCAATTAGGAATCTGATGCCGTCACTAAACACATTCCTGAAATTGTAGCCATTTGTTGAGTGTTTTTTTTGTGTCTAATCCGCATATATATCACCATTGCCCTTGATTTTCTTGACTGTATATCTCTTAAATGTCAACATATACACGTGTGATTTAGTTTACGAAGATTTTTCAATGCCGAGAACCTCGATCAGAGAGTAAAAAAGGCGTAAGGTTCACAATGGTGTAAAATTAAAATGGGATATACCGGGCTAGGATTCGAGTTACAGGAACAATGGCCAAACCAACCACCCAATAATGGAATCTGCGAGCGAAAACACTTGACAACCTCCTAGAAGCAGCTTTTCTTGCCACCAGACCTCTCTCCATCAATTAGGAATCTGATGCCGTCACTAAACACATTCCTTAAATTGTAGCTATTTGTTGAGTTTTTTTTTTTGTGTCTAATCCCTCTACAACAAAAATGGCTTTTTAGGACCTTTTCTTTGGGACGCTTGTAAAAGCGGTTCCTAAAAAACTATTTAATAGGACTAATGAACTTTTGGGGTCCTTTTATAATATACTCTACTAAACCGGTGTCCTAAAAAACTATTTAATAGGATGGATGATTTTTTGGGGTCTTATTATCATATAATTTAATAGGACACTTAAAATGTAGATCCTAATAAAGTACTTTATAGGACATTTAATTGTTAGTGTCCCATTATGTGGTACTGTATTAGGACACGTTGTAGTTAAATTCATAGATGTTCAGTGTTATAGGATCCTTTCTAGTCGAAGTCATATTAGAACTTAACTTAATAGGACACTTAACACTTGGGTCTTATAACTTTAAACTTTATAAGACGCTTAATCATTGTGGTGTTATTATAATACACCGTAATAGGACACTTGTGTTTTATAAATTTAAACTTTATAGGACGCTTAATCATTGTGGTGTTATAAATTTAACCTTTAACGGATATCCAGAAATTCTACCCGTTTTGAAACCCGAAACCTAATTTTTTAATCTCGAAAATTTTCGCGAATTTATTTAACCGATTGAGAGATTCTTTGCTTTTTAATCTAATCTATACTATATAATAAAAGAAACCAATGAGTGGACACATGTCATTCATTGGAGCCATCTATTTTTTAGTTTTTTCATCTCTATCCTACTTAATTATAAATAATTAATATTAATTAAAAGATAATTATAAAATTTAATTTAATATAAATTTAAATAATTCATATAGGAGATAATAAGAACCATCACCGCAACTCAAATACAGTATTCACTATATTTACGTGATATTTATAAGAACCATCACTGCAATCACCCCATCTATCATATATTGAGTATATCTGTTAGTTTTTTTAAAGATATAATTTTTTATTAGATTCATTCAACCCGTGTAATAAATGAGGTTTTTTTAAAGATATAATATTTTTATTATTTACTATACAAAATTACATTTATGCAACTTGTGTAATACACCGGGTTTCTTACTATACAAAATTACATTTATGCAACTCGTGTAATACACCGAGTTTCTAAAAATATAATTTTTTTTTATTATGTGGTATATAAAATTAGATTTATTCAATCCGTATAATACACAGGGTATATAAAGATATAACAAAATATAACTTTTTATTGATTGGTATATAAAATTACATGTGCTCAACCCATACAATACATGAGATTCTTAAAAATGTAACTTTTTTCATTATTTAATATATAAAATTAAATTTACTCAACCCGTACAATACACGGGTTCTTAAAGATATAATTTTTTTATTATTTAATATATACAATTACATTTATTCAACCCATGTAATAAACGAGATTTTTTAAATATATATTGTTTTATTATTTGGTATATAAAATTACATTTATTCAATCCATGTATTACACGAGGTTCTAACCTAGTTATCAATATAGTTATTTATTTAGTTAGTTAATTAATTAATTTAGTTAATCTTTTTGCAATTTAAAATTTTTAACTATTATGTCATGATATAACCTAGTTAGGTTGATAGGTTTTAATAAAAGTTTCCAAGTAATATAAGTTAAACCAAGTTAGCTTGATTAGTAAAGTTGAGGGGGGGGGGCTCTTTGTAACTTTTTAAACCTTCATTTAAAAAAAATAGGATACGGTGGACCACGGGACTCGAACCCAGATCTCACCGGTAACCAAACGACCAACTAACCAATCCACCAGATACATCACACTTGACCAACATCAGTTGTTTATAGTCATAATGTCATATTTCAAATTTCACTTCAAAAAGTTGCCGCTAAAAAAAAACGCGTGAACACCTCCGACTTTCAAAATTTCTTTGATGATTTGCTGTGTTTCCTTTTTCCTTCTTTCCCTGATTTGACGATGGAATTAACGTGAATGAAGTTACCATTTCTATACAACCATGAATCTAGACGCCTTCACAAACCAAACACCAATCCTTCCTCTCTTTAATTTTCTGAAACAATAACTTACCGAACCAAGAAAATTAAAACGCGTTTAGAAAATTATAAGCTTTGTGATGTTCTCAGAACTCAAGACAAACAGAAACAACCCTTCCAAAAACTCTCCTCTGATTTACCTACACGTTTCGTCGGAGTCCCAAGCCTTTCGTCGGTGATCGGAGTATCGCCGGAGCCGTACGGGGATCTACGGGAGTTGTTTCCTTTTCGTTTCGTTCATCGAAGGAACCCGTAACTGTCGGAGAATTCAGACGTCGCCGGAAGATCGAAGAACTCGCCGGAGAATACGAGTACAACGGAACTCAACGCAATTCGTTTCGGTACATTTCTTTCTCGTCTATCCATCCTATCTTTTGTTGATACTTCCGTTATATAGATCTTTAGTTCTGTACGATCTTATAATTATATAAACATGATATACAGAAGCTGAGTTAACAAGGATGTTATAACCACTGTGTGTTTTTGTTCAATACAAAGAGGATGACTGACTATTAGCGTATAAATCAAATAGAATTCAAAATATAACAATTCTGAATAAGATAGTGTAGTGGCTGGAACGTTGCTTTTGAATCAGAGTGTACAAATGAATTTAAAACTCCAACTAATACAAAACACAGAAGGTGGAGCAATTGTTGGTGTGTGTGGACATCAGGGGCGCAAACGAGCCGAGCTACTCGCGAGCTACTCGAGCTTGGCTCGAAAAAAAGCTCGAACGAGACGAGCTTGAGCACGAGCCGAAAAAACAAGCTCATTTAGTAAACGAGCCCGAGCCCAAGCTTCGCTTATCGAGCTTGAGCCGGCTCGCGAGCCTAAACGTGCTTTCTGTTTATGTATTTTTTATTAATATATTAAACATATATTTATATAATAATAATTACCATTTATATAAATATAAAAAAATAACTTAATTATATGTATAATAATACTTATAATTAATATAAGTTAATTAATAAATACTAAACGAGTCGAGCCCGAGCCGAGCCGAGCCCGAGCTTTAGAAATAAAGCTCGAATCGAGCCGAGCTCGAGCTTGAGCTTTCATATGTTAAACGAGCTCGAGCTCGAGCCTGGTCGAGCTCGGGCTCGGCTCGGCTCGTTTGCACCCCTAGTGGACATCAAGGAACAGACGCGGGTTCGACCCCGTCCTCCTATAGTGTCGCTGATCTTTTTTTGGTTGATATATTAATCATGGATTTTGAATCAACTTAGCAACATATAAGAGTAATTAAAATCTAATATCACCAATTTATTATGATTTATTTTTATAACACCAAATGTTAAAAAATGAGATAAATTATAATATTTAATCGATTTACAAACCATAAATATTAAGAATATCATTTAACTTATATTAATAAGATCGTTGTATGGCATTTTAACGTTTAGGATAATCGCGTTCGTTCGTTCGGTTCCCAAATCCTATTCACACGCTCTATTCTTTTATCTTTCTTTTTATAAATCTTTATTTCTTATTTATTTGGGCCTTTTATGAATGATTTTAATGAGATTTTTCTTTTTTGTGTACACCGGTAATGGGAGATAAAAGTATGCAAGGACAAAGCTCCAAAAGACGTATGAATGCTTATGAAAAGAGTAGAATGTCAAGGATTCAAGAGAACCAAAAAAAAATTACAAGCTTTGGGATTGAAAAATATTGCTAAATCTTTGACAAGTCCAGCAGAGAGTGACAAAACAAAGAAAAAGAAATCAATGGATACCAGCCAGAAAGATATAGATGTAGAGTATACGCCTGGTTCTGATGTTGATGTTGAGCAAGATTATCAAGAAGCTGCTACAAAAATCTCTAAAGAGGTACTAATATCAAATACGGATAATATAATTTCTTTCGGTTTCTTCTCTAACAATTTGACTCACAGAAACAACGTCCAACATACATTGCTCCGCATTCCCTGAAAAGATATACTAATTTAGCACAGAAACGATTGATTGCTCCGACTGTCTCCCATGTGCTAACATCTTCTGAATCTCATATGCAAAAGGGACAAGTAATTTATACAAGAGGGAGATCAATTGTAGCTAAGAGAAAGTTATTTGCAGTTGACAATGATGATGACCACGGGGAGGGTGACTTGAGATTTCATGGTACCTATATTTGTTTTTCAAATATTTTATGTATGATATTTAATTAATATTAAGTCTAGATTCAATTAACTGTTTTTTATGCTTACTTTTTTGTAACTGTAGATATCAATGAAGAACAAGATGATGTTGAATTTGATGATATTGAAGATATAGATATGAATGAAGCTTATGAAGAACAAGATAGTTTTAAAGATGATGGAGATAAAGACATGGAATATTTAGAAGAGGTGAATGATTTAGAAAATCAGAACGATGAACTGGTTGAAGAAGAATGTGAAGTTCCAGAAAATGAAGAAGAGCATGAAGTTTCACAACAAGAAAATGAAGCGGGTTTATTTGATCTACTTGATTGCTTTTTTTTGTTAAATCATATATTTAGTATTTTTAATGTATACATGTACATTGTAAATCATGTTCACTTTTTTTAGTTCGGAATGTACGTAAAAGAGTGAGAGGACCAACGCGTATGCCAAAGGTTTGGGCCCAAGAAAAAGGGGATAGAATTCCTATTTTAGTTAATACACACGGACAACCTATTATTGACAAAAGTAGTCAACTGACTCATTTCATAGGAACCCTTTCAAGGAGTGGAAAGTATTGTCCGATTTATAAACCATGGAATAAAGTTAAGGCCGCCAAAAAACAAGCGTTGCTTGCACTCTTAAAGGTACATAATTAAAAATATGTATGTTAATGACTTAAGTATTTGTTTTCTCATGTAACCTGTTTCATTTTTAGACAAAATTTGATATTCCTGAAGTTGCTAAAGGCTGGATATTGCAATCTTTTGGGCGGAAGGTGAAGAACTTGAGGGCAAGAGTTAAGGAACTATACCATGATCCGTCTTTGTCACTGAAGGAACAAATAAGTTCTAGGCCAAAACAAGTGCAAAAAAAAAAAACAATGGAAGAAACTTGTGAAGTATTGGAATAAAGAAAAGTCTAAGGTATGTAATAGTTTACCACTTTAAATAACATTAGTTTATTTCCCATTCTGAAATTTCACTTGTCTACTGAAGCTGGTAAGTGAAAAAAACAAGGCGAATCGGGCAAAGAAGAAGATGGTTCAAGTAACGGGTAAAAAAAGTTATGCTCGAGTCTGTGAAGAGCTAAAGGTGATTGTATGAGATAGTGCAATTGTTAATGTAGCATGTCGATATCCATTGTTAATACTTTTTTTCTTTTTATTCAAACAGGCATCTAAGGGACAAGATCCAAGTCGATTGGAAATGTTTCATGCATGTTTCTCCAAAGATGGAACTACCAAAAATTTGGAAGCTTCAAATGCAATTGTAAGTAATATGCTTACATACTCATACACATATTTTTTCTATGTGTTCTTGATGCTGTTAAAAATACATACCTTATTTTTGTTACTATGTCTAATATAGGCACAGATGCAACAACTTAGTTCTAATCTTCCCGAGGGCTCGATCGATAAGCCTGGACCAGAGTATGTTTTTTCTAAAGTAATGGGTAATGATCGAAATGGTGATGCGGTTATGTATGGTCTTGGTGTTCGTGCTGCTGATGTTTGGGGTTTAATACCAAGTCGTTCGGCATGTCATAGAGAAAACATCCAATTGAAGTCTCAATGTGAAGAACTTACTAGTACTGTGGTCCAGTTACGAGCCCAAGTATCAGAGATGGAAGGGTCGACGGGTGATTCCAGTGTTTAACCTCTTGCATCACAACATTTCCCCAATGTAACCAATGGACATCAATGTTTACGGGTATTTTTCTATATATATATATATATATATTTAAAAACCAATTTTCCTTAGTTTTTCTATAAAAATGTTAGCCTGCTAGTGTAAAACATTTTTTTTTTTTTTGTAAAATGATTTTTTGCACTATTATGACTAAAGTTTAATAAATATTTGTTGAAAACTAAAATCTAGGTCGGAGATGAAGTTTTCCTCAAAAGCATTCTAAGCTCTACCGAGATTGTAGCAAGAGGAAGGGTCCAGAGCTTGGACCCAAATGATCTAGTTGGTGGTACAGAGATTGAACCAGAATGGTGTGAGGTAAACGTTCAACTACCAATAAAAAAGATGAAAACTTGGTAAGACCATATGGTTTATTTTCTACAATTCAAGATTGTATTGGTGCATCCATCGCATGGCCCTAACCATTCATCTCGGTATGTATTTGTTAACCTTGTGATACAAAAAATTTTAATATCATGGAACTTAATGCTTATACATGGATGGTGTATTTGTAGGTAGTCCATGAGGATTGAGGACGGCGCATGATGCTCAAGATTTTATACTTCTTATTTCTTCAATTGCTTTTAATTTCTTTGTTAAATGTTAAGACTTTATGTTAGATAATGTTATAACTTATTTATGGTTAGTGTTTTTGTTATGAACATGATTATTTGAAATATAATGATTCTTTCATTAGTTGATGTTATACAATAACTATTAGGATGTTATATGTTGATGGTCTGTTTATAAAATTGGTTTTATAATCTTATTTCGGATATTAGGACCATTTTATTGATATTAAAGTAGCTATAACGTTACATCATAAGGGTCCTATAAATTAATTTTTAAGGACGCTTGTATGTGTATCAAAAGATTAAAAGTAGGTAATCCCATATTAGAACATTGTAAAAGTGTCCTAATATGTTCTTTTTAGGACGCTATTTAAGTTGTCTATATACATATTATGCGACCATAAAATTTGTTTCATAATCTTATTTGGTATATTAGGACCCTTTTCTTGGTACTAAATTAGCTATAATGTTACATCATAAGGGTCCTATCAATTAATTTTCTAAGGACGCTTGTAAGTGTATCAAAAGATTAAAAGTATGTAAACACATGTTAGAATATCGTAAAAGTGTCCTAATATGTTTTTATTAGGATACTATTTTGGTAGTTCAAAGAAATATTACGGGACCATAAAATTGGTTTCATAATCTTATTTGAGATGTTAGGACGCTTTTTTAGTTCCGGGACAGATTACGACCCCTTTACATGAAACGCTTTTACCGTTGGTCCTATTAAATGAAAAGTCCTATAAAATAGCATTTTAGGACGCTTTTGCACGTACTAAAAACGAGTTTTCTTGTAGTGTCCGCATATATATCACCATTGCCCTTGATTTTCTTGACTGTATCTCTTAAATGTCAACATATACACGTGTGATTTAGTTTACGAAGATTTTTCAATGCCGAGAACCTCGATCAGAGAGTAAAAAAGGCGTAAGGTTCACAATGGTGTAAAATTAAAAGGGGATATACCGGGCTAGGATTCGAGTTACAGGAACAATGGCCAAACCAACCACCCAATAATGGAATCGTCGAGCGAAAACAATTGACAACCTCCTAGAAGCAGCTTTTCTTGCCACCAGACCTTTCACCATCAATTAGGAATCTGATGCCGTCACTAAACACATTCCTTAAATTGTAGCCATTTGTTGAATGACGACATCAGATTCCTAATCGATGGAGAAAGGTCTAGTGGCAAGAAAAGCTGCTTCTAGGAGGTTGTCAAGTGAACCTCACGCATTTTTTACTCTCTGATCAAGGTTCTCGGCATTGAAAAATCTTCGTAATCTAAATCACACGTGTATATGTTGACATTTAAGAGATATACAGTTAAGAAAATCAAGAGCAATGGTGATATATATGCGGATTAGACACCAAAAAATAAACACTCAAAAAATGGCTACAATTTAAGGAATGTGTTTAGTGACGGCATCAGATTCCTAATTGATGGAGAAAGGTCTGGTGGTGAGAAAAGTTGCTTCCAGGAGGTTGTCAAGTGTTTTCGCTCGACGATTCCATTCTTGGGTGGTTTTTTTTTTTTTTTGCCCTTGTTCCTGTAACTCGAATCCTAGCCCGGTATATCCCATTTTAGTTTTAAACCATTGTGAACCTTACGCCTTTTTTTTACTCTCTGATCGAGTTCTCGGCACTGAAAAATCTTCGTAAACTAAATCACACGTGTATATGTTGACATTTAAGAAATATACAGACAAGAAAATCAAGAGCAATGCTGATATATATGCGGATTAGACACCAAAAAATAAACACTTAAAAATGCCTACAATTTAAGGAATGTGTTTAATTACGGCATCAGATTCCTTATTGATGGAGAAAGGTGTGGTGGCAAGAAAAGCTGCTTCCAGGATGTTGTCAAGTGTTTTCGCTCCATGATTCCATTCTTGGGTGGTTGGTTTGGCCCTTGTTCCTGTAACTCAAATCCTAGCCCGGTATATCCCATTTTAGTTTTACACCATTGTGAAACTTACGCCTTTTTTACTCTCTGATCGAGGTTCTCGGCATTGAAAAATCTTCGTAAACTAAATCACACGTGTATATATTGACATTTAAGAGATATACAGTTAAGAAAATCTAGAGCAATGGTGATATATATATGGATTAGACACCAAAAAATAAACACTCAAAAAATGGCTACAATTTAAGGAACGTGTTTAGTGACGGCATCAGATTCCTAATTGATGGAGAAAGATCTGGTAGCAAGAAAAGCTGCTTCCAGGAGGTTGTTAAGTGTTTTCGCTCGACGATTCCATTCTTGGGTGGTTGGTTTGGCCCTTGTTCCTGTAACTCGAATCCTAGCCCGGTATATCCCATTTTAGTTTTACACCATCGTGAACCTTATGCCTTTTTTACTCTCTGATCGAGGTTATCGGTATTGAAAAATTTTCGTAAACTAAATCACACGTGTATATGTGGACATCTAAGAGATATACAGTCAAGAAAATTATGGTGATATATATCCGGATTATACACAAAAAAATAAACACTCAAAAAATGGCTACAATTTAATGGATGTGTTTAGTGACGGCATCAGATTCCTAAATTACTAATTGATGGAGAAGGTCTGGTGGCAAGAAAAGCTGCTTCCAGGATGTTGTCAAATGTTTTCGCTCGACGATTCCATTCTTGGGTGGTTGGTTTAGCCATTGTTCCTGTAACTCGAATCCTATCCCGGTATATCCCATTTTAGTTTTACACAATTGTGAACCTCACTCCTTTTTTACTCTCTGATCGAGGTTCTCCGCATTGAAAAATCATCGTAAACTAAATCACACGTGTATATGTTGACATTTAAGAGATATACAGTCAAGAGAATCAAGTGCAATGGTGATATATATACGGATTAGACACCAAAAAATAAACACTCAAAAAATGGCTACAATTTAAGGAATGTGTTTAATGATGGCATCAGATTCCTAATTGATGGAGAAAGGTCTGGTGACAAGAAAAGCTGTTTCCAGGAGGTTGTCAAGTGTTTTCGCTCGACGATTCCATTCTTGGGTGGTTGTTTGGCCCTTGTTCCTGTAGCTCGATTCCTAGCCCGGTATATCCCATTTTAGTTTTACACCATTGTGAACCTTACGCCTTTTTTACTCTCTGATCGAGGTTCTCGGCATTGAAAAATCTTCGTAAACTAAATCACACGTATATTTGTTGACATTTAAGAGATATACAGTCAAGAAAATCAAGAGCAATGGTGATATATATGCGGATTGAACACCAAAAAATAAACACTCAAAAAATGGCTACAATTTAAGGAATGTGTTTAGTGACGGCATTAAATTCTTAATAGATGGAGAATGGTCTGGTGGCAAGAAAAGCTGCTTCCAGGAGGTTATCAAGTGTTTTCGCTCGACGATTCCATTCTTGGGTGGTTGGTTTGGCCCTTGTTACTGTAACTCGAATCCTATCCCGATATATCCCATTTTAGTTTTACACCATTGTGAAACTTACGCCTTTTTTACTCTCTGATCGAGGTTCTTGGCATTGAAAAATCTTCGTAAACTGAATCACACGTGTATATGTTGATATTTAAGAGATATACGTTCAAGAAAATCAAGAGCAACGGTGATATATATACGGATTAGACACCAAAAAATAAACAATCTAAAAATGGCTACAATTTAAGGATTGTGTTTAGTGTCGGCATCAAATTCCTAATTGATGGAGAAAGGTCTGGTGGTGAGAAAAGTTGCTTCCAGGAGGTTGTCAAGTGTTTTCGCTCGACGATTCCATTCTTGGGTGGTTTTTTTTTTGCCCTTGTTCCTGTAACTCGAATCCTAGCCCGGTATATCCCATTTTAGTTTTAAACCATTGTGAACCTTACGCCTTTTTTTACTCTCTGATCGAGTTCTCGGCACTGAAAAATCTTCGTAAACTAAATCACACGTGTATATGTTGACATTTAAGAAATATACAGACAAGAAAATCAAGAGCAATGCTGATATATATGCGGATTAGACACCAAAAAATAAACACTTAAAAATGCCTACAATTTAAGGAATGTGTTTAATTACGGCATCAGATTCCTTATTGATGGAGAAAGGTGTGGTGGCAAGAAAAGCTGCTTCCAGGATGTTGTCAAGTGTTTTCGCTCCATGATTCCATTCTTGGGTGGTTGGTTTGGCCCTTGTTCCTGTAACTCAAATCCTAGCCCGGTATATCCCATTTTAGTTTTACACCATTGTGAAACTTACGCCTTTTTTACTCTCTGATCGAGGTTCTCGGCATTGAAAAATCTTCGTAAACTAAATCACACGTGTATATATTGACATTTAAGAGATATACAGTTAAGAAAATCTAGAGCAATGGTGATATATATATGGATTAGACACCAAAAAATAAACACTCAAAAAATGGCTACAATTTAAGGAACGTGTTTAGTGACGGCATCAGATTCCTAATTGATGGAGAAAGATCTGGTAGCAAGAAAAGCTGCTTCCAGGAGGTTGTTAAGTGTTTTCGCTCGACGATTCCATTCTTGGGTGGTTGGTTTGGCCCTTGTTCCTGTAACTCGAATCCTAGCCCGGTATATCCCATTTTAGTTTTACACCATCGTGAACCTTATGCCTTTTTTACTCTCTGATCGAGGTTATCGGTATTGAAAAATTTTCGTAAACTAAATCACACGTGTATATGTGGACATCTAAGAGATATACAGTCAAGAAAATTATGGTGATATATATCCGGATTATACACAAAAAAATAAACACTCAAAAAATGGCTACAATTTAATGGATGTGTTTAGTGACGGCATCAGATTCCTAAATTACTAATTGATGGAGAAGGTCTGGTGGCAAGAAAAGCTGCTTCCAGGATGTTGTCAAATGTTTTCGCTCGACGATTCCATTCTTGGGTGGTTGGTTTAGCCATTGTTCCTGTAACTCGAATCCTATCCCGGTATATCCCATTTTAGTTTTACACAATTGTGAACCTCACTCCTTTTTTACTCTCTGATCGAGGTTCTCCGCATTGAAAAATCATCGTAAACTAAATCACACGTGTATATGTTGACATTTAAGAGATATACAGTCAAGAGAATCAAGTGCAATGGTGATATATATACGGATTAGACACCAAAAAATAAACACTCAAAAAATGGCTACAATTTAAGGAATGTGTTTAATGATGGCATCAGATTCCTAATTGATGGAGAAAGGTCTGGTGACAAGAAAAGCTGTTTCCAGGAGGTTGTCAAGTGTTTTCGCTCGACGATTCCATTCTTGGGTGGTTGTTTGGCCCTTGTTCCTGTAGCTCGATTCCTAGCCCGGTATATCCCATTTTAGTTTTACACCATTGTGAACCTTACGCCTTTTTTACTCTCTGATCGAGGTTCTCGGCATTGAAAAATCTTCGTAAACTAAATCACACGTATATTTGTTGACATTTAAGAGATATACAGTCAAGAAAATCAAGAGCAATGGTGATATATATGCGGATTGAACACCAAAAAATAAACACTCAAAAAATGGCTACAATTTAAGGAATGTGTTTAGTGACGGCATTAAATTCTTAATAGATGGAGAATGGTCTGGTGGCAAGAAAAGCTGCTTCCAGGAGGTTATCAAGTGTTTTCGCTCGACGATTCCATTCTTGGGTGGTTGGTTTGGCCCTTGTTACTGTAACTCGAATCCTATCCCGATATATCCCATTTTAGTTTTACACCATTGTGAAACTTACGCCTTTTTTACTCTCTGATCGAGGTTCTTGGCATTGAAAAATCTTCGTAAACTGAATCACACGTGTATATGTTGATATTTAAGAGATATACGTTCAAGAAAATCAAGAGCAACGGTGATATATATACGGATTAGACACCAAAAAATAAACAATCTAAAAATGGCTACAATTTAAGGATTGTGTTTAGTGTCGGCATCAAATTCCTAATTGATGGAGAAAGGTCTGGTGGTGAGAAAAGTTGCTTCCAGGAGGTTGTCAAGTGTTTTCGCTCGACGATTCCATTCTTGGGTGGTTTTTTTTTTGCCCTTGTTCCTGTAACTCGAATTCTAGCCCGGTATATCCCATTTTAGTTTTAAACCATTGTGAACCTTACGCCTTTTTTTACTCTCTGATCGAGTTCTCGGCACTGAAAAATCTTCGTAAACTAAATCACACGTGTATATGTTGACATTTAAGAAATATACAGACAAGAAAATCAAGAGCAATGCTGATATATATGCGGATTAGACACCAAAAAATAAACACTTAAAAATGCCTACAATTTAAGGAATGTGTTTAATTACGGCATCAGATTCCTTATTGATGGAGAAAGGTGTGGTGGCAAGAAAAGCTGCTTCCAGGATGTTGTCAAGTGTTTTCGCTCCGTGATTCCATTCTTGGGTGGTTGGTTTGGCCCTTGTTCCTGTAACTCAAATCCTAGCCCGGTATATCCCATTTTAGTTTTACACCATTGTGAAACTTACGCCTTTTTTACTCTCTGATCGAGGTTCTCGGCATTGAAAAATCTTCGTAAACTAAATCACACGTGTATATATTGACATTTAAGAGATATACAGTTAAGAAAATCTAGAGCAATGGTGATATATATATGGATTAGACACCAAAAAATAAACACTCAAAAAATGGCTACAATTTAAGGAACGTGTTTAGTGACGGCATCAGATTCCTAATTGATGGAGAAAGATCTGGTAGCAAGAAAAGCTGCTTCCAGGAGGTTGTCAAGTGTTTTCGCTCGACGATTCCATTCTTGGGTGGTTGTTTGGCCCTTGTTCCTGTAGCTCGATTCCTAGCCCGGTATATCCCATTTTAGTTTTACACCATTGTGAACCTTACGCCTTTTTTACTCTCTGATCGAGGTTCTCGGCATTGAAAAATCTTCGTAAACTAAATCACACGTATATTTGTTGACATTTAAGAGATATACAGTCAAGAAAATCAAGAGCAATGGTGATATATATGCGGATTGAACACCAAAAAATAAACACTCAAAAAATGGCTACAATTTAAGGAATGTGTTTAGTGACGGCATTAAATTCTTAATAGATGGAGAATGGTCTGGTGGCAAGAAAAGCTGCTTCCAGGAGGTTATCAAGTGTTTTCGCTCGACGATTCCATTCTTGGGTGGTTGGTTTGGCCCTTGTTACTGTAACTCGAATCCTATCCCGATATATCCCATTTTAGTTTTACACCATTGTGAAACTTACGCCTTTTTTACTCTCTGATCGAGGTTCTTGGCATTGAAAAATCTTCGTAAACTGAATCACACGTGTATATGTTGATATTTAAGAGATATACGTTCAAGAAAATCAAGAGCAACGGTGATATATATACGGATTAGACACCAAAAAATAAACAATCTAAAAATGGCTACAATTTAAGGATTGTGTTTAGTGTCGGCATCAAATTCCTTATTGATGGAGAAAGGTCTGGTGGTGAGAAAAGTTGCTTCCAGGAGGTTGTCAAGTGTTTTCGCTCGACGATTCCATTCTTGGGTGGTTGGTTTGGCCCTTGTTCCTGTAACTCGAATCCTAGCCAGGTATATCCCATTTTAGTTTTACACCATTGTGAACCTTACGCCTTTTTTGCGCCTTGATCGAGGTTCTCGGCAATGAAAAATCTTCGTAAACTAAATCACACGTGTATATGTTGACATTTAAGAGATATACAGTCAAGAAACTCAAGTGCAATGGTGATATATATGCGGATTAGACTCTAAAAATAAACACTCAAAAAATGGCTACAATTTAAGAAATGTGTTTAGTGACGGCATTAGATTTCTAATTGATGGAGAAAGGTCTACTGGCAAGAAAAGCTGCTTCCAGAAGGTTGTCATGGGTTTTCACCGAGGATTCCATTCTTGGGTGGTTGGTTTGGCACTTGTTCCTGTAACTAGAATCCTAGCCTGATATATCCCTTTTTAGTTTTACACCAATGTGAACCTTACGCCTTTTTTACTCTCTGATCGAGGTTCTCGGCATTAAAAAATCTTCGTAAACTAAATCACACATGTATATGTCGACATTTAAGTGATATACAGTTAAGAAAATCAAGAGCAATCGTGATATATATGCGGATTAGACACCAAAAAATAAACTTTCAAAAAATGGCTACAATTTAAAGAGTGTGTTTAGTTACGACATCATATTCCTAATAGATGGAGAAAGGTCTAGTGGCAAGAAAAGCTGCTTCCAGGAAGTTGTCAAGTGTTATCGCTCGACGAATCCATTCTTGGGTGGTTGGTTTGGCCCTTGTTCCTGTAACTCGAATACTATCCCGGTATATCCCATTTTAGTTTTACACTATTGTGAACCTCACGCCTTTTTTACTCTCTGATTGAGGTTCTCGGCATTGAAAAATCTTCGTAAACTAAATCACACATGTATATGTTGACATTTAAGAGATATACAGCCAAGAAAATCAAGAGCAATGGTGATACATATGCGGATTAGACACCAAAAAATAAACACTCAAAAAATGGCTACAATTTAAGGAATGTGTTTTGTGACGGCATCATATTCCTAATTGATGGAGAAAGGTCTGGTGGCAAGAAAAGCTGCTTCCAGGAGGTTTTCAAGTGCTTTTGCTCCACTATTCCATTCTTGGGTGGTTGGTTTGCCCATGTTCCTATAACTCGAATCTTAGCCCGGTATATCCCATTTTAGTTTTACACCATTGTGAACCTTACGCCTTTTTTACTCTCTTATTGAGGTTCTCGGCATTGAAAAATCTTCGTGAACTAAGTCACACGTGTATATGTTGACATTTAAGATATATACAGTGAAGAAAATCAAGAGCAAAAGTGATATACATGCGGATTAGACACCAAAAAATAAACACTAAAAAAATGGCTACAATTTAAGGAATGTGTTTAGTGACGGCATCAGACTCCTAATTGATGGAGAAAGGTCTGGTGGCAAGAAAAGCTGCTTCCAGGAGGTTGTCAAGTGTTTTCACTCGATGATTCCATTCTTGGGTGGTTGGTTTGGCCCTTGTTCCTGTAACTCGAATCCTAGCCCGGTATATCCCATTTTAGTTTTACGCCATTGTGAACCTCCTGCCTTTTTTACTCTCTGATCGAGGTTCTCGGCATTGAAAAAATCTTCGTAAACTAAATCACACGTGTATATGTTGACATTTAAGAGATATACAATCAAGAAAATTAAGAGCAATGGTGATATATATGCGGATTAGACTCTAAAAAATAAACCCTCAAAAAATGGCTACAATTTAAGGAATGTGTTTAGTGACGGCATCAAATTCCTAATTGATGGAGAAAGGTCTAGTGGCAAGAAAAGCTGCTTCCAGGAGGTTGTCAAGTGTTTTCGGTCGATGATTCCATTCTTGGGTGGTTGGTTTAGCCCTTGTTCCTGTAACTCGAATCCTAGCCCGGTATATCACATTTTAGTTTTACACCAATGTTAACCTCCCGCCATTTTTACTCTCTGATCGAGGTTCTCGGCATTGAAAAAATCTACGTAAACTAAATCACACGTGTATATGTTGACATTTAAGAGATATACAGTCAAGAAAATTAAGTGCAATGGGGATATATATGCGGATTAGACTCTAAAAATAAACACTCAAAAATGGCTACAATTTAAGAAATGTGTTTAGTGACGGCATCAGATTCCTAATTTATGGAGAAAGATCTGGTGGCAAGAAAAGCTGCTTCCAGGAGGTTGTCAAGTGTTTTCGCTCGACCATTCCATTCTTAGGTGGTTGGTTTGGCCCTTGTTCCTGTAACTAGAATCCTAGCCTGGTATATCCCATTTTAGATTTACACCATTGTGAACCTTACGCCTTTTTTACTCTCTGATCGAGGTTCTCGGCATTGAAAAATCTTCGTAAACTAAATCACGCGTGTATATGTTGACATTTATGAGATATACAGTCAAGAAAATCAAGAGCAATGGTGATATATATGCGGATTAGACACCAAAAAAATAAACACTCAAAAAATCGCTACAATTTAAGGAATGTGTTTTGTGACAGCATCATATTCCTAATTGATGGAGAAAGGTCTGGTGGCAAGAAAAGCTGTTTCCAGGAGGTTTTCAAGTGTTTTTGCTCCACTATTCCATTCTTGGGTGATTGGTTTGCCCATATTCCTATAACTCGAATCCTAGCCCGGTATATCCCATTTTAGTTTTACACCATTGTGAACATTACGCCTTTTTTACTCTCTGATCGAGGTTCTCAGCATTGAAAAATCTTCGTGAACTAAGTCACACGTGTATATGTTGACATTTAAGAGATATACAGTCAAGAAAATCAAGAGCAATGGTGATACATATGCGGATTAGACACCAAAAAATAAACACTTAAAAATGGCTACAATTTAAGGAATGTGTTTAGTGACGGCATCAGACTCCTAATTTATGGAGAAAGGTCTGGTGGCAAGAAAAGCTGCTTCCAGGAGGTTGTCAAGTGTTTTCGCTCGATGATTCCATTCTTGGGTGGTTGGTTTGGCCCTTGTTCCTGTAACTCGAATCCTAGCCCGGTGTATCCCATTTTAGTTTTACGCCATTGTGAACCTCCCGCCTTTTATACTCTCTGATCGAGGTTCTCGGCATTGAAAAAATCTTCGTAAACTAAATCACACGTGTATATGTTGACATTTAAGAGATATACAGTCAAGAAAATTAAGAGCAATGGTGATATATATGCGGATTAGACTCTAAAAAAATAAACCCTCAAAAAATGGCTACAATTTAAGGAATGTGTTTAGTGACGGCATCAGATTCCTAATTGATGGAGAAAGGTCTGGTGGCAAGAAAAGCTGCTTACAGGAGGTTGTCAAGTGTTTTCGCTCGATGATTCCATTCTTGGGTGGTTGGTTTGGCCCTTGTTCCTGTAACTCGAATCCTGGCCTGGTATATCCCATTTTAGTTTTACACCATTTTGAACCTTACGCCTTTTTTACTCTCTAATCGAGGTTTTTGGCATTGAAAAATCTTTGTAACCTAAATCACAAGTGTATATGTTGACATTTAAGATATATACAGTCAAGAAAATCAAGAGCAATGGTGATATATATGCGAATTAGATACCAAAAAATAAACACTCAAAAAAGGCTACAATTTAAGGAATATGTTTAGTGACGACATCAGATTCCTAATTGATGGACAAAGGTCTGTGGCAAGAAAAGCTGCTTCCATGAGGTTGTCAAGTGTTTTTACTCGACGATTCCATTCTTGGGTGGATGGTTCGGCCCTTTTTCCTGTAACTCGAATCCTAGCCCGGTATATCGCATTTTAGTATTACATCATTGTGAACCTTACGCCTTTTTTACTCTCTGGTCTAGGTTCTCGGCATTGAAAATTTTTCATAAACTAAATCACACGTGTATATGTTGAAATTTAAGAGATATACAGTCAAGAAAATCAAAAGCAATGGTGATATATATGCGGATTAGACACCAAAAAAAACACGTAAAAATGGCTACAATTTAAGGAATGTGTTTAGTGACGGCATCAGATTCCTATATTCCAAATTGATGGAGAAAGGTCTGGTGGCAAGAAAAGCTGCTTCCAGTAGGTTATCAAGTGTTTTCGCTCGACGATTCCATTCATGGGTGGTTGGTTTGGCCCTTGTCTTGTAACTCGAATCCTAGCCCGGTGTATCCCATTATTGTTTTACACGATTGTGAACCTCACGACTTTTTTATTCTCTTATCGAGGTTCTCAGCACTGAAAAATCTTCGTAAACTAAATCACACGTGTATATGTTGACATTTAAGAGATATACAGTCAAGAAAATCAAGAGCAATGGTGATATATATGCGGATTAGACACCAAAAAATAAACACTCAAAAAATGGCTACAATTTAAGGAAACTGTTTATTGACGACATCAGATTCCTAATTGATAGAGAAAGGTCTGGTTGCAAGAAAAGCTGCTTCCATGAGGTTGTCAAGTGTTTTCGCTCGACAATTTCATTCTTGGGTGGTTGGTTTGGCCCTTGTTCCTGTAACACAAATCCTAGCCCAGTATATCCCATTTTAGTTCCACACCATTATGAACCTTACACCTTTTTTACTCTCTGATCGAGGTTCTCGGCATTGAAAAATATCGTAAACTAAATCACACGTGTATACGTTGACATTTAAGAGATATACAGTCAAGAACATCAAGAGCAATGGTGATATATATGCAGATTTGACAACAAAAAATAAACACTCAAAAAATGGCTACAATTTAAGGAATGTGTTTAGTGATAGCATCAGATTCCTAATTTATGGAGAAAGGTCTGGTGGCAAGAAAAGCTGCTTCCAGGAGGTTTTCTAGTGTTTTTGCTTGACGATTCCATTCTTGGGTGGTTGGTTTGGCCCGTGTTCCTGTAACTCGAATCCTACCCCGGTATATCCCATTTTAGTTTTACACTATTGTGAACCTTACGCCTTTTTAACTCTCTGATCGAGGTTCTCGGCACTGAAAAATCTTCGTAAACTAAATCTCATGTGTATATGTTGACAATTAAGAGATATACAGTCAAGAAAATCAAGAGCAATGGTGATATATATGCGAATTAGACACCAAAAAGTAAACTCTCAAAAAATGGCAACAATTTAAGGAATATGTTTAGTGACGGAATGAGATTCCTAATTGATGGAGAAAGGTCTGGTGGCAAGAAAAGCTACTTCCAGGAGGTTGTCAAGTGTTTTCGCTCCACGATTCCATTCTTGGGTGGTTGGTTTGGCCCTTGTTCCTGTAACTCGAATCCTAGCCCGGTATATCCCATATTAGTTTTTCACCATTGTGAACCTTACGCCTTTTTTACTCTCTGATCGAGGTTCTCCGCGTTGAAAAATCTTCGTAAACTAAATCACACGTGTATATGGTGACATTTAAAAGATCTATAGTCAAGAAAATCAAGAGCAATGGTGATATATATGCGGATTAGACACCAAAAAATAAACACTCAAAAAATGGTTTCAATTTAAGGAATGTCTTTAGTGATGGCATCAGATTCCTAATAGATAGAGAAAGGTCTGGTGGCAAGAAAAGCTGCTTCCAGGAGGTTGTCAAGTGTTTTCGCTCGACGATTCCATTCTCGGGTGGTTGGTTTGGCCCTTGCTCCTGTAACTCGAATCCTAGCCCGGTATATCCCATTTTAGTTTTACAACATTTTGAACCTTACGCCATTTTTACTCTCTGGTCGAGGTTCTTGGCATTGAAAATTTTTCGTAAACTAAATCACATGTGTATATGTTAACCTTTAAGAGATATACAATCAAGAAAATCAATAGTAATGGTGATATATATGCAGATTAGACACCAAAAAATAAACACTCAATAAATGGCTACAATTTAAGAAATGTGTTTAGTGACGGCATCAGATTCCTAAATTCCTAATTGATGGAGAAAGGTCTGGTGGCAAGAAAAGCTGCTTCCAGGAGGTTGTCAAGTCTTTTAGCTCGACGATTCCGTTCTTAGGTGGTTGGTTTGGCCCTTGTTCCCATAACTCGAATCCTAGCCCGGTATATCCAATTTTAGTTTTACACCATTGTGAACCTCACGCCTTTTTTAGTCTCTGATCGAGGTTCTCGGCGTTGAAAATTTTTCGTAAACTAAATCACACGTGTATATGTTGACATTTAAGAGTTATACAGTCAAGAAAATCAAGAGCAATGGTGATATATATGCAGATTAGACACCAAAAAATAAACACTCACAAGATGGCTACAATTTAAGGAATGTATTTAGTGACGGCATCAGATTCCTAATTGATAGAGAAAGGTCTGTTGCAAGAAAAGCTGCTTCCAGGAGGTTGTCAAGTGTTTTCGCTCGACGATTCCATTCTTGGGTAGTTGGTTTGGCCTTTGTTCCTGTAACTCGAATCCTAGCCATGTATATCCCATTTTAGTTTGACACCATTGTGAACCTTGTGCCTTTTTTACTCTCTGATCGAGGTTCTCGGCATTGAAAAATTTTCGTAAACTAAATCACACGTGTATATGTTGAAATTTAAGAGCTATACAGTCAAGAAAATCAAGAGCAATGGTGATATATATGCGGATAAGACACCAAAAAATAAACACTCAAAAAATGGCCACAATTTAAGGAATGTGTTTAGTGACGACATCAGATTTCTAAATTCCTAATTGATAGAGAAAGGTCTGTTGGCAAGAAAAGCTGCTTCCAGTAGGTTGTCAAGTGTTCTCGCTCGACGATTCCATTCATGGGTGGTTGGTTTGGCCCTTGTTCCTGTAACTCGAATCCTAGCCCGGTATATCCCATTTTAGTTTTACACCATTGTGAACCTTACGCTTTTTATACTCTCTGATCGAGGTTCTTGGCATTGAAAAATCTTCGCAAACTAAATCTTACGTGTATATGTTGACATTTAAGATATATATACATTCATGAAAATCAAGAGTAATGGTAATATATATGCGGATTAGACACCAAGAAAAAAACACTCAAAAAATGGCTACAATCTAAGCAGTGTGTTTAGTGACGGCATCAGATTCCTAATTGAGGGAGAAAGGTCTGGTGGCAAGAAAAAGCTGCTTCCAGGAGGTTGTCAAGTGTTTTCGGTCGACGATTCCATTCTTGGGTGGTTGGTTTGGCCCATGTTCCTGAAACTCGAATCCTAGCCCGGTATATCCCATTTTAGTTTTACACCATTCTGAACCTTACGCCTTTTTTACTCTCTGATCGAGGTTCTCGGCATTGAAAAATCTTCGTAAACTAAATCACACCTGTATATGTTGACATTTAAGAGATATATACAGTCAAGAAATTTAAGAGCAATGGTGATATATGTGCGGATTAGATTCTAAAAAATAAACACTCAAAAATGGCTACAATTTAAGGAATGTGTTTAGTGACCGCATCAGATTCCTAATTGATGGAGAAAGGTCTGGTGGCAAGAAAAGCTTCTTCCAGGAGGTTGTCAAGTGTTTTCGCTCGACGATTCCATTCTTGGGTGGTTGGTTTGGCCCTTGTTCCTGTAACTCGAATCCTAGCCTGGTATATCCCATTTTAGTTTTAGACCATTGTGAACCTCACGCCTTTTTTACTCTCTGATTGAGGTTCTCAGCATTGAAAAATCTTCATAAACTAAATCACACATGTATATGTTGACATTTAAGAGATATACAGTCAAGAAACTCAAGAGCAATGGTGATACATATGCGGATTAGACACCAAAAAATAAACACTCAAAAAATGGCTACAATTTAAGGAATGTGTTTAGTGACGGCATCAGATTCCTAATTGATGGAGAAATGTCTGGTGGCAAGAAAAGCTGCTTCCTGGAGGTTTTCAATTGTTTTTGCTCCACTATTCCATTCTTGGGTGGTTGGTTTGCCCATGTTCCTATAACTCGAATCCTAGCCCGGTATATCCCATTTTAGTTTTACACCATTGTGAACCTTACGCCTTTCTTACTCTCTGATCGAGGCTCTCGGCATTGAAAAATCTTCGTGAACTAAGTCACACGTGAATATGTTGACATTTAAAAGATATACAGTCAACAAAATCAAGAGTAATGGTGATATATATGGGGATTTGACACCAAAAAATAAACACTCAAAAAATGGCTACAATTTAAGGAATGTATTTAGTGACGGCATCAGATTCCTAATTAATGGAGAAAGGTCTGGTGGAAAGAAAAGTTGCTTCCAGGAGGTTGTCAAGTGTTTTCGCTCGATGATTCCATTCTTGGGTGGTTGGTTTGGCCCTTGTTCCTGTAACTCGAATCCTAGCCCGGTATATCCCATTTTATTTTTACACCATTGTGAACCTCCCGCCTTTTTTACTCTCTGATCGAGGTTCTCGACATTGAAAAAATCTTCGTAAACTAAATCACACGTGTATATGTTGACATTTAAGAGATATACAGTCAAGAAAATTAAGAGCAATGGTGATATATTTGCGGATTAGACTCTAAAAAATAAACCCTTAAAAAATGGCTACAATTTAAGGAATGTGTTTAGTGACGGGATCAGAATCCTAATTGATGGAGAAAGGTCTGGTGGAAAGAAAAGCTGCTTCTAGGAGGTTGTCAAGTGTTTTCGCTCGATGATTCCATTCTCGGGTGGTTGGTTTGGCCCTTGTTGCTGTAACTCGAATCCTAGCCCGGTATATCCCATTTTAGTTTTACACCATTGTGATCCTCCCGCCATTTTTACTCTCTGATCGAGGTTCTCGGCATTGAAAAAATCTTCATAAACTAAATCACACGTGTATATGTTGACATTTAAGACATATACAGTCAAGAAATTTAAGAGCAATGGTGATATATGTGCGGATTAGATTCTAAAAAATAAACACTCAAAAATGGCTACAATTTAAGGAATGTGTTTAGTGACGGCATCAGATTCCTAATTGATAGAGAAAGGTCTGGTGGCAAGAAAAGCTTCTTCCAGGAGGTTGTCAAGTGTTTTCGCTCGACGATTCCATTCTTGGGTGGTTGGTTTGGCCCTTGTTCCTGTAACTCGAATCCTAGCCTGGTATATCCCATTTTAGTTTTAGACCATTGTGAACCTCACGCCTTTTTTACTCTCTGATTGAGGTTCTCAGCATTGAAAAATCTTCGTAAACTAAATCACACATGTATATGTTGACATTTAAGAGATATACAGTCAAGAAATTCAAGAGCAATGGTGATACATATGCGGATTAGACACCAAAAAATAAACACTCAAAAAATGGCTACAATTTAAGGAATGTGTTTAGTGACGGCATCAGATTCCTAATTGATGGAGAAAGGTCTGGTGGCAAGAAAAGCTGCTTCCTGGAGGTTTTCAATTGTTTTTGCTCCACTATTCCATTCTTGGGTGGTTGGTTTGCCCATGTTCCTATAACTCGAATCCTAGCCCGGTATATCCCATTTTAGTTTTACACCATTGTGAACCTTACGCCTTTCTTACTCTCTGATCGAGGTTCTCGGCATTGAAAAATCTTCGTGAACTAAGTCACACGTGTATATGTTGACATTTAAGAGATATACAGTCAAGAAAATCAAGAGCAATGGTGATATATATGGGGATTAGACACCAAAAAATAAACACTCAAAAAATGGCTACAATTTAAGTAATGTGTTTAGTGACGGCTTCAGATTCCTAATTAATGGAGAAAGGTCTGGTGGCAAGAAAAGTTGCTTCCAGGAGGTTGTCAAGTGTTTTCGCTCGAAGATTCCATTCTTGGGTGGTTGGTTTGGCCCTTGTTCCTGTAACTCGAATCCTAGCCCGGTATATCCCATTTTAGTTTTACACCATTGTGAACCTCCCGCCTTTTTTACTCTCTGATCGAGGTTCTCGGCATTGAAAAAATCTTCGTAAACTAAATCACACGTGTATATGTTGACATTTAAGAGATATACAGTCAACAAAATTAATAGCAATGGTGATATATATGCGGATTAGACTCTAAAAAATAAACCCTTAAAAATGGCTACAATTTAAGGAATGTGTTTAGTGACGGGATCAGAATCCTAATTGATGGAGAAAGGTCTGGTGGCAAGAAAAGCTGCTTCTAGGAGGTTGTCAAGTGTTTTCGCTCAATGATTCCATTCTCGGGTGGTTGGTATGGCCCTTGTTCCTGTAACTCGAATCCTAGCCCGGCATATCCCATTTTAGTTTTACACCATTGTGAACCTCCCGCCATTTTTACTCTCTAATCGAGGTTCTCGGCATTGAAAAAATCTTCGTAAACTAAATCACACGTGTATATGTTGACATTTAAGACATATACAGTCAAGAAATTTAAGAGCAATGGTGATATATGTGCGGATTAGATTCTAGAAAATAAACACTCAAAAATGGCTACAATTTAAGGAATGTGTTTAGTGACGGCATCAGATTTCTAATTGATGGAGAATGGTCTGGTGGCAAGAAAAGCTGCTTCCAGGAGGTTGTCAAGTGTTTTCGCTCGACGATTCCATTCTTGGGTGGTTGGTTTGGCTCTTGTTCCTGTAACTCGAATCCTAGCCTGGTATATCCCATTTTAGTTTTACACCATTTTGAACCTTACGCCTTTTTTTACTCTCTGATCAAGGTTTTCGGCATTGAAAAATCTTTGTAAACTAAATTACACGTGTATATGTTGACATTTAAGAGATATACAGTCAAGAAAATCAAGAGCAATGGTGATATATATGTGGATTAGATACCAAAAAATAAACACTCAAAAAATGGCAACAATTTAAGGAATATGTTTAGTGACGGCATCAGATTCCTAATTGATGGTGAAAGGTCTGTGGCAAGAAAAGCTGCTTCCATGAGGTTGTTAAGTGTTTTTACTCGACGATTCCATTCTTGGGTGGTTGGTTTAGCCCTTGTTCCTGTAACTCGAATCCTAGCCCGGTATATCCCATTTTACTTTTACACCATTGTGAACCTTACATCTTTTTTACTCTCTGATCGAGGTTCTCGGCATTGAAAATTTTTCATAAACTAAATCACACGTGTATATGTTGAAATTTAAGAGACATACAGTCAAGAAAATCAAGAGCAATGGTGATACATATCCGGATTAGACATCAAAAAATAAACACTACAAAAATGGCTACAATATAAGGAATGTGTTTAGTGACGGCATCAGATTCCTATTTGATGGAGAAAGGTATGGTGGCAAGATGTAACAGTCCTCAAAGAAACCGACACCCTCATAATTTTTCCGACACCCAAGTATATTTTAAAATATCCCAATATGTCCCAAACTATACCCCATACGAGAAAACGGGCCTCAAATACATTAAATAGTATTAAAAACAATTAAAAAACTGAAAATTTAAGTTGAGGCGAGCCGCATAGACCCACCCTAATCCTTACGCGGGCGGTATGATGGTTAAAACCTGATTCCTTTGATTTTCTTAAGTTTAGGCGGGCCGCGTAAGACCCTCGTTAGTTAACGCGGGCCGCGTGAGATCTAAAATGTGGCGCAGCCCGGTGATGACACGTGTCATCATCGTGTCAAGTCTAGTTGGTGATCCGGATGAGCTACGCAATGACCGGAGGTCAACGCGGGCCGTGTAGGCCCTGTGCTTGTTTTACGCGGGCCGCGAGGGAACCAGTTTCAGCAACTATATAAAGGAGCCATCGGGTTCAACCAGAAATCGTTCAAAATTCATTTCTCAATCTCAGTTTCTGATATTAGGCATAATATACGGGTATTATACCCCCCCTAATTAGCGAAGTTCTGCTCCGTTGTAAGCATTATAACCCCTGGATACGTATTAGATACGCTGCCCGATTGATCTAGGGTTCCGTAACGGCTGTCGTGGTTCTGCCCGACGTAGTCGTTGGAATGTCGTCTCGGGGAGGGTATTACTAATGTTAAAATGGGTTATTATACTAACGCGTGTACATTTGTGTAAATTATAGATAATTCTCAGGAAACCCTTACGGAAAATCTAAGAAAGCAATGTGAGTAATCTCCTTTTTGTAAACAGTTTTTACAAAACCTTAACTATTTTACAATGCAATTTAGCAGTGATTGAGTCTTTGTAATTCTACGATTACTGCGGGTATGTTGGGGTTTTGTATACAAAATGTGAGTAACGTTACCATTGGACGAAGAGTTAGCAAGTGTGTAATATGACCCACCAGTCAGGATTGACAGTACTGAATGAGTAATTGGGTAGATATAAACATTGTAATCGCCCTCAATACTGTTAAATTTAAATTAAATTAATATTTCTTGATTAAACTGGGATTCACTCACCAGTATTTCCCACTGACAAATGTTTTTAAAACTCGTTTCAGGTAACACAATGTGACAGCCAATTAGTAAAAAGCCAGCTGGAGAGCACTGACGGCTTGGGAAAAATGTGGCTATAAAAGTTACCTAAAAGATGATGTTTTAAATTCAATAAAATAGGGTCTATCCCTATAAACGTGTTGTAATAAGAAACTTGGGTTTCATCCCATTATTTTTATTTATATATAAAAGGTGGTTTTACTCTGATAAACATTTCCTAACTACGGTCCTGATGAAAATTCCGCTGCCAAATTAACAAACTGATACCACCAGAATTCTGAGTTCGCGTCCGCCCGTTCCCGAGACAGATAAGGGATCGGGGGTTGCGACAGAAGGTGGTATCAGAGCCTAGCCACTGGTCTAAGCCAAAGAAGTGTTCTGCTGACACTTAAATTTTAAATTTTTTTTGTTTTAGGAAATAATTTATGTGATTATGTGTTTTGTGTTATTTGACTATTTGTTAGTTTACAGTATGAGCGACCAAGGACCATCTGACGCGTACCATCAATTGTCTGGTTCGCCTAGAAGCGAAGGTACCTCCTCTTCTCAGCCTGCCCTCTCAGGGTACTCTGCTGATTCAGAAGAAGGAATCTTTGTGTTTAAGGCTCAGTCAGAAGAGCCATTTCCTCAGAAAAATAGGGGATGGTTCAGTCGTGGGGCACACGAGCATAGGAAGCGTATGAAAAAGTTGCAAGATCAGAGGGTACTAGCAGCAGCCAAGAGAGAGACAGATGCCTATGCCTAGGATATGATAAATAGGGGTATAGCCAACATCCACATCTTAGCAACCACTGCAGCTGACCCTAATTTGGAGCAAATAATACCACCCCAACCACAACCACCAATCCATGACCAACCAATGGAGATAGAAAACCCTGAAAACCAAGTAGAGATGCATGACTTCAACCCGGAAGAAATCCCTAGGGTACCTGCACCAAACCCCTTAGACCCAAATTACGATCCCTGGTGGGATGACGTTAGGGACTATGTGCAACGTTACCCGATACATGAAGACACACCAATGCAGAACGTCAGAGCCTACCTAGGTTTGGACCCTTTAGATCCCTATTTCCATGATGAATAGATTAGGGAGATCTTAGAAGATCCTTACCAATTCCAGGCACCTACACCCCCATATCAGGAACCCGCACCCCAGATTCCGAACCCAGTCCTAGAACCTGCACCCCCAATGAGTGCAAAAAATGTACAAGAACTTAGGACTTTTGTGGAGGAAATTTTAGAGAGCAGTGAGAGAATGAGACAGGTGGGAGAGCATCTCGTATGGAAATACGATGGGCGCAATATGGATTTTTGGATGAATCCATATCCATAGATGTGATGGTGAGAGACGGTAATAGTAATAATAAAAATATAATAAAATAATATAATAAAATAAAATATGTGTGTACGGATGCCTATTACTATTAGTGTGATTCTATTTCAGTTGGTATTGTAATTTTTATTTCAGTACTGGTGTGTAATAGATACATAATATTAGATGAATAGAGTAAAAGTCGCAATGATCGACGCTTTTGGCAAAAATGCGTGTCATGTGAATGACTATATTAAATATTATTTTGTGATATTAATATGGGGTAAATGTTTAAAATTCAGATGGCCGACGAAGGAAATCAAGGAAATCTGAATAACGATAACCAGAGTAACATTAACGTGGTTAATGAGAATCCAAGCGTCAATAACAATGGAAACCAAATGGATAATAGTGTCGTTCAACACATAGTAGCACAAGGAATCATAGATGCAATGCCATTTATTATTCAAACGGTTTAAGAAGCGAATAATAAAAGTAAACATAGCAGTAAGCGACCAATTGAACCAGATCACAGCGTAAACAATGGCCCTGTACTTCAAGTGCCCATTCCCAAAAGAAGAAGAACCTTGTCTTACGGTTGTTCTTACAAAGAATTATGGTCCTGTAAACCGATAGAATTCTCGGGCAATGAAGAACCTATTGCAGCTCTACGCTGGATAGAAAAGACTGATGTTGTTCTGAAAATAAGCAAATGTGCGGAAGAGGACAAGATAATGTTTGCTTCCAATCTATTTAAGAACTCAGCCTTAGAATGGTGGAACACTATCCTCCAATCAAGAGGAAGTGATAGGGTATACAACATGGAATGGGAGGAATTTAAAAATATGATAGAAAGGAAATTATGCCCTCCTAATGAAAAACAACAAATAGCAAACAAATTCCTAAATCTTAGGATGAATGGAGTGGATAGTAAGGGGTACACCAAGTTATTCTTTGAATATGCTAGGATAGTACCAACCCTTGCATCACCAGAGCCGGTATTAATCTCCCGTTACATCTGGGGATTAATTGGAGAGATTAGACATGTAGTCAAGGCAGCTAGACCTCAAAACATAGAAGAAGCTGTAGAATTAACAAACACCTTGACAGATGAACTAGTCCATACTAGAGAAGAAGACCAGAGGAAAAATCTAGCACAGAGGCTTACCTAAGAATTCCATTCTGGGAATTATAACCGTAGGAATATGGGTTCTACCTCTACACCTTATTGCAAGTATTGCAAAAAGAAGCATTCTGGAAAATGCTCCATATATTGTAATTTCTGCAAAATATCAGGTCACAAGGAAGAAGACTACAGGAGAAAAGCCAACAATAGAGTATGCTACAATTGTGGGGAACAAGGTCATATCAAGCCAAACTGTCCAAAATTGGCTCCAGCTGTGAACAATAAGAACACTAAAAATGCTAGAGCATTCGTTCTGACTGCAGATGAAGCTAAGATGATTCCAGATGTCATAGCTGGTACGTTTTTAGTTAATGATGTTTTTGCTAAATTATTATTTGACTCTGGTGCAAACCAAAGTTTTATTAATACTTCGTTTTACAAACTTCTAAATCAGTCATTAACTAAACTACCACAAGAATGTCTAGTAGAGACAGCTAATGGAGAAACTGTTAGGATTTCTGAAATCTTGCAGGGAGCAAGAATAGAAACTTTAAACCAAAAGTTTATGGCAAACCTTTACCCAATGAATCTGGCAGGATTTGATATTGTATTATGAATGGATTGGTTAATAGCCAATAAAGCCAGTATTTTATGTGATCAAAAGTCAATTCAAGTAAATTCACCAAAAGATAAAAAGATCACAATTAAAGGAGATAAACCATCTAGATCCACAAAATTCATCTCTGTGATGAAAACTGTAAGCTATATAAGAAAAGGATCTATAGTGTATTTGATTTCCATAATCACTAACACTAAAGGAAAAGAACTAAAAGATATTCCAGTAGTGTCTCAGTTTTCAGATATATTTCCAGAAGAATTACCAGGACTACCGCCAGACAGAGAGGTGGAATTCAGAATCCATCTACTACCAGGAACGTCCCCGATTGCCAAAGCACCCTACCGATTGGCACCCGCAGAAATGCAGGAACTGAAGAAACAATTAGATGAATTGTTGGAAAAAGGATTTATACAACCAAGTTCGTCACCATGTGGAGCACCGATTTTATTCGTTAAAAAGAAGGACGGATCAATGCGTATGTGCATTGATTACCGAGAATTGAACAAAGTCACGATTAAGAATCGGTACCCATTACCAAGAATAGATGATCTGTTCGATCAACTGCAAGGAGCTCGATTTTTCTCTAAAATCGATTTAAGGTCAGGATATCATCAATTAAAGGTACAGGAAGAGGATATTCCTAAAACCGCATTTAGAACGAGGTATGGTCATTATGAATTTACTGTCATGCCATTTGGTTTAACCAATTCCCCAGCTGCATTTATGGACATGATGAACCGAATATGTAAGCCATATTTGGATAAATTCATAATTGTTTTTATAGATGATATTCTAATTTACTCTAAGAGTAAAGAGGAACATGCAAAGCATTTGCACGCACTTTTAAGTCTATTAAGAAAGGAAAAGTTGTATGCTAAATTTTCAAAGTGCGAGTTTTGGCTAGAACAGGTACAATTTCTTGGACATTTAGTTAGTCATGAAGGAATTCATGTGGATCCAACAAAGATCGAGGCAATTACATATAAATGGAAAACCCCTGAGTCACCAACCGAGGTTAGAAGTTTCTTAGGATTGGCCGGTTATTATAGAAGATTTATTCGAGATTTTTCTAGAATAGCCATTCCTTTAACTAAGTTAACCTGTAAATCTGTTAAGTTTGAATGGGGATTAAAACAAGAAGAAGCATTTAGAATTCTTAAGCATAAATTAACCCATACACCCATATTAGCGTTACCAGAAGGAACTGAAGGGTTTGTAGTCCATTGTGACGCTTCTAAATTAGGTTATGGATGTGTATTGATGCAACGCCAAAAGGTTATAGCTTACGCATCTAGACAACTTAAGAATCATGAAGAGAATTATTCAACCCATGATTTAGAATTAGGAGCTATAATTTTTGCTCTTAAGATTTGGAGACATTACCTTTATGGAAGTAAGTTTACCATATTCACCGATCATAAGAGTTTAAGGTATGTTTTCAAGCAAAAAGAATTGAATATGAGACAAAGACGCTGGATGGAGATGCTTAGTGACTATGATTGTGATATCCAGTATCATGAAGGAAAAGCAAATATAGTGGCAGATGCTTTAAGCCGAAAGTATCACGAAAAGCCAAAAAGGGTACGTTCTCTTAAATTAAATCTACAAGTAGATTTAAATGATCAGATAAGAGAAGCACAAGAATCAGTAATCAAGGATGATGCTGAAAAACTAAAAGGTATGATTAAGGAATTAGAACAAGGAACAGATGGAATTTGGAGATTCCATAAAAAGAGAATGTGGATACCTAAATTAGGAAACCTACGTCATCGTATATTAGAAGAAGCCCATAAGTCTAAGTATACGATGCATCCAGGAAGTGATAAAATGTACCAGGATTTAAGGAAGAATTTCTGGTGGATAGGAATGAAAAAGGACATAGCAGCCTATGTTTCTAAATGTTTAACCTGTTCTCAAATCAAAGCTGAATACCAGAAACCCTCAGGTTTGTTACAGCAACTAGAAATGCCAGTGTGGAAATGGGAATTGATAACAATGGATTTTGTTACTAAATTACCCAAAACAAGGAAAGGAAATGATACAATCTGGATGATTGTAGATAGGCTAACTAAGTCAGCTCATTTCCTACCAATGAAGGAAACTTTCAGTATGGAACAGCTAGCTAAACTATATGTAAATGAAATTGTTTCATTACATGGAATTCCTTTATCAATTGTTTCTGATAGGGATAGTCGATTTACCTCTCATTTTTGCTCAAGTTTCCAAAAAGCCATGGGAACCAAGTTAAATCTGAGCACAGCTTATCATCCTCAAATGGACGGACAAAGCGAAAGGACAATAGAGACGATGGAAGACATGCTTAGAGCTTGTGTAATTGATTTCGGAGGTAATTGGGATGATCACTTACCTTTAATAGAATTTTCTTATAATAATAGTTATCACACAAGTATCAATGCTGCACCATTCGAAGCACTTTATGGACGAAATTGCCGAACCCCAGTCTGTTGGGCAGAAATTGGGGAAAAGCAACTATCTGGACATGAAATAGTGCAAGAAACAACCGAAAAGATCATTCAAGTCAAAGAACGACTGAAAGCAGCACGTGATCGACAGAAGAGCTATGCTGATAACCGACGCAAACCCTTGGAATTTCAAGTAGGAGATAAAGTATTGTTGAAAGTCTCTCCTTGGAAAGGAGTAGTAAGATTCATCAAAAGAAGAAAGCTAAGTCCCAGGTATATTGGACCTTTTGAGATTATTAGAAGAATAGGACCTGTAGCTTATCAGCTACAATTGCCAGAGGAAATGGCAGGGATACATGATGTATTTCATGTGTCTAATCTCAAGAAATGCTTAGCTGATGAATCACTAATGGTACCTCTTAAGGATATAGAGGTAAATGAACAACTCAAGTTTGTAGAAAGACATCTACAAATTGAAGACAGGAAAGTCAAGAATCTCAAGCATAAGAGATTAGTTCTGGTCAAAGTGAAGTGGGACTCCAAAAGAGGACCTGAGTACACATGGGAGCTCTAGTCAGAAATGCAAAGGAAATATCCACACTTGTTCCAGTAGATCTCGAGGACGAGCTCTAAAACAAGGTGGGGAGGATGTAACAGTCCTCAAAGAAACCGACACCCTCATAATTTTTCCGACACCCTAGTATATTTTAAAATATCCCAATATGTCCCAAACTATACCCCATATGAGAAAACGGGCCTCAAATACATTAAATAGTATTAAAAATAATTAAAAAATTGAAAATTTAAGTTGAGGCGGGCCGCGTAGACCCTCCCCAATCCTTACGCGGGCGGTATGAAGGTTAAAACCTGATTCCATTTATTTTCTTAAGTTTAGGCGGGCCGCGTAAGACCCTCGTTAGTTAACGCGGACCGCGTGAGATCTAAAATGTGGCGCAGCCCGGTGATGACACGTGTCATCATCGTGTCAAGTCTAGTTGGTGATCCAGATGAGCTACACATTGACCGGAGGTCAACGCGGGCTGCGTAGGCCCTGTGCTTGTTTTACGCGGGCCGCGAGGGAACCAGTTTCAGCAACTATATAAAGGAGCCATCGGGTTCAACCAGAAATCGTTCAAAATTCATTTCTCAATCTCAAATTCTGATATTAGGCATAATACGCGGGTATTATACCCACTAATTAGCGAAGTTCTGCTCCGTTGTAAGTATTATAACCCCTGGATACGTATTAGATACGCTGCCCGATTGATCTAGAGTTCCGTAACGGCTGTCGTGGTTCTGCCCGACGTAGTCGTTGGAATGTCGTCTCGGGGAGGGTATTACTAACGTTAAAATGGGTTATTATACTAACGCGTGTACATTTGTGTAAATTATAGATAATTCTCAGGAAACCCTTACAGAAAATCTAAGAAAGCAATGTGAGTAATCCCCTTTTTGTAAACAGTTTTTACAAAACCTTAACTATTTTACAATGCAATTTAGCAGTGATTGAGTCTTTGTAATTCTACGATTACTGCCGGTATGTTGGGGTTTTGTATACAAAATGTGAGTAACGTTACCATTGGACGAAGAGTTAGCCAGTGTGTAATATGACCCACCAGTCAGGATTGACAGTACTGAATGAGTAATTGGGTAGATATAAACATTGTAATCGCCCTCAATACTGTTAAATTTAAATTAAATTAATATTTCTTGATTAAACTAGGATTCACTCACCAGTATTTCCCACTGACAAATGTTTTTAAAACTCATTTCAGGTAACACAATGTGACAGCCAATTAGTAAAAAGCCAGCTGGAGAGCACTGACGGCTTGGGAAAAATGTGGCTATAAAAGTTACCTAAAAGATGATGTTTTAAATTCAATAAAATAGGGTCTATCCCTATAAACGTGTTGTAATAAGAAACTTGGGTTTCATCCCATTATGTTTATTTATATATAAAAGGTGGTTTTACTCTGATAAACATTTCCTAACTACGGTCCTGATGAAAATTCCGCTGCCAAATTAACAAACTGATACCACCAGAATTCTGAGTTCGCATCCGCCCGTTCCCGGGACAGATAAGGGATTTGGGGTTGCGACACAAGAAAAGCTGCTTATAGGAGGTTGTCAATTGTTTTCGCTCCACGATTCCATTCTTGGGTGGTTGGTTTGGCCCTTGTTCCTGTAACTCGAATCCTAGCCCGGTGTATCACACTTTAGTTATACACCATTGTGAACCTTATGCCTTTTTTACTCTCTGATCGAGGTTCTCCGCGTTAAAAAATGTTCGTAAACTAAATCTCAAGTGTATATGTTAACATTTAAGAGATATACAGTCAAGAAAATCAAGAGCAATTGTGATATATATGCGGATTAGACACCAAAAAATAAACACTCAAAAAATGGCTACAATATAAGGAAAGTGTTTAGTGACGGCATATGATTCCTAATTGATGGAGAAAGGTTTGGTGGCAAGAAAGGCTGCTTCCTGGAGGTTGTCAAGTGTTTTCGCTCGCGTTTCCATTCTTGGGTGGTCGGTTTGGCCCTTGTTCCTGAACTCGAATCCTAGCCCGGTATATCCCATTTTAGTTTTACACCATTATGAACCTTACACCTTTTTTACTCTCCGGTCGAGGTTCTCGGCATTGAAAAATCTTCGTAAACTAAATCACACGTGTATATGTTGACATTTAAGAGATATGCAGTCAAGAGCAATGGTGATATATATGTGGGTTAGACACCAAAAAATAAACACTTAAAAAATGGCTACAATTTAAGGAATGTGTCTAGTGACGGCATCAGATTCCTAATTGATGGAGAAAGGTCTGGTGGTAAGAAAAGCTGCTTCCAGGAGGTTGTCAAGTGGTTCGCTCGACGATTCCATTCTTGGGTGGTTGGTTTGGCCCTTGTTCCTGTAACTCGAATCCTAGCCCGGTATATCCCATTTTAGTTTTACACCATTGTGAACCTTACGCCTTTTTTACTCTCTGATCGAGGTTCTCGGCATTGAAAAATCTTCATAAACTAATTCACACGTGTATATGTTGACATTTAAGAGATATGCAGTCAAGAAAATCAAGAGCAATGCTGATATATATGCGGATTAGACACCAAAAAATAAACACTCAAAAAATGGCTACAATTGAAGGAATGTGTTTAGTGACAGTATCAGATTCCTAATTGATGGAGAAAGGTCTGGTGGTAAGAAAAGTTGCTTCCAGGAGGTTGTCAAGTGTTTTCGCTCGACGATTCCATTCTTGGGTGGTTGGTGTGGCCGTTGTTCCTGTAACTCGAATCCTAGCCCGGTATATCCCATTTTAGTTTTACCCCATTGTGAACCTTACACCTTTTTTACTCTCTGATCGAGGTTCTCGGCAATGAAAAATCTTCGTAAACTAAGTCACACATGTATATGTTGACATTTAAGAGATATACAGTCAAGAAAATCAATAGAAATGGTGATCTATATTTGGATTAGACACCAAAAAATAAACACTTAAAAAATGGCTACAATTTAAGGAATGCGTTTAGTGACGGCATCAGATTCCTAATTGATGGAGAAAGGTCTGATGGCAAGAAAAGCTGCTTCTAGGAGGTTGTCAAGTGTTTTCGCTCGACGATTCCATTCTTGGGTGGTTGGTTTGGCCCTTGTTCCTGTAATTCGAATCCTAGCCCGGTATATCCAATTTTAGTTTTACACCATTGTGAACCTTACGCCTTTTTTACTCTCTGATCAAGGTTCTCGGCATTGAAAAATCCTCGTAAACTAAATCACACGTGTATATGTTGACATTTAAGAGATATACAGTCAAGAAAATCAAGAGCAATGGTGATATATATGTGGATTAGACACCAAAAAATAAAAAATAAAAAATGGCTACAATTTAAGGAATGTGTTTAGTGATGGAATCAGATTCCTAATTCATGGAGAAAGGTTTAGTGGGAAAAAAAGCTGCTTCCAGGAGGTTGTCAGGTGTTTTCGCTCGCGATTCCATTCTTGGATGCGCGGTTTGGCCCTTTTTCTTGAAACTCGAATCCTAGCCCGGTATATCCCATTTTAGTTTTACACCATTATGAACCTTACGCCTTTTTTACTCTCCGATCGAGGTTCTCGGCATTGAAAATTCTTCGTAAACTAAATCACACGTGTATATGTTGATATTTAAGAGATATGCAGTCAAGAAAATTAAGAGCAATGGTGATATATATGTGGTTTAGACACCAAAAAATAAACACTCAAAAAATGGCTGCAATTTAGGGAATGTGTCTAGTGACGGCATCAGATTCCTAATTGATGGAGAAAGGTCTGGTGGTAAGAAAAGCTGCTTCCAGGAGGTTGTCAAGTGTTTTCGCTCGAAGATTCCATTCTTGGGTGGTTGGTTTGTCCCTTGTTCCTGTAACTCGAATCCTAGCCCGGTATATCCCATTTTAGTTTTACACCATTGTGAAGCTTACGCCTTTTATACTCTCTGATCGAGGTTCTCGGCATTGAAAAATCTTCATAAACTAAATCACACGTGTATATGTTGACATTTAAGAGATATGCAATCAAGAAAATCAAGAGCAATGCTGATATATATGCGGATTAGACACCAAAAAATAAACACTCAAAAAATGGCTACAATTTATGGAATGTGTTTAGTGACGGTATCAGATTCCTAATTGATGGAGAAAGCTCTGGTGGCAAGAAAAGCTGCTTCCAGGAGGTTGTCAAGTGTTTTCGCTCGACGATTCCATTCTTGGGTGGTTGGTGTGGCCCTTGTTCCTGTAACTCGAATCCTAGCCCGGTATATCCCATTTTAGTTTTAAACCATTGTGAACCTTACACCTTTTTTACTCTCTGATCGAGGTTCTCTGCATTGAAAAATCTTCTTAAACTAAGTCACACGTGTATATGTTGACATTTAAGAGATATGCAGTCAAGAAAATCAAGAGCAATGCTTATATATATGCGGATTAGACACCAAAAAAATATACACTCAAAAAATGGCTACAATTGAAGGAATGTGTTTAGTGACGGTATCAGATTCCTAATTGATGGAGAAAGGTCTGGTGGCAAGAAAGGCTGCTTCCAGGAGGTTGTCAAGTGTTTTCGCTCGACGATTCCATTCTTGGGTGGTTGGTGTGGCCCTTGTTCCTGTAATTCGAATCCTAGCCTGGTATATCCCATTTTAGTTTTACACCATTGTGAATCTTACACCTTTTTTACTCTCTGATCGAGGTTCTCGGCAATGAAAAATCTTCGTAAACTAAGTCACACATGAATATGTTGACATTTAAGAGATATACAGTCAAGAAAAATCAAGAGCAATGGTGATATATATGCGGATTAGACACCAACAAATAAACACTTAAAAAATGGCTACAATTTAAGGAATGTGTTTAGTGACGCCATCAGATTCCTAATTGATGGAGAAAGGTCTGGTGGCAAGAAAAGCTGCTTCTAGGAGGTTGTCAAGTGTTTTCGCTCGACAATTCCATTCTTGGGTGGTTGGTTTGGCCCTTGTTCCTGTAACTCGAATCCTAGCCCGATATATGCCATTTTAGTTTTACACCATAGTGAACCTTACGCCTTTCTTACTCTCTGATCGAGGTTCTCAGCATTGAAAAATCTTCGTAAACAAAATCACACGTGTATATGTTGACATTTAAGAGATATAAAGTCAAGAAAATCAAGGGCAGTGGTGACATATATGCGGATTAGACATCAAAAAATAAACACTCAAAAAATGACTATAATTTAAGGAATGTGTTTAGTGACGGCATCAGATTCTTAATTGATGGAGAAAGGTCTGGTGGCATGAAAAGCTGCTTCCAGGAGGTTGTCAAGTGTTTTCGCTCGACGATTCCATTCTTGGGTGGTTGCTTTGGCCCTTGTTCCTGTAACTCGAATCCAAGCCCGGTATATCCCATTTTTGTTTTACACCATTATGAACCTTACACCTTTTTTACTCTCTAATCGAGGTTCTCGGCATTGAAAAATCTTCGTAAACTAAATTACACATGTATATGTTGACATTTAAGAGATATATAGTCAAGAAAATCAAGAGCAATTTGATATATATGCGGATTATACACCAAAAAATAAACACTCAAAAATGGCTACAATTTAAGGAATGTGTTTACTGGCGGCATCAGATTCCTAATTGATGGAGAAAGGTCAGGTGGCAGGAAAAGCTGCTTCCAGGAGTTTGTCAAGTTTTTTCGCTCGACAATTCCATTCTTTGGTGGTTGGTATGGCCCTTGTTCCTGTAACTCCAATCCTAGCTTGGTATATCCCATTTTAGTTTTACACCATTATGAAGCTTACGCGTTTTTTACTCCCTGGTCGAGGTTCTCAGCATCAAAAAAACTTCGTAAACTAAATCACACGTGTGTTGACATTTAAGAGGCACAATGTCAAGAAAATCAAGAGCAATGGTGATATATATATGCGGATTAGACACCAAAAAATAAAAAATAAAAAAATGGCTACAATTTAAGTAATGTGTTTAGTGACGGCATCAGATTCCTAATTCATGGAAAAAGGTGTGGTGGCAAAAAAAGCTGCTTACAGGAGGTTGTCAAGTTTTTTCGCTCGACGATTCCTTTCTTAGGTGGTTGGTTTGGCCATTGTTCCTGTAACTCGAATTCTAGCCCGGTATATCCCATTTTAGTTTTACATCATTGTGAACCTTACGCCTTTTTTACTCTTTGATCGAGGTTCTCGACATAGAAAAATCATCGTAAACTAAATCACAGGTGTATATGTTGACATTTATGAGATATACAGTCAAGAAAATCAAGAGCAATGGTGATATATATGGTGATTAGACACCAAAATGTAAACACTCAAAAAATGGCTACAATTTAAGGAATGTGTTTAGTGACGGCATCAGATTCCTAATTGATGGAGAAAGGTTTGGTGGCAAGAAAAGCTGCTTCCAGGAGGTTGTCAAGTGTTTACGCTCGCGATTCCATTCTTGGGTGGTCGGTTTGGCCCTTGTTCCTATAACTCGAATCCTAGCCCGGTATATCCCATTTTGGTTTTACACCATTGTGAACCATACGACATTTTTTACTCTCTAATCGAGGTTCTCGGCATTGAAAAATCTTCATAAACTAAATCACACGTGTATATGTTGACATTTAAGAGATATATAGTCAAGAAAATCAAGAGCAATGGTGATATATATGCGGATTAGACACCAAAAAATAAACACTCAAAAAATGGTTACAATTTAAGGAATGTGTTTAGTGACGGCATCAGATTCCTAATAGATGGAGAAAGGTCTGGTGGCAAGAAAAGCTGCTTCTTGGAGGTTCTCAAGTTTTTTCGCTCGACGATTCCATTCTTGAGTGGTTGTTTTGGCCCTTGTTCGTGTAACTCGAATCCTATCCCGGTATATCCAATTTTAGTTTTACACCATTGTGAACCTTACACCTTTTTTACTCTTTGATCGAGGTTCTCGGCATTGAAAAATCTTCGTAAACTAAATTACACGTGTATATGTTAAAATTTAAGAGATATATAGTCAAGAAAATTAAGAGCAATTTGATATATGTGTGGATTATACACCAAAAAATAAACACTCAAAAAATGGCTACAATCTAAGGAATGTGTTTAGTGACGGCATCAGATTCCTAATTGATGGAGAATGGTCTGGTAGCAAGAAAAGCTGCTTCCAAGAGGTTGTCAAGTTTTTTCGCTCGATGATTCCTTTGTTGGGTGGTTGGTATGGCCCTTGTTCCTGTAACTCCAATCCTAGCCCGGTATATCCCATTTTAGTTTTACACCATTGTGAACCTTACGCCTTTTTTACTCTCTAATCGAGGTTCTCGGCATTGAAAAATCTTCGTAAACTAAATCACACGTGTATATGTTGACATTTAAGAGATATACAGTCAAGAAAATCAAGAGCAATGGTGATATATATGCGGATTAGACACCAAACAATAAGCACTCAAAAAATGGCTACAATTTAAGGAATGTGTTTAGTGACGGTATCAGATTCCTAATTGATGGAGAAAGGTCTGGTGGCAAGAAAAGCTGCTTCCAGTAGGTTGTCAAGTGTTTTTGCTCGACGATTCCATTCTTGGGTGGTTGGTTTGGCCCTTGTTCCTGTAATTCGAATCCTAGCCCTGTGTATCCCATTTTAGTTTTACACCATTGTGAACCTTACGTCTTTTTTACTCTCTGATCGAGGTTCTCGGCATTGAAAAATCTTCGTAAAGTAAATCACATGTGTATATGTTGACATTTAAGAGATATACAGTTAAGAAAATCAACAGCAATGGTGATATATATGCGGATTAGATACCAAAAAATAAACACTCAAAAAATGGCTACAATTTAAGGAAAGTGTTTAGTGACGGTATCAGATTCCTAATTGATGGAGACAGGTCTGGTGGCAAGAAAAGCTGCTTCCAGGAGGTTGTCAAGTTTTTTCGCTTGACGATTCCATTCTTGGGTGGTTGGAATGGCCCTTCTTCCTGTAACTCCAATCCTAACCCGGTATATCCCATTTTAGTTTTACACCATTGTGAACATTCAGCCTTTTTTACTCTTTGATCGAGGTTATCGTCGTTGAAAAATTTTCGTAAACTAAATCACACGTGTATATGTTGACATTTAAGAGATATACAAGTAAGAAAATCAAGAGCAATGGTGATCAATATGCGGATTAGACACCAAAAAATAAATACTCAAAATATGGCTACAATTTAAGAAATGTGTTTAGTGATGGCATTAAATTTCTAATTGATGGAGAAAGGTCTGGTGGCAAGAAAAGCTGCTTCTAGGAGGTTGTCAAGTGTTTTCGCTCGAGGATTCCATTCTTGGGTGGTTGGTTTGGCCCTTGTTCCTGTAACTCGAATCCTAGCCCGGTATATTCCATTTTAGTTTTACACCATTGTGAACCTTACGCCTTTTTTACTCTCTGATCGAGGTTCTTGGTATTGAAAAATCTTCGTAAACTAAATCACACGTGTATATGTTGACATTTAAGAGATATACAGTCAAGAAAATCTGGAGCAATGGTCATATATATGCGGATTAGACACAAAAAATAAACATCAAAAAATGGCTACATTTTAAGGAATGTGTTTAGTGACGGCATCAGATTCCTAATTGAGGGATAAAGGTCTGGTGGCAAGAAAAGCTGCTTCCAGGAGGTTGTCATATGTTTTCGCTCGAGGATTCCATTCATGAGTGGTTGGTTTGGCCCTTGTTCCTGTAACTCGAATACAAGCCCGATATATCCGATTTTTGTTTTACACCATTGTGAACCTTACGCCTTTTTTACTCCTTATCGAGGTTCTCGGAGTTGACAAATCTTCCTAAACTAAATCACAAGTGTATATGTTGACATTTAAGAGATATACAGTCAATGAAAATCAAGAGCAATGGTGATATATATGCGGATTAGACACCAAAAAATAAACACTCAAAAATGGCTACAATTTAAGGAATGTGTTTAATGACGGCATCAGATTCCTAATTGATGGAGAAAGGTCTGGTGGCAGGAAAAGCTGCTTCTAGGAGGTTGTCAAGTGTTTTTGCTCGACGATTCCATTCTTGGGTGGTTGGTATGGCCCTTGTTCCTGTAACTCCAATCCTAGCTTGATATATCCCATTTTAGTTTTACACCATTGTGAACCTTACGCCTTTTTTACTCTCTGATCGAGGTTCTCGGCATTGAAAAATCTTCGAAAACTAAATCACACGTGTATATGTTGACATTTAAGAGGTACAAAGTCAAGAAAATCAAGAGCAATAGTGATATATATATGCGGATTAGACACCAAAAAATAAACACTCAAAAAATGGCTACAATTTAAGTAATGTGTTTAGTGACGGCATCAGATTCATAATTGATGGAGAAAGGTCTGCTGGCAAGAAAAGCTGCTTCCAGGAGGTTTTCAAGTTTTTTCGCTCGACGATTCCATTCTTGGGTGGTTGGTTTGGCCCATGTTCCCGTAACTCGAATCCTAGCCCCCGGTATATCCCATTTTAGTTTTACACCATTGTGAACCTTACACCTTTTTTACTCTTTGATCGAGGTTCTAGGCATTGAAAAATCTTCGTAAACTAAGTCACACGTGTATATGTCTACTTTTAAGAGATATACAGTTAAGAAAATCAACAGCAATGGTGATATATATGCGGATTAGACACCAAAAAATAAACACTGAAAAAATGGCTACAATTTAAGGAATGTGTTTAGTGACGGCATCAGATTCATAATTGATGGAGAAAGGTCTGGTGGCAAGAAAAGCTGCTTCCAGGAGGTTTTCAAGTTTTTTCGCTCGACGATTCCATTCTTGGGTGGTTGGTTTGTCCCTTGTTCCTGTAACTCGAATCCTAGCCCGGTATATCCCATTATAGTTTTTCACCATTGTGAACCTTACACCTTTTTTACTCTCTGATCGAGGTTCTCGGCATTGAAAAATCTTCGTAAACTAAGTCACACGTGTATATGTTGACATTTAAGAGATATACAGTCAAGAAAATCAAGAGCAATTGTCATATATATGCAGATTAGACACCAAAAAATAATCACTCAAAAAATGGTTACATTTTAAGGAATGTGTTTAGTGACGGCATCAGATTCCTAAATGATGGAGAAAGTTCTGGGGGCAATAAAAGCTGCTTCCAGGAGGTTGTCAAGTGTTTTGGCTCGACGATTCCATTCTTGAGTGGTTGGTTTGGCCCTTGTTCCTGTAACTCAAATCCTAGCCCGGTATATCTCATTTTAGTTTTTCACCATTGTGAACCTTACACCTTTTTTACTCTCTGATCGAGGTTCTCGGCATTGAAAAATCTTCGTAAACTAAGTCACACGTGTATATGTTGACATTTAAGAGATATACAGTCAAGAAAATCAAGAGTAATTGTGATATTTATGCGGATTAGACACCAAAATATAAACACTCAATAAATGGCTACAATTTAAAGAATGTGTTTAGTGACGGCATCTGATTCCAAATTGATGGAGAAAGGTCTGGTGGCAAGAAAAGCTGCTTCCAGGAAGTTGTCAAGTGTTTTCGCTGGACGATTCCATTCTTGGGTGGTTGGTATGGCCCTTGTTCCTGTAACTCGAATCCTAACCCGGTATATCCCATTTTAGTTTTACACCATTGTGAACCTAACGCCTTTTTTACTCTCTGATCGAGGTTCTCCGCATTGAAAATTCTTCGTAAAGTAAATCACACGTGTATATGTTGACATTTAAGATATATATAGTCAAGAAAATCAAGAGCAATTGTCATATATATGCAGATTAGACACCAAAAAATAATCACTCAAAAAATGGTTACATTTTAAGGAATGTGTTTAGTGACGGCATCAGATTCCTAAATGATGGAGAAAGGTCTGGGGGCAAGAAAAGCTGCTTCCAGGAGGTTGTCAAGTGTTTTCGCTCGACGATTCCATTCTTGAGTGGTTGGTTTGGCCCTTGTTCCTGTAACTCGAATCCTAGCCCAGTATATCCCATTTTAGTTTAACACCATTGTGAACCTTACGCCTTTTTTACTCTCTGATGGAGGTTCTCGGCATTGAAAAATCTTTGTAAACTAAATCACACGTGTATATGTTGACATTTAAGAGATATACAGTCAAGAAAATCAAGAGCAATGGAGATATATATGCGGATTAGACACCAAAAAATAAACACTGAAAATATGGCTATAATTTAAGGAATGTGTTTAGTGACGGCATCAGATTCCTAATTGATGGGGAAAGATCTGGTGGCATGAAAAGCTGCTTCCAGGAGGTTGTCAAGTGTTTTCTTTCGACGATTCCATTCTTGGGTGGTTGGTTTGGCCCTTGTTCCTGTAACTCGAATCCTAACCCGGTATATCCCATTTTAGTTTTACACCATTGTGAACCTTACGCCTTTTGTACTCTCTTATCGACATTCTCAGCATTGAAAAATCTTCGTAAACTAAGTCACACGTGTATATGTTGACATTTAATAGATACACAGTCAAGAAAATCAAGAGCAATGGTGATAAATATGCGGATTAGACACCAAAAGATAAACACTCAAAAAATAGCTACATTTTAAGGAATGTGTTTAGTGACGGCATCAGATTCCTAATTGATGGAGAAAGGTCTGGTGGCAAGAAAAATCTGCTTCCAGGAGGTTGTCAAGTGTGTTCGCTCGACGATTCCATTCTTGGGTGTTTGGTTTGGCCCTTATTCCTGAAACTCAAATCCTAGCCCCGGTATATCCCATTTTAGTTTTACAGCATTGTGAACCTTTCACCTTTTTTACTCTCTGATCGAGGTTCTCGGCATTGAAAAATCTTCGTAAACTAAATCACACGTGTATATGTTGACATTTAAGAGATATACAGTCAAGAAAATCAAGAGCAATGTTGATATATATGCGGATTAGACACCAAAAAATAAACACTCAAAAAATGGCTACAATTTAAGGAATGTGTTTAGTGACGGCATCAGTTTCCTAATTGATGGAGAAAGGTTTGGTGGCAAGAGAAGCTGCTTCCAGTAGGTTGTCTAGTGTTTTCTCTCGACGATTACATTCTTGGGTGGTTGGTTTGCCCTTGTTCCTGTAACTCGAATCCTATCCCGTTATATCCCATTTTAGTTTTACACCATTGTGAACCTGACGCCTTTTTTACTCTCTGATCGAGGTTCTCGGCATTGAAAAATCTTCGTAAACTAAATCACCCATGTGTATGTAGACATATAAGAGATATACAGTCAAGAAAATCATGAGCAATGGTGATATATATGTGGATTAGACCCTAAAAAATAAACACTCAAAAAATGGCTACAATTTAAAGAATGTGTTTAGTGACGGCATCAGAATCCTAATCGATGGACAAAGGTCTGGTGGCAAGAAAAGCTTCTTCCAGGAGGTTGTCAAGTGTTTTCGCTCGACGATTCAATTCTTGGGTGGTTAGTTTGGCCGTTTTTCCTGTAACTTGAATCATAGCCCGGTATATCCCGTTTTAGGTTTACACCATTGTGAACCATACGACATTTTTACTCTCTGATCGAGGTTCTCGGCATTGAAAAATCTTGGTAAACTAAATTACATGTGTATATGTTGACATTTAAGAGATATACAGTTAAGAAAATCAAGATCAATGGTGATATATATGCGGATTAGACACCAAAATATAAACACTCAAAAAATGGGTACAATTTAAGGAATATGTTTAGTGACGGCATCAGATTCCTAATTGATGGAGAAAGGTCTGGTGGCAAGAAAAGCTGCTTCCAGGAGGTTGTCAAATGTTTTACTCGACGATTCCTTTCTTGGGTGGTTGATTTGGCCCTTGTTCCTGTAACTCGAATCCTAGCCCGGTATATCCCATTTTAGTTTTAAACCATTGTGAACCTTACGCCTTTTTTACTCTCCGATCGAGGTTCTCGGCATTGAAAAATCTTCGTAAACTAAATCACACATGTATATGTTAACATTTAAGAGATATACAGTAAAGAAAATCAAGAGCAATGGTGATATATATGCGGATTAGACACCAAAAAATAAACACTCAAAAAATGGCTACAATTTAAAGAATGTGTCTAGTGACGGCATCGGATTCCTAATTGATGGCGAAAGGTCTGGTGGCAAGAAAAGCTGCTTCGAGGAGGTTGTCAAGTGTTTTAGATCGACGATTCCATTCTTGGGTGGTTGATTTGGCCCATGTTCCTGTAACTCGAATCCTAGCCCGGTATATCTCATTTTAGTTTTACACCATTGTGAACCATCCGACATTTTTACTCTCTGATCGAGTTTCTCGACATTGAAAAATCTTCGTAAACTAAATCACACGTGTATATGTTGACATTTAACTGATATACAGTCAAGAAAATCAAGAGCAATGGTGATATATATGCGGATTAGACACCAAAAATTAAACACTCAAAAAATGGTTACAATTTAAGGAATGTGTTTAGTGACGGCATCAGATTCTTAATTGATGGAGAAAGGTCTGGTGGCAAGAAAAGCTGCTTCCAGGAGGTTGTCAAGTGTTTTCGTTAGACGATTCCATTCTTGGGTGGTTGGTTTGGCCCTTGTTCCTCTAACTCGAATCCTAGCCCGGTATATCCCATTTTAGTTTTACACCATTGTGAACCTCACGCATTTTTTACTCTCAGATCGAGGTTCTCGGCATTGAAAATTCTTCGTAAACTAAATCACACGTGTATATGTTGACATTTAAGAGATATACAATCAATAAAATCAAGGGCAATGGTGATATATACGCGGATTAGACACCAAAAAAATAAACACTCAAAAATGGCTACAATTTAAGGAATGTGTTTAGTGACGGCATCATTTTCTGGATTGATGGAGAAAGGTCTGGTGGCAAAAAAAGTTGCTTCCAGGAGGTTGTCAAGTGTTTTCGTTCGACGATTCCATTCTTGGGTGGTTGGTTTGGCCCTTGTTCCTGTAACTCGAATCCTAGCCCAGTATATCCCATTTTAGTTTTACACCATTGTGAACCTCACGCCTTTTTTACTCTCTGATCGAGGTTCTCGGCATTGAAAATCTTTGTAAACTAAATCACACGTGTATATGTTGACATTTAAGAGATATACAGTCAAGAAAATCAAGAGCAATGGTGATATATATGCGGATTAGACACCAAAAAATATACACTCAAAAAATGGCAACAATTTAAAGAATGTGTTAAGTGACGGCATCAGATTCTTAATTGATGGAGAAAGGTCTGGTGGCAAGAAAAGCTGCTTCCAGAAGGTTGTCAAGTGTTTTCGCTCGACGATTCCATTCTTGGGTGATTAGTTTGGCCCTTGTTCCTGTAACTCGAATCATAACCCGGTGTATCCCATTTTAGTTTTACACCAATGTGAACAATACGACATTTTTACTCTCTGATCGACGTTCTCGGCATTGAAAAATCTTGGTAAACTAAATCACACGTGTATATGTTGACATTTAAGAGATATACAGTCAAGAAAATCAAGAGGAATGGTGATATATATGCGGATTAGACACCAAAATATAAACACTCAAAAAAAGGCTACAATTTATGTAATGTGTTTAGTGACGACATCAGTTTCCTAATTGATGGAGAAAGGTGTTGTGACAAGAAAAGCTGCTTCCAGTAGGTTGCCATGTTTTTTCGCTCGACGATTCCATTCTTGGGTGGTTGGTTTGGCCCTTGTTCCTGTAACGCGAATCCTATCCCGTTATATCCCATTTTAGGTTTACGCCATTGTGAACCTTACGCCATTTTTACTCTCTGATCCAGGTTCTCGGCATTGAAAAATCTTCGTAAACTAAATCACACATGTATATGTTGACATTTAAGAGATATACAGTCAAGAAAATCAAGAGCAATGGTGTATATATGCGGATTAGACACCAAAATTAAACACTCAAAAAATGGCTACAATTTAAGGAATGTGTTTAGTGACGGCATCAGATTCCAAATTGATGGAGAAAGGTCTGGTGGCAAGAAAAGCTGCTTCCATGAGGTTGTCAAGTGTTTTCGCTCGACGATTCCATTCTTGGGTGGTTAGTTTGTCCGTTTTTCCTGTAACTCGAATCATAGCCCGGTATATCCCATTTTAGGTTTACACCATTGTGAACCATACGACATTTTTACTCTCTAATCGAGGTTCTCGGCATTGAAAAATCTTGGTAAACTAAATTACATGTGTATATGTTGACATTTAAGAGATATACAGTTAAGAAAATCAAGATCAATGGTGATATATATGCGGATTAGACACCAAAATATAAACACTCAAAAATTGGCTACAATTTAAGGAATGTGTTTAGTGACGGCATCAGATTCCTAATTGATGGAGAAAGGTCTGGTGGCAAGAAAAGGTGCTTCCAGGAGGTTGTCAAATGTTTTAGCTTGACGATTCCTTTCTTGGGTGGTTGATTTGGCCCTTGTTCCTGTAACTCGAATCCTTGCCGGGTATATCCCATTTTAGTTTTACACCATTGTGAACCTTACGCCTTTTTTACTCTCCGATCGAGGTTCTCGGCATTGAAAAATCTTCGTAAACTAAATCACACATGTATATGTTAACATTTAAGAGATATACAGTCAAGAAAATCAAGAGCAATGGTGATATATATGCGGATTAGACACCAAAAAATAAACACCCAAAAAATGGATACAATTTAAAGAATGTGTCTAGTGACGGCATCGGATTCCTAATTGATGGCGAAAGGTCTGGTGGCAAGAAAAGCTGCTTCGAGGAGGTTGTCATGTGTTTTAGCTTGACGATTCCATTCTTGGGTGGTTGATTTGGCCCATGTTCCTGTAACTCGAATCCTAGCCCGGTATATCTCATTTTAGTTTTACACCATTGTGAACCATCCGACATTTTCACTCTCTGATCGAGCTTCTCGACATTGAAAAATCTTCGTAAACTAAATCACACGTGTATATGTTGACATTTAAGAGATATACAGTCAAGAAAATCAAGAGCAATGGTGATATATATGCGGATTAGACACCAAAAATTAAACACTCAAAAAATGTTACAATTTAAGGAATGTGTTTAGTGGCGGCATCAAATTCCTAATTGATGGAGAAAGGTCTGGTGGCAAGAAAAGCTGCTTCCAGGAGGTTGTCAAGTGTTTTCGCTCGACGATTCCATTCTTGGGTGGTTGGTTTGGCCCTTGTTCCTCTAACTCAAATCCTAGCCCGGTATATCCCATTTTAGTTTTACACCATTGTGAACTTCACGCCTTTTTTACTCTCAGATCGAGGTTCTCGGCATTGAAAAATCTTCGTAAACAAAATCACACGTGTATATGTTGACATTTAAGAGATATACAATCAATAAAATCAAGAGCAATGGTGATATATACACGGATTAGACACCAAAAAAATAAACACTGAAAAATGGCTACAATTTAAGGAATGTGTTTAGTGATGGCATCATTTTCTTAATTGATGGAGAAAGGTCTGGTGGCAAAAAAAGTTGCTTCCAGAAGGTTGTCAAGTGTTTTCGTTCGACGATTCCATTCTTGGGTGGTTGGTTTGGCCCTTGTTCCTGTAACTTGAATCCTAGCCCAGTATATCCCATTTTAGTTTTATACCATTGTGAACCTCACGCCTTTTTTACTCTCTGATCGAGGTTCTCGGCATTGAAAATCTTTGTAAACTAAATCACACGTGTATATGTTGACATTTAAGAGATATACAGTCAAGAAAATCAAGAGCAATGGTGATATATATACGGATTAGACACCAAAAAATAAACACTCAAAAAATGGCAACAATTTAAAGAATGTGTTAAGTGACGGCATCAGATTCCCAATTGATGGAGAAAGGTCTGGTGGCAAGAAAAGCTGCTTCCAGGAGGTTGTCAAGTGTTTTTGCTCGACGATTCCATTCTTGGGTGAATAGTTTGGCCCTTGTTCCTGTAACTCGAATCATTGCCCGGTATATCCCATTTTAGTTTTACACCAATGTGAACCATACGACATTTTTACTCTCTGATCGACGTTCTCGGCATTGAAAAATCTTGGTACACTAAATCACACGTGTATATGTTAACATTTAAGAGATATACAGTCAAGAAAATCAAGAGCAATGGTGATATATATGCGGATTAGACACCAAAATATAAACACTCAAAAAAAGGCTACCATTTATGTAATGTGTTTAGTAACGGCATCAGTTTCCTAAATGATGGAGAAAGGTGTTGTGGCAAGAAAAGCTGCTTCCAGGAGGTTGTCAAGTTTTTTGGCTCGACGATTCCATTCTTGGGTGGTTGGTTTGGCCCTTGTTCCTGTAACTCGAATCCTAGCCCGTTATATCCCATTTTAGTTTTACGCCATTGTGAACCTTACGCCATTTTTACTCTCTGATCGAGGTTCTCGGCATTGAAAAATCTTCGTAAACTATATCACATGTGTATATATTGACATTTAAGAGATATACAATCAAGAAAATCAAGAGCAATGGGGATATATATGTGGATTAGACACCAAAAAATAAACACTTAAAAAATGGCTACAATTTAAAGAATGTGTCTAGTGACGGCATCAGATTCCTAATTGATGGAGAAAGGTCTGGTGGTAAGAAAAGCTACTTCCAAGAGGTTGTCAAGTATTTTCGCTCGACGATTCCATTCTTGGGTGGTTGATTTGGCCCTTGTTCCTGTAACTCGAATCCTAGCCCGGTATATCCCATTTTAGTTTTACACCATTGTGAACCATCCGACATTTTTACTCTCTGATCGAGGTTCTCGACATTGAAAAATCTTCGTAAACTAGATCACACATGTATGTGTTGACATTTAAGAGATACACAGTCAAGAAAATCAAGAGCAATGGTGATATATATGCCGATTAGACACCAAAAAATAAACACTCAAAAAATGGTTACAATTTAAGGAATGTGTTTAGTGACGGCATCAGATTCCTAATTGATGGAGAAAGGTCTGGTGGCAACAAAAGCTGCTACCAGGAGGTTGTCACGTGTTTTCGCTCGACGATTCCATTCTTGGGTGGTTGGTTTGGCCCTTGTTCCTGTAACTCGAATCCTAGCCCGGTTTATCCCATTTTAGTTTTACACCATTGTGAACCTCACGCATTTTTTACTCTCTGATCGAGATTCTCGGCATTGAAAAATCTTCGTAAACTAAATCACACGTGTATATATTAAGATTTAAGAGATATACAGTCAAGAAAATCAAGAGCAATGGTTATATATATATATATATATATATATATATGCGGATTAGACACCAAAAAATAAACACTCAAAAATGGCTACAATTTAAGGAATGTGTTTAGTGACGGCATGAGTTCCCTAATTGATGGAAAAAGGTCTGGTGGCAAGAAAAGGTGCTTCCAGGAGGTTGTCAAGTGTTTTCGCTCGACGATTCCATTCTTGGGTGGTTGGTTTGGCCCTTGTTCCTGTAACACGAATCCTAGCCCGGTATATCCCATTTTAGTTTTACACCATTGTGAACCTCACGCCTTTTTTACTCTCTGATCGAGGTTCTCGGCAATGAAAAATCTTCGTAAACAAAATCACACGTGTATATGTTGACATTTATGAGATATACAGTCAAGAAAATCAAGAGCAATGGTGATATATATGCTGATTAGACACTAAAAAATAAACACTCAAAAAATGTATACAATTTAAGGAATGTGTTTAGTGACGGCATGAGATTCCTGATTGATGGAGAAATGTCTGGTGGCAAGAAAAGCTGCTTCCAGGAGGTTGTCAAGTGTTTTCGCTCGACGATTCTATTCTTGGGTGGTTGGTTTGCCCCTGGTTCCTGTAACTTGAAACCTAGCCCGGTATATCCCATTTTAGTTTTACACCATTGTGAACCTTACGTCTTTTTTAGTCTTTGATCGAGGTTCTCGGCATTGAAAAATCTTCGTAAACAAAATCACACATGTATATGTTGACATTTAAGATATATACAGTCAAGAAAATTAAGAGCAATGGTGATATATATGCGGATTAGACACCAAAAAATAAACACTCAAAAAATGGCTACAATTTAAGGAATGTGTTTAGTGACGGCATCAGATTCCTAATTGATGGAGAAAGGTCTGGTGGTAAGAAAAGCTGCTTCCAGGAGGTTGTCAAGTGTTTTCGCTCAACGATTCAATTCTTGTGTGGTTGGTTTGGTCCTTGTTCCTGCAACTCCAATCCTAGCCCGTTATATCCCATTTTAGTTTTACACCATTGTGAACCTTACGCCTTTTTTACTCTCTGATCGAGGTTCTCGGCATTGAAAAATCTTCGTAAACTATATCACATGTGTATATATTGACATTTAAGAGATATACATTCAAGAAAATCAAGAGCAATGGTGATATATATGCGGATTAGACACCAAAAAATAAACACTCAAAAAATGGCTACAATTTAAAGAATGTGTCTAGAGACGGCATCAGATTCCTAATTGATGGAGAAAGGTCTGGTGGCAAGAAAAGCTACTTCCAAGAGGTTGTCAAGTATTTTCGCTCGACGATTCCATTCTTGGGTGGTTGATTTGGCCCATGTTCCCGTAACTCGAAATCCTAGCCCGGTATATCCCGTTTTAGTTTTACACCATTGTGAACCATCCGACATTTTTACTCTCTGATCGAGGTTCTCGACATTGAAAAATCTTCGTTAACTAGATCACACGTGTATGTGTTGACATTTAAGAGATACACAGTCAAGAAAATCAAGAGCAATGGTGATATATATGCCGATTAGACACAAAAAAATAAACACTCAAAAAATGGTTACAATTTAAGGAATGTGTTTACTAACGGCATCAGATTCCTAATTGATGGAGAAAGGTCTGGTGGCAACAAAAGCAGCTTCCAGGAGGTTGTCACGTGTTTTCGCTCGACGATTCCATTCTTGGGTGGTTGGTTTGGCCCTTGTTCCTGTAACTCGAATCCTAGCCCGGTTTATCCCATTTTAGTTTTACACCATTGTGAACCTCACGCATTTTTTACTCTATGATCGAGTTTCTCGGCATTGAAAAATCTTCGTAAACTAAATCACACGTGTATATATATTAACATTTAAGAGATATATACAGTCAAAAAAATCAAGAGCAATGGTTATATATATATATATATATATGCGGATTAGACACCAAAAAATAAACACTCAAAATTGGCTACAATTTAAGGAATGTGTTTAGTGACGGCATCAGTTTCCTAATTGATGGAAAAAGGTCTGGTGGCAAGAAAAGCTGCTTCCAGGAGGTTGTCAAGTGTTTTCGCTCAATGATTCCATTCTTGGGTGGTTGGTTTGGCCCTTGTTCCTGTAACACGAATCCTAGCCCGGTATATCCCATTTTAGTTTTACAACATTGTGAACCTCACGCCTTTTTTACTCTCTAATCGAGGTTCTCGACAATGAAAAATCTTCGTAAACAAAATCACACGTGTATATCTTGACATTTAAGAGATATATAGTCAAGAAAATCAAGAGCAATGGTGATATATATGCTGATTAGACACTAAAAAATAAACACTCAAAAAATGTCTACAATTTAAGGAATGTGTTTAGTGACGGCATGAGATTCCTGATTGATGGAGAAAGGTCTGGTGGCAAGAAAAGGTGCTTCCAGGAGGTTGTCAAGTGTTTTCGCTCGACGATTCCATTCTTGGGTGGTTGGTTTGCCCCTTGTTCCTGTAACTTGAAACCTAGCCCGGTATATCCCGTTTTAGTTTTACACCATTGTGAACCTTACGTCTTTTTTAGTCTCTGATCGAGGTTCTCGGCATTGAAAAATCTTCGTAAACTAAATCACACGTGTATATGTTGACATTTAAGATATATACAGTCAAGAAAATTAAGAGCAATGGTGATATATATGCGGATTAGACACCAAAAAATAAACACTCAAAAAATGGCTACAATTTAAGGAATGTGTTTAGTGACGGCATCAGATTCCTAATTGATGGAGAAAGGTCTGGTGGTAAGAAAAGCTGCTTCCAGGAGGTTGTCAAGTGTTTTCGCTCAACGATTCAATTCTTGTGTGGTTGGTTTTGTCCTTGTTCCTGCAACTCGAATCCTAGCCCGGTATATCCCATTTTAGTTTTACACCATTGTGAACCTTAAGCCTTTTTTACTCTCTGATCGAGGATCTCGGCATTGAAAAATCTTCGTAAACTAAATCACACGTGTATATGTTGACATTTAAGAGATATACAGTCAAGAATATCAAGAGCAATGGTGATATATATGCGGATTAGACACCAAAAAATAAACACTCAAAAAATGGCTACAATTTAAGGAATGTGTTTAGTGACGGCATCAGTTTCCTAATTAATGGAGAAATGTCTGGTGGCAAGAAAAGATGCTTCAAAGAGGTTGTCAAGCGTTTTCTCTCGACGATTCGATTCTTGGGTGGTTGGTTTGGACCTTGTTCCTGTAACTCGAATCCTAGCCTGGTATATCTCATTTTAGTTTTACACCATTGTGAACCTTACGCCTTTTTCACTCTCTGATCGAGGTTCTCGGCATTGAAAAATCTTCGTAAACAAGATCACACGTGTATATGTTGACATTTAAGAGATATACAATCAAGAAAATCAAGAGCAATGGTGATATATATGCGCATTCGACACCAAAAAATAAACACTCAAAAAATGGCTACAATTTAAGGAATGTGTTTAGTGACGGCATTAAATTCCTAATTGATGGAGAAAGGTCTGGTGGCAAGAAAAGCTGCTTCCAGGAGGTTGTCAAGTGTTTTCGCTCGAATATTCCATTCTTGGGTGGTTGGTTTTGGCCCTTGTTCCTGTAACTCGAGTCCTAGCCCGGTATATCCCAAGCTGCTTCCTTGATTGATGTCCCACATCATGGGTTGTCCAAAAGGCAGCTTGTACTTAATTTCTACCAAGGACTCAATTACGACTTACAAGAACGTTTAGATGTATATGCAGGAGGAGATATTGGACAAAAACACCCAATGAAGCCTATGCAATTATAGAAAAAGCTACCTTGAAGTCAAGTTCTCGACACAGTGGGGTGCGAACTAAAGCATCATCCATTCCTGGCGTTCATGCTGTAGATACATATACGGCTCTTACAGCACAGATTGGAGTTTTGGCAGCAAGACTTGATCAAGCTCAGAACGTTTCGCAGGTGCAATCGTCATGTGAGCTGTGTGGAGTTTCACACGAGCCAGGTACTTGTGAGAAAGGTGTTATGTTTACAGGCTTCGAGGAGGTGGACTATCTGGGCAATCAAATCAGGCCCCAAAATAACCACTACAGCAACGCGTACAATCCGGGGTGGAAGAATCATCCAAACTTTGGGTGGAAATCCGGTTCTGGGAACCCAAACCCACTCGGATACGCTCAGCGTGCTCCCATGCCACAGCAGCCCCAGGGACAGCCTTACCAATCTCAGGGCCAGTCCTTCCAGCCACATTACCATCATCAAGGCTCCGGGAGCATTTCCCAGCCTCACGCCTCTCATCGTAACTCTAAGCTAGAGGAGATGATGGCACATCTGTTAGGAAACTTCAATTGTGCTAAACAGATAGCTGGGAACCGCTACCAACAACACTAGGAACGCTTCATGGCCCAAGAAGGGAACATGCGGAGTCAGAAAGCTTCTATACAGACCATTGAGAATCAGGTTGGACAGTTAGCTAAAATGTTGTCTAAGAGAACCCCGGGTGTTCTCCCAGGAAACACAGAGCCGAATCCGAAAGGGCGTGTCAATGCCCCGCATGTTTAACAAGTGTGGAAAAAATGAGTCTAGCTATCGACTCGCTGACAAATTTAGCGAGCGTGTTTTCACACGCTAAGGGTATTTTTGTAAATATTAACTTTATCGCATTTATTTCCTTGTTTGTTAACTTTTTCTGTTTTTAGTAGGTTTGAACAAGATTGATTCATGTCTTAGGAAGTTTTGAAGTTAGTTTAAAGTTAAAACATGTAAAACCTTGCAAAAACGGTGAAATCTAATGAGAAAAAAGGAGTTGAAGAGCATTCTGTTACTTCTGTTTGTAGAATGTACAGATGAATCACGGCCGTGCACCTGATCCGCACTGCCGTGCACTTCATAATCACATCTGACCAAGAACAACGTGCATAAGGTGGTCGTCGGACACGCACTACCGTGCACAGCGGCACCACGTTGCGAACCACAGTGCACAGGTTGATGCGCACTATCGTGCACGACTTTTTAGCAACAGTAATTTTCCAGGGAATAAAAACTAATTTTCAAAAAAAATAATAATAAGAAATAAATAATAAAAAAAAACCCTTCAAAATTACTATCACTGGCTGCACACCCGTTCTTGGCTCTCCCACTCCTAAAACCAACCAATTTTTGCAAGGATTTAACTCGAATCTTCAATCAAGGTATGATTCCTTACTTGTTTTAGTGTGTGTTTGTTTTTGTTTAAATAATGGATTTGGTTTTAGTCATTTAAAGGTTTGATCAATAGAATTGTTTGATGTTTTGGTTAGTGACGTACTTGGCAGGTATATAGGGATGCACACAGAGTTGAGAAGACTTATATTCAAAGTCTATTCATACAAGTCTACTTCAACTCTAAGGGAGTACTTCTATCCTTTTTCACACTTTAGTTTAGCTCTTCATAATCGCTTAACTAAGACGTGTTTCACATTGGGGACAATGTGAAGTTCAAGTGTGGGGAGGGGTTTAAGGGTTTAACTTTGTTTGTCCTTGAGTGTCCTCATTTTTGTATTTATTTATTTTGAAAAAAAAACCTTTAATATATATATATACAAAAACGGTCAGTTGTGTTCTTTAGAAAGCATCAGATTTGATCAAAACCGACAAGCCATATCGATTTTTGAAAAGATAACTAAAAGCATGATAAACAAAAAGAAAGACTTGCATATTTATCTTTACATTTATACCCATTCCTTCGGTTTTCGTGAGCATATTTTTGAGCCTTTAATTGCTTTCTTGTCATGCTTATTGTTTTTTGGGAGTATGAGTGAGCCGGATGTTTTATGCAATTTAGAACTTGTCATTAGTATACTTTTCAAGATCATGAATATGTGAAAATGGCATGAATATGATACAGGTAAATAGGATACCCTTTTGTGTTAGCCTTTTTCTTTGTTTATATCCTGCACCCAACATTATCCATTAGTTCGCCATGTTGAGCCTATTTTCCGTGTTTTTTTCTAATTTTACCCAACTACTTAGCCTACTTAACCAAATTTAGCTTTTTATTTTTAAACCTTTGTGTTAAAACTCGGTCAAAGTTATTATCCAACTAGCTTGTTTGTAATTATTTCCTTGTGAATAAAAAAATAAAAATAAAAAAACCAGAAAATAGAGATCGAAAAACAGATCAAAGACGATCAAGTTAGAGCAATTTTAAGCGCTAAATAGTACAAGATATGTTGCATAGCTCGAAAAGGGTAAATTGTCTTTAAGCGTTATTTATGTATAGTTGTTGATTCATGTACGCTAGTTACAAATAACCGCTGAGTTTTAACCGTTTAGCCAGTTTTAAATATCCATTCCACAACCTTAACCATAGCCTAACGTTACAACCCATCAAAGACCTCTTGATTTATGTTTTTCACATATTAATTGGTGGAGATTAGATCTTTTGACAAGCTTATGATATTGCATGATTCATTGACTAGGCATCGAGTGTTTTACATACACATTATATGTATGATTCAGAAATTTAACCGAGTGTGTGTGAACATCGTGAGAAATGTAAAGATTTGCATGCTAAGTCAATCAAACGTAGAATCACTGCTTTATGGTTATCCTTTCATACATCTAACAAAGCTTGTTTGTTTTAAATCTTTGATGATGACTTTTTGAAAACCAATTTGACCACCAAACAAATTAGTAACTTTGTAAATATTCAGATTTGATTCTTTGTTTTATTTTAAGTTTGCTTGAGGACAAGCAAAGTTCAAGTGTGGGGATGTTTGATATACGTTAAATTATCCATGTTTTTATACCCCATAACACTTCCGTTTTAAGCATTTTTTACCGAAAACACGACGTTTAGGTACCAAATCCGGTACTTTTATATTTTCAGGTCTTAAACGAAGCACAAAATAAAAATCTGATGAAAACGGACAAATTCTGATGCAATTATGATGAAACGGACAAAATTCTGAAACTGCTAGGTGTGGCACGACCGTGCGACCTGAAGGCACTACCGTGCCGATCGTTCGACCTCGGAAGCATTGCCAATGTAACTGCTAGTGCCAACATTTTCTCGGGCTGCACTACCATGCGACCCGCCGCATGATCGTGCAATGGGTAGACCAAGGTTTCTGATCAATATTCTGATGACCTCGCACTACCATGCGACAAACGGCATGACCGTGCCGATCTGATGACCTAGGCAACTAGTCCACTTGGCTGACTTGGGATCGGAGAAATGGCGTCACCCGACAAGACCTGACCGCACGGTCGTGCGACCCAATGGCACGGCCGTGCCAAACTGAAAATTTCCTATAAATAGCAGCATTCGCTACTGATCAAAATGTTGGGTTTTTCTCCATGTTTCTGGGCGATTTCTGGGTTCCGAAGCAGTCCTGATCAGACCCATTTGAAGCTTAAAGATCGAGTGGAAGCATAACCGATCCAACCCATCAATTCCTTGCTTGTTTATGGTTCGATTCCTTGTTCTTGAACATGTATTCTAATCATTTTGCAAGTTATGTGCTGGTGTTAGTTTATGTTTAATGTAGTATTATGTAATAGTAGTAATGAACTTGTTTCTAGAATAATCGTTACATTGTAATCTCATTTGTATGAAACTTTAGTACTTTTTCATGTTTGAATCTTCATGATTATATAATGAATGTTTCATTAATGTTGAGTTCCTGATTATATTTGATTATCTTGGATAATGAATCTGTGGTTAGTGGGATGGTAACTATTTCTTGATTAATCACTTGTTTGTAGACTTTGTTTACACCATGAAACCGGACCAGGGTATTGTTTTTATACAAGATATATCTTATTTTGATTAGGAATGCTTTCTTGCACGTAAGGGTTCTAACGAACTATATGGTGTTGATTACATGTTCTTGAATGCGGTTTATGATCTTTGTTTAGTAGTTTTGGTCTGAAATTGCTGACATGGTTGATTTGTGTTCAAGACTTGTAAAGGTGAAATAGTTTGTTATATGATCTACTTAATTGCTTATCCTCGTGGCTGTATTGTGACCATCGGTATTGCTTTCTTTGCTAAGTGAGGTTAGGAATCCAGACCCGGTAAATAACCTATCTTTAAAGGTTCGCATGAATAAATATCAATAGCTCGCTAATGAATGATTTTTTGTGGTTAACGTGTGACCATCGCGTTAACTTTCCGAAGAATCATAATGCTAGAAATCCAGACCCGGTAACTAGCTGTCTTGCAATTGGAAAATTGATTAAGTGCTTTTGTGATATATCTGATAGATAACATGTTTAGGTTGTTTGTGAAACAAGATAATAGTATATTTATGTTTTAAATATACTTTTAGATAATTTTAGTTAAACAACCATTCACTTTTCCTTTAATCTGGTAATCTAATGACAAAGATTTAGTACTTAATAACGCCCGTGTTCCATGGATCGATATCTGGCTCTTACCAATACTTTGCTACATATATGATGGGATACACTTGTCCTTTGTTGTGTGTGTTTTAATGTTAAGGTATAAACCATTTTTATAAATATAAAACACATTTCGCTGGGTGCGATTGTAAATACTGTAAATAAATGTGTATAGTCGCGCCCACGTCAAGTTTTTGGCGCCGTTGCCGGGGACACGGCGAAATTAATGGAACAATCCGAGTCATTATTTTACCGGTGTACAAACTGTGAATACTTGTTAATACATGTACATTTTTGTATTTATTTGTTTTCTTTTATGTTACTAACTTGTGATTTTAGTCTGGCACGCCTAGTAGGACTAACTTTTGACTAACTTTTCTTTTCTGTTTTACTAACCAACTAACCACTAACCAACTAACTGACTAACTTTACTAACTCACTAACATACTAACTTTTTATTTTATTGTTCGATTTAAGGAATGTGTTTAGTGACGGCATCAGATTCCTAATTGATGGAGAAAAGTCTGGTGGCAAGAAAAGCTGCTTCTAGGAGGTTGTCAAGTGTTTTCTCTCGACGATTCCATTCTTGGGTGGTTGGTTTGGCCCTTGTTCATGAAACTCGAATCCTAACCCGTTATATCCCATTTTAGTTTTACACCATTGTGAACCTTACGCCTTTTTTACTCTCTGATCGAGGTTCTCGGCATTGAAAAATCTTCGTAAACTAAATCACACATGTATATGTTGACATTTAAGAGATATACAGTCAAGAAAATCAAGAGCAATGGTGATATATATGCAGATTAGACACCAAAAAGTAAACACTCAAAAAATGGCTACAATTTAAGGAATGTGTTTTGTGACGGCATCAGATTCCAAATTGATGGAGAAAGGTCAGGTGGCAAGAAAGAGGCTTCCAGGAGATTGTCAAGTGTTTTCGCTCGACGATACCATTCTTGGGTGGTTGGTTTGGCCCTTGTTCCTGTAACTCGAATCCTCGCCCGGTATATCCCATTTTAGTTTTACACCATTGTGAACCTTATGCCTTTTTTACTCTCTGATCGAGGTGGTTGGTTTGGACCTTGTTCCTGTAACTCGAATCCTAGCCCGGTATATCCCATTTTAGTTTTACACCATTGTGAACCTCACGCCTTTTTTACTCTCTGATCGAGGTTCTCGGCATTGAAAATCTTCGTAAACTAAATCACGCGTGTATATGTTGACATTTAAGATATATACAGTCTTGAAAATCAAGAGCAATGGTGATATATATGTGGATTAGACACCAAAAAATAAACACTCAAAAAATGGCTACAATTTAAGGAATATGTATAGTGACGACATCAGATTCCTAATTGATGGAGAAAGGTCTGGTGGCAAGAAAAGCTGCTTCTAGGAGGTTGTAAAGAGTTTTTGCTCGACGATTCCATTCCTAGGTGGTTGGTTTGGCCCTTGTTCCGGTAACTCGAATCCTAACCAGGTATATCCCATTTTAGATTTACACCATTGTGAACTTTACCCCTTTTTTACACTCTGGTCGAGGTTCTTTGCAATGAAAAATCTTCGTAAACTAAATCACACGTGTATATGTTGACATTTAAGTGATATACCATCAAGAAAATCAAGAGCAATGGTGATATATATGCAGATTAGACACCAAAAAATAAACACTCAAAAAATGGCTACAATTTAAGGAATGTGTTTAGTTACAGCATCAGATTCCTAATTGATGGAGAAAGGTCTGGTTGCAAGAAAAGCTGCTTCCAGGAGGTTGTCAAGTGTTTTCGCTCGACGATTCCATTCCTGGGTGGTTGGTTTGGCCCTTGTTCCTGTAACTCGAATCCTAGCCCGGTATATCCTATTTTAGTTTTACACCATTGTGAACCTTACGCCTTTTTTACTCTCTGATCGAGGTTCTCGGCATTGAAAAATCTTCGTAAACTAAATCACACGAGTATATGTTGACATTTAAGATATATACGGTCAAGAAAATCAAGAGCGATGGTAATATATATGCGGATTAGACACCAAAAAATAAACACTCAAAAAATGGCTACAATTTAAGGAATGTGTATAGTGACGGCATCAGATTCGTAATTGATGGAGAAAGGTTTGGTGGCAAGAAAAGCTGCTTCTAGGAGGTTGTCAAGGGTTTTCGCTCGACGATTCCATTCCTGGGTGGTTGGTTTTGCCCTTGTTCCTGTAACTCGAATCCTAGCCCGGTATATCCCATTTTAGTTTTACACCATTGTGAACCTTACGCCTTTTTTTATTCTCTGATCGAAGTTCTCGGCATTGAAAAATCTTCGTAAACTAAATCACACGTGTATATATTGACATTTAAGAGATATAGACTCAAGAAAATCAAGAGCAATGGTGATATATAAGCGGATTAGTCACTAAAAAATAAACACTCAAAAAATGGCTACAATTTAAGGAATGTGTTTTGTGACGGCTTCAGATTCCTAATTGATGGAGAAAGGTCTGGTGGCAAGAAAAGCTGCTTCCAGGAGGTTGTCAAGTGTTTTCGCTCGACGATTCTATTCTTGGGTGGTTGGTTTGGCCCTTGTTCCTGTAACTCGAATCCTAGCCCAGTATATCCCATTTTTGTTTTACACCATTGTGAACCTTATGCCTTTTTTACTCTCTGATCGAGGTTCTCGGCATTGAAAAATCTCCGTAAACTAAATCACACGTGTATATGTTGACATTTAAGAGATATACAGTCAAGAAAATCAAGAGCAATGGTGATATATATGGGGATTAGACACCAAAAAATAAACACTAAAAAAATGGCTACAATTTAAGGAATGTGTTTAGTGACGGCTTCAGATTCCTAATTGATGGAGAAAGGTCTGGTTGCAACAAAAGCTACTTCCAGGAGGTTGTCAAGTGTTTTCTCTCAACGATTCCATTCTTGGGTGGTTGGTTTGGCTCTTGTTCCTGTAACTCGAATCCTAGCCCGGTATATCCCGTTTTAGTTTTACAACATTGTGAACCTTACGCCTTTTTTACTCTCTGATCGAGGTTCTCGGCATTGAAAAATCTTCGTAAACTAAATCACACGTGTATATGTTGAGATTTAAGAGATATACAGTCAAGAAAATCAAGAGAAACGGTGATATATATGCGGATTAGACACCAAAAAATAAACACTCAAAAAATGGCTACAATTTAAGGAATGTATTTAGTGACGGCATCAGATTCCTAATTGATGGAGAAAGGTCTGTGTTAGGAAACTTTGTTTGTAAGTATTGAAGAAAATCATATTCTGCTTGATCTATGAAGAAGATAAAAGTCCTGAAGATCACAACAAGAAGAAGAAGATCGGATAGGACAACTGAAAAGAACAATGTCTACTTCAAAGTATCATAAGTTGATCAAGAGCTGAAGAAGATTATCACAGAAGGTCTTTCTGATGGATCTAATGATATTTTTCATGAAATATCATCAGTTTCTGATGATTCTGATCATCAGATTTTCTGATGATTTGTTCACCAGAATTTCTGATGAAGTGGTTTATCAAAAATTCTGATAAAAGCCCCACTTGTCTAAAAATCAGTTCTATCCTACCACAATAACCGAAGCAAGTTGACATTATTGGATATCATGATGACAAAGGCCACTTGATTATTGGATTCAATGAATATGTCAAGAAGCTACTTTTTGCAGGGAATATACATGAATAAACAAATGTTTATTCATGTATTCAAGCTGTCTATAAATAGAAGCCTCATCAAGCAAAGAACAATGAGTTAAGCCTAGCATTCAATACATACTACAAACTCCGTTATCCTTTCACCTCAGAATTCAAGTATTCATTTGTAATAGATAATAATCTTACAATTACCTTGTAAACCATTTTGTTTCAAAGTGATATAAACTTGATAATTCTGTAGGTTTTGTTTCTTGAAAGTCTGATTTCTATTTCGGCACACTATTTTCACATCTATTGAAATCACTTGCCATATTACGTGAAAAGAAGTTTTTAAGTCCAAACTGGGACCAACAATTGGTATCAGGGCAGATTGAATAAATCATTTTTAAACGATCAATCGCTCATCTTCTTTTTCTAAACATGGCCAGCTTTCAAACTTGGAATAATGCTTTTAACATTGGTTCAATGTTTAAACCTCCGACTCTGGTCAGAGAGGAATACCCCCAATGGAAAATCAGGAAGGTCAATTTCCTTAATGGACATGACCGAGCTCTGTTTCAATCCATTGAAAGGGGTCCACATGTACCAATGACTGAAATACCAGCTATTCCAGCAACTGATCAATCACTAGGAATCTCTGCCTCCCGAGCTCCCAAAAGTGAAACACTTTGGAGCCTAGAAGACAAGGATAAGGTGGCTGCAAATGAAAGGGCAAAGTCACTTTTAATAATGGCTATCCCTAATGACATATTTTCTCAAGTTGATGCATGTGCATCAGCTAAGGAAATATGGGATCAGTTGGAATATCTTTGTGAAGGAGGAGAAAGGATGAAAAGAAACATAAGAACAAACAATGTTTCCTAATATGAGAGATTCAAAAGCTTACCAAATGAAAGATTAAATTAAACATATCAAAGATTTACAAAACTTTTGAATGAGCTAAAGAAATTTGGAATAACTAAATCAAATGATTAAAGAAATATAAAATTTCTGGATGCCTTACCTAGAGAATGGAGAAGTCTAACCATGACTTTGTCCTCAACCTTAGAACTAGGTAATATGAGTCTTCATGAATTATATAGCATTCTGATTCCCAGAGAAGAAGAAATATTTGAAGAATCCATTCAAAGAGGGGGATCATTAGCCTTAATCTCAAACTCACAAAGAACACCCACCAATGATCCACGATCATCAAACAGTCAAAATCTTGAGATTTCTGATACATCATCAGATTTTTCAGCTTTTGCTGAAGCAGTTGCATTGCTCACTAAAACCTTTGAGCAGAGATTGAGGGGTGGAGGCCAAAGATACCAGAAAAGTGACAGAGGGAGGTTGGATGGAAGATCTAGGGAAGAAGGTAGATCTAAGGATAAGGGAAAGGCTGAAGTTGTGTGTTACAAGTGCAAACAGAGGGGTCACTATGCACCAGAATGCAAAACCAAGAAACTGAAAGATGTTGCATATTATGAGAAGAAGCTGGAAGAAGCAAAGAAGCAACAACAAGTCCGTTTGATTGCAGGGACAGATATGTGGCTATCTGATGATTCTTCTAATGAAGAAGAAGAAGAAGAGATGGCTAATTTCTGCCTTGTGGCACTTTCTGGTGAACTACCAGAAACTTCAGGACAGAAGGTAAATTTAGATAATCTTGATCTTGAACACAAGCTAAACAAGCTCATGTCAGATTTTCTAAATCTGCAAGATAAACAGAAATCAGATAGTAAAAAATCTGATGAGTTGCAAAGGACTATGAATAAAATTATACTTGAAAACCAATTACTAATAGAAGAAAGTTTAGACCACAGAGCTAAAATTGAATTTTATGAAAAGGAAAGAAAAGATCTTTACAAGAAAATTCATGATAAGGAAATTAATGTAAGAGGTTTTCAACAAGCCAAGGAATTCATAAATTTTATTGAGTCCACACCAAAGAACAAAGGAGAGGATTTAGGGTATGTGAAAACAAGTGAAATTAAACCCACTATCTTTGTGAAAGCAACACATCAGATTTCTGATAATCAGACATCAGAATCTGATTCTGAATCATGCAAATCAACCAGTTCTGAGTACTCTTTTGAAAAACCCAACTTTAAAGCAAAAATGAGTGAATCAAAACAAGAATTTTTAAATATTCCAGAAGCAGTTCACTCATTGATTCAAAATTATCCACTCATTCCATCACAAGAAATAAAATCTAAATCTTGTGTGTGTTGACATACTGAAGCTTGTTCAACACCATCTCCAAAAGAAAAGTGAAAAATCTGTTTATGGCTCAGCATATAACATATATTCTGATGAAAGACCATCAAGAGAACACAATCTGATTAAAACCTCATCAGAAAGAGTACCCAAGCAAGTCTGGGTACCAAAAACCCTCTAATTTTTCCATTTCAGGACCATCATGTGTAGCAGATCTGGTACTGCGATTCAGGAAGCTCTAAGTACATGACTAGGGACAGGAGCTTACTCAGTAACTTTGTTTCAAAACTGGGTAAAATGGTAAATTTTGGGAATGGAGTAAAAGGGCGGATTCTGGGATATGGATGCATAAGGTATGGATGCTTGACCATAGAAAAAGTAGCCTATGTAGAAGGCTTAAAATACAATCTGCTGAGTTGTGGTCAATTCTGTGATAAAGGTTTTCAGGTAACCTTTTTACCAGAAAAATGCTTGTTAATTGGTATGGATGATAATAAAATTTATTTAGGTGGAAAAGGGATAAGACAATCTATCTACTATTTTGATTTTAAAGAAGAAAATGAACATCCAAAATTATGTTTATTTTCAAAAATTAACAAGGGTAGTAGTTGGTTGTGGCACAAGAGGTTAGCTCACTTAAATTTTAAAAATTTAAGCAAATTAGCATGCAAAGGTCTAGTACAAGGATTACCTTTCATATCCTCAAAGAAGTATAAAATTTATGAAGCTTGTGAAATGGGTAAATCCAAAAGAGGCTCACACAAAGCAATTTCTGAATCTTCTATAACACAAAATTTGGAACTTTTACACATGGATCTTTGTGGACCCATAAGTACAGAAAGCTTTTCTGGAAAGAAATACATACTTGTAATTGTAGATGATTTTTCCAGATACACATGGGTAGAATTTTTAAGGAAGAAAAGTGAAACTCCTGATCTGATCATTAATTTTATCAGAAAAATTGAAAATCTGTTAAAATTAACAGTCAGAAGGATCAGATCAGACAATGGAATAGAATTCAAAAATTCAAAAATTGAGAGCTTCCTTGTAAGCAAAGGAATCTCTCATGACTTTTCTGCTCCCAAAACACCCCAACAGAATGGAGTGGTAGAAAGGAGAAATAGAACCTTAGTGGAAGCTGCCAGAACAATGCTTGCTCATGCTAAAATGCCCACTCATTTTTGGGCAGAAGCAATTGCAAATGCTTATTTTACCCAAAACAGATCCATAATCAACAAAAGGCTCAACAAAACACCATATAACATTATCAATGGAAGAATTCCAAGTGTAAAATTTTTGTATACATTTGGTTGTAGATGTTTTGTTTTCAATGATTTTGAAAGCCTTGAGAAATTTGACAGAAAAGGGTATTTTTCTTGGTTATTCTTTGTCCTCAAAAGCTTATAGAATTTTTATTCTAAACACAAGGACAATCAGAGAAAGTCTATATGTATCTTTTGAAGATTCATCAGAAACAGAGGTTTCTGATGAATATATGAAAGAAATAAACTTTTCTGATAAACAAGAAAATCATGAACATCTCTTTGAAATGATAATAGAAGATTTCTTAGAACATGATAAATCTCTTACAAACAAATCAATAGATAATTCATGTACTAACCCTATAGAACAAATGGATAGTGCATCAGAAATCTTGAATCAGAACAATGAAAATATGTCTGATAATCAAAATTCTGATACACTACATACAACTGAGGCAACTGTTCAGGGGGGAACTTCAAATCCATCCGAACCAACAACTTTTCACAATAAGTTAAGATGGATAAAAGGACATGTTCATTCTGACATCATTGGCAATCCAGCAGATGGTGTAAGAACAAGATCTGCAACAGCACATGAGTGTGCATTTTCTGGGTTCTTAAGCAAGATAGAACCCAAGTCTGTCAAAGAACTCTAAATGACTCAGACTGGATACAAGCAATGCAAGAAAAGCTTGATCAGTTTGAAAAGAGCAAGGTATGGGATCTGGTGCCTAAGCCAAATGATAAATCAGTCATAGGCTCAAAATGGGTATTCAGAAATAAATCAGATGAAAATGGCATAATCACCAGGAATAAGGAAAGGTTAGTGGTCAAAGGTGATTGTCAACAAGAAGGTATTGACTATGATGAAACCTTTGCACCAGTGGCCAGATTAGAAGCAGTGAGAATCTTTCTTGCTTATGTTGCATCCAAAGACTTTAAAGTTTATCAAATGGATGTAAAATCTACATTCCTGAATGGTAGAATTGAGGAAGAATTTTATGTGCATCAACCTGAAGGCTTTGTTGATCCAAAATTTCAAAATCATGTTTACAGATTAAACAAATCCTTGTATGGTTTGAAGCAAGCTCCTAGAGCCTGGTATTAAACACTTTCAAACTTCTTACTCAATTCTGGCTTTACAAAAGGTACTATTGACACAACACTTTTCCTCAAAACACACAAAGGTCACACTTTGTTAGTCCAAATATATGTTGATGACATTATATTTGGATCAACAAATGAAAATTTCTGTAAACAGTTTCAAAAGTTAATGACCAGCCACTTTGAAATGAGCATGATGGGTGAGTTAACCTTTTTCTTAGGTTTACAAGTAAAACAAAGAATTGATGGAATATTTTTTAGTCAATCAAAGTATGTGAAAACAATTCTGCAAAAATACTCACTTGAAAATTGCTCAATTTCAAAAACTCCTATGGCAACAGGGAACAAATTGGATTCTGATAAAGATTGAATATGTGTAGATATTAAAACCTATAGGGGGATGATAGGATCATTGCTATACAAAACTGCAAGCAGACCAAATATTATGTTTTCAACATGCTTTCTGGCCAGATATCAATGCAATCCTAAAGAATCCGACTTAAAAGTTGTAAAAAGGGTTTTCAAATATCTAAAAGGCACATCAGAACTTGGTCTCTGGTATCCTAAGGATACAAACCTTGAACTAATTGCATAAACAGATGCAGATTATGCAGGGTGCAAGATTGACAGAAAAAGCACATCTGGTGCATGTCAAATTTTGGGAGAAAAATTGGTATGTTGGGCAAGTAAGAAACAAAACTGTGTTGCAACATCAACAGCTGAATCAAAATATGTAGCAGCAGCAAGTTGCTGTTCACAAGTGTTGTGGATGCAAACTCAACTGAAAGTTTATGGAGTAAATCTGACAAAGATACCAATCCTATGTGATTCAAAGAGTGCAATTGCAATAACAGAAAATCCAGTTCATCACTCTAGAACCAAGCACATAGATGTCAGATATCACTTCATAAAGGATCATGTTGAAAAATGTAACATAGAAATGTACTTTGTTCCAACAGAAAACCAAATTGTTGATATCTTTACAAAACCTCTTGATGAAAAGAGACACAGTTTTTTAATCAGCAAACTTGGCATGGTTAACATAAAAGATGAAGATCTTTCAGAAAACAAAAGGCCACAAATTGAAAACCAAACTGATGAACATCAAAATTCTGATAATCAAATAATGATTCAACAAGTTTCTGACAAAGAAATCCATCAATCTGATGGAATATCAGAAGATCTGATAAATCATCAATGAATCTGATGATTTATCAGAAAATCTGAAGAAGTATCAGAAAATCTGATGAAATCATCAGAAATTCTGATAAAACATCAGAAACTTTGTTGAAACATCAGAATAATCACTGTTCATCAGAAAATTTTATGAAGTTTCCATCTTCATGCATATCTCACATATGTATAAATTCATAACTGTGAATAGTCTGTTTTTGAATTTTTTTTTCTTTCTTCTTTTGTTTAATTTTAAAAAAAAAAATCAAAAAGGGGGAAAGTAACATGCATTAAGATAAATTCAAAATCACAGCAGAGAAAATCAACCGTCACAGGGAAAATTTTTGCTGAAAATTTATTTTTTTCTTATACTTCCAATGCATGCAACGTCATCTTTCATAAGAAATCTGAGAGACACGGGGGTATAAAAATGATTAGGGGCTATGAAAGTAGCCGCCTAGTCATTCAATGCTTACTCACAACATGAGGCTTCGAAGACTGCCAGATATTCTCTGCAACAGATATCGTCTTAAATGAAGAGATTGAAATGGAAAAGAAAATTCTTGGTTGTTAATAACATTTATGGCATAACTATCACTTTCATCTATAAATATTAACAACTTGAAAAAGACTTTCTTCATCTCAAACAATCTTCTCTTCAAAAGCACTTTATCAAAAATTTCATATTATAGAATGGCTCCCCCAAAAACAATAAGACAAAAACTCTTTCCTCTTCTTCTTCACAAACATCATAACCTTAGACTTAGGTCTAATCTTGAAGGTCCTGCATAGGAAGATTGCAGGTTTGTGTACAACATGATCATGCGAAGTCCCTTAGGCTTTGCTGTATCCACATATGTCACTATCTATCCAGAACTCCTTGAAGAATTCTGGTGGAATGTTGAAATCATCTTCAGTGGTACCACTATGTGGATAGAAAGTGAGGTTATGGGGGTCAGAATCACCCTAAAGGAGGAAACTCTCATGGATGTCCTCCAGTTGGGTGATGATCAAGAAAACACCTTCCTCAACAAGGAAATGGTGGAACAAACTCTGAGGGACATGGGCTATCAAACATACAATGTGTCAAGGCAGGTCAGCAAGTCTGGTTTCATACCACCATTCCAGTACTTGGTAACACAGCTCAGTGGCTGCTTCTCTAAGAAGATTGGACACTTCAACGAGCTGTCCTATAGGATGATGGAGGTGGTTCATGCTGTTGTGCAAGAGAAACCATACAACTTTTCTAAGTTTCTCATGAGAGACTTGGAAACAAACTTGCACGCCCGTCAACCTTTTCTGATCTACCCTCGCTTTGTGACCAAGGTGATAACCAGTCAGCTGGACTTCGGAGGAGTAAGGAGCTGGTATCCAAGGGCCCAGATGGTGCTACAAGAGAACATAAGTGATCCAACCCTTGTCCCTTTAACAAGTCGCAGTGGTCATATAACCTACCTCTGGTTGTATGTGAAGAGCATGTACAATGTGCTCAAGGAGGAGTAGTTTCTGTTTTCTTTTTCTTGCTGTTTTGTAGGATTTTCTTTTGTCTTGTTTAATATAGTATATCTTTGCTTTATTTTTCTTTCAAACATCACAATAGATCTAGGGGGAACTAAAACTGCATATCTGATAAAAACATGAGAAATAGGGTGATGCTCAAAAAGAAATATGATAGATCTGGTGAAATATCAGAAAATCTGATGGTTCATCAGAAAATCTGATGATATACCATAAAATCCAGAAAATCATCAGAATCTGTGTATACATCAGAAAATTCTCAAAATAACCAGAAAATCTAATAAATCAATAGAAAATAAGAAGAAATATCAGGAAACATTGCTCTAAACCTGATTCAAAGAAACTTGCAAAAAATTTTATTCAAAAAGTTTCTGTCAAAATTAATTTTTTTTTCTGAGAAATCTGCCTTCAAAAAGGAATGAAACAAAAACTTTGTAATCTTTTGCTCAAAAAGAGATGTGAAGTTCAGAAATGCTATGTAAGTGAAAATCTTCAAAACTCTACTTATTCCCTCTCATCTCAAAAAAAAGGTGATTCAATTTCTGAATATGAATCAAATGTATTCTGATGAAATATGAAGAAAATCCAACTCACAAAGGTCTATTAAAGGATTTTCTGATATATATCATCAAAAGGAAAACTTGGGAAGAGACACAATCTTAAAAGGGCTGGTATTGGACCTTTTTGCAACAAAAGGGGTCCCACATGAAGAAAATGTGCAAGTTGGACATTAGTGTTTATCTGTTAAACCCTTGGAATCTCTGATTTTCAAATAAAAGATTTATATTAAATTAGAGATAAACCAAAGGTTTTTCAAAAACGGTTGTTTCCTAAACGGATTGAAAACATCATTAAGGTGTCATAAACCATCTTAAATACAAACAACCCACGAAAAACACTCAAAGATCTCTGTCTCAAAACACTATAAATACCTCATTCAAAAACAGAGACTTTCATCTCCAACCTTCCTCACCAAAACCCTAAAAACCCTTTTCCGAAACAAAAACCTCAATTCTCAATGGCTGCTATCAACATCAATATACCACCAGTTGAACACTCTGTTCCACTCATCTCCAAAGCTGAATTTCTTCCATTAAAGAGCAACAATGAAGCGATGAACGACAATATTGAAGAATATGATACAAAGTGTCAAATCCTGATTGAATTTCTGATCAGATGCCCTATAGCTCAAGCTCTCACAAAGACCAGAGAGGTACTAGAAAAACTTATACAAGTTGTAAAGACTCTTAAACTCTCAAATCAAATCGAGCTTACAGCACATGTGTGGGGAGATATCTTCATTACAATTTCACCAGAGAAAATAAGGGAATGTTTGGAACTACCCTTAAGCCAAAGCTATGAAGAAGCACCAGAAAAGGAAGATATGTTTTCACTACTTGATGCAGTAATGGGTTACAAGACTAAGATCTCAAAAATCAGTGAATTCAAGAGGAATCAGCTACCTGCCTTCTGGCGAGTGTTAATCGAAATTCTGAACAAGTGTTTATCATCAAAAATTGGAGGTACAGATCAGATAAATATGAATGTTCTGACAATCATGTTTAGCCTCATTAGTGGGTTGAATATTGATTTTGGAACAGAAATATTTAATCTGATCAGAAGATCAATTCTGACTAACACTGGAAGGATAGATTCACATCTACCTTTTCCCAGATTTCTGTCAGTCATAATTTCTGATGCATTTTCTGAAAGGAACCTAGAAATTCCAGCATCAGAAAATATGTGGAGTACAGAAATCATGAGACCTTGGACTGCTGTAGGGTCTTGGAAGTCAGATTATGATGTGTCTGTTCTGTCAGAAAGAATGATGAATCTGATACCAGAAGATTCACCTTACAGAGCAGAATACCTAAGGATGTTAAGCAAGAAGCCAGAGAACAAAGAAGTTTTTGATAGTGTGTCTCCTATGGAGCATGATGCACAAGAGTCAAGCACACCAAGAATGGAGCAGCAGGGTGAATCAGAACATCACAAGCTGATGAAGATGTGAACATGAGTCCTGTGGCAGACGAACATCATGCAGATATCTCACATATGGGAGAAACAGGTGCACAACACTCTAAACTTAATGTTGTTCATAATTCTGAGAGTGATTCTGATGATTCAATTCAAGGAAATTATGAAATTTCACATAGAGGCACTGTTTCTGAAAGACAAGATGTGAGTAGAACCAAAGACACATTTTCTGAATCAGATTCTGAGGAGGAAAATGTGGTGGCAATAGGTGGAGATCAGTCTACTGATCAAGGACACCTGGTTGTGAAAATTAAGAGTTTCTCAACAACTCATGGAGAACCTGAAAAGGTTCAAGGATATGAGGAAAACCAGAATTTGAATGAGTTTCAATTTTCTGGTGAAGGTATAGAGAATATGGAATATTTCAATCCTCTTAACCTCAGAACAGCAGAGAATATGTTTTCTGCTGGTGTTAGAGGTGGAACATCTGTTGTTCCTCCTGTTACCCAAGAACATCAATCTATGTCAACTGAACAACTGCACAAAGAACTTGATGATTTAACAGTTGTTTGTACTGGGAAATCAGTAACAGAAGAAAAGCTTGATTTGATACTAGAAGAGATCAGAAATCAAAAGACAGATATTAAAGCCTTATCAGAAACTGTCAAAGCTGTACAGAAACAAACAGAAGACAACACTGCAGCCCTCAACAAACTACAGGAGTCATCAGAAAATAGAGAGAGCTCATCAGAATTCCAGAAAGCTCTCAAAGAACTACAAGAAATCAAGAAACAGATGACTGAGGTTGCAAGTGCAGGGGAAAGCTCAAGTTCTGGAAGAATCCTTGAAGAAATTCAGTTTCTCAGAGCCAACAACAGCAGCATGGCTGAGGCTTTTGAGAAGCTGATGGTGGAATTGTCTGCACAAAAAGATCAAAATAAACTGGAATTTCAGAGAATGAAGAAACAAGAAGAAACAAATGCTCAAACTCTTGCTGATGTTCATCTGTTAATAAAGAGGTTGTAGTACAATGTTGCCAGACTGGCAAAAGTTGATTTTCATGAACTAAAAGGTCCAATTCCACAAGAAAAACAAGCAGGAGAGCCAGAAACTCCTCAGCAAAAATTCAAACAACTAGAAGTTACTCAACAAGATCCAACCAAACAATCAGAAACTTCAACAACATAAAAACAGAAGCAACTCATGGGTCCTCCTCCCAGTAAGCCAAAGTTACTCATGGGTCCTCCACCAAATATCCCAAAGCTAGACACTTCAAGGGTGCCAACAAAAGAAGATGTTCCAGTTCAATCATCTTCCATAGCTATCACAGGTGAAACAGATTTCAGCAGACAGCTGAATGTAAAAGAAAAGAGAAGAATGGAAGATGAAGTAACATCTTCAAAAAGACCAAGAACAGTGATTGGAGAAGATCCAGAGGGAAATCTCAAAGAATTCACACTGCTGAAAGGTGATCTATACACAATCATGTACCCTGAAGAACACTTGAAGCATTACTACTGGAAAGGTCCAGAAGACAACCCAGAAAGGCCACTCTCTCCAATAAGCAAAAATATTATTCAACTCAGGAATGATGGAAGCTGGGAAATTCTACAAAAACCAATGACCAATCCAATAGTCTCTATTGAGAAAATCATCACTATAATTAATGGAGAAAGGTCTGGTTGCAACAAAAGCTGCTTCCAGGAGGTTGTAAAGTGTTTTTGCTCGACGATTCCATTCTTGGATGGTTGGTTTGGCCCTTGTTCTTGTAACTCGAATCCTATCCCGTTATATCCCATTTTAGTTTTACACCATTGTGAACCTTACACCTTTTTTACTCTCTGATCGAGGTTCTCGGCATTGAAAAATCTTCATAAACTAAATCACACGTGTATATGTTGACATTTAAGAGATATACAGTTAAGAAAATCAAGAGCAATGGTGATATATATGCGGATTAGACACCAAAAAATAAACACACAAAAAATAGCTACATTTTAAGGAATGTGTTTAGTGGCGGCATCAGATTCCTAATTGATGGAGAAAGGTCTGGTGGCAAGAAAATCTGCTTCCAGGAGGTTGTCAAGTGTTTTCGCTCGACAATTCCATTCTTGGGTGGTTGGTTTGGCCCTTGTTCCTGTAACTCGAATCCTAGCCCGGTATATCCCATTTTAGTTTTAAACCATTGTGAACCTTACGGCTTTTTTACTCTCTGATTGAGATTCTCGGCATTGAAAAATCTTCGTAAACTAAATCACACGTGTATATGTTGACATTTAAGAGATATACAGTCAAGAAAATCAAGAGCAACGGTGATATATATGCGGATTAGACACCAAAAAATAAACACTTAAAAAATGGCTACAGTTTATGGACTGTGTTTAGTGACGGCATCAGATTCCTAATTGATGGAGAAAGGCCTGGTGGCAAAAAAAGCTGATTCAAGGAGGTTGTCAAGTGTTTTCACTCGACGATTCCATTCTTGGGTGGTTGGTTTGGCCCTTGTTCCTGTAACTCGAATCCTAGCCCAGTATATCCCATATTGGTTTTACACCATTGTGAACCTTACTCCTTTTTTACTCTCTGATCGAGGTTCTCGGCATTGAAAAATCTTCGTAAACTAAATCAACCGTGTATATGTTGACATTTAAGAGATATAGAGTCAAGAAAAGCAAGAGCAATGGTGATATATATATGCGGATTAGACACCAAAAATAAACACTCAAAATATGGCTACAATTTAAGGAATGTGTTTAGTGACGGCATCAGATTCCTAATTGATGGAGAAAGGTCTGGTGGCAAGAAAAGCTTCTTACAAGATGTTGTCAAGTATTTTCGCTCGACGATTCCATTCTTGGGTGGTTGGTTTGGCCCTTGTTCCTGTAACTCGAATCCTAGCCGGGTATATCTCATTTTAGTTTTACACATTGTGAGCCTTACGCCTTTTTTACTCTCTGATCGAGGTTCTTGGCAGTGAAAAATTTTTGTAAACTAAATCACACGTGTATATGTTGACATTTAAGAGATATATAGTCAATAAAATCAAGAGCAATGGTGATATATATGCGGATTAGACACCAAAAAATAAACACTCTAAAATGGATACAATTTAAGGACTGTGTTTAGTGACGGCATCAGATTCCTAATTGATGAAGAAAGGTATGGTAGTAAGAAAAGCTGCTTCCAGGAGGTTGTTAAGTGTTTTCGCTCGAGGATTCCATTCTTGGGGGGTTGGTTTTTCCCTTGTTCCTGTAACTCGAATCCTCGCCCGGTATATCCCATTTTAGTTTTACACCATTGTGAACCGTACGGCTTTTTTACTCTCTGATCGAGGTTCTCGGCATTGAAAAATCTTCGTAAGCTAAATCACACGTGTATATGTTGACATTTAAGAGATATACAGTCAAGAAAATCAAGAGCAATGGTGATATATATGGGGATTAGACATAAAAAAATAAACACTCAAAAAATGGCTACAATTTAAGGAATGTGTTTAGTGACGGCATCAGATTCCTAATTAATGGAGAAAGGTCTGGTGGGAAGAAAAGCTGCTTCCAGGAGGTTGTCAAGTGTTTTCGCTAGACGATTCCATTCTTTGGTGGTTGGTTTGGCCCTTGTTCCTGTAACTCGAATCCTAGCCCGGTATATCCCATTTAATTTTTACACCATTATGAATCTTACGCCTTTTTTACTCTCTAATCGAGGTTCTCGGCATTGAAAAATCTTCGTAAACTAAATCACACGTGTATATGTTGACATTTAAGAGATATACAATCAAGAAAATCAAGATCAATGGTGATATATATGCGGATTAGACACCAGAAAATAAACACTCAAAAAATGGCTAAAATTTAAGGAATGTGTTTAGTGACGGCATCAGATTCCTAATTGACGGAGAAAGGTCTGGTGGCAAGAAAAGCTGCTTCCAGGAGGTTGTCAATTGTTTTCACGTGATGATTCCGTTCTTGGGTGGTTTGTTTGGCCCTTGTTCCTGTAACTCGAATCCTAGCCCGGTATATCCCATTTTAGTTTTACACCATTGTGAACCTTACGCCTTTTTTACTATCTGATCGAGGTTCTCGGCATTGAAATATCTTCGTAAACTAAATCACACGTGTATATGTTGACATTTAAGAGATATACAGTCAAGAAAATCAAGAGCAACGGTGATATATATACGGATTAGTCACCAAAAAATAAACACTCAAAACATGGCTGCAATTTAAGGAATGTGTTTAGTGACGGCATCAGATTCCTAATTGATTGAGAAAAGTCTGGTGGCAAGAAAAGCTGCTTCCAGGAGGTTGTCAAGTGTTTTTGCTCGACGATTCCATTCTTAGGTGGTTGGTTTGGCCCTTTTTTCTTTAACTCGAATCCTAGCCCGGTATATCCAATTTTTGTTTTACACCATTGTGAACCTTACGCCTTTTTTACTCTCTGATTGAGGTTCTCGGCATTGAATAATCTTCGTAAACTAAATCACACGTCTATATGCTGACTTTTAAGAGATATAGAGTCAAGAATATCAAGAGAGATGGTGATATATATGCGGATTAGACTCCAATAAATAAACACTCAAAAAATGGTTACAATTTAAGGAATGTGTTAAGTGACGGCATCAGATTCCAAATTAATGGAGAAAGGTCTGGTGGCAAGAAAAGCTGCTTCTAGGAGGTTGTCAAGTGTTTTCGCTCGACGATTCCATTCTCGGGTGGTTGGTTTGACCCTTGTTCCTGTAACTCGAATCCTAGCCCGGTATATCCCATTTAATTTTTACACCATTATGAATCTTACGCCTTTTTTACTCTCTGATCGAGGTTCTCGGCATTGAAAAATCTTCGTAAACTAAATCACACGTGTATATGTTGACATTTAAGAGATATACAATCAAGAAAATCAAGATCAATGGTGATATATATGCGGATTAGACACCAGAAAATAAACACTCAAAAAATGGCTAAAATTTAAGGAATGTGTTTAGTGACGGCATCAGATTCCTAATTGACGGAGAAAGGTCTGGTGGCAAGAAAAGCTACTTCCAGGAGGTTGTCAATTGTTTTCGCGTGATGATTCCGTTCTTGGGTGGTTTGTTTGGCCCTTGTTCCTGTAACTCGAATCCTAGCCCGGTATATCCCATTTTAGTTTTACACCATTGTGAACCTTACGCCTCTTTTACTATCTGATCGAGGTTCTCGGCATTGAAATATCTTCGTAAACTAAATCACACGTGTATATGTTGACATTTAAGAGATATACAGTCAAGAAAATCAAGAGCAACGGTGATATATATACGGATTAGTCACCAAAAAATAAACACTCAAAACATGACTACAATTTAAGGAATGTGTTTAGTGACGGCATCAGATTCCTAATTGATTGAGAAAAGTCTGGTGGCAAGAAAAGCTGCTTCCAGGAGGTTGTCAAGTGTTTTTGCTCGACGATTCCATTCTTAGGTGGTTGGTTTGGCCCTTTTTTCTTTAACTCGAATCCTAGCCCGGTATATCCAATTTTTGTTTTACACCATTGTGAACCTTACGCCTTTTTTACTCTCTGATTGAGGTTCTCGGCATTGAATAATCTTCGTAAACTAAATCACACGTCTATATGCTGACTTTTAAGAGATATAGAGTCAAGAAAATCAAGAGAGATGGTGATATATATGCGGATTAGACACCAATAAATAAACACTCAAAAAATGGTTACAATTTAAGGAATGTGTTAAGTGACGGCATCAGATTCCAAATTAATGGAGAAAGGTCTGGTGGCAAGAAAAGCTGCTTCTAGCAGGTTGTCAAGTGTTTTCGCCCGACGATTCCATTCTTGGGTGGTTGGTTTGGCCCTTGTTCCTGTAACTCGTATCCTAGCCGGGTATATCTCATTTTAGTTTTACACCATTGTGAACCTTATGCCTTTTTTACTCTTTGATCGAGTTTCTCGGCATTGAAAAATCTTCGTAAACTAAATCACACGTGTATATGTTGAAATTTAAGAGATAGACAGCCAAGAAAATCAAGAGCAATGGTGATATATATGCGGATTAGACCCCAAAAAATAAACCCTCAAAAAATGGCTACAATTTAAGGAATGTGTTTAGTGACGGCATTAATTTCCTAATTGAAGGAGAAAGGTCTGGTGGCAAGAAAAGCTGCTTCCAGGAGGTTGTCAAGTGTTTTCGCTCGACGATTCCAGTCTTTGGTGGTTGGTTTGGCCCTTGTTCCTGTAACTCGAATCCTAGCCCGGTATATCCCATTTAATTTTTACACCATTATGAATCTTACGCCTTTTTTACTCTCTAATCGAGGTTCTCGGCATTGAAAAATCTTCGTAAACTAAATCACACGTGTATATGTTGACATTTAAGAGATATACAATCAAGAAAATCAAGATCAATGGTGATATATATGCGGATTAGACACCAGAAAATAAACACTCAAAAAATGGCTAAAATTTAAGGAATGTGTTTAGTGACGGCATCAGATTCCTAATTGACGGAGAAAGGTCTGGTGGCAAGAAAAGCTGCTTCCAGGAGGTTGTCAATTGTTTTCACGTGATGATTCCGTTCTTGGGTGGTTTGTTTGGCCCTTGTTCCTGTAACTCGAATCCTAGCCCGGTATATCCCATTTTAGTTTTACACCATTGTGAACCTTACGCCTTTTTTACTATCTGATCGAGGTTCTCGGCATTGAAATATCTTCGTAAACTAAATCACACGTGTATATGTTGACATTTAAGAGATATACAGTCAAGAAAATCAAGAGCAACGGTGATATATATACGGATTAGTCACCAAAAAATAAACACTCAAAACATGGCTGCAATTTAAGGAATGTGTTTAGTGACGGCATCAGATTCCTAATTGATTGAGAAAAGTCTGGTGGCAAGAAAAGCTGCTTCCAGGAGGTTGTCAAGTGTTTTTGCTCGACGATTCCATTCTTAGGTGGTTGGTTTGGCCCTTTTTTCTTTAACTCGAATCCTAGCCCGGTATATCCAATTTTTGTTTTACACCATTGTGAACCTTACGCCTTTTTTACTCTCTGATTGAGGTTCTCGGCATTGAATAATCTTCGTAAACTAAATCACACGTCTATATGCTGACTTTTAAGAGATATAGAGTCAAGAATATCAAGAGAGATGGTGATATATATGCGGATTAGACTCCAATAAATAAACACTCAAAAAATGGTTACAATTTAAGGAATGTGTTAAGTGACGGCATCAGATTCCAAATTAATGGAGAAAGGTCTGGTGGCAAGAAAAGCTGCTTCTAGGAGGTTGTCAAGTGTTTTCGCTCGACGATTCCATTCTCGGGTGGTTGGTTTGACCCTTGTTCCTGTAACTCGAATCCTAGCCCGGTATATCCCATTTAATTTTTACACCATTATGAATCTTACGCCTTTTTTACTCTCTGATCGAGGTTCTCGGCATTGAAAAATCTTCGTAAACTAAATCACACGTGTATATGTTGACATTTAAGAGATATACAATCAAGAAAATCAAGATCAATGGTGATATATATGCGGATTAGACACCAGAAAATAAACACTCAAAAAATGGCTAAAATTTAAGGAATGTGTTTAGTGACGGCATCAGATTCCTAATTGACGGAGAAAGGTCTGGTGGCAAGAAAAGCTACTTCCAGGAGGTTGTCAATTGTTTTCGCGTGATGATTCCGTTCTTGGGTGGTTTGTTTGGCCCTTGTTCCTGTAACTCGAATCCTAGCCCGGTATATCCCATTTTAGTTTTACACCATTGTGAACCTTACGCCTCTTTTACTATCTGATCGAGGTTCTCGGCATTGAAATATCTTCGTAAACTAAATCACACGTGTATATGTTGACATTTAAGAGATATACAGTCAAGAAAATCAAGAGCAACGGTGATATATATACGGATTAGTCACCAAAAAATAAACACTCAAAACATGACTACAATTTAAGGAATGTGTTTAGTGACGGCATCAGATTCCTAATTGATTGAGAAAAGTCTGGTGGCAAGAAAAGCTGCTTCCAGGAGGTTGTCAAGTGTTTTTGCTCGACGATTCCATTCTTAGGTGGTTGGTTTGGCCCTTTTTTCTTTAACTCGAATCCTAGCCCGGTATATCCAATTTTTGTTTTACACCATTGTGAACCTTACGCCTTTTTTACTCTCTGATTGAGGTTCTCGGCATTGAATAATCTTCGTAAACTAAATCACACGTCTATATGCTGACTTTTAAGAGATATAGAGTCAAGAAAATCAAGAGAGATGGTGATATATATGCGGATTAGACACCAATAAATAAACACTCAAAAAATGGTTACAATTTAAGGAATGTGTTAAGTGACGGCATCAGATTCCAAATTAATGGAGAAAGGTCTGGTGGCAAGAAAAGCTGCTTCTAGCAGGTTGTCAAGTGTTTTCGCCCGACGATTCCATTCTTGGGTGGTTGGTTTGGCCCTTGTTCCTGTAACTCGTATCCTAGCCGGGTATATCTCATTTTAGTTTTACACCATTGTGAACCTTATGCCTTTTTTACTCTTTGATCGAGTTTCTCGGCATTGAAAAATCTTCGTAAACTAAATCACACGTGTATATGTTGAAATTTAAGAGATAGACAGCCAAGAAAATCAAGAGCAATGGTGATATATATGCGGATTAGACCCCAAAAAATAAACCCTCAAAAAATGGCTACAATTTAAGGAATGTGTTTAGTGACGGCATTAATTTCCTAATTGAAGGAGAAAGGTCTGGTGGCAAGAAAAGCTGCTTCCAGGAGGTTGTCAAGTGTTTTCGCTCGACGATTCCAGTTGGGTGGTTGGTTTGGCCCTTGTTCCTGTTACTCGAATCCTAGCCCGGTATATCCCATTTTAGTTTTACACCATTGTGAACCTTACGCCTTTTTTACTCTCTGATCGAGGTTCTCGGCATTGAAAAATCTTCATAAACTAAATCACACATGTATATGTTGACATTTAAGGGATACACAGTCAAGAAAATCAAGAGCAATAGTGATATATATGCGGATTAGACACCAAAAAATAAACACTCAAAAAATGGCTACAATTCAAGGAATCTGTTTAGTGACGGCATTAGATTCCTAATTGATGGAGAAAGCTCTGGTGGCAAGAAAAGCTGCTTCCAGGAGGTTGTCAAGTGTTTTCGCTCGACGCTTCCATTCTTGGGTGGTTGGTTTGGCCCTTGTTCCTGTAACTCGAATCCTAGCCCGGTATATCCCATTTTAGTTTTACACTATTGTGAACCTTACTCCTTTTTTATTCTCTGATCGAGGTTCTCGGCATTGAAAAATCTTCGTAAACTAAATCACACGTGTATATGTTGACATTTAAGAGATATACAGTCAAGAAAATCAAGAGCAATGGTGACATATTTGCGGATTAGACACCAAAAAATAAACACTCAAAAAATGGCTACTATGTGTTTAATGACGGCATCAGATTCCTAATTGATGGAGAAAGGTCTGGTGCCAAGAAAAGCTGCTTCCAGGAGGTTGTCAAGTGTTTTCGCTCGACGATTCCATTCTTGGGTGGTTGGTTTGTGTCACACCCCCAAAATCCACACGCGGAGTACCACCGCTTGGAGGCGTGACTGACCAGGATCAAGCCACCAATCATATTGAACATATAAGTACTTGTAAAAGTCATTCATCAATACGATAGGTGTTTTCAAAACCAAACATAAACAAGTGTGTAGCGGAAGCAATAATGTAAAAACCCAACATAAGTATTAAGTTGAAGTGTCACAAAATAGTGTATCATAACATCCAAAAATCCGTGCCCACAACGGCCGCGCCTCCCGTGCAAGCTCCAAGAGTACCTATGGTCCTGCAAGGCATGTAACAGAGGGTCAACAGCTAGTTGAGCGAGTTCACAGTAAGAAAGTTCGTAATAGTAAATTCTCTTCATAACATGTGGCTCTACTAGGCCGATAGTATGTTCTATTAGTGGGGGCTTCCCATATTTGTATATACACTAGACTATTTGTAACCATAAGTGTTCTTCTTAGCCCGAGAACAGTAGTACGTACAAGGTTTACGTAGGTTTTACGTAAGTGCCCTTCTTTACCCGAGGATAGTGGTACGCGTGGGGTTTACGTAGGTTTTACGTAAGTGTCCTTCCTGACTCTGGAAGACAGTTGCATGTGTGAGTTTACGTAGGTTTTACGTAAGTGTCCCTCGAAACCTGAGGACAGTGGTATGTACTTGTTTACGTAGGTTTTACGTAAGTGTCATGCTTAACCCGAGGACGATGGTAGATAGTCTAGTAGCCGCGTAAGTACGAGTAATTGTTAAATTCCATCATTCAACCCATTCCCAACCCCGGGAACCCCATGCCTTGGTAAGAGTGTGAACTCACCTTAGTTTGCTCGGTATGCTAAGTTAAGTGCTCACAATAAATCAGTCAAGTCCTAAACCAAAGAGACAACCAAACCGAGTGATGTATATGTTCAAGGCGCCGTCGAGTTTCAAAAGGAGAGAGAAATGTTGTAATTAGGGTTTGTCAATTGAAAAGCTTCTCCGTCAAGATTGTGATAAAGTAAATATATATATATATATATAATTCACCACTGGGCCTAAAGCCCATTTGCTGTTTTCGCCAGCCATCTATGGACGAAAACACCATGTGTGTTTTCATCAGGGAGGGTGTTTTCATATGAGGGTGTTGGGCCAAAGATCCTTAATAAACTATACAATCCCAATTAACACAAATTACACTATTATCATATACTCAAACATAATATGCACCCCAAATATAAAATATCATCGCAATACGATTTAATGTTTTACAAATGTAAGCGTTGTGAAACAAACGAGTCGAGTAACAAACAACATAAAAAAAATTTACGTGCAATAAATGCGAAGATGGAAATCTTGGAAACTCGAGTTGTCACATTATCCCCAACTTGAAAGAAATTTCGTCCCGAAATTTAGCACATGGTTACTGAGGAAGCTAGTTGTGTTGTGTAGTTTACTGGTTTTCCTGGGGTGTCACATCATCCCCCCGTTGATTTGGAATTTCATCCCGAAATTTTGTAGTAGCTTCAGCCTCAGTAGTAGTTGCATTGTTTTCGAACAACTGGGGATATTTGAGTTCCATTTGGTCTTCTCGTTCCCAGGTAAACTCTGGGCCACGACGGGAGTTCCAACGAACTCGAACAAGAGGTATTCTGGTGTTCTTGAGGACCTTAACATCCCGGTCCGTGATTTCAACTGGTTCTTCGACGAAATGCAACCGTTCGTCGATAGTGAGCTCCTTCAAAGGAACTATGAGGGTCTCATCTGACAGACACTTCTTCAGATTCGACACATGAAAGACGTTGTGAACTGCACTGAGTTCAGCTGGTAAGTTCAGTCTATAGGCCACTTTGCCTATTTTCTCAATGACTTCAAATGGTCCAACGTATCGTGGATTGAGTTTGCCCCTTTTGCCAAAACGAACAACACCCTTCCAGGGTGACACTTTGAGTAGTGCTCGATCCCCAACCTGGAATTCGAGTAGTTTCCTGTCTTTATCGGCGTATGCTTTCTGACGGTCATGAGCTGCCGCCATGCGTTGTCGTATTTGAGCAATATTTTCAGTAGTATCAACTACCATTTCTGGACCTGTGATCTGACTGTCACCCACCTCTGCCCAACAAAGAGGTGATCGGCATTTACGCCCGTACAATGCCTCAAATGGAGCAGCTTTAATGCTGGTGTGGTAACTGTTATTGTATGAAAATTCCACAAGTGGCAGATGTTTTTCCCAGCCATTGCCAAAGTCAATTACGCACGCCCGAAGCATGTCTTCTAGAGTTTGAATAGTGCGCTCAGACTGCCCATCTGTCTGAGGATGATAAGCTGTGCTCATGTCTAAACGAGAGCCAAAGGATTTGTGCATCGCTTGCCAAAGTTCGGAAGTGAAACGTGCGTCACAATCAGAGATAATAGAGGTTGGCACCCCGTGCCTCGAAACCACTTCCTTCAAGTAAATGTCTGCTAAAGTAGAGAACTTGTCTGTTTCCTTGATAGCCAAGAAGTGTGCAGACTTTGTGAGTCGATCCACGATCACCCAAATAGTGTCATTTCCGCGCTGAGATCTAGGTAGGCCAGTAACAAAATCCTTGGAAATTTGCTCCCATTTCCATTGTGGTATCTCAGGTTGTTGGAGTGGGCCTGAAGGTTTCTGATATTCCGCTTTGACTCTCGCACAAGTCAAACACTTGCTAACGTAAGTTGCTATGTGGGCCTTCATGCTAGGCCACCAATATGTAGTTCTGAGGTCGTGGTACATCTTATCCGAACCAGGATGTACTGAGTAGCGAGACTTATGAGCTTCTTCCATTACAAGCTCGCGTAAGTTGCCGTAGAGTGGGACCCAGATGCGTCCTGTTACATAGTAGGCGCCGTCTGTCTTTTGTTCTAACCGTTGCCTTGAACCGCGTAGGGCTTCAGCCCTGATGTTTTCTGGTTTCAATGCTTCTACTTGAGCATCTCGTATCTGAGAAGGAAGACTAGAATGAATAGTGAGTTGGAACGCTCGTACACGCCTAGGAGTAGTATCCTTTCGACTGAGGGCGTCGGCCACCACATTGGCTTTGCCCGGATGGTACTTTATAGCACATTCGTAATCGTTCAGTAACTCGACCCATCGACGTTGTCGCATGTTCAACTCTTTCTGCTTGAAGATATGCTCAAGACTCCTGTGATCGGTGTAGATGGTGCACTTGGTGCTGTACAGGTAATGTCGCCATATCTTGAGCGCAAAAACGACAGCTCCCAGCTCTAAATCGTGTGTAGTGTAGTTCCGTTCGTGGATCTTAAGTTGGCGCGAAGCATAAGCAATAACTTTATCCCGTTGCATCAACACACATCCAAGACCTTGGATGGATGCGTCACAGTAGACTACAAAATCGTCCGTGCCTTCAGGCAAGGAGAGGATAGGTGCACTACAAAGTCTATCCTTTAAGTGCTGAAATGTTGTTTCCTGTGTATTACTCCAACGATAAGCAACACCTTTCTGTGTCAGTAATGTAAGCGGCTGTGCAATCTTTGAGAAGTCTTTGATGAACCGTCTGTAATAACCCGCCAAACCCAAGAATTGGCGTATTTCGGTTGGTGTACGAGGTGCAGGCCAGTTCCTGATCGAATCTACCTTGGATGGATCAACATGAATCCCATCCTTGTTTACCACGTGGCCTAGGAAGTGGACTTCACGAAGCCAGAAGTCGCATTTTGAAAACTTGGCGTACAGTTGTTCCGTTCGAAGAAGTTCCAAAATAAGTCGTAAATGATGCTCGTGTTCCTCTTGACTCTTCGAATAGATCAGGATGTCATCGATGAAGACAATAACAAACTTGTCAAGATAAGGTTTGCACACCCTGTTCATAAGATCCATGAAAACCGCGGGCGCGTTCGTTAGTCCGAATGGCATGACCAAAAACTCGTAATGACCGTAGCGTGTTCTGAATGTTGTTTTGGAGACGTCCTCATCCCGAACTCTCAGTTGGTGGTAGCCTGACCTCAGGTCAATCTTCGAGTAATAGCTCGACCCTTGCAACTGGTCGAATAAGTCGTCGATGCGTGGAAGAGGATAGCGATTCTTTACGGTCACCTTGTTTAGTTCGCGGTAATCTATGCACATACGAAAGGTACCGTCTTTCTTCTTCACAAATAATACTGGAGCTCCCCAGGGCGAAGAGCTAGGACGTATGAAACCCTTTTCCAAGAGTTCTTGCAATTGCTTAGACAGTTCTTCCAGTTCAGTTGGAGCTAAGCGGTAAGGCGCTCGAGCTATGGGTGCTGCTCCTGGAGCTAGCTCGATCTGAAATTCGACCTGGCGATAGGGCGGTAACCCAGGTAACTCTTCAGGAAACACTTGAGGAAAGTCGCGTACAACAGGAATATCCTCTAACTTCTTCTCTTTCGTCGATGTATCAGTAACGAGTGCTAAAATAGTTGTGTGGCCCTTTCGCAAACACTTCTGTGCCTTCAAGAAGGAGATGATGCCACTCACGACACCACTCTTGTCGCCTTGAACTTCGAGAGGTTCTTTGCCAGTACGGGGAATACGAATGATCTTCTCCTTGCATAGGATCTCTGCTTGTTGTTGGGATAACCAATCCATACCAATGACGATATCAAAACTACTCAGAGTTATGGGAATGAGATCGATAGAGAAAGTCTGACCAGCGAGGATAAGATTACAACCCTAAACTACGTGTGTGGCTTCTAGACTTTTACCGTTAGCTAGCTCTACGACATGTTTGGTGTTTAGAAGTGTTGGTGCGCGTTTAAGCATTTTACTAACCTTCAGAGACATGTAACTGGTATCCGCACCCGAATCAAATAATACAGTAACATAAAAGTCGTCGAGAAGAAACTTACCCATAACCACATTAGGATCGTTCCTTGCATCAGCCTGACCAATCACAAATGCACGACCCCTAGCACCATTGCCGTTGTTGTTTCCTCCATTGTTGTTCCCGTTGCCCTGATTGTTGATGTTGTTATTCTGGTTCTGGTTTAACTGGGGGCAGTTTCGCTTGAAGTGACCTTCTGCCCCACAATGAAAACATCCCTTGTTACCCTGTTGTTGGTTCTGCTGCGTTTGCTGCTGCTGTTGATTCTGAGTTACAGGCCGTGGGCTCCTACAATCCTTAGCCTCATGACCCATCTTAAGACACCTCAGACAACGACCCTTGTTGCACTGGCCACTGTGGTGCCTGTTACACTTGTTGCACTTTGGGTGATTTCCTTGATATCTTTTCTGCCCCTGACTACCAGAGGATTGCTGACCCGCACTCTGGTAGTCATTAGTCTTGCGTTGCTGAGCTTGAGACTGAACGGTAGCTGAACCCCTGCTGGAATCTCCTTCCCATTTCCGCTTGTTGTCACTGGGAGTAGCAGGAGTAGCTGAAGTGGTAGCGGTAGTAGTAGCGCTGATACGTTTAGGCAGCTTGTTCTGTTCCACTGCCTGATCGGTGAGGCGATGAGCTAGCTTGACGATCTGTTGAATGGTGCCAAGATTCGCTGAGGTTACGTGACTTTGAATCTCCGGCACCAGACCATTGAGATACAGTTCAATACGCTTAATGGGAGGGTCTACCATAGTAGGACACAGAATAGCCAACTCATTCGATCTTCTGGTGTACGCTTCAATTTCTGACCCCGTCATTTTCAAGTGGTAAAACTCTACCTCCAGCTTATGAATGTCATCACGGCTACAGTATTCCTCTTTGATCAACTCCTTGAAATCATTCCAGGGTGTGGCGTTAGCAACAGCCAACCCTAACATCTGAACTTGCACATTCCACCAAGTCAACGCAATGCCTTCTAGAGTACCAGTGGCGTACTTTACCCTGCGAGCCTCAGGGCATTCACACATTTCAAATACGGACTCGAGTTTTTCAAACCAATGGAGGAGTCCAACCGCTCCTTCCGTGCCACTAAAAGTAGTAGGACGACAGTCCATGAAAGTTTTGAAGGTGCAAACAGGTGGCTGAGCGTGCTGACCTGTTGTGTATAAGAATCAGGACAAGATTAAGCACAAGAGTTGTTTTAGGAGTGTAGGATCTAAAGATCCTAGTGTGAGTTACAACTGCAGGGTATACCTCCTTCTTGTGCGGCTGCAAGTGCCGCAGCAACTCGTTCGTTAATAAGAGCCGTCAACTGGGCTTGTGTCATGTTAATGCGTCCAGCCATGATCTTCATAGCAAATGTAACATAGGTGAGAGAGGTTCGCGAGTAGTGCGATGACAGAAGAGAGTAAGCACACAAGTGTTCTCATGCAATAGTGTTACGTTAATCTAAGCATACCCTGAGCAAAGTTCTATGCAATTCTAGCAAGTAGGCAATAAGACATGTACCATATTACCTAGAGTGATGAGTCTTGCACGTGGAGCGAGGCGTCGTTGTGGATCGTTGAGCACTGTTCTGGTTATAGTCTGGTTTTAGCAAAAAGTTTTCCCTTATTAAAACCGAGTTCTCTATAACCAATGGCTCTGATACCAATCTGTCACACCCCCAAAATCCACACGCGGAGTACCACCGCTTGGAGGCGTGACTGACCAGGATCAAGCCACCAATCATATTGAACATATAAGTACTTGTAAAAGTCATTCATCAATACGATAGGTGTTTTCAAAACCAAACATAAACAAGTGTGTAGCGGAAGCAATAATGTAAAAACCCAACATAAGTATTAAGTTGAAGTGTCACAAAATAGTGTATCATAACATCCAAAAATCCGTGCCCACAACGGCCGCGCCTCCCGTGCAAGCTCCAAGAGTACCTATGGTCCTGCAAGGCATGTAACAGAGGGTCAACAGCTAGTTGAGCGAGTTCACAGTAAGAAAGTTCGTAATAGTAAATTCTCTTCATAACATGTGGCTCTACTAGGCCGATAGTATGTTCTATTAGTGGGGGCTTCCCATATTTGTATATACACTAGACTATTTGTAACCATAAGTGTTCTTCTTAGCCCGAGAACAGTAGTACGTACAAGGTTTACGTAGGTTTTACGTAAGTGCCCTTCTTTACCCGAGGACAGTGGTACGCGTGGGGTTTACGTAGGTTTTACGTAAGTGTCCTTCCTGACTCCAGAAGACAGTTGCATGTGTGAGTTTACGTAGGTTTTACGTAAGTGTCCCTCGAAACCTAAGGACAGTGGTATGTACTTGTTTACGTAGGTTTTACGTAAGTGTCCTGCTTAACCCGAGGATGATGGTAGATAGTCTAGTAGCCGCGTAAGTACGAGTAATTGTTAAATTCCATCATTCAACCCATTCCCAACCCCGGGAACCCCATGCCTTGGTAAGAGTGTGAACTCACCTTAGTTTGCTCGGTATGCTAAGTTAAGTGCTCACAATAAATCAGTCAAGTCCTAAATCAAAGAGACAACCAAACCGAGTGATGTATATGTTCAAGGCAGCCGTCGAGTTTCAAAAGGAGAGAGAAATGTTGTAATTAGGGTTTGTCAATTGAAAAGCTTCTCCGTCAAGATTGTGATAAAGTAAATATATATATATATATATATATAATTCACCACTGGGCCTAAAGCCCATTTGCTGTTTTCGCCAGCCATCTATGGACGAAAACACCATGTATGTTTTCATCAGGGAGGGTGTTTTCATATGAGGGTGTTGGGCCAAAGATCCTTAATAAACTATACAATCCCAATTAACACAAATTACACTATTATCATATACTCAAACATAATATGCACCCCAAATATAAAATATCATCGCAATACGATTTAACGTTTTACAAATGTAAGCGTTGTGAAACAAACGAGTCGAGTAACAAACAACATAAAAAAAAATTTACGTGCAATAAATGCAAAGATGGAAATCTTGGAAACTCGAGTTGTCACAGTTTGGCCCTTTTTCCTGTAACTCGAATGCTAGCCCAGTATATCCCATTTTAGTTTTACTGTAAAGAGTGTAATGTTATGAGATAGTTTTCAAGTACATTCTAACATTATGTAATATTGTAAGTTGATACATAGGGTGTTACCAATTTGCACTCGTAATTGCAGCATTCACACACTCTGATTCATTGTTGTGCCCAAGTAAGTGCGAGCAAACCAATACACGAAATGCAGGGCCACGCCCCAGTTCAACTGCCACAAAAGGTATGCGCTCACCAACAGGGCTTGCGCCACACATCCAGACTTGTCACACAGCACGCAGTACGCACACCGTCACCTGCCAAAGCATCACGCCCCGTTGTCCATCATGCATCTAGATAACCCACGTTGTACCTAGTCTACCACACGATTGGTTATTATGCCACCACCTAAGGATAGGACCCGAAATTTGTTGATTGCATATTCATAGGATATGCTCATAGTGAACATCGGTGTCTTATACATGAGTCCCCAATGTACACAAGAACACTTTAATGGAATCTGGTAATGCTTCACTTTTCGAAAATGTGTTTCCTTGTTTAAGACAAACAAATGCAATCATCAACACAGATTGATGATATTGTTCATGATGTGAGACTTGAACGACCCAAGCTTTAAGAGGTTGAGCCTATACGAAGCAAAAGAGAAAGGGTTGAGAAATCCTTTGGTCTGGACTTCCTAAGCTATATGGTTGAGGGTGAGCCCAATACCTACCAACAGGCGTTTACCTCTTTGGAAGAACCTCAATGGAAAGAAACTTTCAAGAATGGAATTGATTATATCTTGCAAAAGCATACTAGGGAGCCCGTAGATCTTCCGTCGGGTTGTAAACCACTTGGATACCATTGGATATTCAAAAGGAAGATGAAAGTCTATGGTAGTATAAAAGGCTATACTAGTGATCAAAGGTTATAAACAAAAAGAAGGTCTTGCTTATTTTGATCCTTACTCGTTTGTGACAAGGATAACCTTAATATGGTTGATGCTTGCAATTGTAGCTTAAGAAATTTGGAAATTCACTAATTAGATGTCAAAACCATATTTCTAAATGGTAATTTAGAAAAAGAGATTTACATGGAACAACTTAAGAGTTTCTTTGCACTTGGTCAAAAGGACATAATATGTAGACTCGTTTATTGTCATTTATATGGAGCAACCCGCATAGGATGAGGGATAAAACTTGAAGTGTTTTATTTAAATTATGCAAACGTTCTACAAACCCATTTTTTATTTAATATTAGTATTGAAACCGTGTTTTCATATTTCCTTTGATTTTACATGTTATTCTGTACTTAATTAATTAAAGATCCAAATGAGAAACAAGGGAAGACATGTTGCTCAAGGATAGAAGGAAAAAAGAAATTTAACCACTTTTTTAAGGTTCCCTAGAGTATATAATCTTGTAGGTGATGAAAAAAATGTTTGATTACTAATCGTAGGGGCCAAAAGGGTTGGGCGTGGAGATGGCGTAGAGTTCCTAGAGACTAGAGGTGAGGCGGAAGAAAACCAGTTAAAGCAACATGAGGATTGTTGATGCAACAAATAATAAACCAAGGATAGTAGCTGGGTTGGTTAGGCAAAAGGGTTGAGGGGTTCAGCTTTGCCTAACGTAGGTCGTGGGGTCCCCCCACGTTTGCAAGACGTGGAAGGAGGTTCACTAGTTTATTTTTATTGTTTACTAAAGATCCTCCTCTGAAGTGTGTTCAGATTCGGATGAAGGAGCAAACAGAATGTGTGTGTTGGATGTGAAAGGGAGTAACTCGCATGAAGCAAGTACTCGGAGTGAATGACCAGAGATTTCAGGAATCAGGGCTGGCCAGGAATGTCCTGCTTAGTGAATGAAGTGTCTAATATATAGGAGAAGACATCTCCCAAAGAGGAATGCATTTGACTAGTGACCATGCTTGCAGTGAGGGGCTTACCCTTTCGGGGGTTGAAGCCTTTTGACCCCTGGATAATAGAGTGTGTTTTGTGGACCTGCATTGCTTTTGCGGCTGGCGAGTTGGTGAAGTAATCCAGAGACATGACTACTTACTGTTCCATGTTACTTTATCTCGACTTCCCAGGTTTTTAACCTTTGAACCATTTTGCCTTATGAGCATTTACGTATTTAAGTCGTTTATATTTGGTCTTGGGCTACCCCCGTCATCAGCCCCCCCAAGTCAGAGGTTTTTGGGAAATGAGCTCAAAGACTTCTGACTTTTATACGTGTATTTTACTGCCCAAAGGCTTCGAGGGTTCAAAGGTTGGAAGGTTGAAAACGGTTGAGGTTTTTGAATTTCGGAATTTGACAAGACAGTTGACAAGACTTGTGGCAGTTTGTCAAGCGGCGGTTTTTAATTCTATCCCTTAGTTATTACTTTTTATCTCATTTATTTACACATATTTTATCAGAAGAACATTACTTGCCCTCTTTTTCTTCAAGTTTTTCCCCTTTATCAAATCAGGTTAGTTTCCTCTGCTTCTTTTTTGTTTAATTTCTCATATCATGGGTACTCGTAAGGATATGGCAAAGTCGTTTTCTCGAATGACTCAAGAGGAAGTCGATTTGTTTTGTATGGAATGGGGGATAGGGACGAAGTTTAAACCGGTTGCACCGGCTTGTGATAAGTCTATTGATCAATGTCCCCCTGGTTCGATTGCTTTGTATTGTCGACATTTTGAGTTTTCAAATCTTCGCCATCCGTTTTCAAACTTTGTTTTGAATATCTTGGAATATTATCGTATATCTTTTGGTCAAGTTCACCCTCTTGGAATGGCTAGGGTTTTACATTTCGAAATTTTGTGTCGGGCCTCCGGGTATGATCCTACTCTTTTATCATTCCGCCGTTTTTTCCGATTGGCTAAGAATGGTGATTGGTTCACCTTCGAGACCACTCAAGTTGACACCTGCTTGATTTCGTCTATGGTTTCTACCCTTGGGGTCTGGAAGGACCGGTTTTTCTGGGTGTCAGAAGAAATTGTCCCTTTTAAACTTGTTTGGAGACACCCGGATGCTGTTTTGAACGAACCTGAGCCTTCTGCGTCTGATATAAATACACGGTTTTTAGAAACCCTTAGAGTGTGTTCTTCAAGGCTTCGTCCCTTTCCCGAGCATTTGTTGGTGTTATTGGGTCTTAGTAAAGTTTGGGAAAAACGTGATCGAGACCCGGTGCTTATGAGAGATGGGAAGGGTATGCATTTGTTCTTCTCGCGCTCTTGGGTTCCTATTTCTGTGCTTGCTTATGTGTTTTTTGTTTGTTTTGCAGTTATGTCTGCGCTTGACTTTATCAAGAGTGATGATACCTCCGATGTCGCCTTTGATGATGTTGGTGCCACTCCGGGTGAGGATGCGGTTGTTAGAGGTTCTGATTATAGGTTCGAGGGTTCTGGGTATGTAAATGTCCCAAATGTTAAAGGCTTTACCAAGACTACTGCGTCCAAGGTTTCCACTCGTCGTTCCCAACGTTATCTGAAAGGTGTTGATCAGCCGTCTGGTTCGGAGGCCGTTGATGTTAGTGATGATATTGAGGCATCAGCAGATCAGGCCCTTGATGTTGGTAAGGGTAAGGAGAAGGAGTTAGTTGTTTCAAGAAAAAAGAAGAAGTTAATTAAGAAAGGTACCACTCCTGTCATTCAAGGTCCGTTAGTCAAAAACGTTGAGAGCTTCGAAGGTTTAGAGGGTCAAGAGGTTTATGTGCCCAACTGGGGGGTTAAAGTCGGAGATAGTTTCAAAGATCCGGCTGTTTGTGCTGAAGCCTTAGCTCATTTTGCTCCTCCTGGTGTTCGGGATGCCATTTCCGAGATGGAGGTTGATCATCTTATTTCTAGGATGATGCTCAGTTCCTGCAACCTTTCAGCCCAGTTGGCTGAAGGTGTTACTCGGTTTGCCAAAGGCATGCAGGAATACGAGGAAGCCTCTAAGAAGAAGGAAAAGATGAAAGCTTCAATTGCCTCCATGCAGAAGGAGATTGATAGCTTTTCTGAAAAGGAGCTGGCTTGGGCCAAGAAGGTGAGCGAGTTGACAAAGAGACACGAAATTGAGATGAGTGATCTAAAAAAGAGTTTTGAAGCTGACCGATTGAAGCTGAAGTCTGATAGAGAGGCCCTGGTCGTTCAACAGAAGGCTTTTGATGTGGAAAAAGATGGTTTGAAGACTTTGGTTGCCCAAGCCACTGGGGATAACCAGTGGCTTATTGAGCAGGGTTTTCATCAGGTTGTTACCTATCTTCTTCACTCTAAAGAGTTTAACTCTGCTCTTGGTGAGGTTTATACTAAACTGCTCAATCTGGGAAAACATCAAGGTCTTATTGCGGGTTATAAGCTTCATGAGTTTGGCCATCCTTTAGAGAAATCTCCCTTGTACCGTCCCGAGGCTTCCGACATCTTCAAGAGTTCCGTTGAGCAAATGGAGAGGTTAACATACCCGTATGTTAGCCAGGTTGCTTCTTGCTATGGTAAGCCTCTCTCCGTCTTGCAGGAATTGAAGCCGGATGGTTTAAATGAAAAGGTATGTGTTGAAGTGCTTAGTTCTCTTTCAAGGAAACATTCCTACTCGGGAGATAGCGAAGATACCTTTCCTGGAGAATCTGATGCTCCTAAGGATGCCAGCTTGGGGGTTCGGCTATTGGTGGTGAGGGCCCAAAGGCTAAGAAGATCAAGAAGACTAAGAAGGCTAAAGGTAACAGTTCTGGGGCCTCTAAGCCTTCTACTGATGCATAATATTTGTAGCTTTCTTAGCATCTTTTAAAACAATTTGTGATGTTAACTTCGAATAATTATTAGGTTTTGCAGGAACCCTTAAGGTTCCTGTTATGTGGTTGTGTTTTAGGCCTGTATGGCCGTTTGGACAATTTCTGAACTTGCAAGTCACTAGGACTTGTTTTGACTTGTGTTTGAATGGTTGAAAGTCTTTCAAGGCTTTCTTTGTTATGATATTATGTTTAACTATTTTCTTTGTCTTGTGTTTTTATACTTGTGCCTACTTCGTTAAGTCAGCTTGGTTGGCTTCAAGCTTTTTGGCTATCCGTAGGTAGGTTGAAGCCTTTAAGGTTTTGAGTTGTCACGTATGTGGATTGAAGCCTTCTTAGTTTCGTAACTTGACTTGGTTTGTAGTTTAAGTTTTTATAACTCTTTGTTCAAGTTGTTGCACTACCCTTCGAGTTATGTCTTTTTCTTGTAACTTTGTCTTTGTCGATTTTGTGTTATCTTTATGTATTTTATACCTTAAAGGGTTCAGTGCTGCAGTCACTTAGCCTTGGTATTTTTAACAAGAAGACATAGCACCTATCCTATTTATTTTCTTGCTTTTTATTTGATTTCATAAGCCTGTTGGTTGATTATTCTTCCCAGACTTAAGGAACATTTGGTGTAGGCTGTTCATACCTGTCTATGAGACAATTTTATTTTTAATTAATAAGTCTCATGGAGTTGTATTGATTTAGGAACTCACCCCTTATATAGGCTCATTCAACCCTTGAACCTATTGAGCGATGTGGCCTGGGAGCTCATCCCCTTACATGGCCCTTGCCATGGAGTTTTTTGCTAGGTTCTCAACCTGATCGTAGGATAGAAAGACAAGTTTGATAAAACAACTTCATTCATTCAATAGATACTTGTTCTTACAAAAGTTGTTCGTAGTGCCATTCTCGAAATACAACTTGTGAAATACAAACCAATTTTTCCTATTTAGACATGGAACCTTTTCAAGGTCTTTCCATTCCAATGCCTTGGAAGCCTTTTACCCTCTGAGTCTGCTAGCTTGTAAGATCCACCCTTATGTGCTTCAAGGATGGTATACGGGCCTTCCCATTTTGGGCCAAGCTTTCCTTGATTCTCTTTTTTGCTAGCTTCATTATTTCTAAGTACCAGATCTCCTGGCTTGAAGCGTTCGTTCTTGACTCTCTTGTTGTAGTAGGCTTCCATTCGTTGCTTGTACTTTGCTTCTTGAATTGCCGTTTGGTCTCGTGCTTCCTCTAGGAGTTGTAAGTTCAACATGGTCTCTTTTTGGTTTGTTTCGGGATCCATGTTGACAATTCGTTGTGTTACAACTCCTACTTCAGCAGGGATCACGGCTTCGGACCCAAATACTAAGCTATAGGGTGTTCTTTTATGGCTTGTTGTTTCGGTTGTTCTTATGGCCCATAGAACACTAGGCTAAGCTATAGGGTGTTCTTTTATGGCTTGTTTTTTCGGTTGTTCTTATGGCCCATAGAACACTAGGCAATTCTTCAAGCCAGTTGCTTTCGTATCTTCCCAGTCTTGTTTTGATACCTTCCACTATGCTTCGATTTGTTCTTTCAACTTGACCATTTGATTGAGGATAAGCCACTGAGCTAAAAACCTGATCAATTCTGTATTCTTTGCACCAAACTCTGAAAGGCTTTTCAGTGAATTGCTTTCCATTGTCAGTGACAAGTACCCCCGGCAATCCATAACGGCAAATAATGTTTTCCCAAACAAAGTCAATGACCTGTTTGCCTGTGATCTTTGCGAGTGGTTTAACCTCAGGCCATTTGGTGAAATAATCTATTGCTACCAGCAAGAACTTCACCCCACCTTTGCTTGGGGGAAATGGACCGACAATGTCCATTCCCCATTTATAGAATGGCCATGCTGAGGTTATTGGAACTAGATCATGCTTGGGACTTTTTGGGATTGGTGCATGAATTTGGCAAGCATCACATTTCCTTAATTGCTCAACGGTATCTCGGTGCATTGAGGGCCAAAAATACCCAAGGTTCATAAGTTTTGCAACCACCAACCTAGCTCCAAAATGAGCTCCGCATATACCTTCGTGAATTTCTTTGATCAAATACTGACTTTGCTCGGGACCCACACATCTTAGCAAGGGAGCAAGATAACCTTTTTTGTAAAGGTTTTCACCTTGTAGTACATACTGCCTTGCCTTAATCTTAACCCTTTCAGCTTCTATTTGATCACTTGGCAATTCACCGTTTTTAAGGAATTTCCTGATTGGAGTCATCCAATTTGGATCTTCCTCGGTGACTACGTCTTGAACTTCCAACTCATCGATTGATGGAGTCTTTAACACTTCTACCAGCACCTTCTTGGTAAGGTGGGCAAAGGTGAGAGATGCAAGCTTACTCAAGGCATCCGCTTTTTTTGTTTTGGGATCTAGGGATTTGCTTGATGTTGCATGCCTGGAAGGTATTCATCAGTTCCTTGGATTTTTCTTTGTATCTTTTCATGTTTGGCTCCTTAGCAATATAGCTATCATTCACTTGGCTCGAGACCAGCAACGAATCTGTGAACACTTCAAGCTTTTTGACCTTCATTTCTTTAGCTAGTCTTAAGCCGGCGATTAGTGCCTCGTATTCAGCCTCGTTGTTAGTGGTCTGAAAATCAAAACGGAGAGCGTACATGAATTCCAACCCTTCTGGGTTAATCAAAATGAGACCAGCCCCTGACCCTTCAACGCTTGAAGCCCCATCGGTGAAAAGCTTCCAGGCTTCAAGGTCTGAGGGTTCAGTGGTGGCGGTGTTCACTTCAGTGGCTGTTTGCTTTGGGACTTCTATAATGAAATCAGCCAAGACTTGGGCTTTGATAGCCTTTCTTGGGACGTAGGTGATGTTATGCTCACCTAGTTCTACTGCCCATTTGGCTAATCATCCCGAGTTTTCTGGTTTTTCAAGCACACTCTTAATAGGCTGGTCAGTGACCACTTGTATAGGGTGTGCTTGAAAATACCTTCGAAGCCTTCTAGCTGTTTAAACTAGGGCTAGGGCAAGTTTTTCAAGAGGAGGATATTTGGTTTCAGCCAATTTTAGAGTTTTGCTGAAGAAATAAACGGGTACTTGTGCTTTTTCTCGCTCAATGGTGAGGACCGCGCTTATGGCCTCCTCGGCGACTGAAAGGTACACCGAGATTAACTCCCCCGTTTCTGGAGCTGCAATGTCAGGTAAGGAAGCAAGATGTTGTTTCATCTGGTTGAAGGCTTCTTCAGCCTCCTCAGTCCATTTGAAGTCCTTCTTATCAGAGCAGTTCTTGAGCATTTTGTAGAAGGGCAGAGATCTTTCAGCCAACTTGGAGGTAAAACGCTTCAAGGCTGCAAGCTTCCCGTTTAAGCTCTCACCTCTTTCTTGCTTCTTGGTGGGTTGGTTTCCAGAACAGCTTTCACCTTGTTTGGATTGGCTTTAATGCTTTGTTTCCCCACAATATGGCCAAGGAATTTACCTTCCTCAAACCCAAAGGAACACTTTTCGGGGTTGAGCTTCATATTCACCTTCCTTAGGTTCTTGAAGGTTTCTTGGAGGTCATTGAGCATTTGATATTCCGTCTTGCTTTTAATCACCAGGTCGTCAACATATGCCTCCATGTTTCGACCGATTTGACTTGAAAAGGCCTTGTCAACTAGTCGTTGGTAGGTTGCTCCAGCGTTTTTGAGGCTAAAAGGCATCTTTTGATAACAAAAGATCCCTTTGTCCGTGTGAAAGGCTGTCTTCTCCTCATCCTCTTCCTTCATGAGGATTTGATGATAACCTTTGTATGCATCAAAAAAGCATTTGAACGGGTAACCGGTGAGGGAGTCCACTTTGAGATCAATTTCAGGTAACGGGTAGCAGTCTTTGGGACAAGCGTTGTTAAGGTCCTTGAAGTCTATGCACATTCTCCACGAATTGTCTGGCTTTCGGACCATCACCGGGTTTGCAACCCAAGATTGATATTTGACTTCGCGGAGAATGCCGGCTGACACAAGCTTTTCAACTTCCTGGCATGCGGCCAAGCTTCTTTCGGGTGCCAGACTTCGTTTATTTTGGACCACGGGCTTGACATGAGATGGTATTCTCAACTCATGCTCAGCAATGCTTCGAGGGACGCCTGTCATATCTTCCGGGCACCAAGCGAAGACGTCACTATAATGTTCCAACAGCTTTTTAAGGTACGACAGGGTTTCTTGTGAAAGGCTAGGATTGACCCTTATCTTCTGCTCGGGGTACTTGGGATTTACAATTAGCCTTTGCCTGTCTTCTTCACTTTTGGAGCTTTCACCCTCAACTATGTAGGCTTCCTGGGAAGGTTGAAGGGTTGTTATTCCCCTTTCAGTGGGAAACTTGACAGTGCCATGGCCAACGGACACGGCCATGTAAAATGCACACTGTCCCGGCCTCCCGATGATCATGTCATAGTTTGAGGGAATATTGATAACCACAAAGGTGAGTGGTTGGACTCTCTCCTTCTGACCTTCACTGAAATGAACGTCGAGTGTTAGCTGCCCTAAAGGCTTGAGGGGTATGTCGGCAATACCCTTTATGGAGGTTCCGGAGGGTTGGAGCCTTGAACGTTCTTCATTGCTTAGACGGTTGAAGAACTTTTCAAACATGATTTCAGTGACCGCACCAGTGTCTATGTATGCTCTACTTGTTTGCAATGTCCCCACAGTAGCCTCAACCACAAGAGGGTTTGAAAGAGGGTCCTTCTCGGTTGGGGGGAAACAAACACACTGAAGCTCCCAAGCCTCCAACCGTTGCCTCTTGTATGGAACCCTTCCATCAAAATCCACCATATTGACTTCCTTGCTTTTTCCTTCAGCCATTTTATCCCTTACTCCTTTTACCAAGTGAGCAAGTTCCCCAGATTTAACGGCTTCTTCGATTCTCTTTTTAAGCTGAAAGCAATCATTTGTATGGTGTCCCTTTTCTTCATGAAATTCACAGTATTGTGTGTAATTTTCGTTTTTTCTACTCTTGGGGAGAGGCCTAGGAGGCCGAAAGTTCTGCTTGACTTCTTCCGTAGCAAGGATTTCTTGAGGAGTCTTTGTGAGGGGTGTGAAACTTATACTTTTCTCCCTGGTGGAAGGGTTCCGTCCTTCAAGCCTTCGATGGTCTGAACCCTTTTGGCGTCTATCATAGGCTGTTACTTCGCCAACTAGATCCTTTCTTCCTTTGCTCTTTTATACCTACTGCCTCCTATCCCCGGATATGGGCTTCAGCTCTTTCGAGAGCTTCTTCCAAGGTCTTTAGCAGGGATTTGTTGAAATCTCTTGTGAGATATTTTGAGGTGATAGCATTCATAAAACCAGCCACCCTCATTTTTTTCGTCTGCCCCCACATATGTTAGACCTTCCTTCTTGTATCGTTCGATAAACTCTCGAAGACTTTCATCGTCTCTTTGTTTTATCTGAAAGATTACTGTTGTATCTTTGACATATCGCCTTTGTTGGGAGAAATTGGCCAAGAATCCCTTGCTAAGGTCGTCGAAGCTTCGAATGCTTCGAGCAGGTAAATCATTGAACCAAATTCTGGCTGACCCGACAAGAGTTTGCATGAACATTAGACAACATTCAGCGTTTTACCATTTCTCAATCCTTGCTGCACCAGTGAAGATCTGAAGATGGTCCTCGGGATCTTCAGTCCCATCATATGTTTTGATGTGGGACGGCATCTTGATCCTTGTTTGAAAATCATAATCGGCTATTTGCTATGAAAAGCATGAGAGGTTACTTGGCTTGTAAGACTTGGCCAAATCTTCTTCAGTCCTTGTACTTGGGTTGTTGCCATTACTGTTGTTTCCCTGAGTGGTCAGCACTTGATTAATAAAGTGCTGCCACGGGAAGTTGGCCATCATCTGGGCCATCATCTGAGGCATAGGGTTGAAGCCTTGAAGGCTTCCGGGTGCAACTGGGCAACTGACTCCAAAGGGGGTGCTCATAACAGCACTTCGTGCCAAAGGGAGCACGGACAGAGCTTGTTCCCTTGTAGTTGTTGTAGAAGCTGGAAGGCTCATTACTGGGGATTGTAGGAGCTGGTCTAAGGTCAGCTCATGGCCCAGAGGAGCACCACTTGTAACTGGTTGAGAAGAGAAGAGAGGATATGCTGTGGGATTCGGCTTTGCGGACAGATATGGATTAGGGTTTGGAGGATTACTGGGACCAACCTCATCCCTAGATGCAAAAGGAGGGACGGGAGGTCCAGGAGATAACGTTGGTTCTGGTTCATCATAGTCTAAACGAATCCTCACTCCCTTGTCCCTTTCCCTACTCACATATTGGTTGAGGAAAGACCTCAACTCAAGGAAGTTGTTGGCAACCCCTTCAGGGGTAAGTTCAACACGTGTTGGGGTGTCAGAGACACCGACATTTGGGGAAGGGACTCCGGATCTGGACGGAGTTTGAGTGTTGAAAGTGAGAAACTCGGGAGTGCTCCCCGGAGTTGAGAAAGAAGTTGGTATAGCCACATGAGTTTGGCTAGTACCCGGGGTAGAGGTGTTTGGAACCTGATTTACTTCTCCCGGGGATCCACTTTCTGACATGGTAGTTTCAAGAGAAAAGAGCTACACTACTAGGTCTTTTTGAGGAGAAATAGGGGCGTGGCCCCACGGTGGGCGCCAACTTGTTGATGCAACAAATAATAGACCAGGGATAGTAGCTGGGCTGGTTAGGCAAAAGGGTTGAGGGGTTCAGCTTTGCCTAACGCAGGTCGTGGGGACCCCCCACGTTTGCAAGACGTGGAAGGAGGTTCACTAGTTTATTTTTATTGTTTGCTAAAGATCGTCCTCTGAAGTGTGTTCAGATTCGGATGAAGGAGCAAACAGAATGTGTGTGTTGGATGTGAAAGGGAGTAACTCGCATGAAGCAAGTACTCGGAGTGAATGACCAGAGATTTCAGGAATCAGGGCTGGCCAGGAATGTCCTGCTTAGTGAATGAAGTGTCTAATATATAGGAGAAGACATCTCCCAAAGAGGAATGCATTTGACTAGTGACCATGCTTGCAGTGAGGGGCTTACCCTTTCGGGGGTTGAAGCCTTTTGACCCCTAGATAATAGAGTGTGTTATGTGGACCTGCATTGCTTTTGCTGCTGGCGAGTTGGTGAAGTAATCCAGAGACATGACTACTTACTGTTCCATGTTACTTTATCTCGACTTCTCAGGTTTTTAACCTTTGAACCATTTTGCCTTATGAGCATTTACGTATTTAAGTCGTTTATATTTGGTCTTGGGCTACCCCCGTCATCAAGGATGAACTTCATATTGTGTCTTGGTCTGAAGAAGAGGATAAGTGGATTTTGCAATTGGAATATTAGGAAAATTTTGATGTATCTATGTATTAATTAGAGGTGAAAAATGGTGGGTTGGATCAGGTAACTAGTTTGGATCAAACGGTTTAGAGTCAAATTTGGTTGGAACAAAATTGGGTTCACCCGCTATATTTACTTTATATTGGCTAGTGATGACAATTGGTGGCGGAGGTGGTGAGGTGGGCAGTGTGGGAGACGAAGGTGGTGTTGTTGGAGGCGATAATAGGTATAGGTGGTGACAGTGACGATGGTGGGACTGGCCGTGGTGATGAGGGTGACCAGTGGTGGAGGTTGTCAAGGCAGCGGTTGTGGTTGTGGTGGCAACAACTAGTAAGCGTTTCCAATACATTAATACATATTGGTAATGGGTGGTATCCATGCATTTTGGTGTATGTCACCACTAGGTGTCCCTCACCGACCGGTCCCACGACTAACATGAGAAAGGTGTACGTCAGTACGTCACTACTTGGTGTTTCTTTTCCAAACCCTTCATAACATATTCTCACCTTCTTACCACTAAAGCACTGTGATGGGGACGGTATCAATGCATTTTGAACCATGTATAAGTTGAGTACGTAGACTCAAATGGATCATAATAAATAAAAATAACTAAATCAACCCATTTCTTAAATATGAGTCCTAAATGCCATGTGTAGGCACTGGCGGATTCAGGAATTATTTTCTGTCGGTGCGAACGAGAGGTTTAACCAAATTTTTAAGGGGTGCGATGGGGATTTTGTCCGTTAAAGTTCCTTATTATTCGATTCATATTTGGGTGGCCTTTTGATTAGTTTTTATAAGTAAATTTAGCATGGACATCAATATATTTTCACAAAAACAACAAATTGCTATCTTTTTAAAAATAAAAAATCCCTCCTCCAATAAATAATAAATCACTCTCACAAACCTTCCAACATAAACAAGAAATCAAACTTTTTTAGCACATTGAAGAACAAATAAATGGAGTTACAATCCGAAACTAGTAGTTGTTGAAGCCCACGACACCACGAACATTACTAGCGCCAATAGATGAAGAGGCAACGACGATTGGCTTCCATTAGGTGTCAAGCCATCTGTCTTTGACCCTGATCCTGCAATGCAATCATCGTTTCATCGGTCAATTAGCACTGGTGGTAGCCATTTCAAGTTTTCAACCCAAAAGGGTCACAATTTAGAAGTTGCCCAATGCATCCTCAAGAGTTTGGAGCATCTTAGATTGGTTTATTTAATAAACAAGTCGAAATCACTAATCTAAAAAAATAAATATTTTTTTCAATTTATTTTTAGTTATTCATATAAATAATAAAATAAATAAAAAGTGTTGGCAACCAGTCCCAACCTAACCCATGTGTGCTTAAGTTTACAGGCCCAATCACTATGATGAGAAGAGTTTGCATAGATCACTTTGCCTAAAATAACTTTGATACCTGATGGAGTATCCGACTCGGTTGGGCTTTCTGGCAATATATTTGGTTCGAAAGTAGATCCTTCAGGAGAAGCAGCTGGCGTGGGCGTAGCAGGTGGCCCGTTTGTAGCTGCATACGCAAACAACAACAAACCCAAATATGTTAGAAATTTGGGAAGCGAGTATTAGATATGACAATTTGGCCTCATTTACACATGAACAAGGGTATTTGGTTTATTTTAATCCAAGACATTTTAAATAAAAAATCTTAGCTAAAACCAAATAAAACGGGTTAAAGGGATCATAATAAAGAACAAAAAACAAGAATGTTACCGTCGCATTGGCTGACCGGTGGAGTCTGAACATTACAAGCACCAGGAAGTGTTAGAGCGAGTGTTCGGTTAATACTTATACCAAGATTAATACCGGCGCCGTTTAGAACTTGGCAAAGGCATTGCGGCTGAGATTGAACAACATTTCCAAGCTGCGAGCAACAAGAAGACGAAGGGGTGGATGTATTTCCTGTAATGAAGTTAAGGCAAGAAGACATACCCATGAGGGCATTGGTGCAGCCTGATTGAGCCATAGCTCCACCACATATGGAGACAATAAGGACCATGGCTAGAACCATACCAACCATTTTGGATGCCATTTTATAATATGAACTCTTTTTTGGTTCTAGTTAAAAGGAAGTGCTTAAAGGGTTTTTTCTTTAGTATAGAAATGCTAGAAATGTGGAAGATTATATATAGTGTAGTACATGGAAAAGGACAAGTTTTATTGGTTTATATGGCTGACCAACTCTACAAACAATTATTATTTTAAATTCTTTTTTAACGATAAAATCTCAAATGATATGTCCCTCACCTAATGGCACTTTGTAGAAGCAATATGGTCAAAGTTATGACATAATGAGACTAATATATTAAAATAACAAACAGACCAACCAATATTCACCTAGCAAATTAAGGTAGCTGAACTCCATCTAACCAAACATAACCCTTTAGTAACTTGACCTAAAGTTTCAAAAAAAAAAAAAAAAAGGAAAACTAGTATTTTTTTTTTCTAGGGGTGTTGCCCCGCGGGTATGTACCGTATCAAACGGATAAAACAACCAACGCGATTAATTATATGTTAATTTTACGTAAAATTTAGAATCGGTCACTATAACTAATATATTTGATTGTATACTTGTACATTACAAAATTTTAAATCAATTATCTTTACAGATGATATACTTCTAAACTAGTCCTTTAACATTTTTGTGGGATTCGTAACACACATATAACGTGTCAATGGTTGCTTGTAACTCCGCTTTTGCTTTTGTTTTACGGATGTTACTAACTTTATCAGTTAATTCATTTATTTTTTGCTTAACTCGACGATCGGATGCGAGGATATCCTCCAACGTTTGTTGGGGCCGTATGAACACATTTGGTTCTTCATGTGAAGACGACATTCTGAAAGAAACATAAAATATAAACAAATTACCATAAAAAGGCTCATAACAATGTAATTTATAATTGCCATAATGATTTATATAATATAAATTTGCATATTAAACATGTATAGTGCTAAGAGGCTCATAACAATGGTTTATGGTTGTCAGCGGTTGCTTATTTCTAGCCATCTCAGTTGCCATGTCAAGAACAACATATTGTCATCGCCAACACAAACCATATCGAAAATAGAAACCATCATCCCAATTAGTCACATACCATCATCACAGAACATAGGCTTTCGCAAAGGACCAAGACGAGCAGCCAAGCCTCTCGGATGAACCAGTGGTCATTGTCATCGAGCGTACAACAAGTCACAATTACGGACATCGCATCATATTCTCATTACAAAACACAATAACAACTCAGATGAACTTCTGTTCATCGTCATTGAGTGTAAAGCAAGTGCAAACTGCTACCCTAAAAAACTCGGACATCGCATCAAACATGCAGAAGGAAAATCAAAAGCACAAACGTCTCTGATGAGCCAAAACTCATCCTCACTGACAATTCAATACAAAAAAAAAAAAAAAAAACCCTCATCCTTTTGTTTGTCTATGCATTTTTTACTCTGAAAATCAAAAGTATACAAATAAACGACTTATTTCCGAAATTAATACAAGCAAACGGTAAAAACACGCTCCATTTGATATAACATATATGTTATATGTTTCTATAACGTATTTAGTTATAGCTAGGACTTACTCAACAACATGGTCTGTAACCACTTCAACTATCTTAATGCCTGTAAAATTGGTGTAACTTGATAGTAGTATTCATATTCATTTCATTAGATTTGGCCAAATTTATAAGCCAATTTTATAACACATTTAAACACATAAAATAAACAAATAATATTAAACAAGTATACGACAGCATTTTATTAAAACCAATAATATTATATCACAAATGTTACAAAACCAACACTTGTTTCTAGTTATTTCGTAAAGTCATTCATGTGAATATTGTTATACAACATTATAATATAAAAGAGTTAATAGCCAAAATGGTCCTTGAGGTTTGCTCACTTTTGCCACTTTAGTCCAAAATCCAAATTTTTAAAATCTGGGTCCCTGAGATTTGCATTTTGTTGCCATTTTAGTCCAAATTTCAAAAAAGTCTAATTTTGTCAAATTTTTTACAGAATTTTGTCTTTATCCTCATTTCTCATAAGGGCAATTCTGTCATTCTAGATTATTATAAAGTAATTTATATTAAAGAAAAAAAAAACCCTCTTTAAAAAAACCCTCTCTCTCTTCACAAGCACCACCACCACCTCTCTCTCTCTCTCTCTCCCTCTACTCCTCTCTGCCGCCACAACCGCCACCGCCACCTCCTCACGCCGGCAACATTAAAACACAGATGAAAGATCAGTGGGTTAGACACTAACGGATGAAAGATCAGTGGGTTAAAACACAGATGAAAGATCAGTGGGTTAAACCGCCTCTGTCTCACTCTCTTCTCCCTCTCTCTCTTCCGGATGGATCTAGGTTGTTTGCAGGTGGTTGGTGATTAGGGTTGTTTGCAGGTTGTTTGGGATTAGGGTTTCGGTGAGGGTGGTGATGGTGGAGACGGTGGGGGGGTTGTGATGGTGGATGGGGTGGTGGGTTTAATAGTGGTGTGTTACGTATCTTATTTATTTTATATTTTATTTTTATTACTATTGTTAAGTGAGGGATTAGTATGTTATTTTGGGTTAGTTTGGGGGTGTCTTGTGTAAGTGTCTTGTTTATTTATTTGGGTTTACGTATGGAATGGAAATCAACTAGAATTTGAGTCAAATTTCCTTCTATCTCTTAGTTTTCTTCTTCCCCAAGGTTTTAACCCTATCAAGGGTATCAGAGCATTCCAGTCGATCCTTATCGGAAAATTTTAATCATCATGACGAACACCAGGAACCAAGAGGTCGACAAAGCAATCAAGGATCATGACAAGGCCATATCCGAACTCCAAGCATCGTTAGCGATTATGATGAGCCAGCAAGAACAGATTCTAAAGGCGCTGAACGAGAACAAGGTCATAACAATCGACGCTTCTGGTTCTGGAAAGAAGGTTGAAGGGGATGAACGTTTCGGCAACCGGACGATGCGGATCGGGAAAGTCGAGTTCCCTCGGTTCAACGGTGAGAATGTTGAAGGGTGGATCTACCGTTGTGAGCACTTCTTCAACATCGATGAGACCCCCGACAATCTGAAACTCAGGCACGCAGCCATACATCTCGAGGGAGATGCGATCGAGTGGCATCAATCATTTATGAAAACAAGGGGTGTTACTGTGGCTGAATTTCCATGGGAAGATTATGTTCAAGCCATTACTTCCCGTTTTTCCAATGCCATGTTTGAAGACGCAATGGAAGAAATCGCATCGCTTACCCAGATAGGTTCATTGAAAGAGTATAATAGTTCCTTTGATAGTTTACTGAATAAGGTGAGTATTTGCGAAGCTTATGCTGTTAGTTTGTATCTAAAAGGGCTAAAACCTGAAATCAAAGGACCCGTAAAGATGTTTAAGCCACAAACTTTACATAAGGCGTATGGCTTAGCAAGAATCCAAGATATTAACAATAAGAACTTGATGAATCAACTCGCTGGTTTGGAGGATGGGTCGCGTATTGTCAAGAATGAGAACGAATCTGAGAAGATTACACCTCCTGTGAATGCTTCAAAACTTCCGTTGCTTCCAGATCCAACAGGAGTTCCTGGGCCACCAGCTTATAAACCAGCAACTATCAACGCGAAGCGCTTGTCAGGTGAGGAACTCGAGTTAAAGAGGTCAAAGGGAGAATGCTTTTGGTGCACTGAAAAGTTTGTTCCAGGACACAAGTGCAAAAAGAAACAACTTTTTGTTATTAATGTGGAAGGCGATGAGGAAACTGAACAAGACGACAATGGTTAAGGATTGAATTGAAGAGCTTACTTTTTTAGGGCAAAAAGTAGGTTAAGGGGGGAGTATTGTTACGTATCTTATTTATTTTATATTTTATTTTTATTACTATTGTTAAGTGAGGGATTAGTATGTTATTTTGGGTTAGTTTGGGGGTGTCTTGTGTAAGTGTCTTGTTTATTTATTTGGGTTTACGTATGGAATGGAAATCAACTAGAATTTGAGTCAAATTTCCTTCTATCTCTTAGTTTTCTTCTTCCCCAAGGTTTTAACCCTATCATGGTGGTTGCTGACTTGGGTGGTTTGCAGGTTCTTGGGATTAGGGTTTCCAGTAGGGGTGGTGGGTTGAATCGTGTTGGTTGCTGATTTGGGTTGTTGCAGGTTTGGGGTTAGGGTTCCGGTGGAGACGGTGGCGGTTAGATGCTTCGTCTGATTCGTCAAACTTGCTGATGCTTCGTCTGATTCGTCAAACTTGCTGATGGAGACGGTGGGTTGTTGCAGGTTTGGGGTTAGGGTTCCGGTTGAGGTCAAAGTGTTGCTAGAGATGGAAAAGTTGAAAGTGTCGGTGTGGAGAGTGATTTGGGTTGTTGCAGGTTTGAAGGTGGTTGTGGTGGTGTGTTGTTGGAGGTGGTGGGTGAAGGAGGGAGACAGAGAGATGGTGGTGGTGATGAAATTGGGTGCAGGGATCAACCTGGGTTTCTTTCTTTTTTTTTTTTAATATAAATTAGTTTATAATAATCTATAATGACCATTTTGCCCTTATGAGAAATTAGGATAAAGACAAAATTCTGTAAAAAAATTGACAAAATTAGACTTTTTTGAAATTTGGACTAAAATGGCAACAAAATGCAAACCTCAGGGACCCAGATTTAAAAAATTTGGATTTTGGACTAAAGTGGCAAAAGTGCGCAAACCTCAGGGACCATTTTGGCTATTAACTCAATATAAAATTATAAAAATGTAACTAGACTACTAGAGAACCAAAAAAGCCACTTCATAGCCATGTCGTTTTCAAGAATTCCAGGGGAGGGGGTTTGGGGCATGGATTGACACGTGGCTTGGGGGGGCTTCGCTGGGCTGACCCACATTGAAGACGGTATGGTGGGGCGGGGGTTTGGGGTGTGGCCAGCCCAAATGGCTGTTTTAAATTTTTTAAAACAAAAAATTTAAATTTTTTTAATGTTTTTTAAATAAAGAAAATTACATAAAAAAATTCCTAACGCTTATATTTTTTCTTTATCTCTTATCTCGTCTCCAACATTAGTTCCAACTCTTCACCCTCTAGGTGATCAATGGGTTGGGCTAGAAATTTCATATCATCTCGTCTTTGTTTCAGGGCATCCCTAGCTTCTTTGCTCTTCTGAATTTCGTCCCTTTGTTGTTGTAATACGTTGAATGTATCTAACTTGCATGCAATGTCATCCAACTGATCGCTGTATATTCCCCTATGCGAGCCCGAACTCCCAACTGAAGGCGATGCCATACCCGATCTTGATCTTTGAGCGCGCCTTTTTTGCGGCATCTCTTCCGTATTCAGGCCGGTTTAGCGAATCATCCAAAAGGTCCTCCAACTCTTGATCTCGTGCATCAGATTGGGCTTGGGACGAGGCCCTTGACCTTTTGGAAGACGTGTTAGTTTCGCTTCCACTGGGGATATTCGCCCACTTTGGATGGAACTTACAAATCTCCCAACAATGCATGAAACGGAAGTCGCTCCCCACATTTGTTTTGAATGTAACCAATGCATTTGTCACACAGTCGGCTTCGGTTTCACCACTTTTTTGGTTTTGCTTTGCTTTATTTAAAAAAGCACTAAATTTTGTAAGTTGGCCGCTTATCTCGCTCCACTTCGAGGATAAGCTACGTTTTCACGATAAGTCTCCCTTTCCAGTTCTTAATGGAATGCTTTACTAATCGCTTCCCACAAATGGGTTCGATGTTGAGAATTTCCTATTTTAATAAAAACAAAATTTAATATATTACAAAGTTATATAAATAATAACCATAAATATTAAAATAAGGGCTACAAAATATTTAAAAATGCCTAAAGTTGGATGTTGAGATTGTTGAAGCCAAGCCCTCGCCAATGCAAGTTCTTCATTAACGACCCATTTTTGTTGTTTTCGTTTGGCGGTTTCAAGTGCTTTCTCCGCCTCGGTTTTTTTCTTATGACTTCTCTTTTTGATGGGTTTGGATGCGGAAGGACCATCGTTGGGTGGTTGAGTTTCGGGGACGGTTTCGATTTGGGAAAGGTTGATGGAGGTTGGTGAAAGGTTGATGGGCGTTTGTGGAATCGGGCTAGGTATAGAATCGTCGGTGTGTGGGAAGTTAGTAAACAAACGATTCCCGAGATACGATGCATAACCCGCCATATCGGGCATAGAGGAATGTAATAAAAATGGACGAGGCATGGGACGATTGGGTGGTGGGCTAGTATTTTCTTGGAATGCCCACGGGTTGTTCGGGTCATAACCACGATTATGAGGATGCATTTTTTTGTTTTGTAGAATGAGAATAGATATGATTATAGAAGATGTGGAGTGTATTGTGGTTGAATGTGGTAAAAAAAGGAATAGAAGTGTGAGTTTTATAGTGAAAAAATAATATTTTTTTAACATAGTCGTTGGCCAACGGCTAGCCCAACGGCTAGTTTGGTTTGGCCAACGAGAACCCGCCATGTCACACTGATAGACACGCCCCACGCCCGGCTTCAAACTCCCGCCCCTTGGGCCACGCCCCAACCCAAGCCCACCCGGGGTGGTGGCTTGGGCGTTTTCAGCCAACCCAAGCCCCAATACCCCACAGTCTTATAATGGCGGAACATGGTATAATGCTAGTTTTTGTCCAACCGATGTTGTGGGGCACTAAGCCAAATATTTCTCTCTCATAACATGTACGTCCGTGTTCCGATTATTTGTACATACTACTCGTATCAACACGATCTCAAAAAAAATACATCGAGTCAACAAAACACTACCGTAATTTTGCAAAAAAAAAAAAAAAAAAAAAAAAAAAAAAAAAAAAAAAAAAAACTTAAAACGATGGAAAGACTATAATTTTAAATTGTGGGCATTATTGTAATTTCTTAGGACAAATGAGCGTGTGCCAGACAGCCGCCTGACACAAATAAAAATTACACCTAGTCAACCAATTAAAACAAAACACCAACATAGTTTTGTCAAAAAAAATAAGAGTTAATTTCCTAGATAATCCTTGTGGTTTGGCATTTTTCACCTTTAGTTCCCACCTTTTCAAAATAGCATGTTTGTTCCATGTAGTTTGATCATTTGTTACTCGGATAGTCCCCTGAGTAGATGGCGGTTAGTTTAGTTAAGTTGGTGTGAAATTACTGAATTGCCATTTCTATTAAAAATAAAAACTAAAACAATAAATTAGAAGTTTAAAACTCAAGTGGCCCCCACCAAGCCAATCCCCAAGACTAGGGCTGGTCATTTTTATCCAAAACCCGACCCGAATTCAAAGCCATCTGAACCCGAATTAGCGAATATCCGAAAAACCCGAACCCGAACTTTAAATGGTTCGGTTATCAGGTCACTTTTTCCCTACCAAAAACCCGAACAACCCGACCCGAAAACCCCGAAACACGGAACCCGAAAAATACCCTGAACAATTTATTGTTTTTTTTCTTATAGAAGTGTTTTGGTTTGAAGTCTTTAATATATGAAACATTAAGTTTTGGGACCTTTAAATATTATAATAGCATATTGTCAAATAATGTTTTGAACTTTGATGATATTTTTTAAAGTAACAATATGAATTTTGATGATATCTTGTAAAAAAAAACATTAATTTTTCATTTTAAATCTAAACCCGAAAACCGAGCAACCCAACCCGTACTAACCCGAACCCGAATAACCCAAGACCGACTAACCCGGACTTTAAATGGGTCGGTTATCGGGTCAAATTTTCCCCCGAAACCCGAAGAAAAAACCCGATGAACACCCCTACCCAAGACCTCAACCCAATTATCTCGATGAAGACTGTTACGCCACCATCAGCACCACCCTACACCGCAAAGCATGGATGGTGTGGTGAGGTGAGGACAATGGATGTTTATGGAGGTTTACTGACGCAAGGGTGGTCTCTGATCTACTCGCCAATCGGATGTTGTGATGGTGGTTAGGGTGTGGCGGTGAACAATGGAGTGGAGTGGAAGAATGGTGGTGCTTCGATGGTAGTGTGTTTGGATTGTAGTGTCAGGTGCGGCAGGAGGTGAAGGGTAGTGATTAGGTTACAGTTGCAACGGTGGAGATGGGTTAGGAGTCAATGGGTGCAGACGGTGAGAGCGGTGGTTGTGATTGCGGTGGCGGAAAGGTGAGGGCTTACAGTGGTGAACGGAGGTAGAAAGTGGGGGTGGTTAATGGTTTGTTGCAGGTAGTTAATGGTTTGAAGAAAAATTGTCTCAGAGGATTAAGGAGGGATAAGAAGGCCATGGCTGGTGGGTTTCTTAGCTTGAGAAGAAAGGGATGGAGGGCCCAACTTGAATTTTATGTTTTATTTATTTTTGTTATTATTGTTAGAAGTAAGGGCAATTCAGTAATTTCATACTAACTTAACTGAGCAAACTAACAACCATCCACTCAGGGGACTACCCGAGTAACAAACGATCAAACCACATGGAACAAACATGCTATTTTGAAAAGGTGAGGACTAAAGGTGAAAAAATGCCAAATCACAAGGGCCATCCGGGCAATTAACTCAAAAAATAAAAACGATGGCATGACTGAAATTTTACACCGGAGGCAAAACTGTAAATTTGACAAAATAAAAACAATGGCAAAACTGTAAATTTAAATGGGACAAAATCGTAATTTGGTTGGACCAATGTGGAAGTGTCAGGCAGCTACCTGACACTATTCCCATCCATGTAGTTTACACACGCATATAAATAAAGGTAACCAACAAAAAGGATTTTTTTTTCTAAAAACAGAGGGGTTAAATACCTATATTAGTGAAGTTGAAGGTTCAAAAGAAAAATACAAAAAAACGATGATCAGTTCCTAAAAATAATAAAAGTAGAGAGACTTAAAGTAGAGGGATTGAACACACATATAAACAAAGCTAACCAATAAAAAGAAAATAAAATTAAAAACAAAAGGGCTAAACATGTATATTAGCGAAGCTGAAGGTTTAAAATCTAAATAGAAAAGTAACGACCAATGAGGGGGTGTTAGACAGCTTCCTGACACTATTCCCTCTCATGGTGTTTGTAGTTATATTTTCCGAAAACAAAGGGGCTAAACACCTATATTAGCGAAGTTGAAGGTTTACAAGAAAAATACAAAAAGCGACGATCAATTACTAAAAAAAAAGTAAACTGCAATTTTACCCCCTGGGGTTTAACCCAATTGGCACCCTGACCCCCTCCATGGAAATAATTGCAATTCCCCCCCCCCCCAACCTTGATCTTATGTCGCACAATTACCCCTTGGCGTCAAATTTCATGGTTATCTTTAAACGGTCAAAGGGGGTCAAAGGGCAGAAATGTAATTTTACCTTAAATGTTACCTTATATAATAATATTACCCCTGTACAATTACTTCCACCCTCAACCTTACCCCCTAAGCTTGTCGACCACACTCCCCCCATACCTTCTTCCTCATTACCGGCGATCCATCCTGTCCACCGGAGAATGAGCCAATCAGAGGAGACATTGCTTCCACCTCCACCACTAGAGCCGATCCCCCCTGTCCACACCACCGGGGATCCCCCTGTCCACCGTCGATCCACCTGTCCACCGGCGATCCTCCCTGTTCTCGCACTTGTCAGGTAAAATCGAACAAGTATTGTGATTGTGGTTAATGAACAAGTAATGTTAGGTTACAAAACAAGTAATGTCAGGTTAAAAAACATGGGTTTTTGAACATGGGTTTTTGAAAGAAAAAAAACAGGGGTTATTGAACATGGATCTTTCTGTGTTTGCAGTGGACATGAGGATTCGTGTTTCACTAGGATCGATTATGGTGTCGTTGGTTGTCAAAATGCGAGGCCGCCCTTTCCTGCACTTCTAGTTTCCCCCTCAGCAGGAAATGGTTGCGTAGTTGAACTCTAATATATTATGATGTTTTGTGTAATATGTAGGTTAAGTTAAGTTAAACATGCATTTTGTGTATATATCATGATCCTTGGTTATGACAATGTAGTATGCAACAATGTAGTAGGACTAATGATCTTTAACAATGATCCTTATTTAACTATGCTTACTGTTGAATGTCTATTGCATGGTATGCTTGTTTTTGAATGTCTATTGTTTTTTACTGTTGAATGTCTATTGGAATGAATGTCTAATGTGAGTTAGTTATATATAGAAGAGTTATGCATAAGTCAAGGCTGTGATTAGCATAAGTCAAGGCTGTGATTAGCATAAGTCAAGGCTGTGATTAGCATAAGTCAATGTTGTGATTAGCATAAGTCAAGGTTGTGTCAAAGAGGGGAAAGAAGCAATGCAGTGACTGAATTAGTGAAAGATATTGGTTAAAGGGTTTTGTGACTGAATTATGAATTAAAGAGGCCAATGCAGTGGTGCTATGTGTATACTGCATGGTTGATCTAGGTTGCTTCTATTTCAGTATTCACCTTTATACCCTTTCAACAGGATTGAGTATACTGCAAGTTTGAGTATATGTTCTGAATGCTTATGTGCATGTTTAAACTGATTAGCTAAGTATTGATTTTGAGCAAATGTGCATACAGCTGTATATGTGCATGTTTAAACTGGTTTTGACCAAATGTGCATGTATATGTGCATACAGCATGTTTAAACTGATTTTTGACCAAATGTGCATTGTATACTACAACCTGTTTCAATAGGTTCTTGTTTCAACAGGTTCTAGTTTCATATACAGCTGCAGCCAGGTATGTTCTGAATACATTTGAGCATGTACTGAATGCTTACACATGACCAGGTATGTGTTTAAACTGATTTTGAGTGTGCATACATGTTCTGAATGCTGCAGCCAAACATTGTAATGTTTCTGAATACATGGACAGATTACTGAATACATGGACAGATTGTAATGTTCTGAATACATATAGGTTTTGTGATTTTGTGAAGGATTTCTAGTGAAGTTAACCATTGTAATGCTTATAGGTTTCTACTGATTGTAATGTTCTGAATACATGTTCTGAATGCTTATAAGTTAACCATTCTACTGATTTTGAGTGTGCATACATGATTTCTGAATACATGTTCTGAATACACATTGTAATTTTGTGAAGGGTTTCTAGTGAAGGGTTACATAGAACAGGTTGGAAGTGTTTAAACTGATTTTGAGTATACAAATGTTTGAACAGGTTTGAGAAACATAGAACAGGTTTGAATACAAGTGTTTATTAAGTTTAAATCAGATCGTTAAGGCAATTTCAAACACATTACACCGATTTCTTGTTAATTACCATGTGTAGTTGACTTTGGCTGGTCAAACTTTTTTGGCTGGAAGGGTTTTGGTTACTGCATGGGGTAATATTGTTTCTTACAACAAAGTATATGGGGTAATAAGAAAGGACAATTTAGTAATTTACCAGTGGGGGTAATTATGCGACATAACAAGAACGTTGGGGGGTAATATTAAAGGGTAAGATAGTCATTTCACAATAAAGTTAACAGATTTGTTAACATAATTGACGCCAGGGGTAAATGTGCGACATAACAACAACGTTGGGGGGTAAAATTGCAATTATTTCCATGGAGGGGGTCAGGGTGCCAATTGGGTTAAACCCCAGGGGGTAAAATTGCAATTTACTCAAAAAAAGTAGAGGGACTAAACATGTACACTACTAAAGTTAAAGTAGAGGCACTGAACACACATATAAACAAAGGTAACCAATAAAAAGAATTTTTGTTTTAAAATAAATGGGCTAAACACGTACATTAGCGAAGCCGAATGTTTTAAGATTTAAATAGAAAAAGTAACGACCAATAAGGGGGTGCCAAGTGTCTGGCACTATCATACACTTTAAAAGTAGGAACTCCGATATGTTTAAACCTATAGCAGTCCCTCAATATTAAGCGTCTCGACTGAGTCGAAAAATAAACCTTTGACCTAACAAATTATATAAACTATTTATTTAAACCGACGATTAACGTTATAGCAATAAACATAACAAAAACATAAGGTTGTTAAATCCATTGGTTTCTAATGTGTCAAATAACTTCAACTACATATAAAGTTCATCAATATCCAATCTTTAGTTTTATGTTTTTTTTTTTTTTACTTTTTATTATTAATTACATTAGATGGATTAATAAATGTTTGGATAATCGATTTGGATCAAAATAAAACTAGTGGGCCGAATATGTTATACGATTTTAGATACGGATAAAGTAAAATTATTTAGGCCCAATAAATTGTAAGATTAAATTTTTATAGAGAGGGTCTAATAAATTATGTTAGACAGATGTTTGGATAATGGATATGGATCAAAATAAGACCAATGAGTCTAATATATTATAAGACTAGGTTTTTACCCGGGATTTCTTCCCAGGCTCGAGAATGTTACTTTTATTAAAAACTATTTATGATTAATATATGATTAATATATAATTAAAATCATACAGAAGTAAAACCTTCGTGAAAAAAAAAGAGGTACATGATCAAAATGCAGAATACGAACAGCGTGATTATACTCTCTACATCATCCCCATTTAAACGCCACCATAACAAAAATCGCAATAGGAATCCCAAACTCAACACCACCTGCACAAAATCACAAAAGGGCCACCATCAAAAACACCGCCTTACACTCGATATCCACATTTAACTTTGAACAAAGCAATTCAAGTGCAAAGAAAAAAGAAATAAGCTTTAGGGAACCTGAGATTTCAATTGATCTTAGTGGGTCGCCTGGGGACCCCAAATGTCCAATCCTTCTAGAACTGCCCACCTAAAGAACACAGTCGAAAAACTTCATTCCTTGAATATTCAATAACTTCATTCTTGTTAGGAATGACAACAATTGTGTACTTGTAAAACTTTAACTTCATTCTTGTTAGGAATGACAACATTCCTTGAATATTCAATAACTTCATTCAAAGAAACGGAATCGGCTAGAACACCATGATCTAGTTTCTATAAAACTTTAACCTGATGTGTACTTGTAAATGTCATGTATTCTTTAATTATATAGAGTTAGAGATGGCATAAAGGTGGAAATTTCAACCTATGTACTTGTAAATGGTTAATTCGGTTATAAATAATCTCAAGAGTTAACAGCCAAACGGGTCAGACATTTAACAAAAAATACTTAAAATGAGATAGCTCATATAGGTCAAAAGTCGTCCACGGTTTGTTTTGAATATACATAAAACCTCCTTATATTACTCTAATAAATATATTATATTGTTAAACTAATATCATTTTTGTAATGCTATTAGCACTATTATTTATAAAAGATTAGAACAAAAAACATTTTAACCACATATTTGGTCACCAGCTATGATAATTTATACAAAATCCAAAATTAGATAGATAAAGAGACTAACCGACAGCAAGAAATTGTACTTCTCTGGTCCTCATATGCAACAAAAGCAAAGCCTTTCGATTTTCCTGTGCCTTTATCTCTAACCAGGTTCACATCAACAATCTCACCATATCTACATGTTAAAAAGTATGTTAAGTATTCACCTGTTTAAAACAACAACTTCATCTAATACCAAGACCTTTCATCGGCCTATTATAATTTAGTAGCAATATCAGGTATGAACTCCTTATCCAACATCTCAGGCCACTATAACTTCCCCCTCTTTCACTTTCTTTTCTTTTGAATATCCAGATGCTAATATGTTAATTTGTATTTGATGATTTGATGATACAGTATCAATCCACAGTTCAAGATCATGTGTATAAAAAAAATTCAAAATAAAATAAATTCACAGTTCAAGAGCTTAATTAATACACTGTTTGACCAAAGTCAAACCACTGTTTGATCAAAGTCAAACTACTGTTTGGAAAAAAAAGGAACCACTGTTTTAGGTTATTAGATGAAAGGTACTGTTGTTGATCGACTGTTTGACCAAAGTCAAAACGCTGTTTGACCAAAGTCAAAACGCTGTTTGACCAAATTCAAACGACTGTTTGACCAAAATATGATTCTTAGTGGTTCAAAAGTTTGTTTGACCAAAGTTAAAACACTGTTTGACCAAAGTTAAAAAGCTGTTTGACCAAAGTTAAAACGTTGTTTGACCAAAGTCAAACTACTGTTTGGAAAAAAAAGAACCACTGTTTTCTCCACAAAACACTGTTTTAACCCAACAGTGTTTTGAAACCACTATTTAACCTAACAGTCGTTTGGAAACACTGTTTAACCCAACAGGCGTTTCGAAACACTGTTTAACCCAACAGTGGTTTCAAACACTGTTTAACCTAACAGTGGTATAAGAACGTGAAGTAGTGATTAGTACCTGGACTGTTTTGAGGATGTAAACAAATGAATTTCTTTTCATGAGAAGAATCTCTCTAGCCATACAAGCTTTAAAAAGTTTCCCAATTAGAAAGAGAATACACGTGGAACGAAATGGCATTCTCATGGTTTTGTAAACATTGTGAAGGGTTTCGATTGCTTATGATTCATGTTTATAAATTACCTACGTTATCACCCGGTTCATTTCTTTTTTATTTTATTTAAAGTTTTTATTAAAACAATAATTTTTTTTTGCAGTAGATAAGTTTCCTTGTTGATATCATGATTTCGCAAATCGGTTTTAAAGTCTTCACAATAAAAAGAAACTGATTGCAAAACCAACTTTCACTAACACCGTTTGTAAAAATATTTTGTAAAAATATACTGAATGAAAAAAAAATGTAACAAATATCTGAGTGGATAAAATTTATTCACATATTTGTGAAGATATGTTTTCAATGTTCTAAGAAAAGGGAGTGTTCTTGATAGAAAAAGCCCTACCACCAAATGCTAAGTCCATTGAGCATTTGAGCCGATCATCAAGCAGCGGTCAAATGAGCTAGTGATTCAACAGGGCTTTCCCTATCAATATAAAGGCTGAAAGTCAATCATGGTTCAGATTTGTTTAGCATATGAGTGAAAGTAAAAAGTTAATAAGCTTACAGTGATAATATTTTCCTGTTGATCTGTTTAGCACGCGAATCTCAGTAAAATGTTTAGCTTCCCTACCAAATGCATCAGGGGAAACTTCATTAAAGGCTGGTGAGGATGTAACTTTTTGAGCTGGCGTTAAGGGCCCACGAGACTCGCCATTTGTTTCTCCGTTTGTTTCGTCAGATGGGATTTCAGTTGCTATGGTAGGTTCTTGCGTTGTTCTTATTCTCATTGAAGGGGCCTAATTACTAAATTACCAAATATAAAAATATAACGTTCCGTGAACAGTGAACCGAAAAGTATCAACATAGAAACTCCAAAACAGATAACGAATAGTTAATGCTAATAAACTTCCTACCTGGATTCCAGCAACAAATACTTAAGTAACCCTGTCCCATAAACCTACACCCTGTTGTCATCAATCGGTTTAGTATCTGGCCCAAGCAAGTTGTCCCTATTACCAAAGCTTGACATGTTCAACGCAGACGCCATATGTGTTTCTTTTGTACTCAAATTTACAAGCATATCTCTGCGTCTGTTCATTTCTTTCTCCGTTCTGAAAATCATAAAAACAGGTTAATTGATGTGTAGATTGTTTTGTTACAACTTTAAAAATGTTTGAAAGACAAAAGCAAGATAATAACACTCTCTGAATACTTACAGAGGCTGTTTTGCAGGAAGCTTTATCATGTTGGGAGTAGAAATCAACATCATTATCCCTGTTTTTTAACATGTTGGGAATAGAAATAAGTATGTAAAGCCACTTTTGGGATGGAATGTACGCTTGTTTATTCTAAGGGTATAACATACAACAAATTAAATAGTACATATTGTCTTTTTCATTTCTTTCAACTCACTAATCCATATGTATTAAGAAACCAGAGGGACCAAAAGCAACTTTTGATAAAAATTATGAGACCAAGGTACAGATGAAAGAATTCATCTCTCTACTCACTTTTAAATAAAAACCAAGCCCATGCCCACATGCTCATAGACCCCAATTCACACACAATCACCATTTTCAGGTATGCAAATGACCAAAGAAGCTTGCCCCTTATAATCATAATAGAAAAACAAAGCATGCACACCATTTGCTTGTTTAAAATCCCTACTTAATATTTTAAAAAGAATTTGATAGGCTTGACGCCCACCTCCACTGACCATAGGAAGATGTAAATAATGCTTGTGGGAGGCTTGCGTATTTGTCAATTAGTAGATATCAATGACCTTCCCGATGTTGATTGGGTTATATTCGATGGATCCTCAAGTTTTCCACCAATCTCAAATGCCTATATAAAAAATTAGTGTCGTTTTATTATATATAGACACATATATAAAAAATATGAATAATGAAGTTTCTTAAAATGAAGTTTCTTAATTAAAGATTATCCGATTAATCGTACCGTTGATCATCTTTGGTTCCCAGCTTCACTTTCTCCCCACTTTGATTCTCCAATTAAAACTATTGAAAACAAAAAAATTCATATTAAATAAATTGAAAACAAAAAAGAAACCTTGGGAGGCTGATGTGTGTAAAATGCAACATATAAATTACATCAAATAAGGCATAAAACTAACCCTTTTTAAGTACTAATATTGGAAAAAGAGTGTTTTTGTCTTCCTTTTGTATTTTCAGGATTAAATGAGCTCAAAAACACAAAAGAAGCAAAAAGACAGCTAAATCCAACATAAATACAAGGAAAGGAACATGAGTGGACTGCCCGACCCCTCAACGGCATCTTCCAAAGCAAAATAGAGAAGGCAGAAGACTGAACACGCCCCGTGCTCAGCCAGCACGGGGCCGTGCCCAAGAAGCAGCAGAAAAGACAAACCTATAGAAGCTTCTATTGCCCACCACGGGGCCGTGCCCAGTGAACACGGGGGCGTGGCGAAAGTACAGCAGGCGCATTAATTGTAATTGCGAATTACAATTAATGAGGAGAGAGAGTGTCAGACAGGCACGGGGCCGTGCCCAGCGGACACGGGGCCGTGCCCAGCCCTCTGTTCAGCCTATAAATAGGAGTGCTTGGTTTCATTTCAACTCATCCCTTGGCACACCACCTCTCTCACACTTCATCCACCAGCCACCACCATCACAACACCATCATCCACCACCATCATCCATTGTCCATCGTAGAGTGTGTGAGTCGTCTCGGGATCCAAGATTGATCGTAAGAGTTCTTGACAATCAAGGCCATGTTTGCCTAAGTCTCTTACATCACTTGGTGAAGACAAAGTGTCTAGTATAATACTTTTTATTTCTAATCTTTTGCACTTTTTATTTGGTTTTGTATTAATGACTTTAATAACTAGTTACTTATGTTGAAGGTGATCTTTCCTTATCGTTTGTCCGTGGTGTCTTGGCATTATTTTACTGTCTATATAAAATAAAGGATTTTCACCATTCATATCTCCACGGTCTATATGGAGGTATGTTGGCTACCTGGTCGGGGGTTAAGGGAACGGTTTGGTAAAGGTCTTGCCATTGTTAAGCGTTTAGAGGTCCTGCAATGGACCTGGGTCAAATTTAGTAGGACCTCCTTCAATGCTTCACGGTATTGGATGGCGGGGGTCCAAACTCTTTGATCCCCTCATAAGTTAACTACTATTAATACTATAACCCGGTTATTTAGGACTGTATCCCTGCTGACTCAGACTACTTAGTCGAGGGTAACGTCACTGCCAAAAGCGGGGCCTACCATAATACTGCATTAATAACTTAATTAATTATCTTCCAATAATCCACCCTTTTAGGATTGTATCCTTGCTGACTCAAACTACTGGGGTGAGGGTAACGTCACCTTCAAAAGAGGGGCCTACTACAATAACTAAGATAATCTCTTAATTATGTGCAAAAGTGCGGAAATAATCAAAGGTTATATTAGATACGAGTCGGAACAAAGTGATTCATCTTGTCTATCTGTTTTTCTTTTATTTTTATTTTCAGCATTTTAGTTAGTTTTTATTTTTTTTTTTAGTTTAAAACATTTTTCTAAACTTTTTACTTTGATTGGACGTTGAGGATAAACCGGTACTAAAAGCTCTTGTGTCCTTGGACGACCTCGGTATCTTACCAACGCTATACTACGCTCACGATAGGTGCACTTGCCCATATGTGTGTTTAGTGTTAGTAAAATATCGTGTTTTATAAATTTAAAACTTGGCTAAAATAAGTGTTAAAGGGGCTTAAAATATACACCTAATATATATAACACTTTAAACGCGCATCAGAGGCTTATGCGGCAACACTTGTTATATTTTCTCTTTGTAATTTATTCCCAAGTGAAGCGGAACAATTCAAACCTTGCAAATTGGTTAGACAACTTTGTTTTTGCAAGTTGCAGTATAACCTCCCATTGCGGTTCAACATGATGTTTGGTTACTAATCTCGTCTCCACAACCATGTGCGACAGCTCCTATGTTTGGCAAAACCAATGGACAAACTGAAATAAACAAAATGATTTTTTTTTAGAAAGTCGTTATACTCCAGCTCCATTCAATTGCAAATATAATGTAAATATTTTGTAATGATCTTAAATGGATAAATATTTCATTTGAATAAGTCTACCGTATTTCAAGATAAATCATTTTTAAAGTAAAAGAAAGCTGAAATTGATCACATTGGTTACCTTAATCTCTAGGGCTTGTGATGAGAAACCCACTGGATCTGGTGAATAATGTCGTCCCAGTGATAAATCTAGGAGGGTAAAGAGAAGGTCGCGTGGGAGAAGCTATTTTCACAAATCACAAGTCAAATGTTTTCAAAAAAGTATTTTAGTGAAAATATCTTACATGATAGCAGAAACTGCACAGTAATATCTCTCGCACACACTGTAAAATCGAGGTTGCCATCCAAGATCCACCCGACTTTATGTTACATTTCCTTTAGTTACCTTGCGCATATTGAATCTCACCTAAACGATAATATATTTTTATGAGATGCAAAAATAGAACTAAAAACTTCCCAGAGACCAATTCAGTATAAGATTTAAAAAGAACTCACACTCGGGATCATGTCTTGGCCCTATATCATGCTAAATGACATAAAACGCAATAACAAAATAGACAAAGATTTTCATCAAACACCTTATGTGCATAAACAAAACTTGTTCATCGTCTTCAATCTGTGGATCAAATCAAAACCCCACTGTGAAATCCATCAATATCTACAACCCTGTGTGGAATGTTTTGTTCATTCAAACCAAAATTCAACACAAATCAAAATCCGATTACCTTAGAATCTCAGAATGAAGTCCTCTTATACTGTGAAGTTCTTTTTGATCTGTTATGGTTGCAAATAAAAATTAATTCAAGGTAGCTTCTTGATTTATAATAAAAAAAGAGAAGCACAACAAAAACTAAGCAGAATCAAAGCATATATAATCTAAACAATAACTGATCAAACCCTAAGGCAGGTTTTGATAAGCTATTTATACAAAAATACTGAATCAAAACAAAAATGTATTGAGATGAGTGATAACACCGAACCTTTATAAATCGAGCGCGAGATTTCACCTGTAGGATAACAAAACCTCAAATAAACCAACACATGAGTGCTTAACAAAACCTTAATAATCAGAACAAAAGAACAATACCAAATATTAGCAATCAAAGATTTAGAGATTTACCTGTATGAAATCGAATCTTACGTTGTATATGAAGTATGAACGATGATGAAAACATTTAACACAGAGAATGAGGAGGATTCGTCAACGAAAAATAAGAAACCCTAATTTCAAAAACACAAAAACCCAAATAATAAAATCAGAACAGAGGATAAATAAGAAAGAGCAGATCCGATTTAAAACTTAGCGTTTTTGAATCATGAAGAGCAGATCCAATAAAAAAGAACCAGTTGATGAAACCATAACTATATCAACTAAAACAACAATATACCTGAAATCGGCACGAGCAGATCCTATAAAAAAGAAGCAGAAATAATAGCTCGAAGATGATGAAGGGAAGATAGGTACCTGGAATCTCAGATCTGGTTTTTGAATCGCCATTTGAATCGCCAGAGAGAAAAGAGAGAAGAGGGAAAAGAAATTTGGATTGAGAAGCAAACAAAAGAATATATACAGAAGAGGAAAACACTGTTGGGCGGGAAAAGGGCATCAAAGGGTTTCTCTGGTGTTGACACGTGGCCCAAATCACCTTTCATTTATTATATATAATAGATTTTAGATATGAATAGAATAAAATTATTTGAGCCCAATAAGTTGCAAGATTTGGCCCCTAAAAATCGGGCTTTGGCTGGAGGTGCAGGTGCGGCTCACCCACCCCCTAGACCGGCCCTGTTTACACCAACTTAAGTTATCGATGCATAAAACTTTGTATATCTATATTGTTACTTCTTACAAACTTTTGTACTAAAATTTTTCTTATACTATACCAATGGGTTAAAATTATTATAAATAAGAACTTAAAAATGATAATTCTTTTAACAGGATATACAGTATTTCTTTATATTATTTTCAGATATATATATATATATATATATATATATATATATATATATATATATATATATTTAGAATAGAATAATGGTATGGGAGAAATTTACCGTTAAAGAAAACTATAAATACTACAAAATATAATCAATCTAGCAAATTCTAGTGGTACTAAGTAGTGTCGTAAGGTGTTATACCTTAAGTGGTACAGATTCTAGTCCATAATAGATGTTGATATAAAATTTAGAAATAGATTTAGTGGATGTGTCAGTTTAACGATCTTAAGTAAAAACAAATTATTACAAAAATGGCAGTGGCAGGCCGATTTTTAACATAGTTCAAATAAAAAATAAAAATAAGCAAGTTTAACGATATATTTGAAAGTTAATAATAACGTTATGTATTACTGAATAACACAGAAAAAAAAAGGAAAAAAAAACTGAAAAACAAGAAGAGAGGCCACATCGACTAATAGGAGTCAAGAAGTGTTCAATCTTCTAACCTTTGTTTGACTTCTAATTAATTTATCCTATTTTAGGAAAATGAGGAAAATGAATATTGACCAAGCTCATTTTACCAAAATAAACATCTAATTCATCAGGGGCGGAGCTAGTGTATTAGAATGGTAGTACGGGATACCCCTCAACTCCGTCTCTGTATCGTTTTCGTTGCGTAAAAAACATTAAAAAAAATCCCGGTTTTATACAAAGGGTACCCTTATCCTTAAAAAAAAAAAAAATTGGATGCCCCTTAATTTTTTAGATAGCTCTGCCACTGTAATGCAGCAGGTTAAGGATCACACGAAGATCCATTCGGTTCGGAACTTTACACGTGTTCGAAGCGTCTAAAAGATAGACTCTTAAATCATGTAGGCCACACCCTGATATCCAGTAGAAAATAGCCATGTGTTTAAAGAGTCTAGATAGATTCTACAATTGTCTTGCATCTAAAATTTAGTCTCTACAATTTATATCAAATCAAAAGGTTAGGCTCAGATTCTACATCTGAAACTGACTTCAGTTAAAAGTTTAGCCTCTTCATTTGATATCAGTTGTAGAGCCTAAATTTTAGACGCATGAAGAGAAGTAGAGTCTATTTAGATTCTTTAAACATGTGACTATTTCCTATCGGATATTAAGTTGGTGCCTACATGATTTAAGAGTCTATTTTTTAGACACTTCGGACAAGTGTCAAGTTCTGAGCTGAATGGATTTTCGTGTGTTTCCTAACCTTGTCTGTTTATTAATGGTAAAATGAGTTTGGTCGATGTTCATTTTGGTCATTTACTTTTTTTTTTTTTTTTTTTGATACAGCTATAGCCTATAAACTTTATTTCAATTATCTTTTGAAAATAAAAACGTTCAGGTAAATTGGTCGAGATTGTCACATGAAGAACAAGAAACGAATAAATCTCTTCTCCTATAGAAACTTAGGACTCGTTTGATTCAAAAACAATTTCAAATCTGAACGTTTAATCGGCAAAAAGAGAACTAAGATCCTCAGAATTTTATTTATAATTAAGGAATTCGAATTCCATGAAAGTGGAGTGAAATCAGTGAATAAGGTTGGTAATTTCATTAAATTCATAATATTGTTAAAATAAATCATTAATCATTATATTTTAGTGTATCATACATTAATTGAACGTGAGCTGTCAAAAAAACATATTTAATTAATCCTAACTAGTTTCTAAATTTTCCAAATTTTATCTTATTATATATATATACACACAGTGGATTATAATCTCGTGTATTACACTGGTTGAAATACTGTTATGTTATATGCTTAATAATAAAAAAAAAGTTATGTTTTAGAAAGCCATATGTTGTACGAGTTGAATAAACCCGCGTATTACAATATTACATCGACTGAATAAAATGTAATAAAGTCGTCAATATGCGTCTTTAAAAAAATTACTCTGACGTGACCATTAAAAATTATTTCAAGTTAGCTTTAAAAATATTTTCATTCAACTGGGTGTTAATTTTTTTTACCTAATTATTAATTCAATTAAAATGTACTTACTCCTTTAATACAACAATAAAAATAAAAAATAAAAAAATACAACAATAATAATTATTATCCCATATCATTTTTTTATTAAAACTTACACCAATTAAACTATATATTAAAAACAAACATATATTAAACTATTTATTCAACGCAAATGTAACATAAATTTATATTTGTTAAATATATTGTTTAACATAAATCTATCTAATATAATAAAAGTAGTTCGAGGGATTGTTATGATTACCTGCTGGGAGATATGGAAAGTCCGGAACGAGAAAGTTTTTCGTGGGTCAAGCCCGAGGGTCGTAGACGTGGTGGCATTGATAAAGTCTCGGTTTTTTTTGTGGTTAAAAGGTAGGACTAAATTTTCTGATATTGTGTGGAAGGATTGGATTCGTAATCCTATGTATATGTTGTAATTGTTTTCTTGGCGGGCCTTGTTTCGAGGGTGCGCCTTGGTTCTAATGAAGTTTACTGTTCAAAAAAATAATAATAATAATAAAATAAAAATAAAAGAAACCAAGTTTTGGACACGTGTCATTCATAGGAGGTATCCTCAAATCTATACTTATCTTATATTAACTAAATAAATAAATAATAAATTAATATTAAATCTTATCATACTTTAATAAAATATTATCCTCCAATCTAAATTATTAATTTAATATAATTTTACTTATCTTATATTAAATATATTAATAATAAATTAATATTAAATGTTATCCTAATTTATTAAAAAAAATAGTTTTTTTTTATTAATTGGTATACAAAATTATATTTATTCAACTCGTGTAAAACGCAGGGTTTCTAAAAATATAACTTTTTTTATTATTTAATATACAAAGTTACATTTATATAGCACGTGTAATACACGAAGTTTTTAAAGATATAATTTTTTTATTATTTGCTATGTAAAATTAGATTTACTCAACACGTGTAATACACAGGGTTTTTAATGATACAATTTTTTTTATTATTTGGTAGATTTTTCAACCCGACTATACACGGGTTTTTTAAGATACGACGTTTTAAGTATTTAATATACAAAATTACATTTATTTAATATGTGTAATACACATGGTTTTTAAAGATATAACTCTTTTTTAGATCTATTTAACACGTGTAACATACGGGGTTTTTAAGGATGTAATATTTTTATTATTTGGTAGATCTATTCAACTCGATTATACACGGGTTTTTTTAAAGATACGACGTTTTTAGTATTTAGTATACAAAATTACATTTATTTAATCTGTGTAATACACATGGTTTTTAAAGATATAACTATTTTTTATTATTTGATATATAAAATTACATTTATTTAACCCGTACAATATACGGAGTTCATAAAGATATAACTTTTTTTATTATTTAATATATAAAATTACATTTATTCAACCCGTGTAATACACGAGGTTCTAACCTAGTTTACTATATATAAACTGTTACACAATTTTTTTGTTTATTTTACCCGTATGCTATGCGATGAATCATATAATAATGCATCGAAATAATTATATATTTATCAAATTGAATCAACCATAGGTAGAGGATCCTGTAAAAAGTGCTCAAAGTGTGAGAGGTGTAAGAAGTGTATTATAACACTATATATAATACTATATAACACCATATAAACACCGTATAACAATATGTAAGACCATATAATACCATATAACACTATGTAACACTATATATCATTATATAACAAATATAACACTATAGGTTGTCTGATAGCATGTCTATGATAGATGTATAGTGTTATATTTGTTATATAATGTTATATAGTGTTACATAGTGTTATATGGTATTATATGGTCTTACATATTGTTATACGGTGTTTATATGGTGTTATATAGTATTATATATAGTGTTATAATACACTTCTCACAATTCTCACACTTTAGGCCCTTTTTACACTATCCTTACCATATTTATTTAAACTTGTAATTCTAAAAATGTGTCATATCACATGTCACATAGATAGAATTGACGGATATAAATATAGATATCGGTTAAAATTGAAGAAGAGATATATGTAATAATAAAATTGGGAGGAATTATTTGGAATCATTTATTGGAATAAAGATAAAATGATAAGTGATATTTATTTATTAAAATAAAATATAAGTTGAATTTTTGAGGTTGAAGAAGAGAATATTATGTCGCATTTATTGGAATTTTTTATTATTTGTTATATTAGTTATATTAGATAGACATTCATGAAAAATATCATATTCACTGAATGTGAATTGGTCACAAACTTCGTTAAAAAAAACAATAACCAACAACCAAAGTAATCAAACCATATTGAATAATTTCAAAAGTTATAACATCTCATAACAAAAACCATTACTTAAACATAGATACCAACATTTACAAACACTTTTATTCTGTCCAGGAAACGTCGACATGTAATCACAATTTGCCTTTACTAGATCTACAGTAAATCTATCCCGACATGCTCCCCAACAATCATCCGAGACGTATGTATCGCCATCGCAAAACTTCGGCGAAAACGCTAACAACGTCGTGCACTCAGCGTTCACCGATGCCATCATTTGAACTGTATGATCAAGTATTTATAAATATGGGCATTAGTGAATAAACATTTAAGATGTTGAATTTTTATTTAATTTTTACAAGACAAATTATAACCATGAACATGTAAAGTGTATATATCTTCATACATATATTATGTTCATACCTGTGATTATAAGGAGTGTGAGAAGCACCACATTGTAGACATGAATACCGGTGGATCGGGCCATTCTAATATTGTGGAAATTGTTTGTGTATAATGATGGTAGATAATAATTTTGTGGTTTTGAATAAAAAATGATGGGTATAAATAGTGAAATTATTTAAGACTTGCTAATTTTGAGATGGACGTAAAATCCGTCAATGATTTGCTAATTTTTAGATGGACGTAAAATCCGTCAATGATATCGATTAATTATAAAGTACGTTAGTAATTAGGATATTCTGTTTTAATATAATTTGCTTATTTAGTACTAAAAAAACTATAAAAACTCCAAGGAAGATAACTACTAGAAAACTTTAATAACTCCAAGGAAGATAATATAGGGTAAAAGAATACGAGAAAGGTTATTCTACAAAAAGAAAAAATCGTACGAAGTGTAGGAGACAAGTTTGGCCCTTGATTTGCAAGACTAATGGTTGAGATTAAGTGGTTTCGAAATATAAAATTCACATAACTAACAACAAGGGAAACAAGTGGGGAAATGGTAAAATAGTAAAATCCTATATTGTTAACTCATAAACTCATATCCTTTTGATTTTCAAACGGCTATAACTTTTTCATACATTAATATTTTTTTATAAAATTACACCGTATTAACGAGCATTTCATTATATTTAATTCGAGCAGTCTATTGCTATACTTTTCTTAAAAAAATTTACAGGATTTTAAGTACTCATTACGTGCTTTTGAATACCCAGTAAGTGACTACGTGATTTTGAATATGCATTACATGATTAATTGATTTCATTATAGTATTTTATGTGAAACCCAGTAAGTAAGATTACGTAATTACATAACAATAGTTGACTATGTATTATCACGTGACTATATGATTTTAAATACTCATTTCGTGATTACGTGATTTCATTATTGTATTTATGTGAAACCCTACTGAGTGATTACGTAATTACGTAAAATAAAACATGTAATACATAATATTTCATATGGGATACCTAATATTTCAGGTATAATCACGTGTTAAGGATAAATTATATATAAAACATTAGCCAAACCAACCTATAATACAACATAATGTCGTATATTAGAGATTTAACCACGTAATAAAGCATAAACAATCAAGTTCATGAAATGTGTAATCACACTATAAACATAATTGTATTAACATTAGTTATAACAAATCATATTGAATGTGTGATCACGTAATGAATTTGCATTGAATGCGTAATGATTTATGTTGATTGTATAATCACGTAGTCATTTACCGAGTATTCAAAATCACGTAACGGGTACTGAGTATTCAAAATCACGTAATGACGTAATGGGTATTCAAAGTCTTGTAAAAAATTTTAAGAACACTATAGCAATAGGCTGCTCAAATTAAAGAGAATGAAATGTTCGTTAATACAGTGTATTTTTTTTTAAATATTAACGTATGAAAAAATTATAGCCGTTTGAAAATCAAGGACGAAACTAGTCAAAAGGAGAAAAGACTATCATACCCTTCCCTTTTTAATTTGAGAAAAATAAATACGTGATCATGATTCTCTCCTACACTTCGTACAAATTTCTCTTTTGTACATGATCTCTTATCAAAAGAATACTACTAAAAAAACTATAAAAACTCCAAGGAAGATAATGTAGGGTAAAAGAATACTATTTGACATAAATCAACATATTTAATGTGGTTAGTTGTAAAGGATTGAACCGGAAACAAAAATAAACTTAAACGATGTTTTAGCAAGTTTTAAACATTAAGGATGGAACCTGCAAGTTTGATAAAAGATAAAGGACGTTTTGTGCAATTTACTCTTTTATTTTCTATTAACACTTGTTTAGGAATGGTTCATTATAATACCTTAATTACTTACAGTATAAAATTTTCTTTAAAGATATACATATATTTTGATGATGTTATTTATGTTTGTATACTATGAATACAACAACAAGAATAGTAAATCCTACAAATAGTAGGGTATGGGAATGGTAAGATATAAATAAACTTTACCTTTATTTGTATGAGTAGAGAGACCATTGACTCATAACAATCAACATGCAAACAAACCGGCCTAAAAATATAGCAATGACACAATAACACAAGAGTGGTTACAAAGTAACATAATAAAATAAAGATAGATATAACTCATAAAAAATAGTATAATATAAACAAGTATATACCATCATAAAACATATAAATATAAGCCATAAGGTAGTCACATGCAATTTTCACCTGAATTGTAGGAAAGTCTAATCCCCTAACACAAAGCTAAGACCCAATTATACCCTTTTTAAAAGTTTTTAACATTAATCCTACGTCTTCACAAACTCCTATCTTGTACCATGTCCTTAGATCGGTGCATCTCTAACAAATCTTGCCTAATCCGCTCATCTTAAATCAATTTAGGCCTTACTCTACTCCTCCTCCCTTCCATATGTTGGGTGGGTGGGGGTGTTTATTTATTAATAATTTGATGAAAAATTTTACAACAATATTAATTAGATTTTTTACGCAAAATAAGTATGAATTTAAAGATGACATCACATTCTACATGGTTGAATATGATGTTGTTAGTGAGTTACCTACATGTCAATATAGTTTCTACTATAGCTAATAACTTTTTCAATTATATATATAATAATATGACTTAATTAAAATTTTATTATATGCTGTGATATAATAAGATACGATATGAAGTAATATAATATGTTATGATATGATATAATATGATATTATTTGATGTGATGTGATATGAAGATAAGATATGATACAATATAATATAATAAAAATATAATCATAATAATTTTGTATTTGTTTGTTTTTTAATTTTAAACTTCCACTAAGTTGTAAGCATTCTCTTATTTTTGCTCATCTCAATGAAGTTCTATCTTCATAAACTTCTATTATGAACATCTCATCAAACTGAAATTGAATTATAACCATATTAGTTATTTGATGGGTCTATATTTTAAATTTGTACGTTATGCTTAAAAAATTTATACAAAACAAAAGATGTTATGGTTTGCTAACCCCATTCTAAATACCATAAAGTATTTTACCCCTGATAATGTTAGAATTCTTTTAGTAACAACTAAATAGTCATTAACTTAGAGTTTGCAATACGTGTCGTATTCGAGTTATCAGTCATGTTCGGCACGAGTTGTTTAATTAAACGAGTTATATATTTAAACACTAATATGAATATGTTTAATAAATAGGTTACACAACATAACACACTTAATACGATTAAATGTTAACACATCAATAATAAGAATGACACAACACATTTGACATTAATGTTGAATATAAGTACTAACACTAATATTTTGACATGTTTAGCATGACTCACTAAACACATTTAAATTAATACGACCCAAATAACACGATAAAACGAAACTAACAAAAAAAATTCAATTCGTATATAACTATTTATAAAACTATAATATTGTTATGATAAAAGGGGTTATAAACGTGTCGTGTCCACCTATTAACCTACTATGATAAGTTAAAAGTGTTAAGCATGTAGTAAATTAGGTTAAGCGTGTTGAACTTGTTTAAACACGTTTCTAATCATGTCATTAACATGTCGAGCTGTTATGAACCAAACAACTTTACTCCAAACACTAACCCACTCAACTTCGTGTAGAGTTATGTTGTGTTAACATGTCATGTCATAAACTGTTAGCAATACATAAAATATAATGACTTTTTTTTACAAGTTCACTCTTTGAAATTTTTAAGTAAATAAATAGTCAAAACTTAAAAGTTGTAAAGTCGATTATATAGATGATTAAATGTATTACATGGTTTTGTTCATATTAAAGACATGATAAACATGTTTTTTACGCTTTGATAGTGATAGCATATCTAATGTATTACATTGATTAACAAGTACAAATAAGGGGCTGTTTGTTTACCTTTTAATGAGGCTCTTAATGGTTCAGACCTTTTACTGGTTCAGCACTTAATGGTTCAGACTGTTTGTTTCACGAGCAGATGTCTGAATGGTTCAGACATTTGCCTCTGAATGGTTGATTTATACAGAGTCTGAATGGTTAAGACCTCTAATCTGAATTGGTCAGAAATTTGCCTCTGAACGGTTAGCATTATACAGACTCTTAATGGTTTAGACATTTTATTGGTTCAGCACTTAATGGTTCAGACATCTTACTGGTTCAACACTTAACCATTCAGATGTTGCCAAACAGCCCCTAAGTGTTTAAAAAGAATTACAAGTTACAAATTAGGTGCCTTTTATACATCTATTATTACATTATCATATAACTTCCAGTAAATTTCCCTTATTAAATTGATTCTTCATTAATGAGTATTTGTATGATTGTGATCAAAGATCCAATTACTTTAATCGATCTTTCCTTGTCCGAGAATCGGTGATTTCAAACCTTTCTTTTCTCTCGATGCCCAAATCTCTCAATATTTTCGTTTGCGTGTGTTGTTCTATGATCTACTCATATGTATTATCAAGGCGCCCCAATTTCAGGCTTTATACAAAGAAAAACTCATTTGAAAACCTTTTTCACTTAGACTATTTATTTAAATCAATTGCCAACAACTCACATGTATTATCAAGGCACCTCAATTTCATGCTTTATACCGATAAAAACTCATTTGAATACCATTTCGATTCGACCTAGACAACGTATTAAAATCAATTGCCGACACATTGTTCCAATTAAAAAGTGACACGTTGCTATTTATGCAATCATAGAGTGACACGTTGCACTATGGGACCTTGAAACATTTCACTCACGAAAAGCGTCTAATAAACACTTGCCAATATTATATTATAAAAAAAACACAAAATATATTAAAATCAACGGTAGTTCGCTCACCAAACTCGTTGGATGATTCACAGAGAAAAGAACCACACCCCGCTCATGAAACCTCAACGCTATGTTTCGCGAACGTGATGCTGATATAACCGAGCCTAGGGATGTAAATCATGTCGGGTTGGTGGGTTAGTAGGCTGTCGGGTTGAATTCTTCAACCCTAACCTAACCCATATACTTATTCGTGTCGTGTCAAACCCACTTAAATTCATGTCGTGTTCGGGTCAACCGGTTTCATGTTCATTTACAAATTACAATGATTTATATAATAACAAATGTTGAAGGGGCTTGTGAATAGTACCGGTTTCTAAGTTTCCCAAAACTACAAGTGTATGTTATTCATATAATTATTTCATTGAATGGTCTTATATGGTTTTGTTTTTCATTATGGTCTGGATTTTTTTTTCTTTTTTGCTTTAGCCTATTTAACTCATTTTTAAGCAGTATATATTTTTTTTACTAAACACAGATTTGACAAAAAATATCAATATATTAAAATGCTTATACTAAGTTGAAGTTGATTATTAATATAGTTAAGGTTTATAACTATATAATATTGAAACTAATGGATTAATGTTTGTTATTTTTATTTTTTTTTAAAGCTCAATACGAGCATATGTTTAAATTATTCAAATGTGTGGTATTAATTTTGTTGACAACGAAGTTGCACTCAAGATAGAGTATTTTTTTTTTGTATCGTCATATACGAGTACCAGGTACGTTAATCAAACCAGTATTTGTTTTCAATGTTTTCGATTGATGTAAAATACGTGATGATATCCATTTGAGTCTTGGTACCGTAATGAACATAACTGATACAGACCGAAATCCCGCCGCGTAGCGCGGGAGAATCCCACTAGTTCACAATACATAGTGATTTAATAACAATTTAAACAATATTACTCCAACCGATATGAAACCCTTTTTGTAATGTGTGTTACTTTACGTGTTTTTTGTATAGATATCTCTCATTCTCAATTAACCAATTTCGATTTATACACTTAGCTCAAGATTAGAATAAGCGAATGCCATAAACAAAGCATGGCAATTAGAATAAAATCAAATTGTTGGGAGTGAATAGTTGATAATAATAAGCCAATAAGGTTTAAAACATAAATTAATCCCACTTTTAAAAGTTAAAAGCCTTTAAATTAGAACAATTTCATATCTGAAATCACAAGACCAACGAATTAAAATACAATGTTAAACCGGTTAATAAGTCAACCTACTTATTAACATGTCGTGTTTGAGTCAACCTATATTTTAAAAGGCTCGTGTTCTGATTCAGGTCGTAAAGGCTCGTGTTCTGGCAAATGATTCCAGCTCAGCTGGTTGATGCATTGGAAATGATGGGGAAGGACTCAGGTTCGACTCTTGATCTCACCCGAGTTTTCTACTACAGTGCATTTACTCCAGAGGGTCGACTCTTGTGGAGGGTGCAACTCCTGTCATGTGGCAGGAGGCTGGAAATTTTCTCAGGGACAGCGTAACGCCCCTCTCGACCAGGCGTGAGCCCGGTTAAGACAACATAGTCCTGGTAATAAGCGGTGGCGGGCCTGCGCCTTGTGGGTGTTAATTAACCGTCTGTTGTGAACTTCACCTGTCAAATAAAAAAAAAGGCTCGTGTTCTGATTCGGGTCATGTCAGGAATTGTCGCCCGCTAACCAAATCCGAATCACACCCACATCACATCACCATTACAAATAATCTAGACTTTTCTAAAGTCGCCCGCTAACCAAATCCGAATCACACCCACATCACATCACCATTACAAATAATCTAGACTTTTCTAAATCAATAAACCCAGATCTTGACTCTCACACTCGCACTCCATCTTCTCGAGAATCACAGGTAAAACCCTAAACCCTAAAACCCATTTTATTTCTGGTTATCTTTGATTTGGGGTTGTATTATTCGTTATTGTTAATGTATGTACAAACCCTAAAGATGCATTCATAGCTTTATTCGTCAAACATCTAATCACCTATACAAACATTCTTTTTCTGCTACTATTTATCAAATTAGGTATCTTTATCATCAGACTGAAGTTTCAGTATTGAACATCATCATGTATTGATTTACGATTTTACCCCTTTTTGGTTTTAAAAGTTTCTACTTTTTTATGTAGTGATAAGAGTTGGGTTTTGATTTAGGAGGCTATGCTTTGTTGAGTATGTGATTTTTTTTTTCTTGGGGGGGGGGGGGGGGGGGGAATCGGAAGTCTTGATGCTAAATCTTGAAAAGGATAATACATATGAGTTTCAGAGCTAGGCTGAAATTGATTTACATATTCTTTTATTGACTAGTTTGCAATTTGTTGTTGATTTTTAATACTTCATTGAACTTGAGGATCAATAGATGGGTATGTGGTTAGTATCGTGATATATCACCGAGATATATCGGTTATCGGTCCCTTGGTGAGATATCGGTGCAAAAATATCGGTCAGAATATCGGTGCCAATATTGACCGATATATCACCGATATTTGACCGATGTATCATCAATTTTGCCGATATTAGTACCTTTCTTCTTAGCTCTTGCATTCGTCTTTCAATTATTAGTGTTTTAAGTCTTAATTGTTAGTGTTTTAAGTCTTAGAGTAAATTAGTTTTTGAGTCCTTGTGTTTTTTAGTGGTTTTAACCACTTGAATCCAAAATTAAAAAGTTTAACGCTCTGAGTCCCTAACCGCTCATTTTATAACGTTTTGAGTCCAATTTTTAACACTTGTACTTTTGATTTTGGACTCAAGTGGTTAAAACCACTAAAACACAGGGACTCAAAACGTTATAAAATGAGTGGCTAGGGACTCGGAGCGTTAAACTTTTTGATTTTGGATTCAAGTGGTTAAAACCACTAAAACATACGGACTAAAAAAGTAATTTACTCTAAGTCTTAATGAGTTCCTACTTGCTACAATTGTTAGCTATGCTGTCAAAGGCGCATCGGCCTCGCCCGGAGCCTAGGCGCAAAAAAAGCGTGGGCTTTTTTTAAGAAAAGCGCACATAGAGAAAAAAATATAAAAAATATGTTATGCTTTGAAAATAAATAAGATTCCACATATAAAATTAAAAAAAAAAAACTATTATACATGCCAGTTTCTGAGCTTAAATTTGGTTGAACCCGCGCGACCTGCGGACACGAATGCAGCTCCGGGGCCCGCGTGAGCCAGTTTTTGCCCTGCACGCACTCGGTTTCGTTTTTAATATGGTCATTGTTCTGTTTTACCTTTTTTTTCCTGCGCCTCAACGTTTTTTTGCGCCTAGGCGCGCGCTTTTTGCGCCTCAGAACCGTTTTTTTTTTTAAACCCATTTTTGCGCCTAGGCTACCACCAGGTGCTGTAGGTGCGCCCGGGCGCCTAGGCCGCGCGCTTTTTGCGCTTTTGACAACATAGATTGTTAGTGTTTTGCAAGTTGCAAAGGTTAATTTGTTAATGGTAGGAGAGTATACTGAATTGTGTCTTAAATTGCTATATTTATAAATTCAGCATGATATTAAAATTACCGATATCCCACTGCGATTACAGAAATCGGTCCTTGACCGATATCTGACTTTTTAGCGCATTAACTACTTAGGACGGGAGTTGAATATAACTTGGGGTTTGTTATTATATTTATATCATTATATGATAACATAAGTGGTATCATTTTGAATTCATGCTCATTTCAGACCGGCACATAATGGGATGGAAAGCAGCTCAAAAGCTCATACATCACTGGAAGATTTTGCGAGGAGATAATGTAAAAGATACTACATCATTCTTTCACCATAAAACTTTGCACTTTAAACGATTTTAAAACGATTATTTGTTTGCGGGTGTTTAACTAAATCGTATGTTACAGGTGATGATAATTAGGGGAAAAGATAGGGGTGAAACTGGCACTTAATAAAACGTGTGATTCGCTCTCAGAATCGTGTTATTGTTGAGGGAAAAAATCTGGTGATTAATCTCTTACTTCATATTATATATATATATATATATATATATAGGGTAAGGTTCAGTGCGAGAACCACCCTTTATTGCGAGAACCAATGTGAACACAACCTAAAATAGCTAAAAAAAACCTACCCCCCCCCCCCCCCCCCAAAAAAAAAATTTGTTTTTTTTTTTGCTACTAAAAGTAGCGATTTTTTATAAAAAAAAAATTTGTGTGTTTTTTTAGCTATTTTTAGGTATTTTTGGTTGTGTTCACATTGGTTCTTGCGGTTCTCGCAATAAAGGGTGGTTTCCTAACGGATCCTTCTCCTATATATATATATATATATATTTTATATGGATACGTGACGTTTGATATGATATAAATTTGTTAGTGTTTCATATTCCACATCACTTTGTATCAAAACATATATGCAGGTAAAGAAACATATAAAGCAAGGGCAAGGCCATGAAGGTGGGATATTTACTGTAGAAGCCCCTCTTCATGTCTCAAATGTTCAAATCGTTGATCCAGTTACAGGGTATGCATACTTTAATGAAGAAAAAGGTTTCATTTTTTTGTTGCATTAATGGTACAGTGTAAACGTGAAACCGCATATTTGGCTATAAATTATCCTCGGTCCATAAAGCTCAAACTGTGAAACCAAACCAAAATTTTCAACGGTTTGGTTTAGGGCATTTTTTTGTTGCATTAATGGTACAGTGTAAAACGTGAAAACCGCATATTTTGGCTATAAATTATCCTCGGTCCATAAAGCTCAAAACTGTGAAACCAAACCAAAATTTTCAACGGTTTGGTTTAGGGCTACAAACGAACCGAATGTTCAACAAACTGTTCGTGAACCGTTCGCTTGTGTTCGTTCGTTTAATAATTGAATGAGAACACGAACAAGAAATTTCGTTCGTTTAGTTTGAATGAACAAACAGGAACAGAGGTCGCGTTCGTTTCATTTATGTGATGTTCGTTTCTATGTTGTCAAAAGCCCAAAAAGCGCGCGCCTAGCGCGCCCGGGCACAGCGAGGCGCACGTACAACGCCTGGTGGTAGCCTAGGCGCAAAAATGGGCTTTTTTGGAAAAAAAAAACGCTCATGAGGCGCAAAAAAGTGCGCGGCCAGGCGCAAAAAAACGTCTTGTGGTAAAACATGTCATAAAGCTACAATGGAGTAGTAAAGGCTTTACCTTATAAACAACCACTCACTTTGTTCCCACACCAATGTGGGACAAAGCATTTACCACCTTTTGAGACTTTTATTCACACAACCCAAAACTTACAACATATAAGTCCTAAACTTTTGCTACTAACTATTAGCTACATGATCTTAAATGGCATATATAATAGTTTTTTTTTAATTTTATATTGTGGAATCTTATTTATTTTCAAAGCATAACATATTTTTTATATTTTTTTTCTCTATGTGGCGCTTTTCTTAAAAAAGCCCACGCTTTTTTTGTGCCTTGCGCCTAGGCTCCGGGCGAGGCCGATTCGCCTCGCCTGTGCCTTGCGTCTTTGACAACATAGGTTCGTTTATGTACGTTTGTTTTCAATAGTCCATTAGTGTTTTTAATATTTAAATTTTATTAAAATACTTCAAAATTTAAATAATAAAA